>JAWXYG010000012.1:38779588-39379588 GCA_034222035.1 Acacia crassicarpa
GACCCAGGACGTCTTCAATTTTTCCTTCTGGTTGGACAATGGATCGATCAGCTAACTGTAATGTAACTATTGTGGGCCTTGCTTCCCCAACTGCTAATCTTTTGAAAACAGACATGGGCATTAGATTAATACTGGCTTTGAGGTCGCATAAGGCTTTCCCTGAGTATTGAGGTCCAATTGCAAAGGGGATTGTGAAGCTACTAGGGTCTTTTAATTTCGGTGGTAGCCGATTTGTCAGCAAGGCACTGCAGTCTTGGATCAATGCTATCGTCTCAAATTCTTCCCATCTTCTTTTCTTGGACAAAATGTCTTTCATGAACTTCATATAGCTAGGCATTTGTTCCAGTGCTTTCACCAAAGGGATGTTGATATGTAATTGCCGTAGCATGTTGAGAAATTTCCAAGATAGCTTTTCTTGACCCTACTTTTATAGTCTTTGTGGAAAAGGAGGGGGTTGCTTTAGCACTTGAGATGATCCTAGATCATGGCTCTGTTTTGATGATGCCGTAGCATCCCTTTTTGAATGTTGTACGTGATCCTCTAGTAAGACGAATGGAGGCAATGCCGTAGCATCGATATCCAGCTTAGTTCGTACTGGCATTGAGTGCTGCTGTTCTTTTTCAAGGGTTTGTTCGTCACTCTCCTTCCCCTTCTTTGATTTTTCAGATTTCAGGTCAGCATCTTCAATAGGTTGTTTGGTCACCCATAGGCTCCAGGCTCTGCCGCTTCGAAGCTTTATTAGCTTGACTTCCTCCTTTCCTTGGTTCCTAGGAACTTCAGTATCACTCGACAGAGATCCTGAGGGCCTATTGTTGAGAGCAGTTGCTAGTTGTCCAACTTGGGTTTCAAGGTTTCGAAGGGTTATCTGCTAACTTTGAATGATTGTGTCGTTCTTTGCCATGTACTCCTTCATAAGGGTCAACATAGAGTGTTTTTGTTCTGAATCACTGCCCTGCTGTCGTGCTTACTGGGTAAACCCTAGTGGGTTTGATGGTCTATTTGAGTATGGTGGGCCAGATGATTGTCCTGCAATTTCTTGACCATGAGAGCTCCACGAGAAATTGGGATGCTGCCTCCATCTAGGGTTGTACATGTTAGAGTACGGGTTGTTGGTGTTACTGCCCCTATTAAAGTTATGATGTAGTTAACTGATTCGGGGTTGGCAGAGCACTGAGAGTAGGGGTGCTCTCCGCCACAGTACACACAAGCTACCTAAGATGGTTGTAGTGATGTGTTGCTCGAAGAAAGGGTCAATCCTTTTACCATGTTTGTTAGAGATGATACCTAAGCTATGAGAGCAGTCATAGCATCCAATTCATGTATTCTAGCAACAATTCTGGAGGGTGTAGCTCTGTCTGCTTGCCACTGATGGCTGTTCATAGCCATGCGCTCTAATAATTCATGAACCTCTTCATAGGACTTCATCAAAATGGACCTGCCGTAGGAAGCTCTACAATTTATCGTGTTTGTCCGTCGAGACCTCTGTAGAATGTTTCTAGCTAGACCCATTCACACAGTTTGTGTTTTGGGCACCTTTTGAAAAGGTCCTTAAATCTGTCCCAAGCTTCATATGTGGATTCACCAAACTTTTGTTGGAAATTGGTGATATCCCCTCTAAGTTAGGCGTTCTTAGTAGGTGGGAAGAATTTGAGCAGGAATTTACACCCTAGATCATTCCAGGAGGTGATTGAATTGGCTGGTAAGTTGTTAAGCCATGTTCAAGCCTTGTCCTGAAGAGAGAAAGGGAATAATTTAATCTGAAAGGCGTCGAGCGTGATTCTTGGAATGACGAATGAGTCACACACCTCCATGAAAGCCTTGAGGTGTAAATGAGGGTCTTTAGATGGGAGTCCTCCAAATTGTCTGGCTGCATTCAACATTTGAATCATGACACCTTTTATTTCAAAATGTCCTGCATTAAAGGTCGGAGGTGTAATGGTTGAATTCAACTTGTTTAAGTTTAGAATCCCGAATTCCATGATAGCTTTGTTCAAATATGGATTTGGAGGTGGAGGGACCTAATTGTCTCTGTTTATTGCTTGCGGCTCCTTTCGATCCTGATCATGATTGACAGGCATGTCCGCCATGTCTGCGAAGTCAAAAAGTTGACTTCTTCGCTTTTGCTTCCTGTGCCTTTGCTTGTAAGTGCGTTCAATTTGAGGATCGTAAGGCTTTAGGTTGCCTATGTAACACCCCAACTTTTGTAATACAAGCATGTATTAATATAGTAATAATGAGTTTTGATTGGTATTCAAAGCATTAAGGACCCTAAGATGAAAAGCCATTAGTTATAACTGAATGGAAAATTTACTAAGTCAAGATAAGAAGAAACCATGACTAGGTGTGTAGTAACTTGTGCATGAAGTAAGCTCAAGGGAGTATAAGTCGGAGTAATGTACAAGTGACAAAGGTCATTAATAGAATGGGAAAACAAATCCTGTGGATAGGGTATGTGTGTTCAACCAAGGAGGAGAGATAGAATATGCATCTGGCCCAAGTACAGGAAGAAAAGTCAGTAATAGTAGTGCTACGTTGGACACGTGGCATTTCGAGGTTAGAAGTCGGATTATCGAGTAACACGTAGTACGAGGTGGTTATGGGATACTAAAGTCTGGGTTTCTTGATCCCCAAGGTACTATATTCCACCACCTGTGGTCAGGAAAAGGAGATTGTTAATCCGGACCCACAGAAGTCCCACAGAGTGGCACGAATTACGAGGAAAGGTGTAACCAGTAAAAAGGAGCTAAGCGGGACCAGTTAGGGTTTTCTGGAGTCGGGCCCAAACCCCTGGACACAGAGGGAGGACAAATTTGGGTGGGCCCAGAGGAGAAAGAAAGTGACTTGGAAGAAAAGAAAAAGGTTGAAAGTGGAGCTAAATCACCAAGAGGGGGGTGAATTGGGGATTTTTTTTAAAAAAATCCTTTCTGGTTTATCTTTTCTTGTTTTCTAAAACAGAGTAGATGAAAGTATGAAGGGAAGAAAAGCAAGACACAAGACGTTTATCTTGGTTCGGTCTAATCTTTTGACCTACGTCCAGTCCCCAGTCACTCTGGGATTTTCACTATCTCTCTTGACGATTACAGGCTCTGCAAACGAAGGATGTTTCACAACCTTGAACACACTCCCCCTTACAAATTATAATCAGACAACCCAATCTCAAAGTCCCACTACTTTGAGATTCTTATAGAGAATGAATTACAAAGAAAGAACTCTCTTCTAAGAGTAGATGATGAGCATTACTGAAGTACAAAAGATACACTCAAATGTATAAGAGTAGCTCTTAGACTGATATTTTTCGAGTAGGCTTTTTGTTACTCAGTTTTGTATATTTCCAGCTTCAAATCTTCATCTATTTGTAGTGGTTTGAAGCTTGTGAACGTTATAGATCCGTTGGGCCTTTTTCCAATTAAAAATATAGCTGTTGCTGGAGTTGTATCATGGATCAATCAGCTGAAATTACTCCCTGTCTGGAATATAGCCGTTGGGAAATCATTCGCAGATTTGTTTGCTTGATTCTTGTTTCTTTTCCATGTTGGTTTTGTCTGAAGAACGTTGAGGCTCAATTCATGGAGATTTTGACCGTTTGCATAACGGCTATCCACATATTCAGCAAGTTTCCTAAAATGACTCTTTTTTTTTTTGAATCTCAAACAAATTTAAAGTCTTTCTGTAATCTCATGAATAAACACGTTAGAACAGCTCGGTTACAATGATAAGTGATATATATAACATATAAGATCAATGGGTATTTTAAACAAGGATCTTTGAATCAGATTTGGCAAGTTTTAAACGAAACAGCGTTTTTCTGATAATTCACCAAAACTCGAGTTTTGAAGATCAAAACTAGAGTTTTGAACTGTTCATACTTCATAACCGGCGGTGTTCAAACCAAAACTGGCAGTTATCAGAGTTTGGAAAAATCAATCCTCTCGGGTTGCCCAAAACTCGAGTTTTTGCTTCCCAAAACTCGAGTTTTGAACTATTCATGGCAAAACATGATTTTAGTTCAAAACATCAAAACTGGAGGTGTTGGAGTAAAACTGGCGGTTTTCAACTTCGAAAAGATTGAAGGCTCTCTGCCTTGGCAAAACTCGAGTTTTGGTATCCAAAACTCGAGTTTTCATATTCTATGAAAACTTGGAAAATACACGTACAGTTGAAAACTGGCGGTGATGGTCTCAAAACCGGCGGTGATGAACTGGAGAAAAATCAATTGCTCTCTGTCTCTTCAAAACTCAAGTTTTGGTTCCCAAAACTCGAGTTTTGAACTTTCTTCCAAAATAAGAGAAGTTCAAAACTGGCAGTGATGAATGAAAACCGGAGGTTTTGAGATGTGAAAAACTTAGAAGATTTGCAAACCTCTCTACCAGGCCAAAACTCGAGTTTTGGATTCCAAAACTCGAGTTTTGAACTGTTCACAAGTTCAAAACTGGCAGTGATCATGAAAACTGGCGGTGATGGCTTTTGAGCAGTTTTGCCACAGACCAAAACTCGAGTTTTGATCCCAAAACTCGAGTTTTCCTCTGATAGCAAGGAAAACTGATTTTTGCATCCTAAAACTTATCTTTTTGGTTTTCAAGGCTTTCCAATTGTTCAATCATCATCAAAACTCATCCAGAACTAACATTCTCCCCCTTTTTGATGATGACAACATTTGAAAATCAAAAGTTTAAGAGTTTGAGAAAATCTGGTTTTGAACACTTGAGGAAAAAAAAACTTTTGGCTTCCAGAAGCTCTGATATACGTATGAAGACTTGATGAGCATCAAAAAGGAGTTTCAAAACTGTCAAACCATTTTTGCATGTTTGAAGACTTAACTTAGGGACACTGTAAATGAGATATGTAGCAAATGCAATTATCAGAAACCAGAAGCAAAGATTATCAGTGCAAAACAACTTCATTCATAACAAGCTAAATTCATACATTACATGAAGTTGTCAAGACAGAAACCACAGGTAAAACACAATCACAGCACAAGTTCAAAACAGAAATCACAACTCAAATTCTGCTCTACTCTTCTCTACTAGCTCTGGTCTTCTCCCCCTTTGTCATCATCAACAGCGGGGTCATGGGGTACAATGGTTAGAGGAGTTGGAGAAAGTATGGGATCTTGAGGCTCTACAACTGGTGTGGCTAGAGGATCATGGGGTTCTGAAACATGTGGATCATGGTGCTCTGGATCAGGAGAATGTGCAAGTGGTGTGGAGGCTGAAGGCATAGGAGGAGTAGAAGCTTCAGGTATAGTGCCAGAAGGCTGTGGATCTGAGGTAGTCCCAAAGGTTGAAGAAAGACTGATGTTGAAATGTTTCAACAACAGATCAACCTTGCCATGCAGGCTGGAGTTTGATATGCTTAGAGAGGTAAGGACAACGTCATGACCTTGAACCAAGTCTGTAAGTTTGGCATTTTGATTAGTCAGCTCTTCCAAGTCATGCTTCATACCACCAAGTCTTGTTTCATGTCATCTTGAACCTCAGCCAGTTGCTTGGAATTTTTAAATTGTTCTCCTTTCAGTTGCTTGATCTCATATCCAATGCTCATAGACATGTCCCTTACTGCAGAATCAATAATATCCTTCACCCGAGCTTCAAAATCTATAGAAGGTGGAGGAGGTGCAGATTGGGTCTCTTGGTTCTGAGACTGAGACTGAGATCTGGCTGGAGCTTTAGACCATGTAGGGGCTTTTGATTGCCCAGAACCCTCTCCCTCAAAGGTTAAATTCATCAAGTTCAGCTGACCCTGACCAAAATAGAGAGGATACTTCAAGGTTTTAGTTGACTCAACATACCATATCTTAAAGTAGAACAAAATGACTGATATCAGTGAAAGGAAAGGCATGTGAGAAAGCTTTCTGGTAGGGAATTTGAATTTGATCATCTCCTTTAGAATGTGATGACCAAGATTAAATGGGGCTTGCTTCACAAAAGATGTAAACAGAGGATAGTCTCTCTGGGCAAAATGGGTAAAGTTACCACCCTTTTGGATGAAATTTCTAGAAAAGATATACCACAGAACTCTATTCCTAGGAGGCATAGAGCTTGGTCTAAATGTCAGAGTGTGAGACTGGTCATCTGGGAAAGGTTTGTGAGGCATCAGTACAGACCAAATCCCCCTATTACTATACTCAGAATTATGAACAGGGAATTGATCTAGCTGAAGAATTTTGTTCAGGATAGAGGCAGACAGAGTAAATTTAGTACCCCTAACAACAGTATTAATTCTTTCTTCAATCAACTCACCCTCAGGACCCAAAATATTGTCATAAACCATATTGTAATAGAATAACCGAACAAAGTTTGGGGAATATGGGCAAGCTAAGGAAACAAAATTCTCATAAAAACTTAACCAGGGTTTTAAGTTCAAGTTGGTCTCCCTCTCTAATTGTTCAAAATCTACAACTACAACTGCACAGAATTCTCTAGAGGCAAATTTTTCTTTGAAAGCTTTATCTAGTGCCTTCAAATTTATAGTAGCAATATCAAAGGATGAAGGAGGAGACTGTATACGATATATATCAGCTATGGCATTTTCCATAGTTGGAGAAGACTGAGAAGAAGATGGCTTTGTCTGTTGAGTTGTCTGATGCCCAGAGCTTGAGGCTTTCTTCTTCTGAGTCGTTTCTGCTTCATAGTTGGAAGCTCTCTTCATTCTGGCCTTCTTCTTGCTCTTAGCCACAGGGTCTGGTACCGCCTCTGTTGCCTTTCGTTTTCTTAGAGGAGTGGCTATTGGTTCTTGAAATGATACTCCTTTGGAACGAGAGGGTGTGGCTGAAGTGTCCTTTGAAGTATCCTGTGGAATTTTGCTACTGACACCTGGAATTGAACGGTCAATACCCTCTTGAAGTTTTCTGGGTATCATCTTGGTTCTCGACGGACGTTGAAGAGACTGTGAGGGAGAAGATGTCTGAGATTGAGACCTCTCAGGCTGCGGATTAGCTTCGGGTTGAGTGGATTTGGAAGTCATTATAAGGTTTTTGAGTGATTTCGAAGGTTTCTGGGTTGATTCACGATGAATAGAGAAAGAACAGAGTGAGAGAACAAAACAGAAGCTAGGGCAAAACCGGCAGTTTTGAGAACGGTTTTGAAGAACACACACGGACATATATATATACACAGTCCAAAACTCGAGTTTTCATCACCAAAACTCGAGTTTTGATGACATTTAGATACTAACCTGGATGTCAATGGTGTACCGTGAACCGTTGATATTCTGAGTCCAAAACTCGAGTTTTGCACTCCAAAACTCGAGTTTTCATCTTTTGACAGTAAAGACTGATTTTAAAACATCCTGCACAAGAGAAAACTAGATACCCCGATGCTTAAGTCAGTAACTTATAATCATCAAAACCATAACTAACATTGAATTAAGTGAGAAATACTTACAGCTCATTGGGATTTACCATTCCCAATTCTCTTCTTATGAAATTAAATTGTTCCTTTGCTAGTGGTTTTGTGAAGATGTCTGCCAATTGGAGATTAGTCGGAATAAACATGACCTTGACTTCCTTTTTCTGAACATAATCTCTTATGAAATGATGCCTTACATCAATGTGCTTGGTCCTAGTATGTTGGACTGGATTTTTGGCCAAGCTTATTGTGCTTGTATTGTCACACAATATTGGAACTTCTTTGAGGTTGATTCCCAAATTTGAGAGTTGTTGTTTCAGCCACAAAACTTGTGCACAGCAACTTGAAGCAGCTACATATTCAGCTTCAGTAGATGATACAGCTATCGTTGTTTGTTTCTTGCTAAACCATGACACAAGTGACCCACCAAAGAATTCACATTGTCCACTTGTGCTTTTCCTATCGGTTTTGTATCCAGCATGATCTGAGTCTGAATATGCCACCAAATGTTCAGGTTGACCTTTGGGAAACCACAATCCTAGAGTTTTAGTGTCAGCAAGGTATCTGAAAATTCTTTTCACATGTTCAGCATGTGACTCTTTTGGGGCGGATTGGAACCTTGCACACATTCCAACACTGAATTGGATGTCCGGGCGGCTTACTGTTAGGTAGAGTAATGAACCAATCATTCCTCTATATTTTGTAATATTGAAGTCTTTGCCCTCTTCATCAGCATCCAATGAAGTAGTTGCACTCATAGGAGTCTCAGCACCATTACATTGATCCATTCCAAACTTCTTTAAGAGATCATTCAGATACTTGGTTTGTGATATGAAGATCCCATCCTTCTTTTGCTTAATTTGTAAACCAAGAAAGTAATTAAGTTCTCCCATCATAGACATTTCAAATTCTCCCTACATTTTCTTTGCAAAATCTTCACATAAACCATCATTAGAAGCACCAAATATTATATCATCCACATATATCTGAACAACTAAACTTTCATTTAACTTATTAGTTCTAATGAAAAGAGTCGTGTCAGCTTTTCCTCTAAGAAAGCCTTGATCTAGAAGAAATTTGCTTAAACGTTCATACCAAGCTCTAGGAGCTTGCTTAAGACCATACAATGCTTTCTTGAGATGATAAACATGATCTGGAAATTTTTCATTTTGAAATCCTGGAGGTTGTTCAACATAAACTTCCTCCTGTATAAAACCATTTAAAAATGCACTTTTTACATCCATTTGATAAAGCTTAATTCCTTTAACATAAGCAAAGGCTAGAAAAGAACTCTTATGGCTTCCAATCTTGCTACTGGAGCATAAGTTTCTTCATAATCAATCCCTTCTTCCTGATTATAGCCTTTAGCAACCAATCTTGCCTTGTTGCGGACAATGATTGCAGATTCATCTCGTTTGTTTTTGAATACCCATTTAGTGCCAATGACTGGATGGTCTTTAGGCCTAGGTACCAAATCCCAAACTTGATTTCTGTCAAATTGATGTAACTCCTCTTGCATTGCTATCACCCAATCATTGTCTGAAAGGGCTTCATCAATTTTAGAGGGTTCAATGTGAGATATGAATGCAGAAAATGTTACTTCATTCAAAGTGCTTTTTCTGGTTCTTACTCCTTGATTGACATCACCTATTACTTGGTCTAAAGGATGATTCCTAATGTATTTCCAAGCTTTAGGCTGAGATGGTTCAGGATTTTCAAAATGGTTTTGAGGATCAGTTTCGAAAACATCTAGTTTTTTTGAATCCGAAGTACTTTTTAAATGAAGTTGATTTTTCGAAATTGGTTCATCATCATCATTATCCAAAGGCTTGTTAGAAGAAGAGTCACAAAATACTACATGAACAGATTCTTCCACACAATGTGTTCGAATGTTAAATACTCTATATGCTTTACTTCTATTAGAGTATCCCAGAACAATACCTTCATCTGCTTTGGCATCAAATTTTCCTAAGTTATCCTTACCATTGTTGTGGATGAAACACTTACATCCAAACAAATGTAGATGTGCCAAGTTTGGCTTCCTTCCTTTGTACAGCTCATAGGGAGTTTTGATCAATTTCTTTCGTACATAGGCTCTGTTTGAGATGTAGCATGCCGTAGACATTGCATCTGTCCAGAATACTTGAGATGTGTTGTTTTCATTTAACATTGCTCTTGCCATCTCAGTGAGGACTCTGTTCTTTCTTTCAACTACTCCATTTTGTTGAGGAGTCCTTGGAGCTGAAAAGTTGTGATCAATTCCCATGCTTTCACAGAATTCAGCAAAGGCTTGATTATCAAATTCTCCTCCATGATCAGTTCTAATTCCTGAAATAGAAAGACCTTTCTCGTTCTGGACCTTTTTGGCAAAGGCAACAAATTGATCAAATGTTTCATTTTTAGAACATAAAAATATGGTCCATGTGAATCTGGAATAATCATCAACTATTACTAGGGTATACAAATTGCCACCTAGACTTCTAACTCTAGCAGGACCTACCAAATCCTTGTGAAGTAATTGAAGAGCTTTGTGAGTTGAAATTTCATTTTTGGGATTAAAAGAAGTCTTGGTCTGTTTTCCCTTTTGACAAGAGTCACAAATCATGTCATTTTTGAAAGCAAGTTTAGGAATGCCAATTACTAGGTCTTTCTTGACAAGTTTGTTAAGTTGGGACATATTAACATGTGCCAATCTTTTGTGCCAAAGCCAAGTTTCATCTAAATTACTTACAAAACATTTTTCAGAAACTTTATCATTGTTGGAAAGATTAAGAGTATAGCAATTTCCTTCTCTAGGTGCTCTAAACAATGCTTTAGACTTAATATCTTCTAGGGGAAGAATATCCTTCCTAACAATCAAACATTCTTCTGAATTAAAGATAACTAAGTTACCTTTATCTGTGCTTTGACCTACACTAAGGAGATTATGGCATAAACCTTCAACCAGGTAAACATCTTTGATCTTTGGTCCATCGTTGTTTCCAATGTCTCCAATTCCAGCAATCTTGCCTGATTGATTTCCACCAAATGTTACCTTGCCACCATCCTTAGATTTGATTGTAGCAAACTTAGAATGATCCCCTGTCATGTGTCTTGAGCATCCACTATCAATGAACCATTTATTGGATTTTGATGCTCTAAGACAGATCTGCAAAACATAAGATATCAAGTCTTAGGTACCCACTTTTTCTTGGGTCCTTTTGGGTTAGTTTGTGTCTTAGGAGCCTTATAGGATCCTTTTGGCACCCATTGATAATTACCTATAGGTTTGCTTTTACCTTCTCTTCTATGAAAACAAGATGAAGTAGTATGACCTTTTCGATTGCAATAGTTGCAGTGAGCAAAAGGATTGGATGAATGAACTGATTTTTGAAAATAACTCATATATGATTTCTGTCCAATCTTCTTCTTTCCCTTTTGTTTATCAAGATCAGGTTTATAGCCAATTCCTGACTTATCATTTGTGAATCTTTGCTATTTTAAAATAATATTAAGTATTTCACTACCGTTGGTGAATTTTTCAAGAGATTTAGTAAGAAGCAGATTTCTTTTCTCTAAAGTACAGCAATTTTCACAAATCTTTTCGGTGCCTTTTTCAAAATTCCTTTCAGAAGTATTTTCAGAATCTATAGTAGGAGAAGAAGAAGTTTGAACTTGTTTTTCTAGCAATCTGATTTTCTTCTTTGCAGATGATTGTTCTTTGGCTATTTTTCGAAATTCAATAAAGAGTGAATTATATTCAGAGGATAATTCATCATAAGGTGAGTTAGAAGTATTTACCTCTTCATTATCAGATTCTTCTTGAGCTACAAGACAGATGTTGGTTCTTTCTTCCTCTTTAGCTTCATCTTCATCGGATGAGCTATCTCCCCAAATGCCTAAAACATAAGCTCTTCTTTTGAATTTGTTTAATTTCTTTTCTTTGTTCTTGAGCTGTGGGCAATCAGACTTGAAGTGACCAGGTTGTCCACATTCGTAGCAAGTAATAGATTTCTTCATTTCTGTGCTACCCTTGTGAAGTTTTCTGTTGGCCTGATCCTTCTTGAAGAATTTCTTGAATTTTCTAACTATTAAGCTTAATTCTTCATCATCATCCTCATCTTCTTCATCATCTGATTTTGGCTCTCTAGTGGTTTTGAGAGCTATGCTTTTATTCTTCCCATGAACTTCTTCAAGCCCTTTCTTGAATTTAAGTTTTGCTTCATATTCAGACAAACTACCAAATAGGGCTGCTACAGATGTCATTGACTCTCCACGAGCTTCTTCGATGGCAGTGACTTTGGCTTCCCATTCTTTGTTGAGAACATTTAGGATTTTCTTTACTTGAACAGGTTGTTCATATACCTTACCTAAGGCAGCAAGTTGATTAATCAAATGAGTAAATCTTAACTGAAACTCAGCAATGGTTTCTCCTTGTTTCATGCGAAGGAGATCATATTCTGTCATAAGAGTGTTGACTCTATTCTGCTTGACTCCAGTTGTCCCTTCATGAGCTATCTCCAAAGCATCCCACATGGCTTTTGCTGAACTTAGAGTGCATACGCGGAAGTATTCTTGTTGGCTCAGGGCACTTTGTAGCATGAGTATGGCTTTGCTATTGAGAGTGATGTTTCTTCTATCATTCTCATCATAGTTTTCTTCAGGTTTTGGAATCCTGACATCTTCCCTCACAATTGTTGGAGCATAGTCCCCTTTTTCAAATACTCTCCACAAGCCATATTCTGTAGCCAAAACAAAAACCTTGAATTTAGCTTTCCAGAAAGAATAATGCTCACCATTAAAACTAGGTGGTCGGTTGATAGAAGCTCCATCGGGTAAAATTCCTTCCATAGTGATTCTTCTCAAGATGTTAAGCTCTTTAGAGAAGACTTGCTCTGATACCAAATGAAAGTTGAGCTAAATCACCAAGAGGGGGGTGAATTGGGGATTTTAAAAAAAAATTCTTTTTTGGTTTATCTTTTCTTGTTTGCTAAAACAGAGTAGATGAAAGTATGAAGGGAAGAAAAGCAAGACACAAGACGTTTATCCTGGTTCGGTCTAATCTTTCGACCTACGTCCAGTCCCCAGTCACTCTGGGATTTTCACTATCTCTCTTGACGATTACAGGCTCTGCAAACGAAGGATGTTTCACAACCTTGAACACACTCCCCCTTAGAAATTGTAATCAGACAACCCAATCTCAAAGTCCCACTACTTTGAGATTCTTATAGAGAATGAATTACAAAGAAAGAACTCTCTTCTAAGAGTAGATGATGATAATTACTAAAGTACAAAAGATACACTCAAATGTATAAGAGTAGCTCTTAGACTGATATTTTTCGAGTAGGCTTTTTGTTACTCAGTTCTGTATATTTCCAGCTTCAAATCTTCATCTATTTGTAGTGATTTGAAGCTTCTGAACGTTATAGATCCGTTGGGCCTTTTTCCAATTCAAAAATATAGTTGTTGCTGGAGTTGTATCATGGATCAATCAGCTGAAATTACTCCCTGTTTGGAATATAGCCGTTGGGAAATCATTCGCAAATTTGTTTGCTTGATTCTTGTTTCTTTTCCATGTTGGTTTTGTTTGAAGAACGTTGAGGCTCAATTCATGGAGATTTTGACCGTTTGCATAACGGCTATCCACATATTCAACAAGTTTCCTAAAATGACTCTTTTTTTTTTGAATCTCAAACAAATTTAAAGTCTTTCTGTAATCTCATGAATAAACACGTTAGAACAGCTCGGTTACAATGATAAGTGATATATATAACATATAAGATCAATGGGTATTTTAAACAAGGATCTTTGAATCAGATTTGGCAAGTTTTAAACGAAACAGCGTTTTTCTGATAATTCACCAAAACTCGAGTTTTGAAGATCAAAACTAGAGTTTTGAACTGTTCATACTTCATAACCGGCGGTGTTCAAACCAAAACTGGCAGTTATCAGAGTTTGGAAAAATCAATCCTCTCGGGTTGCCCAAAACTCGAGTTTTTGCTTCCCAAAACTCGAGTTTTGAACTATTCATGGCAAAACATGATTTTAGTTCAAAACATCAAAACTGGAGGTGTTGGAGTAAAACTGGCGGTTTTCAACTTCGAAAAGATTGAAGGCTCTCTGCCTTGGCAAAACTCGAGTTTTGGTATCCAAAACTCGAGTTTTCATATTCTATGAAAACTTGGAAAATACACGTACAGTTGAAAACTGGCGGTGATGGTCTCAAAACCGGCGGTGATGAACTGGAGAAAAATCAATTGCTCTCTATCTCTTCAAAACTCGAGTTTTGGTTCCCAAAACTCGAGTTTTGAACTTTCTTCCAAAATAAGAGAAGTTCAAACCTCTCTACCAGGCCAAAACTCGAGTTTTGGATTCCAAAACTCGAGTTTTGAACTGTTCACAAGTTCAAAACTGGCAGTGATCATGAAAACTGGCGGTGATGGCTTTTGAGCAGTTTTGCCACAGACCAAAACTCGAGTTTTGATCCCAAAACTCGAGTTTTCCTCTCATAGCAAGGAAAACTGATTTTTGCATCCTAAAACTTATCTTTTTGGTTTTCAACGCTTTCCAATTGTTCAATCATCATCAAAACTCATCGAGAACTAACAAAAGTCACATCATGTAATTATGAAGAGAGAAAAGGTCACATCATGTAATTTTGAAGAGAGAGAAAGATAAAATAATCAGGATTAATTTGGACCGCACCTTTTGAATCTGACATGACAATGGAATGACAAGTAATTATGGCACATAAAGGACAATTATGGAACATCCTAGGGCAGATCACATGGGTCCCACTGGCTTGGAGAAGAAGCAGTGTAAAATGACCGGTTTACCTGTGGGCCAAAATCCTACAACTTGCAATTCCAGAAACCACCATCAGGGGCAATTTTGGAATCTTGTTTTTGTCTTGGAATGCGCCACCCATCTGCCAAAGAGTTCTCTAGAAGCCTTGAGAATTAAGCCAAGAAAATCATATTTAAATTCGAGACACTCTTTCGTCTAGTGGATAATAACCGAAGTTGGATAAAAGACCTAACCCATGGAGCCTATATAAAGGGCACTTCTCCCTCCATTTTCCATCAGCCAAGCACGAGTTTGAGGTTAGGAGAGAGAGAGAGAGTCTCCAGCTGAAGCTAGTGGTTCAAGAGGTGAAGAAGGCTATACGCAACCGAAATTCCGAGGTGAGTTTCTTAACCGACAACTTGGAAACTCTTATTTCTGCCCTATGGTGTTTTCGTGTAGATGCAGTGGGATTTCCATATTTTTGAGGTCTTCACTGGGTCCAAAATGTGTTTTTGTGTGGGGTCAAGTGGGTCACCTTCTTCCAAACTCAAAAAGTTTAAGTCTTTAATATACAAAAATCTGCCAACTTTTACGGTTTCGGGGCAGCAAGGGGAAATCGATGGTTTTGAAGTAGTAAATGAAGTTCAAATGCTTTGAAATTTTTCATGGTGAAAGTAGACACATTTTGATTTTCCAACTGAGAGTTCTTTGCTGTTGAAAATGACCCAAAAACATGGTTTTTGTCTTGGACTAGTGGCCAAAGTTTGGAAACCAGAAAAGGATTCGAACCTAGAGGACTTTGGGAATTATTTTTCCTATAAAATAGACATCCTAAGGGTTCTAAGGCCATTGATTTCATGCCAATATTATTTTTCTAGAATTTATTAAAAATCCGTGAAGTTGGGTCAGAGATTTTGGAAATTCGGGTGCTATGCGAATTTTATGAAACTAGAAGTAAAGTTTGAATGTGTGATTAAGAGCACGGTGTTTAATTGTATCTAGGTGTTATCACGTGTAGGACGCATCTCTAAGGGAAGAGTTCATCGCTTTCGAGAAGTGCCAGGTAGTAACTGTAAACTTGTATACTCTAGTAGATTTCCCCTTGTTGAGCCATACGTTGAGTGGGCCTCATATTTGAGTCCCTAACAATCGTCTTCTTTTACTTGACTAATATGCAAGATATTTCATATTAAATATGATAGTTAGCCAAATTATAAGATAAATACATTATGCAAACATTTTGCTATTACTATTTGACATCATAAAAATTAGTCATATTAAACACCAAACATAAATTTTCCTATCATACCATTTTTCATTTGAGTACATATTAAACATTTATGTGGGAAAATATTTTCCATTCTCTTCCCTTTCCTTTTATTCTTTTCAGACTTGATTTCTCTCTTTTACCCTTCCCATCCTTCCCCCTTGTTTTTTCTTTTTCTATATAGTTGGATTAAGATCTCAACGATCTATATTTATTATATAATAAAAATATTATTATAATAGAAAAAGATGGTAAATAAAATGATAAATTTAAACTATTGAGATTTTAACTCAGGACCGAAAAAGAAAAATGAGGGAAAAGATGGGAATGAGTAGGAGTGAAAGCAGATCTAAATCTAGGGAATAACGAAGTAGCTGAGTCCGACGAAGTGTGAGTAACAGACGAAGAGAGCGAGAGATATGGCGTGGTATGCTGCCAAGTCCTTCCTCGTGCCGTCTATGGACATCGGTGCGTTGCGCAGCCGGGCTTCCTTGGTTGCTGGCATCGGCTGTGTCTCGGTGGCCGGAGCTGCCATGTGGCGTTCTTCTGCTTCGTCTTTTTCCAAGCGTTCTATGCCTTTTGCTTGTTTGAGAATTTCCACTGATACTGGTAAATCTCGACGATTCATTGATTTATTCTTTTTAGTTTCAATAAATTTGGAGGAATCATCACTGAAATATCTTGAAAGCAATATAGTCTTCTCTCAATTCGATAAAATATATTTAGTTTCAATAAAATGTTCACTTTTAGAATTTGGCATCTTTGGTTGGGCTTTTTCCTCTAAAATCAATGGACCGTTTACATGGGTAGCAGCTTAATGTCAAGTATTATGAGTTCCCTTATGAGATGTTCACAAGTACAAGTAGCAAAATTGCTCAAAATTGAACATGCAGACTAAAGTAATTGTAATGTTGATAGCTGAGAGGTGCTTTACATGTGCGTGGTGGTCATCTTGGTGATATAATATATATATATATAGAGAGAGAGAGAGAGAAAGAGTGAGCGAGCTATTTACACTAGAATCTCATAGACCATGTTGCATTACTCATTTTTTGTGTATCAAATCTGATGTGTGGTCATTCTTTTGTGAAATATAGGTCTTAAGGAAGCTGTTCAAACTGAGAAGGCCCCTGCAGCACTGGGGCCATATTCCCAAGCAATCAAAGCCAACAACCTTCTGTTTGTGTCTGGCGTTCTTGGTCTTGTTCCTGAGGTTTGTTATCATCTGAGTTTACTCTTGTCCCTTCATTCTTCCACCATCTCGGTGTCTGTATATGTGCATGTGCTGGCAAATATTTGTACTCACAATTTGTTTCATGTGTTCAAGTGCAGACTGGAAAATTTATCTCTCAGAATGTTGAGGATCAAACAGAGCAGGTACCAGAACCACTGATCTTGGGGAATGCCATAGTCACTTGATTTTTCTCTTGCTTCGTTTCCCCGCTTTTGTGACCTATATTTTTTCTTTTGCATATTAATGTACTTTGTATGGCTTCATGCACATAGGCTTTAATTTTTCTTTTCCGGCCAACAGCATAGAGGCTTTAATTGATCATTTATGTGTTGGAATTTTCTTCTGTTCCTATATGGAGCAGACATGATTAATTTTATGGAAATTAAAAGCAAAACTTGGCTTGACCAATGTTTACTTAGACCTGCTGCTTATGGTTTACTTTCTTGTAACATCAACTTCTACCGTTTCAATGATTGTTATTGCACTAAGTGGTACCAGGCAGTACTGAAGTGGAAAACTTGAAAAGTGAATTGCAAACCTCTATGCTACTAATTCTTGTTACATGTTCTTCTTTGGTTGTTACATGTGAAGTGCGGCTGTGTTTACTACTAGCACATGTGCCATTGATATACCATTTACATCCAAGAGTAATCTGGTTACCATTATTTTATCTGATAATTGTTGTATTTAAAATTACAGGTTCTAAAGAATATGGGGGAAATTCTAAAAGCTGGTGGAGCCAGCTATTCATCAGTGGTTAAGACAACAATTTTGTATAAATTCTGTCTCATATCTCCCCCATAGTATGGAATGTATTGAGTGCCAGAAAGATGACTATTATTTTTCCATTTGATTACTGTAGGTTGGCCGACCTGAAGGACTTCAAGAAAGTAAATGAAATATATGCTAAATGTGAGTTCTTTACGACCCTGTGTTAGTCTGTCAAGGATCATTGCATTCTCAAGATCAGTACTGAAGTGCTATGTTTCTGTTTTATTCATAAAATTTTATTTGCAATTACCATAGGGTTTAACTGCTACCTAATGCTATTTACTAATGAATTCCACTACTGATAATTAATTAGGCAATGTTTACTATGCGGAAAAGTGTTTATTTATTTATTTATGTATTTATTTTTTTATAGCAATTAGTAGTATGAATCTTTTTGAATTTGGGAATTAAGGTAGAAGAGAAGAGAAAGAAAGGATTGAAGAAGTCGAGAAGGATTAGAGAGAAGACATAGAGAGACTGAATAACACTGTTGTGATTCTCATTAGCTTGCAAAAACTAAGGGATTACAAAGGGGACTGCATATGCATATATATAGAGTGTAGCAAAGGGGTGCCTGTTAGTTATTATTTATTAGACACTGCTAAGGCCATGTTTGGCTAGGTCCGCTTTCATTAACGGCTAGTGCCACTAATAGCTAATGCCGTTGGTCTAATTAACTAAACAAACTAACTTTCAAAAACATTTAATTACAATTACATAACAGTTTTTTATAAAGAAAATGGGAATGCGCCTAAAAATAAAATGGGATAGGTGTATTTCCTATTGTCTTTCTGGTAAATATTTTTCTGCATACCAAGCATTGCCCTCTATTCTAAGTATTGCCAAGAAATTTGATTTTAGGGGGAATTACTGTGATATCCCAAGGAAGGGATTTAATCACCCAAAGGTCCAATAATAATTGAAGAGCAAGTAATGACAAGTTTTAGTGTAGGTAATAACAAGTTTATATTGCTCACTTGTCGTTAAAACTTTTTGGTAATCAAATCCTTTCTTTAGGACCTCATAGTAATTCTCGTTTGATTTTACTCCACTTCTAGGCATGTAGAATCTTTAGGATGAAATGAGCAAGGGAAGTGGAGCATGGTGATAGATGAGTCTTTTGACGTTATATAGAAAGAAAAAACAGAAAGAGATAGAGGGTTGAATAATGATAACAAGATATAATAAGTCGTATTCAAAATGTTATCCGATGTATGTGCAACACCTTCTCTCTCACACTCCCTTGCAGCACCAAACATTCCTTTTTGATGGAAAATGGGTTTGGGACCCAATGTTGCCCCATATATAAAACTCGGTGACTTGCGTATTGGTTGGCGAGCTTTCAAATTAAATTTAAAAGGGTTAAGTTGCAAAATTGCCTTAAGAAGTTTTCGCTGAGGAGCAATGTTGCATTGTAAATTTCTCAGGTTCAATGTCACACTTAAAGTTTCAAAATGCAAGTTAACTTTTTAATGGAAATGGGTAATATTACTCCATTTTAATACCTCCGGAGCAATGTTGAACCTAAAAAATCTTTGGAGATAACATTTCTTCTCAACAAAAAACTTATGGGACAAATTTGTACCTTAACCCAATTTAGAATCCTCATGACTCATGCTAGGATGTTGATTGTCATACATATGTATTATCATAGATAGTGATATGCCTTTTTTGTATAAACCTGCCATTCATCATATGCTGATGATTTTGAGGATTTTCATTTGACTTTCTCAAATATGTTTTTCCAGACTTCAGCTCACCTGCCCCGGCTCGTGCAACATATCAAGTAGTTGCCTTACCTTTAGAGGCAAAGGTTGAAATTGAGTGCATAGCAGCATTGTAAACACGTTTTAAGAGTGTATCTAGCTCCAACCCATCTAGAGTGGTAATAATGCTTCAGAAGGGACGTATCTAAGAGTTGTAGTTTCATTCAAAACTAACGGTTATTGTAAATGGCTAGTTATTGTGTGTGTGTTTAAATTGAGTAAAATAAAAAAAGAAACTGTTATTGTGATTTCAGATTACCTTGAATAGTGGCTGTCGATTAAAACTAGCTCTGTTTTGTAACATTTATTGGGTGTGTGAATTTATTGTTGTGATGTGCTTATTTGCTTCATAAAAGTCTTAGCTAATCTCGAGCTAATTATATTTTCTTTGTCTCCACATTGTCAATGAGAGATGCATAAATTAGATGTTTGACACTAGCAAGTTTTCTTGCATTAGGAGGCGGCTCTTAAATTTTATATGTAATCAGACAGTGTAAGAAATAAACCATATTATTGAAAACTGATGCATAATACTTACTGCACGCGAAAGATTTAATCGTACATGCGCATGTGCAAGCGCACTAGGGAGTAATTGATTTTGTTTGGGGGAGTTATGGCCTGGTTGTGTTTTAGTGAATCATTAAAGTGAAAGCTATATTTTCTTCGAGTTCCCAATAGAGCACACAAATTGACGCTGATGGACAATCTACATTGACCCCATCAACATATAAGTTACATTTTGTGACTTTTTTTTTTCCATTTTTAAATTAGGTTTCTATGTCAGTCACGTCTAAAACCAGCATAATGTTTACAATCTACGTTGGTTCCAAGCTTAACCATAAATCAAATTTGCGGGAGTGCTATTTTGGAGCTCATGATCCTTTTAAAAAAAATTTGTGGGCTGTTTCTCTCCCCCCACAAATACAATTTTTTATTTGGAAATTGCTACATAAAGTTGCGCCTTCATGTAACATTCTTAGGTATCATCATCTTAGGCCCCGTTTGGTTGAGGGAACTCAAGGGAGGGAGAGGGAACTTAATTAAAGTTCCCACGCATAACTGCGTTTGGTGCGCAGAGCTCCCAGGAAGTTGGCTTCCCGCGTCTGGCCAAGCTCCCACAACCGTGGGAATTTCGACTCCCTCCATCTGAGGCAGGATCTTGAAAATTTTCCCGGGAGAGTGAAATATATTGACTGAAAAGCCCCTGCCAAATATTTTTATGCAAGGATCCAGCTTCGAGTTGGAAGAAGGAGCACAAGAAAGAACGTCTGACGACAGCAAGCTCAATCAAACGAAAGGCATAGCAAAGATCGATTCGAGGTAAGAGTAACAATGGCTTTTCTCTGTTCATTGTTCGCTGTGGTAGGGAAAAAATGTTGACGACCTGTTTGTGGCAGCTAGGGACGCAAGCAAAAAAATGAGGGGGGGGGGGACAAATTTGATGACTTCTGGTTGGCACTCATGCGTAGTAGGCGGTGTGGGGGGTTGCGTATTGTTGAGGAAGGAAATGAGGAATCCATGGGTGTACAGTGGCAAAAAAAATTTCCTTTTCTTCTTCCATGTAGGATGTGTACATGCTTAAATCGACATGAATGTTTGCTTGTAATGCTCTGTTTAGTTTAGATTCGTTTAATTTTTATGCTTATCTATGGTGAAATTTTGTTTGTGTATATGTCGTGTATGTCTGTGGGTTGGTAATGGTGATGAAAATCTGTGATGATTTGTTTCATTTTCAAGTAAACTGTGTTGTGTTGAGGGGAACAATGATGTGATGATATAGTTGTGTTAAATGTGTTGGCTGGTGGTTTAGGGTTTAGGAGATGACATTTGGGTTATAATGATGTATAGCTAACATTTAAACCAGGAAGGGACACCACTGGAGTCAGGGAAAAAATATGGACATGTGACATGTTTTGAGAGGGGGAAAAAATAACATATGTTTCAAAGTAATATATATAAAAGTAGACATAATAGTATGTAAAGAGGAGTAGTAGATGACATTGAAAAGCAAATGGGTGTGGAAAACATTTTTGTAGGTATGGACCAAGAGGCAGAGCAAATGGTTGCAATTATGTCTGGATGCTTAGCTTTGCTTCTAGCGATCAAGACGTTGATTGTCAATATGATAGTTGCAGTGGGATCAAGTAGACCGAGGCACTTACCGGATAGGTCTTATAGATTAGACTTTCATGCGAAGAGAGCGAATTTGAGGGCAATGATATATAATAGTGATACAACATGCTTCAACCAAATTAGGATGTATCAGGCAACGTTTGATAAATTGTGTCACATGTTAGACACAATTGGTGGATTGAAACCAACTAAACATATGCTAGTTGACGAGCAAGTGGCTATGTTCCTTCACATCCTAGGCCATCATGTCAAGAACAGAGTAATCCAATTTGAGTTTGGAAGGTCGGGTGAAACGATTAGTAGATACTTTAAGCTTGTCGTGAATGCTACTATCAGATTGCAATCATTGCTGCTTAAGAAACCCGAGCCTATTCTGGAGGACTCAAATGACAATAAATGGAAGTGGTTTAAGGTATGTAGCATCTGTTTTTGTGTGACATCTTTTAGATTCTGAATTGTTCAGCAAATTATGATATAATCACATGCTTTAATAATTGCCTATCTTTGCAAGGGTGCCTTGGTGCATTAGATGGGACGCACATTCGCATACAAGTCCCTGTAGATAAAAAGGGGAGGTACAGAAATAGGAAAGGAGAGATAACAACCAATGTTTTGGGTGTATGTTCACCAGATGGTCAATTCATATACGTCTTGCCTGGATGGGAAGGGTCAGCTGCGGATGGGAGGGTGTTGCGAGATGCTCTACGAAGACAACATGGGCTACGAGTACCACAAGGTAAACATATTGTAGTTGGTACACTATTAACTATGTATATTTCCCTGTCCAATTGTAAAGGAAACAGAATCACGTGGGCTCGTTTGTTGCCACAGGGAACTACTACTTGGTTGATGCGGGGTACACAAATTGCCAGGGTTTTTTGGCTCCATATAGAGGCCAAAGATACCACCTTAATGATTGGCGACATGGAATCCAACCGCAAACTCCGCACGAGTGCTTCAATATGCGACATTCGGCTGCTCGTAATGTCATAGAAAGGTGCTTTGGCATTCTCAAGTTACATTGGGCAATCCTTCGGAGTGCATCTTATTACCCAGTGAAGATCCAAAATAGATACATCCTCGCATGTTGTCTTATCCATAATCTGATTCGTCGTGAATCAGTTCAAGATCCTCTTGATGAGCAGCTGGAGTCATTTGACGCTGGACCTCCCATTATCGATACCACCCCCACGGTTCCAATGGAAACTACTGACTCGTGGAATAATTTTAGGGAGAGTGTTGCGAATGACATGTTTGCTGCCTTTGTGACACCTACTGAGAATTGATGATGATGTATAATATTGTTAATCATTACACTATGTTGTATTTCGTTGGATATGTTGTACTTCATTTGGTTGGCTTACTATGAACACCAATTTCAGTTGCCACTTTAATTAAACAAATTGCGTTACACTTGCTACGATGTGTGCTTGATGATTACTACATGTTTATGTTGCACCTAATGCAAATTAATACACTTTGTGGATTGTCTGTGAGTCTTACAGATGGAGCAGCATGATCAAGCACGAAAGGGAAAACAAAAAATGTGGACGCCTGAGGAGGACAAGGCTTTGGTTGACTGCCTGATTAGTCTGAAGCTTGACCATCAGTTCATCGCTGATAATGGCTTCAAGTTAGGATTTGCCAATGCACTACAGACTATGATGGAGCAAAAGCTTCCCGGATGTAGGATCAAGGCATCGCCTCATATAACATCCAGAATTAAGACACTGAAGAAATTGTGGCAAGTAGCTCACGACATGGTCTACGGGACCAACACATCAGGCTTTGGTTGGGATCTTGACACAAAATGTGTCACAGCTGACAAAGAGGTGTGGGATGAGTATATAAAGGTGTGTTATTGCATTCCTCACTCCTATATCAGCTACTTTACCTACAATGTCATTTAACTTATCCGCCTTGTTCTCACATATATGGTGAATTCACAGGTTTATTCAAAGGCGAGACAATTTCGCACTAAGCCTTTTCCAAACTTTGAGGAGCTTACCATTGTATGGGGTAAGGACAGGGCTGTGGGAGACGATGTCAACTCTCCTACAGGAATGGAGGAAGAGGTTAATTTAGAGCAAGAGGATCTTCCTGAGACACCTCAGCATGCTACTGCTAAATACGAATTCACACAACCAATCAACCCAACTCCAACAACAACATTTAATGCAACACAAGCATCTGCCAGTTGTCGGAAGAAGAGACGTTTGAACCACTCTGAAGTCATGGTTGATGCATTAAAGGACACAGTTACCTCTTTAGAGAAGACAATAGTCGGTGCGTTTGACAAACTATGCAATCACCTGCCTACCCAAAAAAGGCAAGCTGATATTGATGCAAAGGGTGATAATCTTTTCATGGACTTGCTGGAGGTTGAAGATCTGACATGGGATGAGAGGAACCAGGCTCATATGAAGATACTTGCTAGTGAGAAAATGTTGACTGCGTTTGCAAAAATCCCTCCAATGTTTAAGCCGTCGTGGATCCGTAGCCTACTTAAACAATAGAGGGTAGTATGTAATGTTAACATTGTATTTTGGTGGATGGTCAGGGTGAAGCGAGTTCTTTCACTATATTTTGGAATGAACTCTGCCTTTTGGACTGAACTCTGCCTTTTGTGTAGGAAACCAAACTTTGGACCATGTTCATAGTCTGAAATCCTGTTTATTGAACATGAGATAATGTTTGGTCTTCCCTCTGTATATGTAGGATAATTTTTTTGGTCCCTGTCATCTGTATATATATGGCATGATATAGGTCCCCTCTGGGTGTATGTGACTTTAGCTGATATGCCAATGTACTTGTCATGGAGTGGCAAATGTAAAGTGTACCACAATATTAGTGAATGGTGTTTTTGAATATAAAATATGGCAACCTTTCTGCCTGCTCTCATCTTAAAGGTGTATTTCTGTTTTCTGGAGTAGTAAAGTTTTTTGTTGACAGGAATTATTCTCATTTTGCCTCAGCTGATATGCCCCTCTGTCACAAAATGCATTCAAACTTAACGAGTAAGTTCGAACTTAACGACTAAGTTCGATCTTAAAATAAAGAATGCTATATTCCATACCTTACAGTAACCAAAATGCTAAAGTTCGAACGTAATGTTTTGGTTCGAACGTGATGTTTTGAACCAGGAAGTCGGACGGTTTCCTCTGTTATACATTATTAAAAAAATTTAAAAGAGCAATAAAACATGTGTCACCATGCGATAGGAAGTTCAAACGCACGTCCTCTCAAATTGAAACCGTCATGCACCTGCTCTGTTTTTTTTGCAGAGTAGCCATAATACCCGGGAGTGTCTGTTCACAAACAAAATCAATTGCACATTTCAAGTCCTCTCTCAAAACCCTATCTCCCTGTTTTCACATCAAAATGGCGAGGGTGAAAATGACGGATGATCGATTGAAGCAACTGGGAATCACAATGGATGATGTCTCCAAGTACAGGGCGCATGTGGCTACAATCCGGCGGTGTGCCCGAGAGGGGCGGTCTAAGTACAAATCCAAGGAGGTTTACGATGAGTACGAAGAAGCTATGAGGTGGAAGCGTGAGAATGAGGCGAAAGAGGCGAAGAAGAGAAAACGTGCTGAGAAGAGGAACGTCGTTGCCACTGTGTCCAAGAAGAGAAAGGGCGAGGTGGATGGTAACGGGGATTCGTTAACGGATTCCTTTGCTAGACAAAAGAAGCAAATTTGTGCATGTTATATCAGCAACCAGGCAACATTTCTGTGATTGTTTTCTTTCCCCCAATAAGGTTGTCTTCATTACTGGACAACATTTGAGAAGGCCAAATTTGAATTTCTCAATGCTTTCGAAATTTGCCACACCTTTTGTCCAACCATCATCCTTATATAAATATTTTACACCTCAATGGTTATTATTGATTAATTCATCAGTGGTTACTCATAATTTCCTAAGTTATAAGTTATATTCATATAGAAGGTCAAGTTTTCTACATATATCTAATTACTATAACCACTACTTCCTACATGTAACCTGCAAATTTTTGTTGTTCATCATCAAACCTTTTCAGCAGCTACATGGTTTAAAAGTAACAGGTTTCAATTCATATGAAATTGCTCTGTCATATGTGAATGTATTTTAATTGCTGCTTTTATCAGAGTGTTAGCCTAGCCCGATACACCACTTCATCTTGTAAAACAACAGTTGGTAATTTGTCTGATGAAATTGTAAAAGCCTTTCTTGTTCTCCTGTTAAACAGTTTCGATTAGATAGTACGAATTGCTTTCAACCAAAGCATCACATTCCATCGCTTGTACTGATCTTTTCACACAAGTAGCAAACAATTCTTTGTCCTGTTCGTCAATTTCAGTTGCCCGCAGTTTGTTTTACCCCATGCAAATTTTTTTTCACTGACTACGTCAAACCAAAGGTTTACCCCTTCAATAATCACACACCCTCATGATTTCTTATGAGGATTCCAGAATGTCTAAACTTGTTTCGAGATTCCTCCGTTTGGGCCCTGAACCATTTGGGACAACTTCAAGCAGAAGAACATGAACTTTTTTCAACGTCTCGGAATTGCGGAGAAACTCACACACCCTCCTCATTTCTCGTGAGGATTCCAGAATGCCTAAACTTGTTTCGAGATTCCTCCGTTTGGGCCCTGAACCATTTGGGACAACTTCAGGCAGAAGAACACGAACTTTTTTCAACGTCTCGGAATTGTGTGGAAACTCACCCACCCTCCTCATTTCTCGTGAGGACTCAGAATGCCTAAACTTGTTCCGAGATTCCTCCGTTTCGGCCCCGAACCATTTGGTACAACTTCAGGCAGAAGAACACGAACTTTTTTCAACGTCTCGGAATAGCGGGGAAACTCACCCACCCTCCTCATTTCTCGTGAGGATTCCAGAATGCTAAACTTGTTTAGAGATTCCTCTGTTTGGGCCCTGAACCATTTGGGACAACTTCAGGCAGAAGAACACGAACTTTTTTCAACGTCTCGGAAATGCGTGGAAACTCACCCACCCTCCTCATTTCTTGTGAGGATTCTAGAATGCCTAAACTTGTTTCGAGATTCCTCCGTTTGGGCCCCGAACCATTTGGTACAACTTCAGGCACAAGAAAACGAACTTTTTTCAACGTCTCGGAATTGCGTGGAAACTCACCCACCCTCCTAATTTCTCGTGAGGATTCCAGAATGCCTAAACTTGTTTCGAGATTCCTCCGTTTCGGCCTAGAACCATTTGGGACAACTTCAGGCAGAAGAACACGAACTTTTTTCAACGTCTCGCAATTGCGCGGAAACTGACCCACCCTCCTCATTTATAGTGAGGATTCCAGAATGCCTAAACTTGTTTCAAGATTCCTCCGTTTGGGCCCTGAACCATTTGGGACAACATCAGGCAGAAGAACACGAACTTTTTTCAACATCTCGGAAATACATGGAAACTCACCCACCCTCCTCATTTCTTGTGAGGATTCCAGAATGCCTAAACTTGTTTCGAGATTCCTCCGTTTGGGCCCTGAACCATTTGGGACAACTTCAGGAAGAAGAACAAGAAGTTTTTTCAACGTCTCGGAATTGCGCGGAAACTAACCCACCCTCCTCATTTCTCGTGAGGATTCCAGAATCCCTAAACTTGATTCGAGATTCCTCCGTTTGGGCCCAGAACCATTTGGGAACACTTATGGCAGAAGAACACGAACTTTTTTCTACGTCTCGGAAATGCGTGGAAACTCACCCACCCTCCTCATTTCTCGTGAGGACTCCAGAATGCCTAAACTTGTTTCGAGATTCCTCCATTTTGGCCTAGAACCATTTGGTTCAACTTCAGGCAGGCGAACACGAACTTTTTTCAATGTCTCGGACTTGCTTGGAAACTCACCCACCCTCCTCATTTCTCTTGAGTATTCCAGAATGCATGAACTTGTTTTGAGATTCCTCCGTTTGGGCCCTGAACCATTTGGGACAACTTGAGGCAGAAGAAGACGAACTTTTTTCGACGTCTCGGAATTGCGTGGAAACACACCCACCCTCCTCATTTCTCGTCAGGATTCCAGAATGCATAAACTTGTTTCAAGATTCCTCCGTTTGGGCCCTGAATCATATGGGACAACTTGAGGCAGAAGAACACGAACTTTTTTCAACGTCTCGGAATTGCGTGGAAACTCACCCACCCTCCTCATTTCTCTTGAGTATTCCAGAATGCATGAACTTGTTTCGAGATTCCTCCGTTTGGGCTCTGAATCATATGGGACAACTTGAGGCAAAAGAAGACAAACTTTTTTCAACGTCTCGGAATTGCTTGGAAACTCACCCACCCTCCTCAGTTCTCGTGAGTATTCCAGAATGCCTAAACTTGTTTCGAGATTCCTCCGTTTGGGCCCTGAACCATTTGGGACAACTTCAGGAAGAAGAACAAGAACTTTTTTCAACGTCTCGGAATTGCGCGGAAACTCACCCACCCTCCTCAGTTCTCGTGAGCATTCCCGAATGCCTAAACTTGTTTCGAGATTCCTCCGTTTGGGCCCTGAACCATTTGGGACAACATCAGGCAGAAGAACACGAACTTTTTTCAACGTCTCGGAAATACATGGAAACTCACCCACCCTCCTCATTTCTTGTGAGGATTCCAGAATGCCTAAACTTGTTTCGAGATTCCTCCGTTTGGGCCCTGAACCATTTGGGACAACTTCAGGAAGAAGAACAAGAAGTTTTTTCAACGTCTCGGAATTGCGCGGAAACTAACCCACCCTCCTCATTTCTCGTGAGGATTCCAGAATCCCTAAACTTGTTTCGAGATTCCTCCGTTTGGGCCCAGAACCATTTGGGAACACTTATGGCAGAAGAACACGAACTTTTTTCTACGTCTCGGAAATGCGTGGAAACTCACCCACCCTCCTCATTTCTCGTGAGGACTCCAGAATGCCTAAACTTGTTTCGAGATTCCTCCATTTTGGCCTAGAACCATTTGGTTCAACTTCAGGCAGGCGAACACGAACTTTTTTCAATGTCTCGGACTTGCTTGGAAACTCACCCACCCTCCTCATTTCTCTTGAGTATTCCAGAATGCATGAACTTGTTTCGAGATTCCTCCGTTTGGGCCCTGAACCATTTGGGACAACTTGAGGCAGAAGAAGACGAACTTTTTTCGACGTCTCGGAATTGCGTGGAAACACACCCACCCTCCTCATTTCTCGTCAGGATTCCAGAATGCATAAACTTGTTTCAAGATTCCTCCGTTTGGGCCCTGAATCATATGGGACAACTTGAGGCAGAAGAACACGAACTTTTTTCAACGTCTCGGAATTGTGTGGAAACTCACCCACCCTCCTCATTTCTCTTGAGTATTCCAGAATGCATGAACTTGTTTCGAGATTCCTCCGTTTGGGCTCTGAATCATATGGGACAACTTGAGGCAAAAGAAGACAAACTTTTTTCAACGTCTCGGAATTGCTTGGAAACTCACCCACCCTCCTCAGTTCTCGTGAGTATTCCAGAATGCCTAAACTTGTTTCGAGATTCCTCCGTTTGGGCCCTGAACCATTTGGGACAACTTCAGGAAGAAGAACAAGAACTTTTTTCAACGTCTCGGAATTGCGCGGAAACTCACCCACCCTCCTCAGTTCTCGTGAGCATTCTCGAATGCCTAAACTTGTTTCGAGATTCCTCCGTTTGGGCCCTGAACCATTTCGGACAACTTCAGGTAGAAGAACACGAACTTTTTTCAACTTGTCGGAATTGCGAGGAAACTCACCCACCCTCCTCAATTCTCTTGAGGATTCCAGAATGCCTAAACTTGTTTCGAGATTTCTCCGTTTGTGCCCTGAACCATTTGGGACAACTTCAGGCAGAACAACACGAACTTTTTTCAACGTCTCGGAATTGCGAGGAAACTCACCCACCCTCCTCATTTCTCTTGAGGATTCCAGAATGCCTAAACTTGTTTCAAGATTCCTCCGTTTGGGCCCTGAACCATTTGGGACAACTTCAAGCAGAAGAACACGAACTTTTTTCAACGTCTCGGAATTGTGTGGAAACTCACCCACCCTCCTCATTTCTCGTGAGGACTCAGAATGCCTAAACTTGTTTCGAGATTCCTCCGTTTCGGCCCCGAACCATTTGGGTCAACTTCAGGCAGAAGAACACGAACTTTTTTCAACGTCTCGGAATTGCGGGGAAACTCACCAACCCTCCTCATTTCTCGTGAGGATTCCAGAATGCTAAACTTGTTTAGAGATTCCTCTGTTTGGGCCCTGAACCATTTGGGACAACTTCAGGAAGAAGAACACGAACTTTTTTCAATGTCTCGGAAATGCGTGGAAACTCACCCACCTTCCTCATTTCTTGTGAGGATTCCAGAATGCCTAAACTTGTTTCGAGATTCCTCCGTTTGGTCCCCGAACCATTTGGTACAACTTCAGGCAAAAGAACACGAACTTTTTTCAACGTCTCGGAATTGCGTGGAAACTCACCCACCCTCCTAATTTCTCGTGAGGATTCCAGAATCCCTAAACTTGTTTCGAGATTCCTCCGTTTCGGCCCCGAACCCTTTGGCACAATTTCTGGCAGCAGTACACGAACTTTTTTCAACGTCTCGGAATTGCGGGGAAACTCACCCACCCTCCTCAGTTCTCGTGAGGATTCCAGAATGCCTAAACTTGTTTCGAGATTCCTCCGTTTCGGCCCTGAACCATTTGGGACAAGTTCAGGAAGAAGAACAAGAAGTTTTTTCAACGTCTCGGAATTGCGCGGAAACTAACCCACCCTCCTCATTTCTCGTGAGGATTCCAGAATCCCTAAACTTGTTTTGAGATTCCTCCGTTTGGGCCCGGAACCATTTGGGACAACTTAAGGCAGAAGAACACGAACTTTTTTCAACGTCTCGTAACTGCGTGGAAACTCACCCACCCTCCTCATTTCTCGTGAGGACTCCAGAATGCCTAAACTTGTTTCGAGATTCCTCCATTTCGGCCTAGAACCATTTGGTTCAACTTCAGGCAGGCGAACACGAACTTTTTTCAACGTCTCGGAATTGCTTGGAAACTCACCCACCCTCCTCATTTCTCTTGAGTATTCCAGAATGCATGAACTTGTTTTGAGATTCCTCCGTTTGGGCCCTGAACCATTTGGGACAACTTGAGGCAGAAGAAGACGAACTTTTTTCAACGTCTCGGAATTGCGAGGAAACTCACCCACCCTCCTCATTTCTCGTAAGGATTCCAGAATGCATAAACTTGTTTCGAGATTCCACCATTTGGGCCCTGAATCATATGGGACAACTTGAGGCAGAAGAACACGAACTTTTTCCAACGTCTCGGAATTGCGTGGAAACTCACCCACCCTCCTCATTTCTCTTGAGTATTCCAGAATCCATAAACTTGTTTCGAGATTCCTCCGTTTGGGCCCTGAATCATATGGGACAACTTGAGGCAGAAGAACACGAACTTTTGTCAACGTCTCGGAATTGCGTGGAAACTCACCCACCCTCCTCATTTCTCTTGAGTATTCCAGAATGCATGAACTTGTTTCGAGATTCCTCCGTTTGGGCCCTGAATCATATGGGACAACTTGAGGCAGAAGAAGACAAACTTTTTTCAACGTCTCGGAATTGCTTGGAAACTCACCCACCCTCCTCAGTTCTCGTGAGGATTCCAGAATGCCTAAACTTGTTTCGAGATTCCTCCGTTTGGGCCCTGAACCATTTGGGACAACTTCAGGAAGAAGAACAAGAACTTTTTTCAACGTCTCGGAATTGTGCGGTAACTTACCCACCCTCCTCAGTTCTCGTGAGGATTCCAGAATGCCTAAACTTATTTCGAGATTCCTCCGTTTGGGCCCTGAACCATTTCGGACAACTTCAGGTAGAAGAACACGAACTTTTTTCAACGTCTCGGAAATGCGTGGAAACTCACCCACCCTCCTCATTTCTCGTGAGGACTGAAAGCAGGAGCTTTATACCCAAGAGGGGGGGTGAATTGGGTATCTTTAAAATTTTCGTAACTTGTTCTGTTTTCGATAACTCAGAACAGGGTACAACAGAGAGGATAAGGAGAAGAAGCTAAACACAATGCAATCTATACTGGTTCGGTCCTTTCCTGACCTACATGCAGTCCCCAAGCCTCACTTGGGATTTTCAATTCACTAACTCAACAATATTGATTACACACTCTGCACTAAGAGTTGTTCTCTCACTAGAACACACTCCCCCTTACAAGTTGTAATCAATACACCTCAACTACCAAGTCCCCTGACTTGTAGTTATCTTAATCAATAAATGATTTACAAGTATTTGACTCTCTTACAGAGTAGATATGATAAACACTGAAGTGCTTGTATCAAGTATGATACTTTACAAGTGAAAGCTAATACACAATGAATGAACTTAGTAGAATTTCGCTCAGAGTTGTTGTGTCTCTTGTGAAGATGTTAATGAACTCTATTTATAGCTAGAGAACATTAAATGACAGTTGTAGCTTGAATCAGACCGTTGGAGAAGTTGCCCAAGTGTTCTGAAGTGGTTTTGGGGTCTTCTCTCTCTTGTTTTCACTTAATCTAGTTGGCCAAGACATCAAGGCTGACTTTCTGCGAATTAATCCGTTGGAGAGGAGTTTTCTTGTTTCAGCTAACATCCTTAAATACTTTGTAAGCGTGTGCAGAAGGATTTGGGTAGAAGGAGTAACTTTTGTGCTTTGCAATAAATGCTCTGAGTTGCTTTTTGCTTTATACTCTATCCTCTCACCAAACATTCTTTAATGCTCTGAAATCCACTAATAAATACATTAAACATAGCAGGGAATATCAGAGAATAATATTGGAAGAAGATAGGATCAAATAACATTGATTTCTGAAATGCCCAAATTCAAAAATTCTGAACCAGCGTCATGAACTCGAGTTCAGTTCTTACAGGCTCGAGTTCGAGGCTTTAGTGTTCAAAACTATGCAAGTTCAAAAAGTGTAAACCTGAGGTTTGTTTTATAAACCGGAGGTTCTCAAGTCATTGAAAAACTAAAAAACCTCTCGGGTTGAAATGAACTCGAGTTCATGTCAGGCTCGAGTTCGAGACACTTTTGAGCAGACTTCGTTTTAGCTTGAAAGAACAAACCTGAGGTTTGCAAAACAAACTCTCGAGTTTAAAACATATCCAAAAGTTCTTTGCTCTCTGGAACTTTTAGGCTCGAGTTTGAATAGTCTCAGGCTCGAGTTTAAATAGCTTAAAAACAGTTCTTTGCTCTCGGCCAAAACTAGGCTCGAGTTTGAATATGTTAGGCTCGAGTTTGAGCATTGGTGAACTTTTCAAACCGAAAAAAAAAAACTTTTCTTTCAATGGAACAGTGCAAAGTTTGAAAATATCTTTAAGTTTCAAACAACTTGTCCCGCCAGAGATGAACTCGAGTTTGCCATGACAGGCTCAAGTTCATGCTCCTAAAATCTTTGAAAAACTTTCAAACCTGAGGTTTGAAGAAAGCAAGTGTAAGGTTTAACATGTTTTTAAAGTTCAAAAACTCTCTGGAAAGAGTGAACTCGAGTTTGACTTTAGTAGGCTCGAGTTCATGTGAACTTTTCAAAAGTTTAACTTTAAACTTCAGGTTCAGTCTCGAGTTTGGAAATCAACCGGACAAGTTTGAGTTCTCTGTCAAATCCAGGCTCGAGTTCAACACTAACAGGCTCGAGTTTGGTTTTGACAGATTGAAAAATACAAGTTTAAATTATTCTAAACTTTGTCAAACCTTATAAATATTGTTTACAATTGTTAGTAATCATCAAAACAGACAGGGAACTAACAAGGACTCCAGAATGCCTAAACTTGTTTCGAGATTCCTCCATTTCGGCCTAGAACCATTTGGTTCAACTTCAGGCAGGCGAACACGAACTTTTTTCAACGTCTCGGAATTGCTTGGAAACTCACCCACCCTCCTCATTTCTCTTGAGTATTCCAGAATGCATGAACTTGTTTCGAGATTCCTCCGTTTGGGCCCTGAACCATTTGGGACAACTTGAGGCAAAAGAAGACGAACTTTTTTCAACGTTTCGGAATTGCGAGGAAACTCACCCACCCTCCTCATTTCTCGTCAGGATTCCAGAATGCATAAACTTGTGTTGAGATTCCTCCATTTGGGCCCTGAATCATATGGGACAACTTGAGGCAGAAGAACACGAACTTTTTCCAACGTCTCGGAATTGCGTGGAAACTCACCCACCCTCCTCATTTCTCTGGAGTATTCCAGAATCCATAAACTTGTTTCGAGATTCCTCCGTTTGGGCCCTGAATCATATGGGAACACTTGAGGCAGAAGAACACGAACTTTTTTCAACGTCTCAGAATTGCGTGGAAACTCACCCACCCTCCTCATTTCTCTTGAGTATTCCAAAATGCATGAACTTGTTTCGAGATTCCTCCCTTTGGGCCCTGAATCATATGGGACAACCTGAGGCAGAAGAAGACAAACTTTTTTCAACGTCTCGGAATTGCTTGGAAACTCACCCACCCTCCTCAGTTCTCGTGAGGATTCCAGAATGCCTAAACTTGTTTCGAGATTCCTCCGTTTGGGCCCTGAACCATTTCGGACAACTTAAGGCAGAAGAACACGAACTTTTTTCAACGTCTCGGAAATGCGTGGAAACTCACCCACCCTCCTCATTTCTCGTGAGGACTCCAGAATGCCTAAACTTGTTTCGAGATTCCTCCATTTCGGCCTAGACCCATTTGGTTCAATTTCAGGCAGGCGAACACGAACTTTTTTCAACGTCTCGGAATTGCTTGGAAACTCACCCACCCTCCTCATTTATCTTGAGTATTCCAGAATGCATGAACTTGTTTCGAGATTCCTCCGTTTGGGCCCTGAATCATATGGGACAACTTGAGGCAGAAGAAGACGAACTTTTTTCAACGTCTCGGAAGTGCTTGGAAACTCACCCACCCTCCTCATTTCTCGTCAGGATTCCAGAATGCATAAACTTGTTTCGAGATTCCTCCATTTGGGCCCTGAATCATATGGGACAACTTGAGGCAGAAGAACACGAACTTTTTCCAACGTCTCAGAATTGCGTGGAAACTCACCCACCCTCCCCATTTCTCTTGAGTATTCTAGAATCCATAAACTTGTTTCGAGATTCCTCCGTTTGGGCCCTGAATCATATGGGACAACTTGAGGCAGAAGAACACGAACTTTTTTCAACGTCTCGGAATTGCGTGGAAACTCACCCACCCTCCTCATTTCTCTTGAGTATTCCAGAATGCATGAACTTATTTCGAGATTCCTCCGTTTGGGCCCTGAATCATATGGGACAACTTGAGGCAGAAGAAGACAAACTTTTTTCAACGTCTCGGAATTGCTTGGAAACTCACCCACCCTCCTCAGTTCTCGTGAGGATTCCAGAATGCCTAAACTTGTTTCGATATTCCTCCGTTTGGGCCCTGAACCATTTGGGACAACTTCAGGAAGAAGAACAAGAACTTTTTTCAACGTCTCGGAATTGTGCAGTAACTTACCCACCCTCCTCAGTTCTCGTGAGGATTCCAGAACGCCTAAAGTTGTTTCGAGATTCCTCCGTTTGGGCCCCGAACCATTTCGGACAACTTCAGGGAGAAGAACACGAACTTTTTTCAACGTCTCGGAATTGCGAGGAAACTCACCCACCCTCCTCATTTCTCGTGAGGATTCCAGAATGCCTAAACTTGTTTCGAGATTCCTCCGTTTGGGCCCTGAACCATTTGGGACAACTTCAGGCAGAAGAACACGAACTTTTTTCAACGTCTCGGAATTGTGTGGAAACTCCCCCACCCTCCTCATTTCTCGTGAGGACTCAGAATGCTTAAACTTGTTTCGAGATTCCTCCGTTTCGGCCCCGAACCCTTTGGCACAATTTCAGGCAGAAGAACACGAACTTTTTTCAACGTCTCGGAATTGCGGGGAAACTCACCCACCCTCCCCGTTTCTCGTGAGGATTCCATAACGCTAAACTTGTTTAGAGATTCCTCTGTTTGGGCCCTGAACCATTTGGGACAACTTCAGGAAGAAGAACACGAACTTTTTTCAACGTCTCAGAAATGCGTGGAAACTCACCCACCTTCCTCATTTCTTGTGAGGATTCCAGAATGCCTAAACTTGTTTCGAGATTCCTCCGTTTGGGCCCTGAACCATTTGGTACAACTTCAGGCAAAAGGACACGAACTTTTTTCAACGTCTCGGAATTGCGTGGAAACTCACCCACCCTCCTAATTTCTCGTGAGGATTCCAGAATGCCTAAACTTGTTTCGAGATTCCTCCGTTTCGGCCCCGAACCCTTTGGCACAATTTTAGGCAGAAGTACACGAACTTTTTTCAACGTCTCGGAATTGCGGGGAAACTCACCCACCCTCCTCAGTTCTCGTGAGGATTCCAGAATGCCTAAACTTGTTTCGAGATTCCTCCGTTTGGGCCCTGAACCATTTGGGACAACTGCAGGAAGAAGAACAAGAAGTTTTTTCAACGTCTCGGAATTGCGCGGAAACTAACCCACCCTCCTCATTTCTCGTGAGGATTCCAGAATCCCTAAACTTGTTTCGAGATTCCTCCGTTTGGGCCCAGAACCATTTGGGAACACTTAAGGCAGAAGAACACGAACTTTTTTCAACGTCTCGGAAATGCGTGGAAACTCACCCACCCTCCTCATTTCTCGTGAGGACTCCAGAATGCCTAAACTTGTTTCGAGATTCCTCTGTTTGGGCCCTGAACCATTTGGGACAACTTCAGGAAGAAGAACAAGAACTTTTTTCAACGTCTCGGAATTGCGCGGAAACTAACCCACCCTTATTTCTCGTGAGGATTTCAGAATCCCTAAACTTGTTTCGAGATTCCTCCGTTTGGGCCCAGAACCATTTGGGACAACTTAAGGCAGAAGAACACTAACTTTTTTCAACGTCTCGGAAATGCGTGGAAACTCACCCACCCTTCTCATTTCTCGTGAGGACTCCAGAATGCCAAAACTTGTTTCGAGATTCCTCCATTTCGGCCTAGAACCATTTGGTTCAACTTCAGGCAGGCGAACACGAACTTTTTTCAACGTCTCGGAATTCCTTGGAAACTCACCCACCCTCCACATTTCTCTTGAGTATTCCAGAATGCATGAACTTGTTTCGAGATTCCTCCGTTTGGGTCCTGAATCATATGGGACAACTTGAGGCAAAAGAAGACGAACTTTTTTCAACGTCTCGGAAGTGCTTGGAAACTCACCCACCCTCCTCATTTCTCGTCAGGATTCCAGAATGCATAAACTTGTTTCGAGATTCCTCCCTTTGGGCCCTGAATCATATGGGAAAAGTTGAGGCAGAAGAACACGAACTTTTTCCAACGTCTCGGAATTGCGTGGAAACTCACCCACCCTCCTCATTTCTCTTGAGTATTCCAGAATCCATAAACTTGTTTCGAGATTCCTCCGTTTGGGCCCTGAATCATATGGGACAACTTGAGGCAGAAGAACACGAACTTTTTTCAACGTCTCGGAATTGCGTGGAAACTCACCCACCCTCCTCATTTCTCTTGAGTATTCCAGAATGCATGAACTTGTTTCGAGATTCCTCCGTTTCGGCCCCGAACCCTTTGGCACAATTTGAGGCAGAAGAACACGAACTTTTTTCAACGTCTCAGAAATGCGTGGAAACTCACCCACCTTCCTCATTTCTTGTGAGGATTCCAGAATGCCTAAACTTGTTTCGAGATTCCTCCGTTTGGGCCTTGAACCATTTGGTACAACTTCAGGCAAAAGGACACGAACTTTTTTCAACGTCTCGGAATTGCGTGGAAACTCACCCACCCTCCTAATTTCTCGTGAGGATTCCAGAATGCCTAAACTTGTTTCGAGATTCCTCCGTTTCGGCCCCGAACCCTTTGGCACAATTTTAGGCAGAAGTACACGAACTTTTTTCAACGTCTCGGAATTGCGGGGAAACTCACCCACCCTCCTCAGTTCTCGTGAGGATTCCAGAATGCCTAAACTTGTTTCGAGATTCCTCCGTTTGGGCCCTGAACCATTTGGGACAACTTCAGGATGAAGAACAAGATGTTTTTTCAACGTCTCGGAATTGCGCGGAAACTAACCCACCCTCCTCATTTCTCGTGAGGATTCCAGAATCCCTAAACTTGTTTCGAGATTCCTCTATTTGGGCCCAGAACCATTTGGGAACACTTAAGGCAGAAGAACACGAACTTTTTTCAACGTCTCGGAAATGCGTGGAAACTCACCCACCCTCCTCATTTCTCGTGAGGACTCCAGAATGCCTAAACTTGTTTCGAGATTCCTCCGTTTGGGCCCTGAACCATTTGGGACAACTTCAGGAAGAAGAACAAGAACTTTTTTCAACGTCTCGGAATTGCGCGGAAACTAACCCACCCTTATTTCTCGTGAGGATTTCAGAATCCCTAAACTTGTTTCGAGATTCCTCCGTTTGGGCCCGGAACCATTTGGGACAACTTAAGGCAGAAGAACACTAACTTTTTTCAACGTCTCGGAAATGCGTGGAAACTCACCCACCCTCCTCATTTCTCGTGAGGACTCCAGAATGCCAAAACTTGTTTCGAGATTCCTCCATTTCGGCCTAGAACCATTTGGTTCAACCTCAGGCAGGCGAACACGAACTTTTTTCAACGTCTCGGAATTGCTTGGAAACTCACCCACCCTCCTCAGTTCTCGTGAGGATTTCAAAATGCCAAAAACTTGTTTCGAGATTCCTCCGTTTGGGCCCTGAACCATTTGGGACAACTTGAGGCACAAGAAGACGAACTTTTTTCAACGTCTCGGAATTGCGTGGAAACTCACCCACCCTCCTCATTTCTCGTCAGGATTCCAGAATGCATAAACTTGTTTCGAGATTCCTCTGTTTGGGCCCTGAATCATATGGGACAACTTGAGGCAGAAGAACACGAACTTTTTCAACGTCTCGGAAATACGTGGAAACTCACCCACCCTCCTCATTTCTCGTGAGGACTCCAGAATGCCTAAACTTGTTTCGAGATTCCTCCATTTCGGCCTAGAACCATTTGGTTCAACTTCAGGCAGGCGAACACGAACTTTTTTCAACGTCTCGGAATTCCTTGGAAACTCACCCACCCTCCTCATTTCTCTTGAGTATTCCAGAATGCATGAACTTGTTTCGAGATTCCTCCGTTTGGGCCCTGAATCATATGGGACAACTTGAGGCAAAAGAAGACGAACTTTTTTCAACGTCTCGGAAGTGCTTGGAAACTCACCCACCCTCCTCATTTCTCGTCAGGATTCCAGAATGCATAAACTTGTTTCGAGATTCCTCCATTTGGGCCCTGACTCATATGGGACAACTTGAGGCAGAAGAACACGAACTTTTTCCAACGTCTCGGAATTGCGTGGAAACTCACCCACCCTCCTCATTTCTCTTGAGTATTCCAGAAACCATAAACTTGTTTCGAGATTCCTCCGTTTGGGCCCTGAATCATATGGGACAACTTGAGGTAGAAGAACACAAACTTTTTTCAACGTCTCGGAATTGCTTGGAAACTCACCCACCCTCCTCAGTTCTCGTGAGGATTCCAGAATGCCAAAAACTTGTTTCGAGATTCCTCCGTTTGGGCCCTGAACCATTTGGGACAACTTCAGGCAGAAGAACACGAACTTTTTTCATCGTCTTGGAATTATGTGGACACTCACCCACCCTCCTAATTTCTCGTGAGGATTCCAGAATACCTAAACTTGTTTCGAGATCCCTCCGTTTCGGCCCCGAACCATTTCGGACAACTTCAGGTAGAAGAACACTAACTTTTTTCAACGTCTCGGAATTGCGAGGAAACTAACCCACCCTCCTCATTTCTCGTGAGGATTCCAGAATGCCTAAACTTGTTTCGAGATTCCTCCGTTTGGGCCCTGAACCATTTGGGACAACTGCAGGAAGAAGAACAAGAAGTTTTTTCAACGTCTCGGAATTGCGCGGAAACTAACCCACCCTCCTCATTTCTCGTGAGGATTCCAGAATGCCTAAACTTGTTTCGAGATTCCTCCGTTTGGGCCCTGAACCATTTGGGACAACTGCAGGAAGAAGAACAAGAAGTTTTTTCAACGTCTCGGAATTGCGCGGAAACTAACCCACCCTCCTCATTTCTCGTGAGGATTCCAGAATCCCTAAACTTGTTTCGAAATTCCTCCGTTTGGGCCCAGAACCATTTGGGAACACTTAAGGCAGAAGAACACGAACTTTTTTCAACGTCTCGGAAATGCGTGGAAACTCACCCACCCTCCTCATTTCTCGTGAGGACTCCAGAATGCCTGAACTTGTTTCGAGATTCCTCCGTTTGGGCCCTGAACCATTTGGGACAACTTCAGGAAGAAGAACAAGAACTTTTTTCAACGTCTCGGAATTGCGCGGAAACTAACCCACCCTTATTTCTCGTGAGGATTTCAGAATCCCTAAACTTGTTTCGAGATTCCTCCGTTTGGGCCCAGAACCATTTGGGACAACTTAAGGCAGAAGAACACTAACTTTTTTCAACGTCTCGGAAATGCGTGGAAACTCACCCACCCTGCTCATTTCTCGTGAGGACTCCAGAATGCCAAAACTTGTTTCGAGATTCCTCCATTTCGGCCTAGAACCATTTGGTTCAACTTCAGGCAGGCGAACACGAACTTTTTTCAACGTCTCGGAATTCCTCGGAAACTCACCCACCCTCCACATTTCTCTTGAGTATTCCAGAATGCATGAACTTGTTTCGAGATTCCTCCGTTTGGGTCCTGAATCATATGGGACAACTTGAGGCAAAAGAAGACGAACTTTTTTCAACGTCTCGGAAGTGCTTGGAAACTCACCCACCCTCCTCATTTCTCGTCAGGATTCCAGAATGCATAAACTTGTTTCGAGATTCCTCCCTTTGGGCCCTGAATCATATGGGAAAACTTGAGGCAGAAGAACACGAACTTTTTCCAACGTCTCGGAATTGCGTGGAAACTCACCCACCCTCCTCATTTCTCTTGAGTATTCCAGAATCCATAAACTTGTTTCGAGATTCCTCCGTTTGGGCCCTGAATCATATGGGACAACTTGAGGCAGAAGAACACGAACTTTTTTCAACGTCTCGGAATTGCGTGGAAACTCACCCACCCTCCTCATTTCTCTTGAGTATTCCAGAATCCATCAACTTGTTTCGAGATTCCTCCGTTTCGGCCCCGAACCCTTTGGCACAATTTTAGGCAGAAGAACACGAACTTTTTTCAACGTCTCAGAAATGCGTGGAAACTCACCCACCTTCCTCATTTCTTGTGAGGATTCCAGAATGCCTAAACTTGTTTCGAGATTCCTCCGTTTGGGCCCTGAACCATTCGGTACAACTTCAGGCAAAAGGACACGAACTTTTTTCAACGTCTCGGAATTGCGTGGAAACTCACCCACCCTCCTAATTTGTCGTGAGGATTCCAGAATGCCTAAACTTGTTTCGAGATTCCTCCGTTTCGGCCCCGAACCCTTTGGCACAATTTTAGGCAGAAGTACACGAACTTTTTTCAACGTCTCGGAATTGCGGGGAAACTCACCCACCCTCCTCAGTTCTCGTGAGGATTCCAGAATGCCTAAACTTGTTTCGAGATTCCTCCGTTTGGGCCCTGAACCATTTGGGACAACTTCAGGAAGAAGAACAAGATGTTTTTTCAACGTCTCGGAATTGCGCGGAAACTAACCCACCCTCCTCATTTCTCGTGAGGATTCCAGAATCCCTAAACTTGTTTCGAGATTCCTCTATTTGGGCCCAGAACCATTTGGGAACACTTAAGGCAGAAGAACACGAACTTTTTCCAACGTCTCGGAAATGCGTGGAAACTCACCCACCCTCCTCATTTCTCGTGAGGACTCCAGAATGCCTAAACTTGTTTCGAGATTCCTCCGTTTGGGCCCTGAACCATTTGGGACAACTTCAGGAAGAAGAACAAGAACTTTTTTCAACGTCTCGGAATTGCGCGGAAACTAACCCACCCTTATTTCTCGTGAGGATTTCAGAATCCCTAAACTTGTTTCGAGATTCCTCCGTTTGGGCCCGGAACCATTTGGGACAACTTAAGGCAGAAGAACACTAACTTTTTTCAACGTCTCGGAAATGCGTGGAAACTCACCCACCCTCCTCATTTCTCGTGAGGACTCCAGAATGCCTAAACTTGTTTCGAGATTCCTCCATTTCGGCCTAGAACCATTTGGTTCAACCTCAGGCAGGCGAACACGAACTTTTTTCAACGTCTCGGAATTGCTTGGAAACTCACCCACCCTCCTCAGTTCTCGTGAGGATTTCAAAATGCCAAAAACTTGTTTCGAGATTCCTCCGTTTGGGCCCTGAACCATTTGGGACAACTTGAGGTGTTAGACCTGGCTATCACCCAAGAGGGGGGGTGAATTGGGTGTCAGATAAAAATTTAGAATCTTAAAAAATTCTTTTCAACTCTTAATGAAGGTAATGAGTATGAAAATAACTATTCATAAATCAACAGTTGAATATTCAAATAAATGTTAAAATAATATTTGCTGGAAATATAAGAGTTTAAGGAAGAGAATATGCAAACTGTGATTTATCCTGGTTCGGCCCAATCCACGATGACCTACATCCAGTCCCCAGGCACCTCCTGAGATTTCAATCCACTATCTCCCTCAAGCTTTAATTGGGTACTTGAGAACCGCTACAATTCCACAAGTTTAGCCGGGCACTTGTGCAGCCTTTTACAAATCTCTTATCGAGATACTCCCCCTTACACACGTAAGGATACACCGCTTGATCACACACTCTGTACTCGAAGTAATCCTCTCCCTAGGATTCACTCCCCTTACAAGCTGTAATCAACACAATGTGTTTCCCACTCAAGATCACCCAATCTTGAGTAACTCTCAGATAAAATGTTTACAAATAAATCTTCTCTTTAAGAAGTGATAAGATGAACACTGAAGTACAATACAAATAATCTCACTCTCTTAATAAATTATATGATCACTAAGAAAATAGAGAGAATATGAGATAGACATCAGAGGGCATTTTGAAGGTGTAAGCTCATGTATATTCTTCCGTTTTGAATCCTTCTCCATTTATAAGCATGTATGTTGGATGTGCCGTTGGAAAATCATTTTGACCGTTGTGAATAGTAGTCATTTTAAATATTTCATCCATTGAAAAATCTGTCCGTTGCTATCCATTGGCCGTTGAGCGCGTTTAGGAATATTACCGTTGTGACTTGGAGCATTAATATTGTATTCATATATGACCGTTGGAGAAATATACTCGTTGTTGCATTCGCCCGTTGGAACATTTGAACATTGAGAGCATTCGGTCCGTTGGTGAAAAGTCCGTTGCTTCTTCTTTCTCTTCCATCAAATGCTTCATTGAATTATTACTCCATTCTTGTCTGTCATTTAACTTCATTAAATGATCATTGCCTTCTCTGGTTCATCAAACACTTCCTCAGCTCTCTCTGTAGGATGCGTCTATTTGATTTTGGCTTCCGTCAGTTTTGATGTTATAATCACCTAAAACTCATACAAAAATGATATACATAATGTTAGGAAGTAGTACAAGTCATTTTGGTAATCATCTGGACTTTTTCAAGAGAATCAAGATTTCCAAGACGTGATTTTCATATGTGATGAACAGTATTTTCGTGATGATGATTCAGAACATAGCTCAACTTCCAGTAACCATATCTCTTCGTATATAGCTCTAAAATTAGTAAATGATATATCCCTGGAAAGCTCTTGATGTCTTCTTTCCAATGAAAAAAGAATCAGCTCAAAACACTTTGTATTTTGACCGTTATGATCCGATGAACACTGACTGTCCAGAAAACAGAGTTCCAGCAACCCAGAAGTTTCGAAATTCATATCTCCTTCGTTTCAAGCTCTTTTTAGTTGCTTCCAAATTATGTGAAACCCTTGTTGAGTATAGAATCATATGGAATTGGTTTCACTTCATTTGGTTCTGTATAATATGAGATATAGACAGAAAACCGAGGCTATTCTGAGTTGATTCCAGAATCACATGTATCAACTTTCGAAGGCCATATCTTCCTGGTCTGAGCTCCGTTTTGAGTGGGTCAAATTGTAGTATGATGCATTTTGAGTCTAGTTTCATATGCCACCGGTTTCATCTCAATTGGATTTGTGATTTGTGAGATACACCTGAAATACCGAAGCTCGCCTTGCTGTGTGGCGTGAATTGCACTGCCAACTTCCACAATTTGTTTCTCTTTCATCTGAACTCCTTTGGACTTGAATCTGGACTCCAAATGACGCATTGGGAGTCTACTTTCATCCAAAATTGGTTTCACCTCAATCCGACGTCTGGTTTGTGAAATATCATCGAAACATCGAACGTTGCCCATTGAAAACGAAGAACAGAGGCAAGCAGAGCACGAAACACTCAACGAGGCACGGGGTGGACTGACTTGAAGTTCAGAGAAATTACGGTTTTGCCATTGAACTGAATTTCAACATAATTACCATTTTGCCATCAAAGCTGAAGTTCTACAGAATTACGATTTTGCCATTCTGATTTAATTTGGAGAACCGACGGAAATGACTTGAGACAATTATCTTCTTGACTCAAGGCAACTTGTCTAGAGGCAAACAAGTCATTGCAGCAAACGTGTATGATCCATATAGCACTGTTCATACCGTATATCACTATTCATATATACGGTTTTGTAGCTAAAAAATTGCTCTTCATGATGATGCTCCAAATGACTTAATTTAGCACCGAATTAAGCCTTTCGGACTTCCGTTTTGATCATCGAGACTTCATGTATGAGCACTATTCATGTATACATGGCACTATTCACGCTGATGTTTGCTGACTCCGAATTAAGCTATTCCAACTTTTGCTTAATCATAAAGACTTCTAGTAACACAAGAACTTGAATGTTGATTTTTCCATCATATTGTGCAAGTTCTTCATTCTTTAGTCTCTTCTCGTTTTCTGGATTATCCTTCATGATTCAACTTGAACTAATCTATATTAAATAAGGTAGTTAGTCAATGTATATGATAAAACTTTTTGCTCTAGATAATGGCATCAATATAAGACATCATCAAAACTAATCAGAACTAACATTCTCCCCCTTTTTGATGATGGCAAATACCTTAAGAAAAATATGTATGAATATGAGAATATATTAAATGCAACATATTTTTCTTGCCATTCTCTCCCCCTTATTTGTCATTAGCAAAAAGTTGAAGTAAAGAAGATATACTTGTGGAGAGATAAATATGAAAAACACGTGAGAAATAATTGCTATTCTCTCCCCCTTTTGAAAATATTTGATGCAAGTAGAAAAGATGTTTCATGAAGGTATGTTTGAAATACAATTTGGAGAGGTTTTTCAAGAAACTTAAAACTTTCATAGTTAAAAACAAATTCATATCAAACATGTGCAGAATGTCTACTGAATATAAAAAGATAGAGATTAGAAATGCTCATGTAGATTCTGCAAATTGTTGAATGATCGATGAAGTCCATTTGCTTGCTGTAAGATATTTGGTTGAGTCGCCATGCCCTAAGATGAAGTAGTGATAGGCTTCTTTCTTGTTGTATGAGGTTCTTTAAAGAGGCTCAATCGAAGGATCATGAATATCTTGTATGATGCGAATAAGATGAAAGTACTGGCTTCTTGAGTTGTTTCTCATTTGAATAAATTTGATCAGTACTTTAGCTTCCATCCTTTGCCTTCATAGATCTCTTCTGTAGAGCATATCTCATCTTCAATAATTAATCCCCAAAGCATCTTTCCTTAATTTAATAATTTCTCCTTGTAGTGTATTAAGGAAAGTTGTAACACATAACCAAATCTCCTGCTACAAATTAAAAATATTCTTTCCTGAAGAGATTTGTTAGTGCAACCAGATATCAAAGTGTTCCTCTCGAAAACATATTTTTCAAATAATAATGAAAGAAAAATATAATATTAACTCATCATCAAAACTAATAACAAATAATAATTGTATATGAGTATGCTTAAAAGGGTTTTCTTCAAATAAATGAGAAGAGCTTATAGAGTATAAAACACATATGAACGTGAAGCTCCCCCTTAATGAATGCATGAAGTTCCTTTTAATGATACCAAATAATAATGTGACACCAAAAGTTATGAGATATGGAATTCCTTCAACTCCAATGTACATAACATGGTATTTCAAAATTAAGAACTTCCAAGTTCACATGGGTGGACTTGAAATTGGTATGAATAAATCACTTATGCTTTTTATGATGATAAAAATGTTTAAAGCATAAGGATCATTTTAAAAATGAGTTTGCTTAGGCTAAACTTCTTGAAATAAAATGGAATGAAATCAAGTTAGCCCAACAGAGAAATGATTATGATATATGAATATTATTTCAAAAATACAATACCTCACTCAAGTAATATCGTAATTACTTGAGTCATAATCATTTGTAATCCATAGGTGCATCACGGGCTGGCCATTATCTGATGATGTGATCAGTATTGAGGAACTCCCAGATTTGATGCATAAGGATAAGTTTCTGTGGCCAACAACTTTTCTTATCAAGCTAGTACACTCCTGTATCACCTTGATCTAAGCCTCTTGCTAGATAAGGCCTTGAAGTTTTGGTTGATCAATTCACAGAGTTGCCTAATCTTGTCATTCACAGAAGTGATGTCACAAAATTTGCAAACGTAGCTACTGAAATGGTCTATTTTGTTTGCCTATGTTCTTTGTATGCAACAACAGACCATGTTAGTCATCGATCTCCTGCAAAAATATATGTTCTTTGGTACTCAATGATATCGAGTCCACACAGGATTAGACATAATAAACTCTTGTGCTCTTATAAAATTAAATCATATGATATTTGAGCAAAGAGTATAATAAGCCAATAATAGATCAAAATATATATTTACCCAATCAAATAGATTTATCATAAAGGGTAACAACTAGATGATATTAACAATGTTATTTCTCAATGACAGTTTGTAAATACACTTTATGCAGAAAAGATGTCATTGATAAAAATGAGTATAGAAAACCTTATCTATAACGATAAGCATTTATCAATTTGAAGTTCAGATTTTTCAAGAAAGATAATGAAATATGCAAAGTATTTCAAATCTTGAATGGTCTTTCAAAAATGTGATGACATATTATGAAATCAATATTTTTCATACATGAAAGATTTTTGAAACATGTTTGAAAACAATGTTTATTATAAATATGATGGAAGTCAATAGATTTAATGAATATATCAATATGCTTCAGTTTTAGAAAACATGTTGAACATTGAAGTTAACATGTTGAAGAATTTTCTGAAAAGCCAAAGTCATGAAAGTAAAGCATTATCAAGACATGCTTAGCACAACATATATAAGCTTAATGACTTTGCTATTGACCAAAAGATAATCTTGCCTTAGAGAGTAGAGTCTTGAAAATATAAGAACATTCAAGGCAAGAGTATGAATATGCAGAGATAGTTACTCAGAATATAGATGAACACAAATGCTGATGTATTTGAGTAACACAAGAAGTACTAGGATTCATAGACAATGAAGTACAAACTCATTAATCCAAATGATTAGAGTTCCATAATATTATCCTAGTAAGTTATTCCATATAATGGTTAATGCACTAACATTTAATGCATTAGTGAACATTCATAATACTTGGAATAACTTAACCAATAAGAATTTATCCAATAAGCATGAGATTTTCACAAATTGAATAAGCTTGAAACTCATAAAGATGATCAACTTGTTAGATATAAGATCTAACTTGATTGTAAATAAAGAATGAGGAGTTCAAGCATCGTATTGAATATCAAAGATCAATATGTGAATGATAGGGAGAACTCTACTGGAAAGATTTGAAGCATATCTAACATTCAATATACAAAGACTTAACTTCCAATTTTGAAATATCATTTTAATGCAATCAAAATATGCATAATTTTCAAAACATTTGTATGCATTTTTCCAGAAATAGAGTGAATTGTAATTTTAAAAAGAATAGAACTGTGTATCAAAAAAAAATAATCTTAGAATGTTTTGCACAAATTCACTTATGGTCCATTTAGCAATCTAAAAATATTTTGAAAATCATAAATGATTGATTGCTAATGGAATGCAATAATGGACAAGTATTCATTACCTAAAAATGAATATACAATCACAGTATGAGATAAGAATTAGATATCACCATAATTTCTCCTGTCCTTGTAGAAGCTTGCTTGATTAAGATGGTTTTGGTGTAGATGATTCCTTTTCGGACGTTCACCATCAACATTAAGCATAGCTTGTTGAGCTTTCTCAAAAGTTGGATCATTTCTCTTTGTTACATTCTTGAGAAGCTTTCTTTGATCCTACAAAACCATATAAATCTTTTTCTTTCTTGGTATCCAACCTCACTTGGATCCAATCATTGTTAGCTTGTAGGAACCAAAATTAAATTCACATGCTCTTATAAATATATTCAATTCAGAACAACTAAGCACAGTGAATTAAACATGATTTATGGATAAAAGAAATATTTCCTTTTCAAATTATCATGTATGCTTAAAGAGTTAAATTATTGAACATTGCAAACACTTTGAAAAATTAATTTAGGATGTCAAAAACCAATTTTTTGTTTAAAAAAATTTGCAAGGCTCATTCCTAAGGTTACAAAATATAAAACCTCAATAAATATTTCAGATAACAGAGTAGGAGGTTTTACCGTTGTATACCTTTGCCTTAGGTACTAGGAGAATTGACTTTGCTTACCCACTGTCTTTTTCTGTCATATTGATTCTTCATGTGTCTTCCTATGGGTATCGACAAAGCTCTTTCAGAAGATATGTACTTCAATGGTCTTCTATTTGGCATTTCAGAGATTCTCCTCTTCTTATTTTCCTTAAGGTAGTTGAAGGATACTCTATGATAATTTATTCTTGAGGTAGGAAATACTCTTCTTGTATGTATCCATTGCTTTTCATGGTTTGACCTTGTAGTTCTAGCAATGGGTGCTCTGAGAGTTCTCCTATTTGAAGTAAGTTTCCTTTTACGCTCATGAGAAACTCTTGGATTGGTCTTCGTCTCGTCAGTACCCTTATGTCCATTGACTTTTAAATTATCCTGCACACATAAGGCACTAGATGGACATTTTGGTACCCACTTATACTTGGGTCCTTGACCGTTAGTATTGGACTTTACTTGTCCTTTAAGAACCCAAACAAATCTATTTCTCACATTATAATTTCTTCTAATATAACATGTATGAGAAATATGACCAGATTTACTACAATAATTACAAATAATAGAATGATGCTTATTATGGACATTTTTGCAAATATTGTAAGATTTCAAATCATCTTCATTTGAAAATTCATTCTTCCCACATGATTTTCCAGCATCATTTTTGAAAATATGTTTGTTTTTGAAAATAGAATCAGTAATTGGTTGAAAAACAATTTTATGCAAATGGTTAAAATCATTTTTTTTAATTACACAAGAAGAATTGGAATTGTTTACCTCATATGCATCTTGAGCTTCAGATAATGATTGATCACAATTGTCAATGAACTCTTCTTGGGAGTCTTCTTTCTCTTGTTCTTTTGTGTTGACTGGATCATGAAAATATTCTCTAATTTCACCTTCTTCCATTTGTTCATCACTCATAGATGTGCAGTTAGAAATCTCTGATGAACTATCAACACTTTTAACTTCAACATAATTGTTAGAAGTATAAAAAGAATCAAGAGTATCCCAGATATCTTTAGCATTAGAGCAAGACTTGATTTTCTCAAAATCATTTTCGGTTAAAGCACTATACAAAATTTTCATTGCTCTAATGTTCAACAAAAACATTTTCTTTTCTTTTTCCGTCCAATCCTTTCTCGGTTTGAAATCAAAAACATTTGTAAAAACATTCCACATATCAAAATCAGTTGCTTTGATAAAACTAGTCATTCTAGCTTTCCAAAACCAAAAATCAATATCTTTTAAAAATGGTGGAACAGTATAATCGAAACCTTCAGAAAGCAAACAATACCCAAATTTAGCCATTGTAACTCTTGAGACGGTTAAGTCCTTTAAACAAGAGCCCCGCTCTGATACCAAATGTTAGACCTGGCTATCACCCAAGAGGGGGGGTGAATTGGGTGTCAGATAAAAATTTAGAATCTTAAAAAATTCTTTTCAACTCTTAATGAAGGTAATGAGTATGAAAATAACTATTCATAAATCAACAGTTGAATATTCAAATAAATGTTAAAATAATATTTGCTGGAAATATAAGAGTTTAAGGAAGAGAATATGCAAACTGTGATTTATCCTGGTTCGGCCCAATCCACGATGACCTACATCCAGTCCCCAGGCACCTCCTGAGATTTCAATCCACTATCTCCCTCAAGCTTTAATTGGGTACTTGAGAACCGCTACAATTCCACAAGTTTAGCCGGGCACTTGTGCAGCCTTTTACAAATCTCTTATCGAGATACTCCCCCTTACACACGTAAGGATACACCGCTTGATCACACACTCTGTACTCGAAGTAATCCTCTCCCTAGGATTCACTCCCCTTACAAGCTGTAATCAACACAATGTGTTTCCCACTCAAGATCACCCAATCTTGAGTAACTCTCAGATAAAATGTTTACAAATAAATCTTCTCTTTAAGAAGTGATAAGATGAACACTGAAGTACAATACAAATAATCTCACTCTCTTAATAAATTATATGATCACTAAGAAAATAGAGAGAATATGAGATAGACATCAGAGGGCATTTTGAAGGTGTAAGCTCATGTATATTCTTCCGTTTTGAATCCTTCTCCATTTATAAGCATGTATGTTGGATGTGCCGTTGGAAAATCATTTTGACCGTTGTGAATAGTAGTCATTTTAAATATTTCATCCATTGAAAAATCTGTCCGTTGCTATCCATTGGCCGTTGAGCGCGTTTAGGAATATTACCGTTGTGACTTGGAGCATTAATATTGTATTCATATATGACCGTTGGAGAAATATACTCGTTGTTGCATTCGCCCGTTGGAACATTTGAACATTGAGAGCATTCGGTCCGTTGGTGAAAAGTCCGTTGCTTCTTCTTTCTCTTCCATCAAATGCTTCATTGAATTATTACTCCATTCTTGTCTGTCATTTAACTTCATTAAATGATCATTGCCTTCTCTGGTTCATCAAACACTTCCTCAGCTCTCTCTGTAGGATGCGTCTATTTGATTTTGGCTTCCGTCAGTTTTGATGTTATAATCACCTAAAACTCATACAAAAATGATATACATAATGTTAGGAAGTAGTACAAGTCATTTTGGTAATCATCTGGACTTTTTCAAGAGAATCAAGATTTCCAAGACGTGATTTTCATATGTGATGAACAGTATTTTCGTGATGATGATTCAGAACATAGCTCAACTTCCAGTAACCATATCTCTTCGTATATAGCTCTAAAATTAGTAAATGATATATCCCTGGAAAGCTCTTGATGTCTTCTTTCCAATGAAAAAAGAATCAGCTCAAAACACTTTGTATTTTGACCGTTATGATCCGATGAACACTGACTGTCCAGAAAACAGAGTTCCAGCAACCCAGAAGTTTCGAAATTCATATCTCCTTCGTTTCAAGCTCTTTTTAGTTGCTTCCAAATTATGTGAAACCCTTGTTGAGTATAGAATCATATGGAATTGGTTTCACTTCATTTGGTTCTGTATAATATGAGATATAGACAGAAAACCGAGGCTATTCTGAGTTGATTCCAGAATCACATGTATCAACTTTCGAAGGCCATATCTTCCTGGTCTGAGCTCCGTTTTGAGTGGGTCAAATTGTAGTATGATGCATTTTGAGTCTAGTTTCATATGCCACCGGTTTCATCTCAATTGGATTTGTGATTTGTGAGATACACCTGAAATACCGAAGCTCGCCTTGCTGTGTGGCGTGAATTGCACTGCCAACTTCCACAATTTGTTTCTCTTTCATCTGAACTCCTTTGGACTTGAATCTGGACTCCAAATGACGCATTGGGAGTCTACTTTCATCCAAAATTGGTTTCACCTCAATCCGACGTCTGGTTTGTGAAATATCATCGAAACATCGAACGTTGCCCATTGAAAACGAAGAACAGAGGCAAGCAGAGCACGAAACACTCAACGAGGCACGGGGTGGACTGACTTGAAGTTCAGAGAAATTACGGTTTTGCCATTGAACTGAATTTCAACATAATTACCATTTTGCCATCAAAGCTGAAGTTCTACAGAATTACGATTTTGCCATTCTGATTTAATTTGGAGAACCGACGGAAATGACTTGAGACAATTATCTTCTTGACTCAAGGCAACTTGTCTAGAGGCAAACAAGTCATTGCAGCAAACGTGTATGATCCATATAGCACTGTTCATACCGTATATCACTATTCATATATACGGTTTTGTAGCTAAAAAATTGCTCTTCATGATGATGCTCCAAATGACTTAATTTAGCACCGAATTAAGCCTTTCGGACTTCCGTTTTGATCATCGAGACTTCATGTATGAGCACTATTCATGTATACATGGCACTATTCACGCTGATGTTTGCTGACTCCGAATTAAGCTATTCCAACTTTTGCTTAATCATAAAGACTTCTAGTAACACAAGAACTTGAATGTTGATTTTTCCATCATATTGTGCAAGTTCTTCATTCTTTAGTCTCTTCTCGTTTTCTGGATTATCCTTCATGATTCAACTTGAACTAATCTATATTAAATAAGGTAGTTAGTCAATGTATATGATAAAACTTTTTGCTCTAGATAATGGCATCAATATAAGACATCATCAATAGAAGAACACGAACTTTTTCAACGTCTCGGAAATACGTGGAAACTCACCCACCCTCCTCATTTCTCGTGAGGACTCCAGAATGCCTAAACTTGTTTCGAGATTCCTCCATTTCGGCCTAGAACCATTTGGTTCAACTTCAGGCAGGCGAACACGAACTTTTTTCAACGTCTCGGAATTCCTTGGAAACTCACCCACCCTCCTCATTTCTCTTGAGTATTCCAGAATGCATGAACTTGTTTCGAGATTCCTCCGTTTGGGCCCTGAATCATATGGGACAACTTGAGGCAAAAGAAGACGAACTTTTTTCAACGTCTCGGAAGTGCTTGGAAACTCACCCACCCTCCTCATTTCTCGTCAGGATTCCAGAATGCATAAACTTGTTTCGAGATTCCTCCATTTCGGCCCTGAATCATATGGGACAACTTGAGGCAGAAGAACACGAACTTTTTCCAACGTCTCGGAATTGCGTGGAAACTCACCCACCCTCCTCATTTCTCTTGAGTATTCCAGAAACCATAAACTTGTTTCGAGATTCCTCCGTTTGGGCCCTGAATCATATGGGACAACTTGAGGTAGAAGAACACAAACTTTTTTCAACGTCTCGGAATTGCTTGGAAACTCACCCACCCTCCTCAGTTCTCGTGAGGATTCCAGAATGCCTAAAACTTGTTTCGAGATTCCTCCGTTTGGGCCCTGAACCATTTGGGACAACTTCAGGCAGAAGAACACGAACTTTTTTCATCGTCTTGGAATTATGTGGACACTCACCCACCCTCCTAATTTCTCGTGAGGATTCCAGAATATCTAAACTTGTTTCGAGATCCCTCCGTTTCGGCCCCGAACCATTTCGGACAACTTCAGGTAGAAGAACACTAACTTTTTTCAACGTCTCGGAATTGCGAGGAAACTAACCCACCCTCCTCATTTCTCGTCAGGATTCCAGAATGCCTAAACTTGTTTCGAGATTCCTCCGTTTGGGCCCTGAACCATTTGGGACAACTTCAGGAAGAAGAACAAGAACTTTTTTCAACGTCTCGGAATTGCGCGGAAACTAACCCACCCTTATTTTCCGTGAGGATTTCAGAATCCCTAAACTTGTTTCGAGATTCCTCCCTTTGGGCCCGGAACCATTTGGGACAACTTAAGGCAGAAGAACACTAACTTTTTTCAACGTCTCGGAAATGTGTGGAAACTCACCCACCCTCCTCATTTCTCGTGAGGACTCCAGAATGCCTAAACTTGTTTCGAGATTCCTCCATTTCGGCCTAGAACCATTTGGTTCAACTTCAGGCAGGCGAACACGAACTTTTTTCAACGTCTCGGAATTGCTTGGAAACTCACCCACCCTCCTCAGTTCTCGTGAGGATTCCAGAATGCCAAAAACTTGTTTCGAGATTCCTCCATTTGGGCCCTGAACCATTTGGGACAACTTGAGGCAGAAGAAGACGAACTTTTTTCAACGTCTCGGAATTGCGTGGAAACTCACCCACCCTCCTCATTTCTCGTCAGGATTCCAGAATGCATAAACTTGTTTCGAGATTCCTCCATTTGGGCCCTGAATCATATGGGACAACTTGAGGTAGAAGAACACGAACTTTTTTCAACGACTCGGAAATACGTGGAAACTCATCCACCCTCCTCATTTTTCATGAGGACTCCAGAATGCCTAAACTTGTTTCGAGATTCCTCCATTTCGGCCTAGAACCATTTGGTTCAACTTCAGGCAGGCGAACACGAACTTTTTTCAACGTCTCGGAATTCCTTGGAAACTCACCCACCCTCCTCATTTCTCTTGAGTATTCCAGAATGCATGAACTTGTTTCGAGATTCCTCCGTTTGGGCCCTGAATCATATGGGACAACTTGAGGCAAAAGAAGACGAACTTTTTTCAACGTCTCGGAAGTGCTTGGAAACTCACCCACCCTCCTCATTTCTCGTCAGGATTCCAGAATGCATAAACTTGTTTCGAGATTCCTCCATTTGGGCCCTGAATCATATGGGACAACTTGAGGCAGAAGAACACGAACTTTTTCCAACGTCTCGGAATTGCGTGGAAACTCACCCACCCTCCTCATTTCTCTTGAGTATTCCAGAATCCATAAACTTGTTTCGAGATTCCTCCGTTTGGGCCCTGAATCATATGGGACAACTTGAGGCAGAAGAACACGAACTTTTTGCAACGTCTCGGAATTGCGTGGAAACTCACCCACCCTCCTCATTTCTCTTGAGTATTCCAGAATGCATGAACTTGTTTCGAGATTCCTCCGTTTGGGCCCTGAATCATATGGTACAGCTTGAGGCAGAAGAAGACAAACTTTTTTCAACGTCTCGGAATTGCTTGGAAAGTCACCCACCCTCCTCAGTTCTCGTGAGGATTACAGAATGCCTAAACTTGTTTCGAGATTCCTCCGTTTGGGCCCTGAACCATTTGGGACAACTTCAGGAAGAAGAACAAGAACTTTTTTCAACGTCTCAGAATTGCGCGGAAACTTACTCACCCTCCTCAGTTCTCGTGAGGATCCCAGAATGCCTAAACTTGTTTTGAGATTCCTCCGTTTGGGCCCTGAACCATTTCGGACAACTTCAGGTAGAAGAACACGAACTTTTTTCAACGTCTCGGAATTGCGTGGAAAGTCACCCACCCTCCTCATTTCTCGTGAGGACTCCAGAATGCATAAACTTGTTTCGAGATTCCTCCGTTTCGGCCCCGAACCATTTGGTTCAACTTCAGGCAGAAGAACACGAACTTTTCTGAACGTCTCGGAATTGCGTGGAAACTCACCCACCCTCCTAATTTCTCGTGAAGATTCCAGAATGCCTAAACTTGTTTCAAGATTCCTCCGTTTGGGCCCTGAACCATTTGGGACAACATCAGGCAGAAGAACACGAACTTTTTTCAACGTCTCGGAAATACGTGGAAACTCACCCACCCTCCTCATTTCTGGTGAGGATTCCAGAATGCCTCAACTTGTTTCGAGATTCCTCCGTTTGGGCCCTGAACCATTTGGGACAACTTCAGGAAGAAGAACAAGAACTTTTTTCAACGTCTCGGAATTGCGCGGAAACTAACCCACCCTCCTCATTTCTCGTGAGGATTCCAGAATCCCTAAACTTGTTTCGAGATTCCTTCGTCTGGGCCCGGAACCATTTGGGACAACTTAAGGCAGAAGAACATGAACTTTTTTCAACGTGTCGGAAATGCATGGAAACTCACCCGCCCTCCTCATTTCTCGTGAGGACTCCAGAATGCCTAAACTTGTTTCGAGATTCCTCCATTTCGGCCTAGAACCATTTGGTTCAACTTCAGGCAGGCGAACACGAACTTTTTTCAACGTCTCGGAATCGCTTGGAAACTCACCCACCCTCCTCATTTCTCTTGAGTATTCCAGAATGCATAACCTTGTTTCGAGATTCCTCCGTTTGGACCCTGAATCATTTGGGACAACTTGAGGCAGAAGAAGACGAACTTTTTTCGACGTCTCGGAATTGCGTGGAAACTCCCTCACCCTCCTCATTTCTCGTGAGGATTCCAGAATCCATGAACTTGTTTCGAGATTCCTCCGTTTGGGCACTGAACCATTTGGGAGAACTTGAGGCAGAAGACGACAAACTTTCTTCAACTTCTCGGAATTGCGTGGAAACTCACCCACCCTCCTCATTTCTCTTGAGTATTCCAGAATGCATAAACTTGTTTCGAGATCCCTCCGTTTCGGCCCCGAACCATTTCGGACAACTTCAGGTAGAAGAACACGAACTTTTTTCAACGTCTCGGAATTGCGAGGAAACTCACCCACCCACCTCATTTCTCGTGAGGATTCCAGAATGCCTAAACTTGTTTCGAGATTCCTCCGTTTGGGCCCTGAACCATTTGGGACAACTTCAGGAAGAAGAACAAGAACTTTTTTCAACGTCTCGGAATTGCGCGGAAACTAACCCACCCTTATTTCTCGTGAGGATTTCAGAATCCCTAAACTTGTTTCGAGATTCCTCCGTTTGGGCCCGGAACCATTTGGGACAACTTAAGGCAGAAGAACACTAACTTTATTCAACGTCTCGGAAATGCGTGGAAACTCACCCACCCTCCTCATTTCTCGTGAGGACTCCAGAATGCCTAAACTTGTTTCGAGATTCCTCCATTTCGGCCTAGAACCATTTGGTTCAACTTCAGGCAGGCGAACTCGAACTTTTTTCAACGTCTCGGAATTGCTTGGAAACTCACCCACCCTCCTCAGTTCTCGTGAGGATTCCAGAATGCCAAAAACTTGTTTCGAGATTCCTCCATTTGGGCCCTGAATCATATGGGACAACTTGAGGCAGAAGAACACGAACTTTTTTCAACGTCTCGGAAATACGTGGAAACTCATCCACCCTTCTCATTTCTCGTGAGGACTCCAGAATGCCTAAACTTGTTTCGAGATTCCTCCATTTCGGCCTAGAACCATTTGATTCAACTTCAGGCAGGCGAACACGAACATTTTTCAACGTCTCGGAATTCCTTGGAAACTCACGCACCCTCCTCATTTCTCTTGAGTATTCCAGAATGCATGAACTTGTTTCGAGATTCCTCCGTTTGGGCCCTGAATCATATGGGACAACTTGAGGCAAAAGAAGACGAACTTTTTTCAACGTCTCGGAAGTGCTTGGAAACTCACCCACCCTCCTCTTTTCTCGTCAGGATTCCAGAATGCATAAACTTGTTTCGAGATTCCTCCATTTGGGCCCTGAATCATATGGGACAACTTGAGGCAGAAGAACACGAACTTTTTCCAACGTCTCGGAATTGCGTGGAAACTCCCCCACCCTCCTCATTTCTCTTGAGTATTCCAGAATCCATAAACTTGTTTCGAGATTCCTCCGTTTGGGCCCTGAATCATATGGGACAACTTGAGGCAGAAGAACACGAACTTTTTTCAACGTCTCGGAATTGCGTGGAAACTCACCCACCCTCCTCATTTCTCTTGAGTATTCCAGAATGCATGAACTTTTTTCGAGATTCCTCCGTTTGGGCCCTGAATCATATGGGACACCTTGAGGCAGAAGAAGACAAACTTTTTTCAACGTCTCGGAATTGCTTGGAAACTCACCCACCCTCCTCATTTCTGGTGAGGATTCCAGAATGACTAAACTTGTTTCGAGATTCCTCCGTTTGGGCCCTGAACCATTTGGGACAACTTCAGGAAGAAGAACAAGAACTTTTTTCAACGTCTCGGAACTGTGTGGAAACTCACCCACCCTCCTCAGTTCTCGTGAGGATTCCAGAATGCCTAAACTTGTTTCGAGATTCCTCCGTTTGGTCCCTGAACGATTTGGGACAACTTCAGGAAGAAGAACAAGAACTTTTTTCAACGTCTCGGAAATGCGTGGAAACTCACCCACCCTCCTCATTTCTCGTGAGGCCTCCAGAATACCTAAACTTGTTTCGAGATTCCTCCATTTCGGCCTAGAACCATGTGGTTCAAATTCAGGCAGGCGAACACGAACTTTTTGCAACGTCTCGGAATTGCTTGGAAACTCACCCAGCCTCCTCATTTCTCTTGAGTATTCCAGAATGCATGAACTTGTTTCGAGATTCCTCCGTTTGGGCCCTGAACCATTTGGGACAACTTGAGGCAGAAGAAGACGAACTTTTTTTAACGTCTCAGTATTGCGTGGAAACTCACCCACCCTCCTCATTTCTCTTGAGTATTCCAGAATGCATCAACTTGTTTCGAGATTCCTCCGTTTGGGCCCTGAATCATATGGGACAACTTGAGGCAGAAGAAGACAAACTTTTTTCAACGTCTCGGAATTGCTTGGAAACACACCCACCCTCCTCAGTTCTCGTGAGGATTCCAGAATGCCTAAACTTGCTTCGAGATTCCTCCGTTTGGGCCCTGAACCATTTGGGACAACTTCAGGAAAAAGAACAAGAACTTTTTTCAACGTCTCGGAACTGCGCGGAAACTCACCCACCCTCCTCAGTTCTCGTGAGGATTCCAGAATGCCTAAACTTGATTCGAGATTCCTCCGTTTGGGCCCTGAACCATTTGGGACAACTTCAGGAAGAAGAACAAGAACTTTTTTCAACGTCTCGGAAATGCGTGGAAACTCACCCACCCTCCTCATTTCTCGTGAGGACTCCAGAATGCCTAAACTTGTTTCGAGATTCCTCCATTTCGGCCCAGAACCATTTGGTTCAACTTCAGGCAGGCGAACACGAACTTTTTTCAACGTCTAGGAATTGCTTGGAAACTCACCCACCCTCCTCATTTCTCTTGAGTATTCCAGAATGCATGAACTTGTGTCGAGATTCCTCCGTTTGGGCCCTGAACCATTTGGGACAACTTGAGGCAGAAGAAGACGAACTTTTTTCAACCTCTCGGAATTGCGTGGAAACTCAACCACCCTCCTCATTTCTCGTCAGGATTACAGAATGCATAAACTTGTTTCGAGATTCCTCCTTTTGGGCCCTGAATCATATGGGACAACTTGAGGCAGAAGAACACGAACTTTTTTCAACGTCTCGGAATTGCTTGGAAACTCACCCACCCTCCTCAGTTCTCGTGAGCATTCCAGAATGCCTTAACTTGTTTCGAGATTCCTCCGTTTGGGCCCTGAACCATTTGGGACAACTTCAGGAAGAAGAACAAGAACTTTTTTCAACGTCTCGGAATTGCGCGGAAACTAACCCACCCTCATTTCTCGTGAGGATTCCAGAATCCCTAAACTTGTTTCGAGATTCCTCCGTTTGGGCCCTGAACCATTTGGGACAACTTCAGGAAGAAGAACAAGAAGTTTTTTCAACGTCTCGGAATTGCGCGGAAACTAACCCACCCTCCTCATTTCTCGTGAGGATTCCAGAATCCCTAAACTTGTTTCGAGATTCCTCCGTTTGGGCCCGGAACCATTTGGGACAACTTAAGGCAGAAGAACACGAACTTTTTTGAACGTCTCAGAAATGGGTGCAAACTCACCCACCCTCCTCATTTCTGGTGAGGACTCCAGAATACCTAAACTTGTTTCGAGATTCCTCCATTTTGGCCTAGAACCATTTGGTTCAATTTCAGGCAGGCGAACACGAACTTTTTTCAACCTCTCGGAATTGCTTGGAAACTCACCCACCCTCCTCATTTCTCTTGAGTATTCCAGAATACATGAACTTGTTTCGAGATTCCTCCGTTTGGGCCCTGAATCATATGGGACAACTTGATGCAGAAGAAGACAAACTTTTTTCAACGTCTCGGAATTGCTTGGAAACTCACCCACCCTCCTCAGTTCTCGTGAGGATTCCAGAATGCCTAAACTTGTTTCGAGATTCCTCCGTTTGGGCCCTGAACCATTTGGGACAAGTTCAGGAAGAAGAACAAGATCTTTTTTCAACGTCTCGGAATTGCGCGGAAACTAACCCACCCTCATTTCTCGTGAGGATTACAGAATCCCTAAACCTGTTTCGAGATTCCTCCGTTTGGGCCCTGAACCATTTGGGACAACTTCAGGAAGAAGAACAAGAAATTTTATCAACGTCTCGGAATTGCGCGGAAACTAACCCACCCTCCTCATTTCTCGTGAGGATTCCAGAATCCCTAAACTTGTTTCGAGATTCCTCCGTTTGGGCCCGGAAACATTTGGGACAACTTAAGGCAGAAGAACACGAACTTTTTTCAACGTCTCCGAAATGCGTGCAAACTCACCCACCCTCCTCATTTCTTGTGAGGACTCCAGAATGCCTAAACTTGTTTCGAGATTCCTCCATTTTGGCTTAGAACCATTTGGTTCAATTTCAGGCAGGCGAACACGAACTTTTTTCAACCTCTCGGAATTGCTTGGAAACTCACCCACCCTCCTCATTTCTCTTGAGTATTCCAGAATGCATGAACTTGTTTCGAGATTCCTCCGTTTGGGCCCTGAACCATTTGGGGCAACTTGAGGCAGAAGAAGACGAACTTTTTTCAACGTCTCGGAATTGCGTGGAAACTCACCCACCCTCCTCATTTCTCGTCAGGATTCCAGAATGCATAAACTTGTTTCGAGATTCCTCCGTTTGGGCCCTGAATCATATGGGACAACTTGAGGAAGAAGAACACTAACTTTTTTCAACGTCTCGGAAATGCGTGGAAACTCACTCACCCTCCTCATTTCTCTTGGGTATTCCAGAATGCATAAACTTGTTTCGAGATTCCTCCGTTTGGGCCCTGAATCATATGGGACATCTTGAGGCAGAAGAACACGAACTTTTTCCAACGTCTCGGAATTGCGTGGAAACTCACCCACCCTCCTCATTTCTCTTGAGTATTCCAGAATTCATGAACTTGTTTCGAGATTCCTCCGTTTGGGCCCTGAATCGTATGGGACAACTTGAGGCAGAAGAAGACAAACTTTTTTCAACGTCTCGGAATTGCTTGGAAACTCACCCACCCTCCTCAGTTCTCGTGAGGATTCCAGAATGCCTAAACTTGCCTCGAGATTCCTCCGTTTGGGCCCTGAACCATTTGGGACAACTTCAGGAAGAAGAACAAGAACTTTTTTCAACGTCTCGGAAATGCGTGGAAACTCACCCACCCTCCTCATTTCTCGTGAGGACTCCAGAATGCCTAAACTTGTTTCGAGATTCCTCCATTTCGGCCCAGAACCATTTGGTTCAACTTCAGGCAGGCGAACACGAACTTTTTTCAACGTCTCGGAATTGCTTGGAAACTCACCCACCCTCCTCATTTCTCTTGAGTATTCCAGAATGCATGAACTTGTGTCGAGATTCCTCCGTTTGGGCCCTGAACCATTTGGGACAACTTGAGGCAGAAGAAGACGAACTTTTTTCAACCTCTCGGAATTGCGTGGAAACTCAACCACCCTCCTCATTTCTCGTCAGGATTCCAGAATGCATAAACTTGTTTCGAGATTCCTCCGTTTGGGCCCTGAATCATATGGGACAACTTGAGGCAGAAGAACACGAACTTTTTTCAACGTCTCGGAATTGCTTGGAAATTCACCCACCCTCCTCAGTTCTCGTGAGGATTCCAGAATGCCTAAACTTGTTTCGAGATTCCTCCGTTTGGGCCCTGAACCATTTGGGACAACTTCAGGAAGAAGAACAAGAACTTTTTTCAACGTCTCGGAATTGCGCGGAAACTAACCCACACTCATTTCTCGTGAGGATTCCAGAATCCCTAAACGTGTTTCGAGATTCCTCCGTTTGGGCCCTGAACCATTTGGGACAACTTCAGGAAGAAGAACAAGAAGTTTTTTCAACGTCTCGGAATTGCGCGGAAACTAACCCACCCTCCTCATTTCTCGTGAGGATTCCAGAATGCCTAAACTTGCCTCGAGATTCCTCCGTTTGGGCCCTGAACCATTTGGGACAACTTCAGGAAGAAGAACAAGAACTTTTTTCAACGTCTCGGAAATGCGTGGAAACTCACCCACCCTCCTCATTTCTCGTGAGGACTCCAGAATGCCTAAACTTGTTTCGAGATTCCTCCATTTCGGCCCAGAACCATTTGGTTCAACTTCAGGCAGGCGAACACGAACTTTTTTCAACGTCTCGAAATTGCTTGGAAACTCACCCACCCTCCTCATTTCTCTTGAGTATTCCAGAATGCATGAACTTGTGTCGAGATTCCTCCGTTTGGGCCCTGAACCATTTGGGACAACTTGAGGCAGAAGAAGACGAACTTTTTTCAACCTCTCGGAATTGCGTGGAAACTCAACCACCCTCCTCATTTCTCGTCAGGATTCCAGAATGCATAAACTTGTTTCGAGATTCCTCCGTTTGGGCCCTGAATCATATGGGACAACTTGAGGCAGAAGAACACGAACTTTTTTCAACGTCTCGGAATTGCTTGGAAATTCACCCACCCTCCTCAGTTCTCGTGAGGATTCCAGAATGCCTAAACTTGTTTCGAGATTCCTCCGTTTGGGCCCTGAACCATTTGGGACAACTTCAGGAAGAAGAACAAGAACTTTTTTCAACGTCTCGGAATTGCACGGAAACTAACCCACACTCATTTCTCGTGAGGATTCCAGAATCCCTAAACTTGTTTCGAGATTCCTCCGTTTGGGCCCTGAACCATTTGGGACAACTTCAGGAAGAAGAACAAGAAGTTTTTTCAACGTCTCGGAATTGCGCGGAAACTAACCCACCCTCCTCATTTCTCGTGAGGATTCTAGAATCCCTAAACTTGTTTCGAGATTCCTCCGTTTGGGCCCGGAACCATTTGGGACAACTTAAGGCAGAAGAACACGAACTTTTTTCAACGTCTCATAAATGCGTGCAAACTCACCCACCCTCCTCATTTCTTGTGAGGACTCCAGAATACCTAAATTTGTTTCGAGATTCCTCCATTTTGGCCTAGAACCATTTGGTTCAATTTCAGGCAGGCGAACACGAACTTTTTTCAACCTCTCGGAATTGCTTGGAAACTCACCCACCCTCCTCATTTCTCTTGAGTATTCCAGAATGCATGAACTTGTTTCGAGATTCCTCCGTTTGGGCCCTGAATAATATAGGACAATTTGAGGCAGAAGAAGACAAACTTTTTCAACATCTCGGAATTGCTTGGAAACTCACCCACCCTCCTCAGTTCTCGTGAGGATTCCAGAATGCCTAAACTTGTTTCGAGATTCCTCCGTTTGGGCCCTGAACCATTTGGGACAACTTCAGGAAGAAGAACAAGAACTTTTTTCAACGTCTCGGAATTGCGCGGAAACTAACCCACCCTCATTTCTCGTGAGGATTCCAGAATCCCTAAACTTGTTTCGAGATTCCTCCGTTTGGGCCCTGAACAATTTGGGACAACTTCAGGAAGAAGAACAAGGAGTTTTTTCAACGTCTCGGAATTGCGCGGAAACTAACCCACCCTCCTCATTTCTCGTGAGGATTCCAGAATCCCTAAACTTGTTTCGAGATTCCTCCGTTTGGGCCCGGAACCATTTGGGACAACTTAAGGCAGAAGAACACGAACTTTTTTCAACGTCTCAGAAATGCGTGCAAACTCACCCACCCTCCTCATTTCTTGTGAGGACTCCAGAATGCCTAAACTTGTTTCGAGATTCCTCCATTTTGGCCTAGAACCATTTGGTTCAATTTCAGGCAGGCGAACACGAACTTTTTTCAACCTCTCGGAATTGCTTGGAAACTCACCCACCCTCCTCATTTCTCTTGAGTATTCCAGAATGCATGAACTTGTTTCGAGATTCCTCCGTGTGGGCCCTAAACCATTTGGGACAACTTGAGGCAGAAGAAGACGAACTTTTTTCAACATCTCGGAATTGCGTGGAAACTCACCCACCCTCCTCATTTCTCGTCAGGATTCCAGAATGCATAAACTTGTTTCGAGATTCCTCCGTTTGGGCCCTGAATCATATGGGACAACTTGAGGAAGAAGAACACTAACTTTTTTCAACGTCTCGGAAATGCGTGGAAACTCACTCACCCTCCTCATTTCTCTTGGGTATTCCAGAATGCATAAACTTGTTTCGAGATTCCTCCGTTTGGGCCCTGAATCATATGGGACATCTTGAGGCAGAAGAACACGAACTTTTTCCAACGTCTCGGAATTGCGTGGAAACTCACCCACCCTCCTCATTTCTCTTGAGTATTCCAGAATTCATGAACTTGTTTCGAGATTCCTCCGTTTGGGCCCTGAATCGTATGGGACAACTTGAGGCAGAAGAAGACAAACTTTTTTCAACGTCTCGGAATTGCTTGGAAACTCACCCACCCTCCTCAGTTCTCGTGAGGATTCCAGAATGCCTAAACTTGCCTCGAGATTCCTCCGTTTGGGCCCTGAACCATTTGGGACAACTTCAGGAAGAAGAACAAGAACTTTTTTCAACGTCTCGGAAATGCGTGGAAACTCACCCACCCTCCTCATTTCTCGTGAGGACTCCAGAATGCCTAAACTTGTTTCGAGATTCCTCCATTTCGGCCCAGAACCATTTGGTTCAACTTCAGGCAGGCGAACACGAACTTTTTTCAACGTCTCGGAATTGCTTGGAAACTCACCCACCCTCCTCATTTCTCTTGAGTATTCCAGAATGCATGAACTTGTGTCGAGATTCCTCCGTTTGGGCCCTGAACCATTTGGGACAACTTGAGGCAGAAGAAGACGAACTTTTTTCAACCTCTCGGAATTGCGTGGAAACTCAACCACCCTCCTCATTTCTCGTCAGGATTCCAGAATGCATAAACTTGTTTCGAGATTCCTCCGTTTGGGCCCTGAATCATATGGGACAACTTGAGGCAGAAGAACACGAACTTTTTTCAACGTCTCGGAATTGCTTGGAAATTCACCCACCCTCCTCAGTTCTCGTGAGGATTCCAGAATGCCTAAACTTGTTTCGAGATTCCTCCGTTTGGGCCCTGAACCATTTGGGACAACTTCAGGAAGAAGAACAAGAACTTTTTTCAACGTCTCGGAATTGCGCGGAAACTAACCCACACTCATTTCTCGTGAGGATTCCAGAATCCCTAAACGTGTTTCGAGATTCCTCCGTTTGGGCCCTGAACCATTTGGGACAACTTCAGGAAGAAGAACAAGAAGTTTTTTCAACGTCTCGGAATTGCGCGGAAACTAACCCACCCTCCTCATTTCTCGTGAGGATTCCAGAATGCCTAAACTTGCCTCGAGATTCCTCCGTTTGGGCCCTGAACCATTTGGGACAACTTCAGGAAGAAGAACAAGAACTTTTTTCAACGTCTCGGAAATGCGTGGAAACTCACCCACCCTCCTCATTTCTCGTGAGGACTCCAGAATGCCTAAACTTGTTTCGAGATTCCTCCATTTCGGCCCAGAACCATTTGGTTCAACTTCAGGCAGGCGAACACGAACTTTTTTCAACGTCTCGAAATTGCTTGGAAACTCACCCACCCTCCTCATTTCTCTTGAGTATTCCAGAATGCATGAACTTGTGTCGAGATTCCTCCGTTTGGGCCCTGAACCATTTGGGACAACTTGAGGCAGAAGAAGACGAACTTTTTTCAACCTCTCGGAATTGCGTGGAAACTCAACCACCCTCCTCATTTCTCGTCAGGATTCCAGAATGCATAAACTTGTTTCGAGATTCCTCCGTTTGGGCCCTGAATCATATGGGACAACTTGAGGCAGAAGAACACGAACTTTTTTCAACGTCTCGGAATTGCTTGGAAATTCACCCACCCTCCTCAGTTCTCGTGAGGATTCCAGAATGCCTAAACTTGTTTCGAGATTCCTCCGTTTGGGCCCTGAACCATTTGGGACAACTTCAGGAAGAAGAACAAGAACTTTTTTCAACGTCTCGGAATTGCGCGGAAACTAACCCACACTCATTTCTCGTGAGGATTCCAGAATCCCTAAACTTGTTTCGAGATTCCTCCGTTTGGGCCCTGAACCATTTGGGACAACTTCAGGAAGAAGAACAAGAAGTTTTTTCAACGTCTCGGAATTGCGCGGAAACTAACCCACCCTCCTCATTTCTCGTGAGGATTCCAGAATCCCTAAACTTGTTTCGAGATTCCTCCGTTTGGGCCCGGAACCATTTGGGACAACTTAAGGCAGAAGAACACGAACTTTTTTCAACGTCTCAGAAATGCGTGCAAACTCACCCACCCTCCTCATTTCTTGTGAGGACTCCAGAATACCTAAATTTGTTTCGAGATTCCTCCATTTTGGCCTAGAACCATTTGGTTCAATTTCAGGCAGGCGAACACGAACTTTTTTCAACCTCTCGGAATTGCTTGGAAACTCACCCACCCTCCTCATTTCTCTTGAGTATTCCAGAATGCATGAACTTGTTTCGAGATTCCTCCGTTTGGGCCCTGAATAATATAGGACAATTTGAGGCAGAAGAAGACAAACTTTTTCAACATCTCGGAATTGCTTGGAAACTCACCCACCCTCCTCAGTTCTCGTGAGGATTCCAGAATGCCTAAACTTGTTTCGAGATTCCTCCGTTTGGGCCCTGAACCATTTGGGACAACTTCAGGAAGAAGAACAAGAACTTTTTTCAACGTCTCGGAATTGCGCGGAAACTAACCCACCCTCATTTCTCGTGAGGATTCCAGAATCCCTAAACTTGTTTCGAGATTCCTCCGTTTGGGCCCTGAACAATTTGGGACAACTTCAGGAAGAAGAACAAGAAGTTTTTTCAACGTCTCGGAATTGCGCGGAAACTAACCCACCCTCCTCATTTCTCGTGAGGATTCCAGAATCCCTAAACTTGTTTCGAGATTCCTCCGTTTGGGCCCGGAACCATTTGGGATAACTTAAGGCAGAAGAACACGAACTTTTTTCAACGTCTCAGAAATGCGTGCAAACTCACCCACCCTCCTCATTTCTTGTGAGGACTCCAGAATGCCTAAACTTGTTTCGAGATTCCTCCATTTTGGCCTAGAACCATTTGGTTCAATTTCAGGCAGGCGAACACGAACTTTTTTCAACCTCTCGGAATTGCTTCGAAACTCACCCACCCTCCTCATTTCTCTTGAGTATTCCAGAATGCATGAACTTGTTTCGAGATTCCTCCGTGTGGGCCCTAAACCATTTGGGACAACTTGAGGCAGAAGACGACGAACTTTTTTCAACGTCTCGGAATTGCGTGGAAACTCACCCACCCTCCTCATTTCTCGTCAGGATTCCAGAATGCATAAACTTGTTTCGAGATTCCTCCGTTTGGGCCCTGAATCATATGGGACAACTTGAGGCAGAAGAACACGAACTTTTTTCAACGTCTCAGTATTGCGTGGAAACTCACCCACCCTCCTCATTTCTCTTGAGTATTCCAGAATGCATAAACTTGTTTCGAGATTCCTCCGCTTGGGCCCTGAATCATATGGGACAACTTGAGGCAGAAGAAGACAAACTTTTTTCAACGTCTCGGAATTGCTTGGAAACACACCCACCCTCCTCAGTTCTCGTGAGGATTCCAGAATGCCTAAACTTGCTTCGAGATTCCTCCGTTTGGGCCCTGAACCATTTGGGACAACTTCAGGAAGAAGAACAAGAAGTTTTTTCAACGTCTCGGAATTGCGCGGAAACTAACCCACCCTCCTCATTTCTCGTGAGGATTCCAGAATCCCTAAACTTTTTTCGAGATTCCTCCGTTTGGGCCCTGAACCATTTGGGACAACTTCAGGAAGAAGAACAAGAAGTTTTTTCAACGTCTCGGAATTGCGCGGAAACTAACCCACCCTCCTCATTTCTCGTGAGGATTCCAGAATCCCTAAACTTGTTTCGAGATTCCTCCGTTTGGGCCCGGAACCATTTGGGACAACTTAAGGCAGAAGAACACGAACTTTTCTGAACGTCTCAGAAATGCGTGCAAACTCACCCACCCTCCTCATTTCTTGTGAGGACTCCAGAATACCTAAACTTGTTTCGAGATTCCTCCATTTTGGCCTAGAACCATTTGGTTCAATTTCAGGCAGGCGAACACGAACTTTTTTCAACCTCTCGGAATTGCTTGGAAACTCACCCACCCTCCTCATTTCTCTTGAGTATTCCAGAATGCATGAACTTGTTTCGAGATTCCTCCGTTTGGGCCCTCAATCATATAGGACAACTTGAGGCAGAAGAAGACAAACTTTTTTAACGTCTCGGAATTGCTTGGAAACTCACCCACCCTCCTCAGTTCTCGTGAGGATTCCAGAATGCCTAAACTTGTTTCGAGATTCCTCCGTTTGGGCCCTGAACCATTTGGGACAACTTCAGGAAGAAGAACAAGAAATTTTTTCAACGTCTCGGAATTGCGCGGAAACTAACCCACCCTCATTTCTCGTGAGGATTCCAGAATCCCTAAACTTGTTTCGAGATTCCTCCGTTTGGGCCCTGAACCATTTGGGACAACTTCAGGAAGAAGAACAAGAAGTTTTTTCAATGTCTCGGAATTGCGCGGAAACTAACCCACCCTCCTCATTTCTCGTGAGGATTCCAGGATCCCTAAACTTGTTTCGAGATTCCTCCGTTTGGGCCCGGAACCATTTGGGACAACTTAAGGCAGAAGAACACGAAATTTTTTCAACGTCTCAGTATTGCGTGGAAACTCACCCACCCTCCTCATTTCTCTTGAGTATTCCAGAATGCATAAACTTGTTTCGAGATTCCTCCGTTTGGGCCCTGAATCATATGGGACAACTTGAGGCAGAAGAAGACAAACTTTTTTCAACGTCTCGGAATTGCTTGGAAACACACCCATCCTCCTCAGTTCTCGTGAGGATTCCAGAATGCCTAAACTTGCTTCGAGATTCCTCCGTTTGGGCCCTGAACCATTTGGGACAACTTCAGGAAGAAGAACAAGAAGTTTTTTCAACGTCTCGGAATTGCGCGGAAACTAACCCACCCTCCTCATTTCTCGTGAGGATTCCAGAATCCCTAAACTTGTTTCGAGATTCCTCCGTTTGGGCCCGGAACCATTTGGGACAACTTAAGGCAGAAGAACACGAACTTTTCTGAACGTCTCAGAAATGCGTGCAAACTCACCCACCCTCCTCATTTCTTGTGAGGACTCCAGAATTCCTAAACTTGTTTCGAGATTCTTCCATTTTGGCCTAGAACCATTTGGTTCAAGTTCAGGCAGGCGAACACGAACTTTTTTCAACCTCTCGGAATTGCTTGGAAACTCACCCACCCTCCTCATTTCTCTTGAGTATTCCAGAATGCATGAACTTGTTTCGAGATTCCTCCGTTTGGGCCCTAAACCATTTGGGACAACTTGAGGCAGAAGAAGACGAACTTTTTTCAACGTCTCGGAATTGCGTGGAAACTCACCCACCCTCCTCATTTCTCGTCAGGATTCCAGAATGCATAAACTTGTTTCGAGATTCCTCCGTTTGGGCCCTGAATCATATGGGACAACTTGAGGCAGAAGAACACGAACTTTTTTCAACGTTTCAGTATTGCGTGGAAACTCACCCACCCTCCTCATTTCTCTTGAGTATTCCAGAATGCATAAACTTGTTTCGAGATTCCTCCGTTTGGGCCCTGAATCATATGGGACAACTTGAGGCAGAAGAAGACAAACTTTTTTCAACGTCTCGGAATTGCTTGGAAACACACCCACCCTCCTCAGTTCTCGTGAGGATTCCAGAATGCCTAAACTTGCTTCGAGATTCCTCCGTTTGGGCCCTGAACCATTTGGGACAACTTCAGGAAGAAGAACAAGAACTTTTTTCATCGTCTCGGAATTGCGCGGAAACTAACCCACACTCATTTCTCGTGAGGATTCCAGAATCCCTAAACTCTTTTCGAGATTCCTCCGTTTGGGCCCTGAACCATTTGGGACAACTTCAGGAAGAAGAACAAGAAGTTTTTTCAACGTCTCGGAATTGCGCGGAAACTAACCCACCCTCCTCATTTCTCGTGAGGATTCCAGAATCCCTAAACTTTTTTCGAGATTCCTCCGTTTGGGCCCTGAACCATTTGGGACAACTTCAGGAAGAAGAACAAGAAGTTTTTTCAACGTCTCGGAATTGCGCGGAAACTAACCCACCCTCCTCATTTCTCGTGAGGATTCCAGAATCCCTAAACTTGTTTCGAGATTCCTCCGTTTGGGCCCGGAACCATTTGGGACAACTTAAGGCAGAAGAACACGAACTTTTCTGAACGTCTCAGAAATGCGTGCAAACTCACCCACCCTCCTCATTTCTTGTGAGGACTCCAGAATACCTAAACTTGTTTCGAGATTCCTCCATTTTGGCCTAGAACCATTTGGTTCAATTTCAGGCAGGCGAACACGAACTTTTTTCAACCTCTCGGAATTGCTTGGAAACTCTCCCACCCTCCTCATTTCACTTGAGTATTCCAGAATGCATGAACTTGTTTCGAGATTCCTCCGTTTGGGCCCTCAATCATATAGGACAACTTGAGGCAGAAGAAGACAAACTTTTTTCAACGTCTCGGAATTGCTTGGAAACTCACCCACCCTCCTCAGTTCTCGTGAGGATTCCAGAATGCCTAAACTTGTTTCGAGATTCCTCCGTTTGGGCCCTGAACCATTTGGGACAACTTCAGGAAGAAGAACAAGAACTTTTTTCAACGTCTCGGAATTGCGCGGAAACTAACCCACCCTCCTCATTTCTCGTGAGGATTCCAGAATGCCTAAACTTGCCTCGAGATTCCTCCGTTTGGGCCCTGAACCATTTGGGACAACTTCAGGAAGAAGAACAAGAACTTTTTTCAACGTCTCGGAAATGCGTGGAAACTCACCCACCCTCCTCATTTCTCGTGAGGACTCCAGAATGCCTAAACTTGTTTCGAGATTCCTCCATTTCGGCCCAGAACCATTTGGTTCAACTTCAGGCAGGCGAACACGAACTTTTTTCAACGTCTCGAAATTGCTTGGAAACTCACCCACCCTCCTCATTTCTCTTGAGTATTCCAGAATGCATGAACTTGTGTCGAGATTCCTCCGTTTGGGCCCTGAACCATTTGGGACAACTTGAGGCAGAAGAAGACGAACTTTTTTCAACCTCTCGGAATTGCGTGGAAACTCAACCACCCTCCTCATTTCTCGTCAGGATTCCAGAATGCATAAACTTGTTTCGAGATTCCTCCGTTTGGGCCCTGAATCATATGGGACAACTTGAGGCAGAAGAACACGAACTTTTTTCAACGTCTCGGAATTGCTTGGAAATTCACCCACCCTCCTCAGTTCTCGTGAGGATTCCAGAATGCCTAAACTTGTTTCGAGATTCCTCCGTTTGGGCCCTGAACCATTTGGGACAACTTCAGGAAGAAGAACAAGAACTTTTTTCAACGTCTCGGAATTGCGCGGAAACTAACCCACACTCATTTCTCGTGAGGATTCCAGAATCCCTAAACTTGTTTCGAGATTCCTCCGTTTGGGCCCTGAACCATTTGGGACAACTTCAGGAAGAAGAACAAGAAGTTTTTTCAACGTCTCGGAATTGCGCGGAAACTAACCCACCCTCCTCATTTCTCGTGAGGATTCCAGAATCCCTAAACTTGTTTCGAGATTCCTCCGTTTGGGCCCGGAACCATTTGGGACAACTTAAGGCAGAAGAACACGAACTTTTTTCAACGTCTCAGAAATGCGTGCAAACTCACCCACCCTCCTCATTTCTTGTGAGGACTCCAGAATACCTAAATTTGTTTCGAGATTCCTCCATTTTGGCCTAGAACCATTTGGTTCAATTTCAGGCAGGCGAACACGAACTTTTTTCAACCTCTCGGAATTGCTTGGAAACTCACCCACCCTCCTCATTTCTCTTGAGTATTCCAGAATGCATGAACTTGTTTCGAGATTCCTCCGTTTGGGCCCTGAATAATATAGGACAATTTGAGGCAGAAGAAGACAAACTTTTTCAACATCTCGGAATTGCTTGGAAACTCACCCACCCTCCTCAGTTCTCGTGAGGATTCCAGAATGCCTAAACTTGTTTCGAGATTCCTCCGTTTGGGCCCTGAACCATTTGGGACAACTTCAGGAAGAAGAACAAGAACTTTTTTCAACGTCTCGGAATTGCGCGGAAACTAACCCACCCTCATTTCTCGTGAGGATTCCAGAATCCCTAAACTTGTTTCGAGATTCCTCCGTTTGGGCCCTGAACAATTTGGGACAACTTCAGGAAGAAGAACAAGAAGTTTTTTCAACGTCTCTGAATTGCGCGGAAACTAACCCACCCTCCTCATTTCTCGTGAGGATTCCAGAATCCCTAAACTTGTTTCGAGATTCCTCCGTTTGGGCCCGGAACCATTTGGGATAACTTAAGGCAGAAGAACACGAACTTTTTTCAACGTCTCAGAAATGCGTGCAAACTCACCCACCCTCCTCATTTCTTGTGAGGACTCCAGAATGCCTAAACTTGTTTCGAGATTCCTCCATTTTGGCCTAGAACCATTTGGTTCAATTTCAGGCAGGCGAACACGAACTTTTTTCAACCTCTCGGAATTGCTTGGAAACTCACCCACCCTCCTCATTTCTCTTGAGTATTCCAGAATGCATGAACTTGTTTCGAGATTCCTCCGTGTGGGCCCTAAACCATTTGGGACAACTTGAGGCAGAAGACGACGAACTTTTTTCAACGTCTCGGAATTGCGTGGAAACTCACCCACCCTCCTCATTTCTCGTCAGGATTCCAGAATGCATCAACTTGTTTCGAGATTCCTCCGTTTGGGCCCTGAATCATATGGGACAACTTGAGGCAGAAGAACACGAACTTTTTTCAACGTCTCAGTATTGCGTGGAAACTCACCCACCCTCCTCATTTCTCTTGAGTATTCCAGAATGCATAAACTTGTTTCGAGATTCCTCCGCTTGGGCCCTGAATCATATGGGACAACTTGAGGCAGAAGAAGACAAACTTTTTTCAACGTCTCGGAATTGCTTGGAAACACACCCACCCTCCTCAGTTCTCGTGAGGATTCCAGAATGCCTAAACTTGCTTCGAGATTCCTCCGTTTGGGCCCTGAACCATTTGGGACAACTTCAGGAAGAAGAACAAGAAGTTTTTTCAACGTCTCGGAATTGCGCGGAAACTAACCCACCCTCCTCATTTCTCGTGAGGATTCCAGAATCCCTAAACTTTTTTCGAGATTCCTCCGTTTGGGCCCTGAACCATTTGGGACAACTTCAGGAAGAAGAACAAGAAGTTTTTTCAACGTCTCGGAATTGCGCGGAAACTAACCCACCCTCCTCATTTCTCGTGAGGATTCCAGAATCCCTAAACTTGTTTCGAGATTCCTCCGTTTGGGCCCGGAACCATTTGGGACAACTTAAGGCAGAAGAACACGAACTTTTCTGAACGTCTCAGAAATGCGTGCAAACTCACCCACCCTCCTCATTTCTTGTGAGGACTCCAGAATACCTAAACTTGTTTCGAGATTCCTCCATTTTGGCCTAGAACCATTTGGTTCAATTTCAGGCAGGCGAACACGAACTTTTTTCAACCTCTCGGAATTGCTTGGAAACTCACCCACCCTCCTCATTTCTCTTGAGTATTCCAGAATGCATGAACTTGTTTCGAGATTCCTCCGTTTGGGCCCTCAATCATATAGGACAACTTGAGGCAGAAGAAGACAAACTTTTTTAACGTCTCGGAATTGCTTGGAAACTCACCCACCCTCCTCAGTTCTCGTGAGGATTCCAGAATGCCTAAACTTGTTTCGAGATTCCTCCGTTTGGGCCCTGAACCATTTGGGACAACTTCAGGAAGAAGAACAAGAAATTTTTTCAACGTCTCGGAATTGCGCGGAAACTAACCCACCCTCATTTCTCGTGAGGATTCCAGAATCCCTAAACTTGTTTCGAGATTCCTCCGTTTGGGCCCTGAACCATTTGGGACAACTTCAGGAAGAAGAACAAGAAGTTTTTTCAATGTCTCGGAATTGCGCGGAAACTAACCCACCCTCCTCATTTCTCGTGAGGATTCCAGGATCCCTAAACTTGTTTCGAGATTCCTCCGTTTGGGCCCGGAACCATTTGGGACAACTTAAGGCAGAAGAACACGAAATTTTTTCAACGTCTCAGTATTGCGTGGAAACTCACCCACCCTCCTCATTTCTCTTGAGTATTCCAGAATGCATAAACTTGTTTCGAGATTCCTCCGTTTGGGCCCTGAATCATATGGGACAACTTGAGGCAGAAGAAGACAAACTTTTTTCAACGTCTCGGAATTGCTTGGAAACACACCCATCCTCCTCAGTTCTCGTGAGGATTCCAGAATGCCTAAACTTGCTTCGAGATTCCTCCGTTTGGGCCCTGAACCATTTGGGACAACTTCAGGAAGAAGAACAAGAAGTTTTTTCAACGTCTCGGAATTGCGCGGAAACTAACCCACCCTCCTCATTTCTCGTGAGGATTCCAGAATCCCTAAACTTGTTTCGAGATTCCTCCGTTTGGGCCCGGAACCATTTGGGACAACTTAAGGCAGAAGAACACGAACTTTTCTGAACGTCTCAGAAATGCGTGCAAACTCACCCACCCTCCTCATTTCTTGTGAGGACTCCAGAATTCCTAAACTTGTTTCGAGATTCTTCCATTTTGGCCTAGAACCATTTGGTTCAAGTTCAGGCAGGCGAACACGAACTTTTTTCAACCTCTCGGAATTGCTTGGAAACTCACCCACCCTCCTCATTTCTCTTGAGTATTCCAGAATGCATGAACTTGTTTCGAGATTCCTCCGTTTGGGCCCTAAACCATTTGGGACAACTTGAGGCAGAAGAAGACGAACTTTTTTCAACGTCTCGGAATTGCGTGGAAACTCACCCACCCTCCTCATTTCTCGTCAGGATTCCAGAATGCATAAACTTGTTTCGAGATTCCTCCGTTTGGGCCCTGAATCATATGGGACAACTTGAGGCAGAAGAACACGAACTTTTTTCAACGTCTCAGTATTGCGTGGAAACTCACCCACCCTCCTCATTTCTCTTGAGTATTCCAGAATGCATAAACTTGTTTCGAGATTCCTCCGTTTGGGCCCTGAATCATATGGGACAACTTGAGGCAGAAGAAGACAAACTTTTTTCAACGTCTCGGAATTGCTTGGAAACACACCCACCCTCCTCAGTTCTCGTGAGGATTCCAGAATGCCTAAACTTGCTTCGAGATTCCTCCGTTTGGGCCCTGAACCATTTGGGACAACTTCAGGAAGAAGAACAAGAACTTTTTTCATCGTCTCGGAATTGCGCGGAAACTAACCCACACTCATTTCTCGTGAGGATTCCAGAATCCCTAAACTCTTTTCGAGATTCCTCCGTTTGGGCCCTGAACCATTTGGGACAACTTCAGGAAGAAGAACAAGAAGTTTTTTCAACGTCTCGGAATTGCGCGGAAACTAACCCACCCTCCTCATTTCTCGTGAGGATTCCAGAATCCCTAAACTTTTTTCGAGATTCCTCCGTTTGGGCCCTGAACCATTTGGGACAACTTCAGGAAGAAGAACAAGAAGTTTTTTCAACGTCTCGGAATTGCGCGGAAACTAACCCACCCTCCTCATTTCTCGTGAGGATTCCAGAATCCCTAAACTTGTTTCGAGATTCCTCCGTTTGGGCCCGGAACCATTTGGGACAACTTAAGACAGAAGAACACGAACTTTTCTGAACGTCTCAGAAATGCGTGCAAACTCACCCACCCTCCTCATTTCTTGTGAGGACTCCAGAATACCTAAACTTGTTTCGAGATTCCTCCATTTTGGCCTAGAACCATTTGGTTCAATTTCAGGCAGGCGAACACGAACTTTTTTCAACCTCTCGGAATTGCTTGGAAACTCTCCCACCCTCCTCATTTCACTTGAGTATTCCAGAATGCATGAACTTGTTTCGAGATTCCTCCGTTTGGGCCCTCAATCATATAGGACAACTTGAGGCAGAAGAAGACAAACTTTTTTCAACGTCTCGGAATTGCTTGGAAACTCACCCACCCTCCTCAGTTCTCGTGAGGATTCCAGAATGCCTAAACTTGTTTCGAGATTCCTCCGTTTGGGCCCTGAACCATTTGGGACAACTTCAGGAAGAAGAACAAGAACTTTTTTCAACGTCTCGGAATTGCGCGGAAACTAACCCACCCTCATTTCTCGTGAGGATTCCAGAATCCCTAAACTTGTTTCGAGATTCCTCCGTTTGGGCCCTGAACCATTTGGGACAACTTCAGGAAGAAGAACAAGAAGTTTTTTCAATGTCTCGGAATTGCGCGAAAACTAACCCACCCTCCTCATTTCTCGTGAGGATTCCAGAATCCCTAAACTTGTTTCGAGATTCCTCCGTTTGGGCCCGGAACCATTTGGGACAACTTAAGGCAGAAGAACACGAACTTTTCTGAACGTCTCAGAAATGCGTGCAAACTCACCCACCCTCCTCATTTCTTGTGAGGACTCCAGAATGCCTAAACTTGTTTCGAGATTCTTCCATTTTGGCCTAGAACCATTTGGTTCAAGTTCAGGCAGGCGAACACGAACTTTTTTCAACCTCTCGGAATTGCTTGGAAACTCACCCACCCTCCTCATTTCTCTTGAGTATTCCAGAATGCATGAACTTGTTTCGAGATTCCTCCGTTTGGGCCCTAAACCATTTGGGACAACTTGAGGCAGAAGAAGACGAACTTTTTTCAACGTCTCGGAATTGCGTGGAAACTCACCCACCCTCCTCATTTCTCGTCAGGATTCCAGAATGCATAAACTTGTTTCGAGATTCCTCCGTTTGGGCCCTGAATCATATGGGACAACTTGAGGCAGAAGAACACGAACTTTTTTCAACGTCTCAGTATTGCGTGGAAACTCACCCACCCTCCTCATTTCTCTTGAGTATTCCAGAATGCATAAACTTGTTTCGAGATTCCTCCGTTTGGGCCCTGAATCATATGGGACAACTTGAGGCAGAAGAAGACAAACTTTTTTCAACGTCTCGGAATTGCTTGGAAACACACCCACCCACCTCAGTTCTCGTGAGGATTCCAGAATGCCTAAACTTGCTTCGAGATTCCTCCGTTTGGGCCCTGAACCATTTGGGACAACTTCAGGAAGAAGAACAAGAAGTTTTTTCAATGTCTCGGAATTGCGCGGAAACTAACCCACCCTCCTCATTTCTCGTGAGGATTCCAGAATCCCTAAACTTGTTTCGAGATTCCTCCGTTTGGGCCCGGAACCATTTGGGACAACTTAAGGCAGAAGAACACGAACTTTTCTGAACGTCTCAGAAATGCGTGCAAACTCACCCACCCTCCTCATTTCTTGTGAGGACTCCAGAATACCTAAACTTGTTTCGAGATTCCTCCATTTTGGCCTAGAACCATTTGGTTCAATTTCAGGCAGGCGAACACGAACTTTTTTCAACCTCTCGGAATTGCTTGGAAACTCACCCACCCTCCTCATTTCTCTTGAGTATTCCAGAATGCATGAACTTGTTTCGAGATTCCTCCGTTTGGGCCCTCAACCATTTGGGACAACTTGAGGCAGAAGAAGACGAACTTTTTTCAACGTCTCGGAATTGCGTGGAAACTCACCCACCCTCCTCATTTCTCGTCAGGATTCCAGAATGCATAAACTTGTTTCGAGATTCCTCCGTTTGGGCGCTGAATCATATGGGACAACTTGAGGCAGAAGAACACGAACTTTTTTCAACGTCTCAGTATTGCGTGGAAACTCACCCACCCTCCTCATTTCTCTTGAGTATTCCAGAATTCATAAACTTGTTTCGAGATTCCTCCGTTTGGGCCCTGAATCATATGGGACAACTTGAGGCAGAAGAAGACAAACTTTTTTCAACGTCTCGGAATTGCTTGGAAACACACCCACCCTCCTCAGTTCTCGTGAGGATTCCAGAATGCCTAAACTTGCTTCGAGATTCCTCCGTTTGGGCCCTGAACCATTTGGGACAACTTCAGGAAGAAGAACAAGAACTTTTTTCAACGTCTCGGAATTGCGCAGAAACTAACCCACACTCATTTCTCGTGAGGATTCCAGAATCCCTAAACTCTTTTCGAGATTCCTCCGTTTGGGCCCTGAACCATTTGGGACAACTTCAGGAAGAAGAACAAGAAGTTTTTTCAACGTCTCGGAATTGCGCGGAAACTAACCCACCCACCTCATTTCTCGTGAGGATTCCAGACTCCCTAAACTTTTTTCGAGATTCCTCCGTTTGGGCCCTGAACCATTTGCGACAACTTCAGGAAGAAGAACAAGAAGTTTTTTCAACGTCTCGGAATTGCGCGGAAACTAACCCACCCTCCTCATTTCTCGTGAGGATTCCAGAATCCCTAAACTTGTTTCGAGATTCCTCCGTTTGGGCTCGGAACCATTTGGGACAACTTAAGGCAGAAGAACACGAACTTTTCTGAACGTCTCAGAAATGCGTGCAAACTCACCCACCCTCCTCATTTCTTGTGAGGACTCCAGAATGCCTAAACTTGTTTCGAGATTCTTCCATTTTGGCCTAGAACCATTTGGTTCAATTTCAGGCAGGCGAACACGAACTTTTTTCAACCTCTCGGAATTGCTTGGAAACTCTCCCACCCTCCTCATTTCACTTGAGTATTCCAGAATGCATGAACTTGTTTCGAGATTCCTCCGTTTGGGCCCTCAATCATATAGGACAACTTGAGGCAGAAGAAGACAAACTTTTTTCAACGTCTCGGAATTGCTTGGAAACTCACCCACCCTCCTCAGTTCTCGTGAGGATTCCAGAATGCCTAAACTTGTTTCGAGATTCCTCCGTTTGGGCCCTGAACCATTTGGGACAACTTCAGGAAGAAGAACAAGAACTTTTTTCAACGTCTCGGAATTGCGCGGAAACTAACCCACCCTCATTTCTCGTGAGGATTCCAGAATCCCTAAACTTGTTTCGAGATTCCTCCGTTTGGGCCCTGAACCATTTGGGACAACTTCAGGAAGAAGAACAAGAAGTTTTTTCAATGTCTCGGAATTGCGCGAAAACTAACCCACCCTCCTCATTTCTCGTGAGGATTCCAGAATCCCTAAACTTGTTTCGAGATTCCTCCGTTTGGGCCCGGAACCATTTGGGACAACTTAAGGCAGAAGAACACGAACTTTTCTGAACGTCTCAGAAATGCGTGCAAACTCACCCACCCTCCTCATTTCTTGTGAGGACTCCAGAATGCCTAAACTTGTTTCGAGATTCTTCCATTTTGGCCTAGAACCATTTGGTTCAAGTTCAGGCAGGCGAACACGAACTTTTTTCAACCTCTCGGAATTGCTTGGAAACTCACCCACCCTCCTCATTTCTCTTGAGTATTCCAGAATGCATGAACTTGTTTCGAGATTCCTCCGTTTGGGCCCTAAACCATTTGGGACAACTTGAGGCAGAAGAAGACGAACTTTTTTCAACGTCTCGGAATTGCGTGGAAACTCACCCACCCTCCTCATTTCTCGTCAGGATTCCAGAATGCATAAACTTGTTTCGAGATTCCTCCGTTTGGGCCCTGAATCATATGGGACAACTTGAGGCAGAAGAACACGAACTTTTTTCAACGTCTCAGTATTGCGTGGAAACTCACCCACCCTCCTCATTTCTCTTGAGTATTCCAGAATGCATAAACTTGTTTCGAGATTCCTCCGTTTGGGCCCTGAATCATATGGGACAACTTGAGGCAGAAGAAGACAAACTTTTTTCAACGTCTCGGAATTGCTTGGAAACACACCCACCCACCTCAGTTCTCGTGAGGATTCCAGAATGCCTAAACTTGCTTCGAGATTCCTCCGTTTGGGCCCTGAACCATTTGGGACAACTTCAGGAAGAAGAACAAGAAGTTTTTTCAATGTCTCGGAATTGCGCGGAAACTAACCCACCCTCCTCATTTCTCGTGAGGATTCCAGAATCCCTAAACTTGTTTCGAGATTCCTCCGTTTGGGCCCGGAACCATTTGGGACAACTTAAGGCAGAAGAACACGAACTTTTCTGAACGTCTCAGAAATGCGTGCAAACTCACCCACCCTCCTCATTTCTTGTGAGGACTCCAGAATACCTAAACTTGTTTCGAGATTCCTCCATTTTGGCCTAGAACCATTTGGTTCAATTTCAGGCAGGCGAACACGAACTTTTTTCAACCTCTCGGAATTGCTTGGAAACTCACCCACCCTCCTCATTTCTCTTGAGTATTCCAGAATGCATGAACTTGTTTCGAGATTCCTCCGTTTGGGCCCTCAACCATTTGGGACAACTTGAGGCAGAAGAAGACGAACTTTTTTCAACGTCTCGGAATTGCGTGGAAACTCACCCACCCTCCTCATTTCTCGTCAGGATTCCAGAATGCATAAACTTGTTTCGAGATTCCTCCGTTTGGGCGCTGAATCATATGGGACAACTTGAGGCAGAAGAACACGAACTTTTTTCAACGTCTCAGTATTGCGTGGAAACTCACCCACCCTCCTCATTTCTCTTGAGTATTCCAGAATTCATAAACTTGTTTCGAGATTCCTCCGTTTGGGCCCTGAATCATATGGGACAACTTGAGGCAGAAGAAGACAAACTTTTTTCAACGTCTCGGAATTGCTTGGAAACACACCCACCCTCCTCAGTTCTCGTGAGGATTCCAGAATGCCTAAACTTGCTTCGAGATTCCTCCGTTTGGGCCCTGAACCATTTGGGACAACTTCAGGAAGAAGAACAAGAACTTTTTTCAACGTCTCGGAATTGCGCAGAAACTAACCCACACTCATTTCTCGTGAGGATTCCAGAATCCCTAAACTCTTTTCGAGATTCCTCCGTTTGGGCCCTGAACCATTTGGGACAACTTCAGGAAGAAGAACAAGAAGTTTTTTCAACGTCTCGGAATTGCGCGGAAACTAACCCACCCACCTCATTTCTCGTGAGGATTCCAGACTCCCTAAACTTTTTTCGAGATTCCTCCGTTTGGGCCCTGAACCATTTGGGACAACTTCAGGAAGAAGAACAAGAAGTTTTTTCAACGTCTCGGAATTGCGCGGAAACTAACCCACCCTCCTCATTTCTCGTGAGGATTCCAGAATCCCTAAACTTGTTTCGAGATTCCTCCGTTTGGGCTCGGAACCATTTGGGACAACTTAAGGCAGAAGAACACGAACTTTTCTGAACGTCTCAGAAATGCGTGCAAACTCACCCACCCTCCTCATTTCTTGTGAGCACTCCAGAATACCTAAACTTGTTTCGAGATTCCTCCATTTTGGCCTAGAACCATTTGGTTCAATTTCAGGCAGGCGGACACGAACTTTTTTCAACCTCTCGGAATTGCTTGGAAACTCACCCACCCTCCTCATTTCTCTTGAGTATTCCAGAATGCATGAACTTGTTTCGAGATTCCTCCGTTTGGGCCCTCAATCATATAGGACAACTTGAGGCAGAAGAAGACGAACTTTTTTCAACGTCTCGGAATTGCGTGGAAACTCACCCACCCTCCTCATTTCTCGTCAGGATTCCAGAATCCCTAAACTTGTTTCGAGATTCCTCCGTTTGGGCCCGGAACCATTTGGGACAACTTAAGGCAAAAGAACATGAACATTTTTCAACGTCTCAGAAATGCGTGCAAACTCACCCACCCTCCTCATTTCTCGTGAGGATTCCAAAATGCATGAACTTGTTTCGAGATTCCTCCGTTTGGGCCCCGAACCATTTGGGATAACTTGAGGCAGAAGAAGACAAACTTTCTTCAACTTCTCGAGATTGCGTGGAAACTCACCCACCCTCCTCATTTCTCTTGAGGATTCTAGAATGCATGAACTTGTTTCGAGATTCCTCCGTTTGGGCGCTGAATCATATGGGACAACTTGAGGCAGAAGAACACGAACTTTTTTCAACGTCTCGGAATTGCGTGGAAACTCACCCATCCTCCTCAGTTCTCGTGAGGATTCCAGAATGCCTAAACTTGCTTCGAGATTCCTCCGTTTGGGCCCTGAACCATTTGGGACAACTTCAGGAAGAAGAACAAGAACTTTTTTCAACGTCTCGGAATTGCGCAGAAACTAACCCACACTCATTTCTCGTGAGGATTCCAGAATCCCTAAACTCTTTTCGAGATTCCTCCGTTTGGGCCCTGAACCATTTGGGACAACTTCAGGAAGAAGAACAAGAAGTTTTTTCAACGTCTCGGAATTGCGCGGAAACTAACCCACCCACCTCATTTCTCGTGAGGATTCCAGACTCCCTAAACTTTTTTCGAGATTCCTCCGTTTGGGCCCTGAACCATTTGGGACAACTTCAGGAAGAAGAACAAGAAGTTTTTTCAACGTCTCGGAATTGCGCGGAAACTAACCCACCCTCCTCATTTCTCGTGAGGATTCCAGAATCCCTAAACTTGTTTCGAGATTCCTCCGTTTGGGCTCGGAACCATTTGGGACAACTTAAGGCAGAAGAACACGAACTTTTCTGAACGTCTCAGAAATGCGTGCAAACTCACCCACCCTCCTCATTTCTTGTGAGCACTCCAGAATACCTAAACTTGTTTCGAGATTCCTCCATTTTGGCCTAGAACCATTTGGTTCAATTTCAGGCAGGCGGACACGAACTTTTTTCAACCTCTCGGAATTGCTTGGAAACTCACCCACCCTCCTCATTTCTCTTGAGTATTCCAGAATGCATGAACTTGTTTCGAGATTCCTCCGTTTGGGCCCTAAACCATTTGGGACAACTTGAGGCAGAAGAAGACGAACTTTTTTCAACGTCTCGGAATTGCGTGGAAACTCACCCACCCTCCTCATTTCTCGTCAGGATTCCAGAATCCCTAAACTTGTTTCGAGATTCCTCCGTTTGGGCCCGGAACCATTTGGGACAACTTAAGGCAAAAGAACATGAACATTTTTCAACGTCTCAGAAATGCGTGCAAACTCACCCACCCTCCTCATTTCTCGTGAGGATTCCAAAATGCATGAACTTGTTTCGAGATTCCTCCGTTTGGGCCCCGAACCATTTGGGATAACTTGAGGCAGAAGAAGACAAACTTTCTTCAACTTCTCGAGATTGCGTGGAAACTCACCCACCCTCCTCATTTCTCTTGAGGATTCTAGAATGCATGAACTTGTTTCGAGATTCCTCCGTTTGGGCGCTGAATCATATGGGACAACTTGAGGCAGAAGAACACGAACTTTTTTCAACGTCTCGGAATTGCGTGGAAACTCACCCACCCTCCTCATTTCTCGTCAGGATTCCAGAATCCCTAAACTTGTTTCGAGATTCCTCCGTTTGGGCCCGGAACCATTTGGGACAACTTAAGGCAAAAGAACATGAACATTTTTCAACGTCTCAGAAATGCGTGCAAACTCACCCACCCTCCTCATTTCTGGTGAGGACTCCAGAATGCCTAAACTTGTTTCGAGATTCTTCCATTTTGGCCTAGAACCATTTGGTTCAATTTTAGGCAGGCGAACACGAACTTTTTTCAACCTCTCGAAATTGCTTGGAAACTCGCCCACCCTCCTCATTTCTCTTGAGTATTCCAGAATGCATGAACTTGTTTCGAGATTCCTCCGTTTGGGCCCTAAACCATTTGGGACAACTTGAGGCAGAAGAAGACGAACTTTTTTCAACGTCTCGGAATTGCGTGGAAACTCACCCACCCTCCTCATTTCTCGTCAGGATTCCATAATGCATAAACTTGTTTCGAGATTCCTCCGTTTGGGCCCTGAATCATATGGGACAACTTGAGGCAGAAGAACACGAACTTTTTTCAACGTCTCAGTATTGCGTGGAAACTCACCCACCCTCCTCATTTCTCTTGAGTATTCCAGAATGCATAAACTTGTTTCGAGATTCCTCCGTTTGGGCCCTGAATCATATGGGACAACTTGAGGCAGAAGAAGACAAACTTTTTTCAACGTCTCGGAATTGCTTGGAAACACACCCACCCTCCTCAGTTCTCGTGAGGATTCCAGAATGCCTAAACTTGCTTCGAGATTCCTCCGTTTGGGCCCTGAACCATTTGGGACAACTTCAGGAAGAAGAACAAGAACTTTTTTCAACGTCTCGGAATTGCGCGGAAACTAACCCACACTCATTTCTCGTGAGGATTCCAGAATCCCTAAACTCTTTTCGAGATTCCTCCGTTTGGGCCCTGAACCATTTGGGACAACTTCAGGAAGAAGAACAAGAAGTTTTTTCAACGTCTCGGAATTGCGCGGAAACTAACCCACCCACCTCATTTCTCGTGAGGATTCCAGACTCCCTAAACTTTTTTCGAGATTCCTCCGTTTGGGCCCTGAACCATTTGGGACAACTTCAGGAAGAAGAACAAGAAGTTTTTTCAACGTCTCGGAATTGCGCGGAAACTAACCCACCCTCCTCATTTCTCGTGAGGATTCCAGAATCCCTAAACTTGTTTCGAGATTCCTCCGTTTGGGCTCGGAACCATTTGGGACAACTTAAGGCAGAAGAACACGAACTTTTCTGAACGTCTCAGAAATGCGTGCAAACTCACCCACCCTCCTCATTTCTTGTGAGCACTCCAGAATACCTAAACTTGTTTCGAGATTCCTCCATTTTGGCCTAGAACCATTTGGTTCAATTTCAGGCAGGCGGACACGAACTTTTTTCAACCTCTCGGAATTGCTTGGAAACTCACCCACCCTCCTCATTTCTCTTGAGTATTCCAGAATGCATGAACTTGTTTCGAGATTCCTCCGTTTGGGCCCTAAACCATTTGGGACAACTTGAGGCAGAAGAAGACGAACTTTTTTCAACGTCTCGGAATTGCGTGGAAACTCACCCACCCTCCTCATTTCTCGTCAGGATTCCAGAATCCCTAAACTTGTTTCGAGATTCCTCCGTTTGGGCCCGGAACCATTTGGGACAACTTAAGGCAAAAGAACATGAACATTTTTCAACGTCTCAGAAATGCGTGCAAACTCACCCACCCTCCTCATTTCTCGTGAGGATTCCAAAATGCATGAACTTGTTTCGAGATTCCTCCGTTTGGGCCCCGAACCATTTGGGATAACTTGAGGCAGAAGAAGACAAACTTTCTTCAACTTCTCGAGATTGCGTGGAAACTCACCCACCCTCCTCATTTCTCTTGAGGATTCTAGAATGCATGAACTTGTTTCGAGATTCCTCCGTTTGGGCGCTGAATCATATGGGACAACTTGAGGCAGAAGAACACGAACTTTTTTCAACGTCTCGGAATTGCGTGGAAACTCACCCACCCTCCTCATTTCTCGTCAGGATTCCAGAATCCCTAAACTTGTTTCGAGATTCCTCCGTTTGGGCCCGGAACCATTTGGGACAACTTAAGGCAAAAGAACATGAACATTTTTCAACGTCTCAGAAATGCGTGCAAACTCACCCACCCTCCTCATTTCTGGTGAGGACTCCAGAATGCCTAAACTTGTTTCGAGATTCTTCCATTTTGGCCTAGAACCATTTGGTTCAATTTTAGGCAGGCGAACACGAACTTTTTTCAACCTCTCGAAATTGCTTGGAAACTCGCCCACCCTCCTCATTTCTCTTGAGTATTCCAGAATGCATGAACTTGTTTCGAGATTCCTCCGTTTGGGCCCTAAACCATTTGGGACAACTTGAGGCAGAAGAAGACGAACTTTTTTCAACGTCTCGGAATTGCGTGGAAACTCACCCACCCTCCTCATTTCTCGTCAGGATTCCATAATGCATAAACTTGTTTCGAGATTCCTCCGTTTGGGCCCTGAATCATATGGGACAACTTGAGGCAGAAGAACACGAACTTTTTTCAACGTCTCAGTATTGCGTGGAAACTCACCCACCCTCCTCATTTCTCTTGAGTATTCCAGAATGCATAAACTTGTTTCGAGATTCCTCCGTTTGGGCCCTGAATCATATGGGACAACTTGAGGCAGAAGAAGACAAACTTTTTTCAACGTCTCGGAATTGCTTGGAAACACACCCACCCTCCTCAGTTCTCGTGAGGATTCCAGAATGCCTAAACTTGCTTCGAGATTCCTCCGTTTGGGCCCTGAACCATTTGGGACAACTTCAGGAAGAAGAACAAGAACTTTTTTCAACGTCTCGGAATTGCGCGGAAACTAACCCACACTCATTTCTCGTGAGGATTCCAGAATCCCTAAACTCTTTTCGAGATTCCTCCGTTTGGGCCCTGAACCATTTGGGACAACTTCAGGAAGAAGAACAAGAAGTTTTTTCAACGTCTCGGAATTGCGCGGAAACTAACCCACCCTCCTCATTTCTCGTGAGGATTCCAGAATCCCTAAACTTTTTTCGAGATTCCTCCGTTTGGGCCCTGAACCATTTGGGACAACTTCAGGAAGAAGAACAAGAAGTTTTTTCAACGTCTCGGAATTGCGCGGAAACTAACCCACCCTCCTCATTTCTCGTGAGGATTCCAGAATCCCTAAACTTGTTTCGAGATTCCTCCGTTTGGGCCCGGAACCATTTGGGACAACTTAAGGCAGAAGAACACGAACTTTTCTGAACGTCTCAGAAATGCGTGCAAACTCACCCACCCTCCTCATTTCTTGTGAGCACTCCAGAATACCTAAACTTGTTTCGAGATTCCTCCATTTTGGCCTAGAACCATTTGGTTCAATTTCAGGCAGGCGAACACGAACTTTTTTCAACCTCTCGGAATTGCTTGGAAACTCACCCACCCTCCTCATTTCTCTTGAGTATTCCAGAATGCATGAACTTGTTTCGAGATTCCTCCGTTTGGGCCCTCAATCATATAGGACAACTTGAGGCAGAAGAAGACAAACTTTTTTCAACGTCTCGGAATTGCTTGGAAACTCACCCACCCTCCTCAGTTCTCGTGAGGATTCCAGAATGCCTAAACTTGTTTCGAGATTCCTCCGTTTGGGCCCTGAACCATTTGGGACAACTTCAGGAAGAAGAACAAGAACTTTTTTCAACGTCTCGGAATTGCGCGGAAACTAACCCACCCTCATTTCTCGTGAGGATTCCAGAATCCCTAAACATGTTTCGAGATTCCTCCGTTTGGGCCCTGAACCATTTGGGACAACTTTAGGAAGAAGAACAAGAAGTTTTTTCAACGTCTCAGAATTGCGCGGAAACTAACCTACCCTCCTCATTTCTCGTGAGGATTCCAGAATCCCTAAACTTGTTTCGAGATTCCTCCGTTTGGGCCCGGAACCATTTGGGACAACTTAAGGCAGAAGAACACGAACATTTTTCAACGTCTCAGAAATGCGTGCAAACTCACCCACCCTCCTCATTTCTGGTGAGGACTCCAGAATGCCTAAACTTGTTTCGAGATTCTTCCATTTTGGCCTAGAACCATTTGGTTCAATTTCAGGCAGGCGAACACGAACTTTTTTCAACCTCTCGAAATTGCTTGGAAACTCGCCCACCCTCCTCATTTCTCTTGAGTATTCCAGAATGCATGAACTTGTTTCGAGATTCCTCCGTTTGGGCCCTAAACCATTTGGGACAACTTGAGGCAGAAGAAGACGAACTTTTTTCAACGTCTCGGAATTGCGTGGAAACTCACCCACCCTCCTCATTTCTCGTCAGGATTCCAGAATGCATAAACTTGTTTCGAGATTCCTCCGTTTGGGCCCTGAATCATATGGGACAACTTGAGGCAGAAGAACACGAACTTTTTTCAACGTCTCAGTATTGCGTGGAAACTCACCCACCCTCCTCATTTCTCTTGAGTATTCCAGAATGCATAAACTTGTTTCGAGATTCCTCCGTTTGGGCCCTGAATCATATGGGACAACTTGAGGCAGAAGAAGACAAACTTTTTTCAACGTCTCGGAATTGCTTGGAAACACACCCACCCTCCTCAGTTCTCGTGAGGATTCCAGAAAGCCTAAACTTGCTTCGAGATTCCTCCGTTTGGGCCCTGAACCATTTGGGACAACTTCAGGAAGAAGAACAAGAACTTTTTTCAACGTCTCGGAATTGCGCGGAAACTAACCCACACTCATTTCTCGTGAGGATTCCAGAATCCCTAAACTCTTTTCGAGATTCCTCCGTTTGGGCCCTGAACCATTTGGGACAACTTCAGGAAGAAGAACAAGAAGTTTTTTCAACGTCTCGGAATTGCGCGGAAACTAACCCACCCTCCTCATTTCTCGTGAGGATTCCAGAATCCCTAAACTTTTTTCGAGATTCCTCCGTTTGGGCCCTGAACCATTTGGGACAACTTCAGGAAGAAGAACAAGAAGTTTTTTCAACGTCTCGGAATTGCGCGGAAACTAACCCACCCTCCTCATTTCTCGTGAGGATTCCAGAATCCCTAAACTTGTTTCGAGATTCCTCCGTTTGGGCCCGGAACCATTTGGGACAACTTAAGGCAGAAGAACACGAACTTTTCTGAACGTCTCAGAAATGCGTGCAAACTCACCCACCCTCCTCATTTCTTGTGAGCACTCCAGAATACCTAAACTTGTTTCGAGATTCCTCCATTTTGGCCTAGAACCATTTGGTTCAATTTCAGGCAGGCGAACACGAACTTTTTTCAACCTCTCGGAATTGCTTGGAAACTCACCCACCCTCCTCATTTCTCTTGAGTATTCCAGAATGCATGAACTTGTTTCGAGATTCCTCCGTTTGGGCCCTCAATCATATAGGACAACTTGAGGCAGAAGAAGACAAACTTTTTTCAACGTCTCGGAATTGCTTGGAAACTCACCCACCCTCCTCAGTTCTCGTGAGGATTCCAGAATGCCTAAACTTGTTTCGAGATTCCTCCGTTTGGGCCCTGAACCATTTGGGACAACTTCAGGAAGAAGAACAAGAACTTTTTTCAACGTCTCGGAATTGCGCGGAAACTAACCCACCCTCATTTCTCGTGAGGATTCCAGAATCCCTAAACATGTTTCGAGATTCCTCCGTTTGGGCCCTGAACCATTTGGGACAACTTTAGGAAGAAGAACAAGAAGTTTTTTCAACGTCTCAGAATTGCGCGGAAACTAACCTACCCTCCTCATTTCTCGTGAGGATTCCAGAATCCCTAAACTTGTTTCGAGATTCCTCCGTTTGGGCCCGGAACCATTTGGGACAACTTAAGGCAGAAGAACACGAACATTTTTCAACGTCTCAGAAATGCGTGCAAACTTACCCACCCTCCTCATTTCTTGTGAGGACTCCAGAATGCCTAAACTTGTTTCGAGATTCCTCCATTTCGGCCTAGAACCATTTGGTTCAATTTCAGGCAGGCGAACACGAACTTTTTTCAACCTCTCGGAATTGCTTGGAAACTCACCCACCCTCCTCATTTCTCTTGAGTATTCCAGAATGCATGAACTTGTTTCGAGATTCCTCCGTTTGGGCCCTAAACCATTTGGGACAACTTGAGGCAGAAGAAGACGAACTTTTTTCAACGTCTCGGAATTGCGTGGAAACTCACCCACCCTCCTCATTTCTCGTCAGGATTCCAGAATGCATTAACTTTTTTGGAGATTCCTCCGTTTGGGCCCTGAATCACATGGGACAACTTGAGGCAGAAGAACACGAACTTTTTTCAACGTCTCGGTATTGCGTGGAAACTCACCCACCCTCCTCATTTCTCTTGAGTATTCCAGAATGCATAAACTTGTTTCGAGATTCCTCCGTTTGGGCCCTGAATCATATGGGACAACTTGAGGCAGAAGAAGACAAACTTTTTTCAACGTCTCGGAATTGCTTGGAAACACACCCACCCTCCTCAGTTCTCGTGAGGATTCCAGAATGCCTAAACTTGCTTCGAGATTCCTCCGTTTGGGCCCTGAACCATTTGGGACAACTTCAGGAAGAAGAACAAGAACTTTTTTGAACGTCTCGGAAATGCGTGGAAACTCACCCACCCTCCTCATTTCTCATGAGGACTCCAGAATGCCTAAACTTGTTTCGAGATTCCTCCATTTCGGCCCAGAACCATTTGGTTCAACTTCAGGCAGGCGAACACGACCTTTTTTCAACGTCTCGGAATTGCTTGGAAACTCACCCACCCTCCTCATTTCTCTTGAGTATTCCAGAATGCATGAACTTGTGTCGAGATTCCTCCGTTTGGGTCCTGAACCATTTGGGACAACTTGAGGCAGAAGAAGACGAACTTTTTTCAACCTCCCGGAATTGCGTAGAAACGCAACCACCCTCCTCATTTCTCGTCAGGATTCCAGAATGCATAAACTTGTTTCGAGATTCCTCCGTTTGGGCCCTGAATCATATGGGACAACTTGAGGCAGAAGAACACGAACTTTTTTCAACGTCTCGGAATTGCTTGGAAACTCACCCACCCTCCTCAGTTCTCGTGAGGATTCCAGAATGCCGAAACGTGTTTCGAGATTCCTCCGTTTGGGCCCTGAACCATTTGGGACAACTTCACGAAGAAGAACAAGAACTTTTTTCAACGTCTCAGAATTGCGCGGAAACTAACCCACCCTCATTTCTCGTGAGGATTCCAGAATCCCTAAACTTGTTCCGAGATTCCTCCGTTTGGGCCCGGAACCATTTGGTACAACTTCAGGCAGAAGAACACGAATTTTTTTCAACGTCTAAGAAATACGTGGAAACTCACCCACCCTCCTCATTTCTTGTGAGGACTCCAGAATGCCTAAACTTTTTTCGAGATTCCTCCGTTTCGGCCCCGAACCATTTGGTTCAACTTAAGGCAGAAGAACACGAACTTTTTTCAACGTCTCGGAATTGCGTCGAAACTCACCCACCCTCCTAATTTCTCGTGAGGATTCCAGAATGCCTAAACTTATTTCGAGATTCCTCCGCTTCGGCCTAGAACCATTTGGGACAACCTCAGGCAGAAGAACACGAACTTTTTTCAACGTCTCGGAATTGCGCGGAAACTGACCCACCCTCCTCATTTATCGTGAGGATTCCAGAATGCCTAAACTTGTTTCATGATTCCTCCGTTTGGGCCCTGAACCATTTGGGACAACATCAGGCAGAAGAACACGAACTTTTTTCAACGTCTCGGAAATACGTGGAAACTCACCCACCCTCCTCATTTCTTGTGAGGATTCCAGAATGCCTAAACATGTTTCGAGATTCCTCCGTTTGGGCTCTGAACCATTTAGGACAACTTCAGGAAGAAGAACAAGAAGTTTTTTCAACGTCTCGGAATTGCGCGGAAACTAACCCACCCTCCTCATTTCTCGTGAGGACTCCAGAATGCCTAAACTTGTTTCGTGATTCCTCCATTTCGGCCTAGAACCATTTGGTTCAACTTCAGGCAGGCGAACACGAACTTTTTTCAACGTCTCGGAATTGCTTGGAAACTCACCCACCCTCCTCATTTCTCTTGAGTATTCCAGAATGCATGAACTTGTTTCGAGATTCCTCCGTTTGGACCCTGAATCATATGGGACAACTTGAGGCAGAAGAAGACACTTTTTTCAACGTCTCGGAATTGCTTGGAAATTCACCCACCCTCCTCAGTTCTCGTGAGGATTCCAGAATGCCTAAACTTGTTTCGAGATTCCTTCGCTTGGGCCCTGAACCATTTGGGACAACTTCAGGAAGAAGAACAAGAACTTTTTTCAACGTCTCGGAATTGCGCGGAAAGTAACCCACTCTCAATTCTCGTGAGGATTCCAGAACCCCTAAACTTGTTTCGAGATTCCTCCGTTTGGGCCCGGAACCATTTGGGACAACTTCTGGCAGAAGAACACGAATTTTTTTCAACGTCTCGGAAATACGTGGAAACTCAGCCACCCTCCTCAGTTCTCGTGAGGACTCCAGAATGCCTAAACTTGTTTCGAGATTCCTCCGTTTCGGCCCCGAACCTTTGGTTCAACTTTAGGCAGAAGAACACGAACTTTTTTCAACGTCTCGGAATTGCGTGGAAACTCACCCACCCTCCAAATTTCTCGTGAGGATTCCAGAATGCCTAAACTTGTTTTGAGATTCCTCCGTTTCGGCCTAGAACCATTTGGGACAACATCAGGCAGAAGAACACGAACTTTTTTCAACGTCTCGCAATTGCGCGGAAACTGACCCACCCTCCTCATTTATCGTGAGGATTCCAGAATGCCTAAACTTGCTTCAAGATTCCTCCGTTTGGGCCCTGAACCATTTGGGACAACATCAGGCAGAAGAACACGAACTTTTTTCAACGTCTCGGAAATATGTGGAAACTCACCCACCCTCCTCATTTCTCGTGAGGATTCCAGAATGCCTAAACTTGTTTCGAGATTCCTCCTTTTGGGCCCTGAACCTTTTGGGACAACTACAGGAAGAAGAATAAGAAGTTTTTTCAACGTGTCGGAATTGCGCGGAAACTAACTCACCCTCCTCATTTCTCGTGAGGATTCCAGAATCCCTAAACTTGTTTCGAGATTCCTCTGTTTGGGCCCGGAACCATTTGGGACAACTTAAGGCAGAAGAACACGAACTTTTTTCAACGTCTCGGAATTGCGTGGAAACTCACCCAGCCTCCTCATTTCTCGTGAGGACTCCAGAATGCCTAAACTTGTTTCGAGATTCCTCCATTTCGGCCTAGAACCATGTGGTTCAACTTCAGGCAGGCGAACACGAACTTTTTTCAACGTCTCGGAATTGCTTGGAAACTCACCCACCCTCCTTATTTCTCTTGAGTATTCCAGAATGCATGAACTTGTTTCGAGATTCCTCCGTTTGGGCCCGGAACCATTTGGGACAACTTGAGGCAGAAGAAGATGAACTTTTTTCAACGTCTTGGAATTGCGTGGAAACTCACCCACCCTCCTCATTTCTCGTCAGGATTCCAGAATGCATAAACTTGTTTCGAGATTCCTCCGTTTGGGCCCTGAATCATGTGGGACAACTTGAGGCAGAAGAACACGAACTTTTTTCAACGTCTCGGAAATACGTGGAAACTCACCCACCCTCCTCATTTCTCGTGAGGAGTCCAGAATGCCTAAACTTGTTTCGAGATTCCTCCGTTTGGGCCCTGAACCATTTGGGACAACTTCAGGAAGAAGAATAAGAAGTTTTTTCAACGTCTCGGAATTGCGAGGAAACTAACTCACCCTCCTCATTTCTCGTGAGGATTCCAGAATCCCTAAACTTGTTTCGAGATTCCTCCGTTTGGGCCCGGAACCATTTGGGAGAACTTAAGGCAGAAGAACACGAACTTTTTTCAACGTCTCGGAATTGCGTGGAAACTCACACACCCTTCTCATTTCTCGTGAGGACTCCAGAATGCCTAAACTTGTTTCGAGATTCGTCCATTTCGGCCTAGAACCATTTGGTTCAACTTCAGGCAGGCGAACACGAACTTTTTTCAACGTCTCGGAATTGCTTGGAAACTCACCCACCCTCCTCATTTCTCTTGAGTATTCAAGAATGCATGAACTTGTTTCGAGATTCCTCCGTTTGGGCCCTGAACCATTTGGGACAACTTGAGGCAGAAGAAGAAGAACTTTTTTCAACATCTCGGAATTGCGTGGAAACTCACCCACCCTCCTCATTTCTCTTGAGTATTCCAGAATGCATGAACTTGTTTCGAGATTCCTCCGTTTGGGCCCTGAATCATATGGGACAACTTGAGGCAGAAGAAGACAAACTTTTTTCAACGTCTCGGAATTGCTTGGAAACTCACCCACCCTCCTCAGTTCTCGTGAGGATTCCAGAATGCCTAAACTTGCTTCGAGATTCCTCCGTTTGGGCCCTGAACCATTCGGGACAACTTCAGGAAGAAGAACAAGAACTTTTTTCAACGTCTCGGAACTGCGCGGAAACTCACCCACCCTCCTCAGTTCTCGTGAGGATTCCAGAATGCCTAAACTTGTTTCAAGATTCCTCCTTTTGGGCCCTGAACCATTTGGGACAACTTCAGGAAGAACAAGAACTTTTTTCAACGTCTCAGAATTGCGCGGAAACTCACCCACCCTCCACAGTTCTCGTGAGGATTCCAGAATGCCTAAACATGTTTCGAGATTCCTCCGTTTGGGCCCTGAGCCATTTGGGAACACTTCAGGAAGAAGAACAAGAACTTTTTTCAACGTCTCGGAAATGCGTGGAAACTCACCCACCCTCCTCATTTCTCGTGAGGACTCCAAAATGCCTAAACTTGTTTCGAGATTCCTCCGTTTCAGCCTAGAACCATTTGGGACAACTTCAGGCAGAAGAACACGAACTTTTTTCAACGTCTCGCAATTGCGCGGAAACTGACCCACCCTTCTCATTTATCGTGAGGATTCCAGAATGCCTAAACTTGCTTCAAGATTCCTCCGTTTGGGCCCTGATGAACCATTTGGGACAACATCAGGCAGAAGAACACGAACTTTTTTCAACGTCTCGGAAATACGTGGAAACTCACCCACCCTCCTCATTTCTCGTGAGGATTCCAGAATGGCTAAACTTGTTTCAAGATTGCTCCGTTTGGGCCCCGAACCATTTGGGACAACTTCAGGAAGAAGAACAAGAACTTTTTTCAACGTCTCCGAAATGCGTGGAAACTCACCCACCCTCCTCATTTCTCGTGAGGACTCCAGAACGCCTAAACTTGTTTCGAGATTCCTCCATTTCGGCCTAGAACCATTTGGTTCAACTTCAGGCAGGCGAACACGAACTTTTTTCAACGTCTCGGAATTGCTTGGAAACTCACCCACCCTCCTTATTTCTCTTGAGTATTCCAGAATGCATGAACTTGTTTCGAGATTCCTCCGTTTGGGCCCTGAACATTTGGCACAACTTGAGGCAGAAGAAGATGAACTTTTTTCAACGTCTCGGAATTGCGTGGAAACTCACGCACCCTCCTCATTTCTCGTCAGGATTCCAGAATGCATAAACTTGTTTCGAGATTCCTCCGTTTGGGCCCTGAATCATGTGGGACAACTTGAGGCAGAAGAACACGAACTTTTTTCAACGTCTCGGAAATACGTGGAAACTCACCCACCCTCCTCATTTCTCGTGAGGATTCCAGAATGCCTAAACTTGTTTCGAGATTCCTCCGTTTGGGCCCTGAACCATTTGGGACAACTTCAGGAAGAACAAGAACTTTTTTCAACGTCTCAGAATTGCGCGGAAACTCACGCACCCTCCACAGTTCTCGTGAGGATTCCAGAATGCCTAAACATGTTTCGAGATTCCTTCGTTTGGGCCCTGAGCCATTTGGGAACACTTCAGGAAGAAGAACAAGAACTTTTTTCAACGTCTCGGAAATGCGTGGAAACTCACCCACCCTCCTCATTTCTCGTGAGGACTCCAGAATGCCTAAACTTGTTTCGAGATTCCTCCGTTTCGGCCTAGAACCATTTGGGACAACTTCAGGCAGAAGAACACGAACTTTTTTCAACGTCTCGCAATTGCGCGGAAACTGACCCACCCTTCTCATTTATTGTGAGGATTCCAGAATGCCTAAACTTGCTTCAAGATTCCTCCGTTTGGGCCCTGATGAACCATTTGGGACAACATCAGGCAGAAGAACACGAACTTTTTTCAACGTCTCGGAAATACGTGGAAACTCACCCACCCTCCTCATTTCTCGTGAGGATTCCAGAAAGCCTAAACTTGTTTCGAGATTCCTCCGTTTGGGCCCTGAACCATTTGGGACAACTTCAGGAAGAAGAATAAGAAGTTTTTTCAACGTCTCGGAATTGCGCGGAAACTAACTCACCCTCCTCATTTCTCGTGAGGATTCCAGATTAACTAAACTTGTTTCGAGATTCCTCTGTTTGGGCCCGGAACCATTTGGGACAACTTAAGGCAGAAGAACACGAACTTTTTTCAACGTCTCGGAATTGCGTGGAAACTCACCCAGCCTCCTCATTTCTCGTGAGGACTCCAGAATGCCTAAACTTGTTTCGAGATTGCTCCATTTCGGCCTAGAACCATTTGGATCAACTTCAGGCAGGCGAACACGAACTTTTTTCAACGTCTCGGAATTGCTTGGAAACTCACCCACCCTCCTCATTTCTCTTGAGTATTCCAGAATGCATGAACTTGTTTCGAGATTCCTCCGTTTCCTGAACCATTTGGGACAACTTGAGGCAGAAGAAGACGAACTTTTTTCAACGTCTCGGAATTGCGTGGAAACTCACCCACCCTCCTCATTTCTCTTGAGTATTCCAGAATGCATGAACTTGTTTCGAGATTCCTCCGTTTGGGCCCTGAATCTTATGGGACAACTTGAGGCAGAAGAAGACAAACTTTTTTCAACGTCTCGGAATTGCTTGGAAACTCACCCACCCTCCTCAGTTCTCGTGAGGATTCCAGAATGCCTAAACATGTTTCGAGATTCCTCCGTTTGGGCCCTGAGCCATTTGGGAACACTTCAGGAAGAAGAACAAGAACTTTTTTCAACGTCTCGGAAATGCGTGGAAACTCACCCACCCTCCTCATTTCTCGTGAGGACTCCAGAATGCCTAAACTTGTTTCGAGATTCCTCCATTTCGGCCTAGAACCATTTGGTTCAACTTCAGGCAGGCGAACACGAAGTTTTTTCAACGTCTCGGAATTGCTTGGAAACTCACCCACCCTCCTTATTTCTCTTGAGTATTCCAGAATGCATGAACTTGTTTCGAGATTCCTCCGTTTGGGCCCTGAACCATTTGGGACAACTTCAGGAAGAAGAATAAGAAGTTTTTTCAACGTCTCGGAATTGCGCGGAAACTAACTCACCCTCCTCATTTCTCGTGAGGATTCCAGATTCCCTAAACTTGTTTCGAGATTCCTCTGTTTGGGCCCGGAACCATTTGGGACAACTTAAGGCAGAAGAACACGAACTTTTTTCAACGTCTCGGAATTGCGTGGAAACTCACCCAGCCTCCTCATTTCTCGTGAGGACTCCAGAATGCCTAAACTTGTTTCGAGATTGCTCCATTTCGGCCTAGAACCATTTGGATCAACTTCAGGCAGGCGAACACGAACTTTTTTCAACGTCTCGGAATTGCTTGGAAACTCACCCACCCTCCTCATTTCTCTTGAGTATTCCAGAATGCATGAACTTGTTTCGAGATTCCTCCGTTTCCTGAACCATTTGGGACAACTTGAGGCAGAAGAAGACGAACTTTTTTCAACGTCTCGGAATTGCGTGGAAACTCACCCACCCTCCTCATTTCTCTTGAGTATTCCAGAATGCATGAACTTGTTTCGAGATTCCTCCGTTTGGGCCCTGAATCTTATGGGACAACTTGAGGCAGAAGAAGACAAACTTTTTTCAACGTCTCGGAATTGCTTGGAAACTCACCCACCCTCCTCAGTTCTCGTGAGGATTCCAGAATGCCTAAACATGTTTCGAGATTCCTCCGTTTGGGCCCTGAGCCATTTGGGAACACTTCAGGAAGAAGAACAAGAACTTTTTTCAACGTCTCGGAAATGCGTGGAAACTCACCCACCCTCCTCATTTCTCGTGAGGACTCCAGAATGCCTAAACTTGTTTCGAGATTCCTCCATTTCGGCCTAGAACCATTTGGTTCAACTTCAGGCAGGCGAACACGAAGTTTTTTCAACGTCTCGGAATTGCTTGGAAACTCACCCACCCTCCTTATTTCTCTTGAGTATTCCAGAATGCATGAACTTGTTTCGAGATTCCTCCGTTTGGGCCCTGAACCATTTGGGACAACTTGAGGCAGAAGAAGAAGAACTTTTTTCAACATCTCGTAATTGCATGGAAACTCACCCACCCTCCTCATTTCTCGTCAGGATTCCAGAATGCATAAACTTGTTTCGAGATTCCTCCGTTTGGGCCCTGAATCATGTGGGACAACTTGAGGCAGAAGAACACGAACTTTTTTCAACGTCTCGGAAATGCGTGGAAACTCACCCACCCTCCTCATTTCTCGTCAGGATTCCAGAATGCATAAACTTGTTTCGAGATTCCTCTGTTTGGGCCCTGAACTATTTTGGACAACTTCAGGAAGAAGAACAAGAACTTTTTTCAACGTCTCGGAATTGCGCGGAAACTAACCCACCCTCATTTCTCGTGAGGATTCCAGAATCCCTAAACTTGTTTCGAGATTCCTCCGTTTGGGCCCTGAACCATTTTGGACAACTTCAGGAAGAAGAACAAGAACTTTTTTCAACGTCTCGGAATTGCGCGGAAACTAACCCACCCTCATTTCTCGTGAGGATTTAAGAATCCCTAAACTTGTTTCGAGATTCCTCCGTTTGGGCCCTGAACCATTTGGGACAACTTCAGGAAGAAGAACAAGAACTTTTTTCAACGTCTCGGAAATGTGTGGAAACTCACCCATCCTCCTCATTTCTCGTGAGGACTGCAGAATGCTAAACTTTTTTCGAGATTCCTCCATTTCGGCCGAGAACCATTTGGTTCAACTTCAGGCAGGCGAACACGAACTTTTTTCAACGTCTCGGAATTGCTTCGAAACTCACCCACCCTCCTTATTTCTCTTGAGTATTCCAGAATGCATGAACTTGTTTCGAGATTCCTCCGTTTGGGCCCTGAACCATTTGGGACAACTTGAGGCAGAAGAAGAAGAACTTTTTTCAACGTCTCGGAATTGCGTGGAATCTCACCCACCCTCCTCATTTCTCGTCAGGATTCCAGAATGCATAAACTTGTTTCGAGATTCCTCCGTTTGGGCCCTCAATCATGTGGGACAACGTGAGGCAGAAGAACACGAACTTTTTTCAACGTCTCGGAAATGCGTGGAAACTCACCCACCCTCCTCATTTCTCGTCAGGATTCCAGAATGCATAAACTTGTTTCGAGATTCCTCCGTTTGGGCCCTGAACCATTTTGGACAACTTCAGGAAGAAGAACAAGAACTTTTTTCAACGTCTCGGAATTGCGCGGAAACTAACCCACCCTCATTTCTCGTGAGGATTCCAGAATCCCTAAACTTGTTTCGAGATTCCTCCGTTTGGGCCCTAAACCATTTTGGACAACTTCAGGAAGAAGAACAAGAACTTTTTTCAACGTCTCGGAATTGCGCGGAAACTAACCCACCCTCATTTCTCGTGAGGATTCCAGAATCCCTAAACTTGTTTCGAGATTCCTCCGTTTGGGCCCTGAACCATTTGGGACAACTTCAGGAAGAAGAACAAGAACTTTTTTCAACGTCTCGGAAATGCGTGGAAACTCACCCACCCTCCTCATTTCTCGTGAGGACTCCAGAATGCTAAACATTTTTCAAGATTCCTCCATTTCGGCCGAGAACCATTTGGTTCAACTTTAGGCAGGCAAACAAGAACTTTTTTCAACGTCTCGGAATTGCTTGGAAACTCACCCACCCTCCTCATTTCTCCTGAGTATTCCAGAATGCATGAACTTGTTTCGAGATTCCTCCGTTTGGGCCCTGAACTATTTGGGACTACTTGAGGCAGAAGAAGACGAAGTTTTTTCAACTTCTCGGAATTGCGTGGAAACTCACCCACCCTCCTCATTTCTCTTGAGTATTCCAGAATGCATGAACTTGTTTCGAGATTCCTCCGTTTGGGCCCTGAATCATATGGGACAACTTGAGGCAGAAGAAGACAAACTTTTTTCAACATCTCGGAATTGCTTGGAAACTCACCCACCCTCCTCAGTTCTCGTGAGGATTCCAGAATGCCTAAACTTGCTTCGAGATTCCTCCGTCTGGGCCCTGAACCATTTGGGACAACTTCAGGAAGAAGAACAAGAACTTTTTTCAACGTCTCGGAACTGCGCGGAAACTCACCCACCCTTCTCAGTTCTCGTGAGGATTCCAGAATGCCTAAACTTGTTTCGAGATTCCTCCGTTTGGGCCCTGAACCATTTGGGACAACATCAGGCAGAAGAACACGAACTTTTTTCAACGTCTCGGAAATACGTGGAAACTCACCCACCCTCCTCATTTCTCGTCAGGATTCCAGAATGCCTAAACTTGTTTCGAGATTCCTCCGTTTGGGCCCTGAACCATTTGGGACAACATCAGGCAGAAGAACACGAACTTTTTTCAACGTCTCGGAAATACGTGGAAACTCACCCACCCTCCTCATTTCTCGTGAGGATTCCAGAATGGCTAAACTTGTTTCAAGATTCCTCCGTTTGGGCACTGAACCATTTGGGACAACTTCAGGAAGAAGAACAAGAACTTTTTTCAACGTCTCCGAAATGCGTGGAAACTCACCCACCCTCCTCATTTCTCGTGAGGACTCCAGAATGGCTAAACTTGTTTCGAGATTCCTCCATTTCGGCCTAGAACCATTTGGTTCAACTTCAGGCAGGCGAACACGAACTTTTTTCAACGTCTCGGAATTGCGCGGAAACTAACTCACCCTCCTCATTTCTCGTGAGGATTCCAGATTCCCTAAACTTGTTTCGAGATTCCTCCGTTTGGGCCCGGAACCATTTGGGACAACTTAAGGCAGAAGAACACGAACTTTTTTCAACGTCTCGGAATTGCGTGGAAACTCACCCACCCTCCTCATTTCTCGTGAGGACTCCAGAATGCCTAAACTTGTTTCGAGATTCCTCCATTTCGACCTAGAACCATTTGGATCAACTTCAGGCAGGCGAACACGAACTTCTTTCAACGTCTTGGAATTGCTTGGAAACTCACCCACCCTCCTCATTTCTCTTGAGTATTCCAGAATGCATGAACTTGTTTCGAGATTCCTCCGTTTCCTGAACCATTTGGGACAACTTGAGGCAGAAGAAGACGAACTTTTTTCAACGTCTCGGAATTGCGTGGAAACTCACCCACCCTCCTCATTTCTCTTGAGTATTCCAGAATGCATGAACTTGTTTCGAGATTCCTCCGTTTGGGCCCTGAATCATATGGGACAACTTGAGGCAGAAGAAGACAAACTTTTTTCAACGTCTCGAAATTGCTTGGAAACTCACCCACCCTCCTCAGTTCTCGTGAGGATTCCAGAATGCCTAAACATGTTTCGAGATTCCTCCGTTTGGGCCCTGAGCCATTTGGGAACACTTCAGGAAGAAGAACAAGAACTTTTTTCAACGTCTCGGAAATGCGTCGAAACTCACCCACCCTCCTCATTTCTCGTGAGAACTCCAGAATGCCTAAACTTGTTTCGAGATTCCTCCATTTCGGCCTAGAACCATTTGGTTCAACTTCAGGCAGGCGAACACGAACTTTTTTCAACGTCTCGGAATTGCTTGGAAACTCGCGCGGAAACTCACCCACCCTCCACAGTTCTCGTGAGGATTCCAGAATGCCTAAACATGTTTCGAGATTCCTCCGTTTGGGCCCTGAGCCATTTGGGAACACTTCAGGAAGAAGAACAAGAACTTTTTTCAACGTCTCGGAAATGCGTGGAAACTCACCCACCCTCCTCATTTCTCGTGAGGACTCCAGAATGCCTAAACTTGTTTCGAGATTCCTCCGTTTCGGCCTAGAACCATTTGGGACAACTTCAGGCTGAAGAACACGAACTTTTTTCAACGTCTCGCAATTGCGCGGAAACTGACCCACCCTTCTCATTTATTGTGAGGATTCCAGAATGCCTAAACTTGCTTCAAGATTCCTCCGTTTGGGCCCTGATGAACCATTTGGGACAACATCAGGCAGAAGAACACGAACTTTTTTCAACGTCTCGGAAATACGTGGAAACTCACCCTCCCTCCTCATTTCTCGTGAGGATTCCAGAAAGCCTAAACTTGTTTCGAGATTCCTCCGTTTGGGCCCTGAACCATTTGGGACAACTTCAGGAAGAAGAATAAGAAGTTTTTTCAACGTCTCGGAATTGCGCGGAAACTAACTCACCCTCCTCATTTCTCGTGAGGATTCCAGATTCCCTAAACTTGTTTCGAGATTCCTCCGTTTGGGCCCGGAACCATTTGGGACAACTTAAGGCAGAAGAACACGAACTTTTTTCAACGTCTCGGAATTGCGTGGAAACTCACCCACCCTCCTCATTTCTCGTGAGGACTCCAGAATGCCTAAACTTGTTTCGAGATTCCTCCATTTCGACCTAGAACCATTTGGATCAACTTCAGGCAGGCGAACACGAACTTCTTTCAACGTCTTGGAATTGCTTGGAAACTCACCCACCCTCCTCATTTCTCTTGAGTATTCCAGAATGCATGAACTTGTTTCGAGATTCCTCCGTTTCCTGAACCATTTGGGACAACTTGAGGCAGAAGAAGACGAACTTTTTTCAACGTCTCGGAATTGCGTGGAAACTCACCCACCCTCCTCATTTCTCTTGAGTATTCCAGAATGCATGAACTTGTTTCGAGATTCCTCCGTTTGGGCCCTGAATCATATGGGACAACTTGAGGCAGAAGAAGACAAACTTTTTTCAACGTCTCGAAATTGCTTGGAAACTCACCCACCCTCCTCAGTTCTCGTGAGGATTCCAGAATGCCTAAACATGTTTCGAGATTCCTCCGTTTGGGCCCTGAGCCATTTGGGAACACTTCAGGAAGAAGAACAAGAACTTTTTTCAACGTCTCGGAAATGCGTGGAAACTCACCCACCCTCCTCATTTCTCGTGAGAACTCCAGAATGCCTAAACTTGTTTCGAGATTCCTCCATTTCGGCCTAGAACCATTTGGTTCAACTTCAGGCAGGCGAACACGAAGTTTTTTCAACGTCTCGGAATTGCTTGGAAACTCACCCACCCTCCTTATTTCTCTTGAGTATTCCAGAATGCATGAACTTGTTTCGAGATTCCTCCGTTTGGGCCCTGAACCATTTGGGACAACTTGAGGCAGAAGAAGAAGAACTTTTTTCAACGTCTCGAAATTGCGTGGAAACTCACCCACCCTCCTCATTTCTCGTCAGGTTTCCAGAATGCATAAACTTGTTTCGAGATTCCTCCGTTTGGGCCCTGAATCATGTGGGACAACTTGAGGCAGAAGAACACGAACTTTTTTCAACGTCTCGGAAATACGTGGAAACTCACCCACCCTCCTCAATTCTCGTGAGGATTCCAGAATGCCTAAACTTGTTTCGAGATTCCTCCGTTTGGGCCCTGAACCATTTGGGACAACTTCAGGAAGAAGAATAAGAAGTTTTTTCAACGTCTCGGAATTGCGAGGAAACTAACTCACCCTCCTCATTTCTCGTGAGGATTCCAGAATCCCTAAACTTGTTTCGAGATTCCTCCGTTTGGGCCCGGAACCATTTGGGAGAACTTAAGGCAGAAGAACACGAACTTTTTTCAACGTCTCGGAATTGCGTGGAAACTCACCCACCCTCCTCATTTCTCGTGAGGACTCCAGAATGCCTAAACTTGTTGCGAGATTCCTCCATTTCGGCCTAGAACCATTTGGTTCAACTTCAGGCAGGCGAACACGAACTTTTTTCAACGTCTCGGAATTGCTTGGAAACTCACCCACCCTCCCCATTTCTCTTGAGTATTCCAGAATGCATGAACTTGTTTCGAGAATCCTCCGTTTGGGCCCTGAATCATATGGGACAACTTGAGGCAGAAGAAGACAAACTTTTCTCAACGTCTCGGAATTGCTTGGAAACTCACCCACCCTCCTCAGTTCTCGTGAGGATTCCAGAATGCCTAAACTTTCTTCGAGATTCCTCCGTTTGGGCCCTGAACCATTTGGGACAACTTCAGGAAGAAGAACAAGAACTTTTTTCAACGTCTCGGAACTGCGCGGAAACTCACCCACCCTCCTCAGTTCTCGTGAGGATTCCAGAATGCCTAAACTTGTTTCAAGATTCCTCCGTTTGGGCCCTGAACCATTTGGGACAACTTCAGGAAGAACAAGAACTTTTTTCAACGTCTCAGAATTGCGCGGAAACTCACCCACCCTCCACACTTCTTTTGAGGATTCCAGAATGCCTAAACATGTTTCGAGATTCCTCCGTTTGGGCCCTGAGCCATTTGGGAACACTTCAGGAAGAAGAACAAGAACTTTTTTCAACGTCTCGGAAATGCGTGGAAACTCACCCACCCTCCTCATTTCTCGTGAGGACTCCAGAATGCCTAAACTTGTTTCGAGATTCCTCCGTTTCGGCCTAGAACCATTTGGGACAACTTCAGGCAGAAGAACACGAACTTTTTTCAACGTCTCGCAATTGCGCGGAAACTGACCCACCCTTCTCATTTATTGTGAGGATTCCAGAATGCCTAAACTTGCTTCAAGATTCCTCCGTTTGGGCCCTGATGAACCATTTGGGACAACATCAGGCAGAAGAACACGAACTTTTTTCAACGTCTCGGAAATACGTGGAAACTCACCCTCCCTCCTCATTTCTCGTGAGGATTCCAGAAAGCCTAAACTTGTTTCGAGATTCCTCCGTTTGGGCCCTGAACCATTTGGGACAACTTCAGGAAGAAGAATAAGAAGTTTTTTCAACGTCTCGGAATTGCGCGGAAACTAACTCACCCTCCTCATTTCTCGTGAGGATTCCAGATTCCCTAAACTTGTTTCGAGATTCCTCCGTTTGGGCCCGGAACCATTTGGGACAACTTAAGGCAGAAGAACACGAACTTTTTTCAACGTCTCGGAATTGCGTGGAAACTCACCCACCCTCCTCATTTCTCGTGAGGACTCCAGAATGCCTAAACTTGTTTCGAGATTCCTCCGTTTCGGCCTAGAACCATTTGGGACAACTTCAGGCAGAAGAACACGAACTTTTTTCAACGTCTCGCAATTGCGCGGAAACTGACCCACCCTTCTCATTTATTGTGAGGATTCCAGAATGCCTAAACTTGCTTCAAGATTCCTCCGTTTGGGCCCTGATGAACCATTTGGGACAACATCAGGCAGAAGAACACGAACTTTTTTCAACTTCTCGGAAATGCGTGGAAACTCACCCACCCTCCTCATTTCTCGTCAGGATTCCAGAATGCATAAACTTGTTTCGAGATTCCTCTGTTTGGGCCCTGAACCATTTTGGACAACTTCAGGAAGAAGAACAAGAACTTTTTTCAACGTCTCGGAATTGCGCGGAAACTAACCCACCCTCATTTCTCATGAGGATTCCAGAATCCCTAAACTTGTTTCGAGATTCCTCCGTTTGGGCCCTGAACCATTTGGGACAACTTGAGGCAGTAGAAGAAGAACTTTTTTCAACGTCTCGGAATTGCGTGGAAACTCACCCACCCTCCTCATTTCTCGTCAGGATTCCAGAATGCATAAACTTGTTTCGAGATTCCTCCGTTTGGGCCCTGAATCATGTGGGACAACTTGAGGCAGAAGAACCCGAAATTTTTTCAACGTCTCGGAAATGCGTGGAAACTCACCCACCCTCCTCATTTCTCGTCAGGATTCCAGAATGCATAAACTTGTTTCGAGATTCCTCCGTTTGGGCCCTGAACCATTTGGGACAACTTCAGGAAGAAGAACAAGAACTTTTTTCAACGTCTCGGAATTGCGCGGAAACTAACCCACCATCATTTCTCGTGAGGATTCCAGAATCCCTAAACTTGTTTCGAGATTCCTCCGTTTGGGCCCTGAACCATTTGGGACAACTTCAGGAAGAACAACAAGAACTTTTTTCAACGTCTCGGAAATGCGTGGAAACTCACCCACCCTCCTCATTTCTCGTGAGGACTCCAGAATGCTAAACTTTTTTCCAGATTCCTCCATTTCGGCCGAGAACCATTTGGTTCAACTTTAGGCAGGCAAACAAGAACTTTTTTCAACGTCTCGGAATTGCTTGGAAACTCACCCACCCTCCTCATTTCTCCTGAGTATTCCAGAATGCATGAACTTGTTTCGAGATTCCTCCGTTTGGGCACTGAACTATTTGGGACTACTTGAGGCAGAAGAAGACGAAGTTTTTTCAACTTCTCGGAATTGCGTGGAAACTCACCCACCCTCCTCATTTCTCGTCAGGATTCTAGAATGCATAAACTTGTTTCGAGATTCCTCCGTTTGGGCCCTGAATCATATGGGACAACTTGAGGCAGAAGAACACGAACTTTTTTCAACGTCTCGGAATTGCGTGGAAACTCACCCACCCTCCTCATTTCTCTTGAGTATTCCAGAATGCATGAACTTGTTTCGAGATTCCTCCGTTTGGGCCCTGAATCATATGGGACAACTTGAGGCAGAAGAAGACAAACTTTTTTCAACATCTCGGAATTGCTTGGAAACTCACCCACCCTCCTCAGTTCTCGTGAGGATTCCAGAATGCCTAAACTTGCTTCGAGATTCCTCCGTTTGGGCCCTGAACCATTTGGGACAACTTCAGGAAGAAGAACAAGAACTTTTTTCAATGTCTCGGAACTGCGCGGAAACTAACCCACCCTCCTCAGTTCTCGTGAGGATTCCAGAATGCCTAAACTTGTTTCGAGATTCCTCCGTTTGGGCCCTGAACCATTTGGGACAACATCAGGCAGAAGAACACGAACTTTTTTCAACGTCTCGGAAATACGTGGAAACTCACCCACCCTCCTCATTTCTCGTGAGGATTCCGGAATGGCTAAACTTGTTTCAAGATTCCTTCGTTTGGGCCCTGAACCATTTGGGACAACTTCAGGAAGAAGAACAAGAACTTTTTTCAACGTCTCCGAAATGCGTGGAAACTCACCCACCCTCCTCATTTCTCGTGAGGAATCCAGAAAGGCTAAACTTGTTTCGAGATTCCTCCGTTTGGGCCCTGAACCATTTGGGACAACTTCAGGAAGAACAACAAGAACTTTTTTCAACGTCTCGGAAATGCGTGGAAACTCACCCACCCTCCTCATTTCTCGTGAGGACTCCAGAATGCCTAAACTTGCTTCAAGATTCCTCCGTTTGGGCCCTGAATCATGTGGGACAACTTGAGGCAGAAGAACACGAACTTTTTTCAACGTCTCGGAAATGCGTGGAAACTCACCCACCCTCCTCATTTCTCGTCAGGATTCCAGAATGCATAAACTTATTTCGAGATTCCTCCATTTCGGCCTAGAATCATTTGGTTCAACTTCAGGCAGGCGAACACGAACTTTTTTCAACGTCTCGGAATTGCTTGGAAACTCTCCCACCCTCCTCATTTCTCTTGAGTATTCCAGAATGCATGAACTTGTTTCGAGATTCCTCCGTTTGGGCCCTGAACCATTTGGGACAACTTGAGGCAGAAGAAGACGAACTTTTTTCAACGTCTCAGAATTGCGTGGAAACTCACCCACCCTACTCATTTCTCGTCAGGATTCCAGAATGCATAAACTCTTTTCGAGATTCCTCCGTTTGGGCCCTGAATCATATGGGACAACTTGAGGCAGAAGAACACGAACTTTTTTCAACGTCTCGGAATTGCGTGGAAACTCACCCACCCTCCTCATTTCTCTTGAGTATTCCAGAATGCATGAACTTGTTTCGAGATTCCTCCGTTTGGGCCCTGAATCATATGGGACAACTTGAGGCAGAAGAAGACAAACTTTTTTCAACGTCTCGGAATTGCTTGGAAACTCACCCACCCTCCTCAGTTCTCGTGAGGATTCCAGAATGCCTAAACTCTCTTCGAGATTCCTCCGTTCGGGCCCTGAACCATTTGGGACAACTTCAGGAAGAAGAACAAGAACTTTTTTCAACGTCTCGGAACTGCGCGGAAACTCACCCACCCTCCTCAGTTCTTGTGAGGATTCCAGAAAGCCAAAACTTGTTTCAAGATTCGTCCGTTTGGGCCCTGAACCATTTGAGACAACATCAGGCAGAAGAACACGAACTTTTTTCAACGTCTCGGAAATACGTGGAAACTCACCCACCCTCCTCATTTCTTGTGAGGATTCCAGAATGCCTAAACTTATTACGAGATTCCTCCGTTTGGGCCCTGAAACATTTGGGACAACTTCAGGAAGAAGAACAAGAACTTTTTTCAACGTCTCGGAATTGCGCAGAAACTAACCCACCCTCATTACTCGTGAGGATTCCAGAATGCCTAAACTTGTTTCGAGATTCCTCCGTTTGGGCCCTGAACCATTTTGGACAACTTCAGGAAGAAGAACAAGAACTTTTTTCAACGTCTCGGAACTGCGCGGAAACTCACCCACCCTCCTCAGTTCTCGTGAGGATTCCAGAATGCCTAAACTTGTTTCGAGATTCCTCCGTTTGGGCCCTGAATCATATAGGACAACTTGAGGCAGAAGAACACGAACTTTTTTCAACGTCTCGGAAATGCGTGGAAACTCACCCACCCTCCTCATTTCTCGTGAGGACTCCAGAATGCCTAAACTTGTTTCGAGATTCCTCCGTTTGGGCCCTGAACCATTTGGGACAACTTCAGGAAGAAGAACAAGAACTTTTTTCAACGTCTCGGAATTGCGCGGCAACTAACCCACCCTCATTTCTCGTGAGGATTCCAGAATGCCTAAACTTGTTTCGAGATTCCTCCGTTTGGGCCCGTAACCATTTGGGAGAACTTCAGGCAGAAGAACACGAATTTTTTTCAACGTCTCACAAATACGTGGAAACTCACCCACCCTCCTCATTTCTCGTGAGGACTCCAGAATGCCTTAACTTGTTTCGAGATTCCTCCGTTTGGGCCCTGAACCATTTGGGACAACTTCAGGAAGAAGAACAAGAACTTTTTTCAACGTCTCGGAATTGCGCAGAAACTAACCCACCCTCAATTCTCGTGAGGATTCCAGAATGCCTAAACTTGTTTCGAGATTCCTCCGTTTGGGCCCTGAACCATTTTGGACAACTTCAAAAAGAAGAACAAGAACTTTTTTCAACGTCTCGGAAATGCGTGGAAACTCACCCACCCTCCTCATTTCTAGTGAGGACTCCAGAATGCCTAAACTTGTTTCGAGATTCCTCCGTTTCGGCCTAGAACCATTTAGGACAACTTCAGGCAGAAGAACACGAACTTTTTTCAACGTCTCGCAATTGCGCGGAAACTGACCCACCCTTCTCATTTATCGTGAGGATTCCAGAATGCCTAAACTTGCTTCAAGATTCCTCCGTTTGGGCCCTGAACCATTTGGGACAACATCAGGCAGAAGAACACGAACTTTTTTCAACGTCTCGGAAATACGTGGAAACTCACCCACCCTCCTCATTTCTCGTGAGGATTCCAGAAAGCCTAAACTTGTTTCGAGATTCCTCCGTTTGGGCCCTGAACCATTTGGGACAACTTCAGGAAGAAGAATAAGAAGTTTTTTCAACGTCTCGGAATTGCGCGGAAACTAACTCACCCTCCTCATTTCTCGTGAGGATTCCAGAATCCCTAAACTTGTTTCGAGATTCCTCCGTTTGGGCCCGGAACCATTTGGGACAACTTAAGGCAGAAGAACACGAACTTTTTTCAACGTCTCGGAATTGCGTGGAAACTCACCCACCCTCCTCATTTCTCGTGAGGACTCCAGAATGCCTAAACTTGTTTCGAGATTCCTCCATTTCGGCCTAGAACCATTTGGATCACCTTCAGGCAGGCGAACATGAACTTTTTTCAACGTCTCGGAATTGCTTGGAAACTCACCCACCCTCCTCAGTTCTCGTGAGTATTCCAGAATGCCTAAACATGTTTCGAGATTCCTCCGTTTGGGCCCTGAGCCATTTGGGAACACTTCAGGAAGAAGAACAAGAACTTTTTTCAACGTCGAGGAAATCCGTGGAAACTCACCCACCCTCCTCATTTCTCGTGAGGACTCCAGAATGCCTAAACTTTTTTCGAGATTCCTCCATTTCGGCCTAGAACCATTTGGTTCAACTTCAGGCAGGCGAACACGAAGTTTTTTCAACGTCTCGGAATTGCTTGGAAACTCACCCATCCTCCTTATTTCTCTTGAGTATTCCAGAATGCATGAACTTGTTTTGAGATTCCTCCGTTTGGGCCCTGAACCATTTGGGACAACTTGAGGCAGAAGAAGAAGAACTTTTTTCAACGTCTCGGAATTGCGTGGAAACTCACCCACCCTCCTCATTTCTCGTCAGGATTCCAGAATGCATAAACTTGTTTCGAGATTCCTCCGTTTGGGCCCTGAATCATGTGGGACAACTTGAGGCAGAAGAACTTGCACTTTTTTCAACGTCTCGGAAATGCGTGGAAACTCACCCACCCTCCTCATTTCTCGTCAGGATTCCAGAATGCATAAACTTGTTTCGAGATTCCTCTGTTTAGGCCCTGAACCATTTTGGACAACTTCAGGAAGAAGAACAAGAACTTTTTTCAACATCTCGGAATTGCACGGAAACTAACCCACCCTCATTTCTCGTGAGGATTCCAGAATCCCTAAACTTGTTTCGAGATTCCTCCGTTTGGGCCCTGAACCATTTTGGACAACTTCAGGAAGAAGAACAAGAACTTGGTTCAACGTCTCGGAATTGCGCGGAAACTAACCCACCCTCATTTCTCGTGAGCATTCCAGAATCCCTAAACTTGTTTCGAGATTCCTCCGTTTGGGCACTGAACCATTTGGGACAACTTCAGGAAGAAGAACAAGAACTTTTTTCAACGTCTCGGAAATGCGTGGAAACTCACCCACCCTCCTCATTTCTCGTGAGGACTCCAGAATGCCTAAACTTGTTTCGAGATTCCTCCGTTTCGGCCTAGAACCATTTAGGACAACTTCAGGCAGAAGAACACGAACTTTTTTCAACGTCTCGCAATTGCGCGGAAATTGACCCACCCTTCTCATTTATCGTGAGGATTCCAGAATGCCTAAACTTGCTTCAAGATTCCTCCGTTTGGGCCCTGAACCATTTGGGACAACATCAGGCAGAAGAACACGAACTTTTTTCAACGTCTCGGAAATACGTGGAAACTCACCCACCCTCCTCATTTCTCGTGAGGATTCCAGAAAGCCTAAACTTGTTTCGAGATTCCTCCGTTTGGGCCCTGAACCATTTGGGACAACTTCAGGAAGAAGAATAAGAAGTTTTTTCAACGTCTCGGAATTGCGCGGAAACTAACTCACCCTCCTCATTTCTCGTGAGGATTCCAGAATCCCTAAACTTGTTTCGAGATTCTTCCGTTTGGGCCCGGAACCATTTGGGACAACTTAAGGCAGAAGAACACGAACTTTTTTCAACGTCTCGGAATTGCGTGGAAACTCACCCACCCTCCTCATTTCTCGTGAGGACTCCAGAATGCCTAAACTTGTTTCGAGATTCCTCCATTTCGGCCTAGAACCATTTGGATCAACTTCAGGCAGGCGAACATGAACTTTTTTCAACGTCTCGGAATTGCTTGGAAACTCACCCAGCCTCCTTATTTCTCTTGAGTATTCCAGAATGCATGAACTTGTTTCGAGATTCCTCCGTTTCCTGAACCATTTGGGACAACTTGAGGCAGTAGAAGACGAACTTTTTTCAACGTCTCGGAATTGCGTGGAAACTCACCCACCCTCCTCATTTCTCTTGTGTATTCCAGAATGCATGAACTTGTTTCGAGATTCCTCCAATTGGGCCCTGAATCATATGGGACAACTTGAGGCAGAAGAAGACAAACTTTTTTCAACGTCTCGGAATTGCTTGGAAACTCACCCACCCTCCTCAGTTCTCGTGAGTATTCCAGAATGCCTAAACATGTTTCGAGATTCCTCCGTTTGGGCCCTGAGCCATTTGGGAACACTTCAGGAAGAAGAACAAGAACTTTTTTCAACGTCTCGGAAATGCGTGGAAACTCACCCACCCTCCTCATTTCTCGTGAGGACTCCAGAATGCCTAAACTTGTTTCGAGATTCCTCCATTTCGGCCTAGAACCATTTGGTTCAACTTCAGGCAGGCGAACACGAACTTTTTTCAACGTCTCGGAATTGCTTGGAAACTCACCCACCCTCCTTATTTCTCTTGAGTATTCCAGAATGCATGAACTTGTTTCGAGATTCCTCCGTTTGGGCCCTGAACCATTTGGGACAACTTGAGGCAGAAGAAGAAGAACTTTTTTCAACGTCTCGGAATTGCGTGGAAACTCACCCACCCTCCTCATTTCTCGTCAGGATTCCAGAATGCATAAACTTGTTTCGAGATTCCTCCGTTTGGGCCCTGAATCATGTGGGACAACTTGAGGCAGAAGAACCCGAACTTTTTTCAACGTATCGGAAATGCGTGGAAACTCACCCACCCTCCTCATTTCTCGTCAGGATTCCAGAATGCATAAACTTGTTTCGAGATTCCTCTGTTTGGGCCCTGAACCATTTTGGACAACTTCAGGAAGAAGAACAAGAACTTTTTTCAACGTCTCGGAATTGCGCGGAAACTAACCCACCCTCATTTCTCGTGAGGATTCCAGAATCCCTAAACTTGTTTCGAGATTCCTCCGTTTGGGCCCTGAACCATTTGGGACAACTTCAGGAAGAAGAACAAGAACTTTTTTCAACGTCTCGGAAATGCGTGGAAACTCACCCACCCTCCTCATTTCTCGTGAGGACTCCAGAATGCTAAACTTTTTTCGAGATTCCTCCATTTCGGCAGAGAACCATTTGGTTCAACTTCAGGCAGGCGAACACGAACTTTTTTCAACGTCTCGGAATTGCTTGGAAACTCACCCACCCTCCTTATTTCTCTTGAGTATTCCAGAATGCATGAACTTGTTTTGAGATTCCTCCGTTTGGGCCCTGAACCATTTGGGACAACTTGAGGCAGAAGAAGAAGAACTTTTTTCAACGTCTCGGAATTGCGTGGAAACTCACCCACCCTCCTCATTTCTCGTCAGGATTCCAGAATGCATAAACTTGTTTCGAGATTCCTCCATTTGGGCCCTGAATCATGTGGGACAACTTGAGGCAGAAGAACCCGAACTTTTTTCAACGTCTCGGAAATGCGTGGAAACTCACCCACCCTCCTCATTTCTCGTCAGGATTCCAGAATGCATAAACTTGTTTCGAGATTCCTCTGTTTGGGCCCTGAACCATTTTGGACAACTTCAGGAAGAAGAACAAGAACTTTTTTCAACGTCTCGGAATTGCGCGGAAACTAACCCACCCTCATTTCTCGTGAGGATTCCAGAATCCCTAAACTTGTTTCGAGATTCCTCCGTTTGGGCCCTGAACCATTTGGGACAACTTCAGGAAGAAGAACAAGAACTTTTTTCAACGTCTCGGAAATGCGTGGAAACTCACCCACCCTCCTCATTTCTCGTGAGGACTCCAGAATGGTAAACTTTTTTCGAGATTCCTCCATTTCGGCAGAGAACCATTTGGTTCAACTTCAGGCAGGCGAACACGAACTTTTTTCAACGTCTCGGAATTGCTTGGAAACTCACCCACCCTCCTTATTTCTCTTGAGTATTCCAGAATGCATGAACTTGTTTTGAGATTCCTCCGTTTGGGCCCTGAACCATTTGGGACAACTTGAGGCAGAAGAAGAAGAACTTTTTTCAACGTCTCGGAATTGCGTGGAAACTCACCCACCCTCCTCATTTCTCGTCAGGATTCCAGAATGCATAAACTTGTTTCGAGATTCCTCCATTTGGGCCCTGAATCATGTGGGACAACTTGAGGCAGAAGAACCCGAAATTTTTTCAACGTCTCGGAAATGCGTGGAAACTCACCCACCCTCCTCATTTCTCGTCAGGATTCCAGAATGCATAAACTTGTTTCGAGATTCCTCCGTTTGGGCCCTGAACCATTTTGGACAACTTCAGGAAGAAGAACAAGAACTTTTTTCAACGTCTCGGAATTGCGCGGAAACTAACCCACCCTCATTTCTCGTGAGGATTCCAGAATCCCTAAACTTGTTTCGAGATTCCTCCGTTTGGGCCCTGAACCATTTGGGACAACTTCAGGAAGAAGAACAAGAACTTTTTTCAACGTCTCGGAAATGCGTGGAAACTCACCCACCCTCCTCATTTCTCGTGAGGACTCCGGAATGGTAAACTTTTTTCGAGATTCCTCCATTTCGGCAGAGAACCATTTGGTTCAACTTCAGGCAGGCGAACACGAACTTTTTTCAACGTCTCGGAATTGCTTGGAAACTCACCCACCCTCCTTATTTCTCTTGAGTATTCCAGAATGCATGAACTTGTTTTGAGATTCCTCCGTTTGGGCCCTGAACCATTTGGGACAACTTGAGGCAGAAGAAGAAGAACTTTTTTCAACGTCTCGGAATTGCGTGGAAACTCACCCACCCTCCTCATTTCTCGTCAGGATTCCAGAATGCATAAACTTGTTTCGAGATTCCTCCATTTGGGCCCTGAATCATGTGGGACAACTTGAGGCAGAAGAACCCGAAATTTTTTCAACGTCTCGGAAATGCGTGGAAACTCACCCACCCTCCTCATTTCTCGTCAGGATTCCAGAATGCATAAACTTGTTTCGAGATTCCTCTGTTTGGGCCCTGAACCATTTTGGACAACTTCAGGAAGAAGAACAAGAACTTTTTTCAACGTCTCGGAATTGCGCGGAAATTAACCCACCCTCATTTCTCGTGAGGATTCCAGAATCCCTAAACTTGTTTCGAGATTCCTCCGTTTGGGCCCTGAACCATTTTGGACAACTTCAGGAAGAAGAACAAGAACTTCTTTCAACGTCTCGGAATTGCGCGGAAACTAACCCACCCTCATTACTCGTGAGGATTCCAGAATCCCTAAACTTGTTTCGAGATTCCTCCGTTTGGGCCCTGAACCATTTGGGACAACTTCAGGAAGAAGAACAAGAACTTTTTTCAACGTCTCGGAAATGCGTGGAAACTCACCCACCCTCCTCATTTCTCGTGAGGACTCCAGAATGCCTAAACTTGTTTCGAGATTCCTCCGTTTCGGCCTAGAACCATTTGGGACAACTTCAGGCAGAAGAACACGAACTTTTTTCAACGTCTCGCAATTGCGCGGAAACTGACCCACCCTGCTCATTTATCGTGAGGATTCCAGAATGCCTAAACTTGCTTCAAGATTCCTCCGTTTGGGCCCTGAACCATTTGGGACAACATCAGGCAGAAGAACACGAACTTTTTTCAACGTCTCGGAAATACGTGGAAACTCACCCACCCTCCTCATTTCTCGTGAGGATTCCAGAAAGCCTAAACTTGTTTCGAGATTCCTCCGTTTGGGCCCTGAACCATTTGGGACAACATCAGGCAGAAGAACACGAACTTTTTTCAACGTCTCGGAAATACGTGGAAACTCACCCACCCTCCTCATTTCTCGTGAGGATTCAAGAATGGCTAAACTTGTTTCAAGATTCCTCCGTTTGGGCCCTGAACCATTTGGGACAACTTCAGGAAGAAGAACAAGAACTTTTTTCAACGTCTCCGAAATGCGTGGAAACTCACCCACCCTCCTCATTTCTCGTGAGGACTCCAGAATGCCTAAACTTGTTTTGAGATTCCTCCATTTCGGCCTAGAACCATTTGGTTCAACTTCAGGCAGGCGAACAAGAAGTTTTTTCAACGTCTCGGAATTGCTTGGAAACTCACCCACCCTCCTTATTTCTCTTGAGTATTCCAGAATGCATGAACTTGTTTCGAGATTCCTCCGTTTGGGCCCTGAACCATTTGGGACAACTTCAGGCAAAAGAAGAAGAACTTTTTTCAACGTCTCGGAATTGCGTGGAAACTCCCCCACCCTCCTCATTTCTCGTCAGGATTCTAGAATGCATAAACTTGTTTCGAGATTCCTCCGTTTGGGCCCTGAATCATGTGGGACAACTTGAGGCAGAAGAACCCGAACTTTTTTCAACGTCTCGGAAATGCGTGGAAAGTCACCCACCCTCCTCATTTCTCGTCAGGATTCCAGAATGCATAAACTTGTTACGAGATTCCTCTGTTTGGGCCCTGAACCATTTTGGACAACTTCAGGAAGAAGAACAAGAACTTTTTTCAACGTCTCGGAATTGCGCGGAAACTAACCCACCCTCATTTCTCGTGAGGATTCCAGAATCCCTAAACTTGTTTCAAGATTCCTCCGTTTGGGCCCTGAACCATTTGGGACAACTTGAGGCAGAAGAAGAAGAACTTTTTTCAACGTCTCGGAAATGCGTGGAAACTCACCCACCCTCCTCATTTCTCGTCAGGATTCCAGAATGCATAAACTTGTTTCGAGATTCCTCTGTTTGGGCCCTGAACCATTTTGGACAACTTCAGGAAGAAGAACAAGAACTTTTTTCAACGTCTCGGAATTGCGCGGAAACTAACCCACCCTCATTTCTCGTGAGGATTCCAGAATCCCTAAACTTGTTTCGAGATTCCTCCGTTTGGGCCCTGAACCATTTTGGACAACTTCAGGAAGAAGAACAAGAACTTTTTTCAACGTCTCGGAATTGCGCGGAAACTAACCCACCCTCATTACTCGTGAGGATTCCAGAATCCCTAAACTTGTTTCGAGATTCCTCCGTTTGGGCCCTGAACCATTTGGGACAACTTCAGGAAGAAGAACAAGAACTTTTTTCAACGTCTCGGAAATGCGTGGAAACTCACCCACCCTCCTCATTTCTCGTGAGGACTCCAGAATGCCTAAACTTGTTTCGAGATTCCTCCGTTTCGGCCTAGAACCATTTGGGACAACTTCAGGCAGAAGAACACGAACTTTTTTCAACGTCTCGCAATTGCGCGGAAACTGACCCACCCTTCTCATTTATCGTGAGGATTCCAGAATGCCTAAACTTGCTTCAAGATTCCTCCGTTTGGGCCCTGAACCATTTGGGACAACATCAGGCAGAAGAACACGAACTTTTTTCAACGTCTCGGAAATACGTGGAAACTCACCCACCCTCCTCATTTCTCGTGAGGATTCCAGAAAGCCTAAACTTGTTTCGAGATTCCTCCGTTTGGGCCCTGAACCATTTGGGACAACATCAGGCAGAAGAACACGAACTTTTTTCAACGTCTCGGAAATACGTGGAAACTCACCCACCCTCCTCATTTCTCGTGAGGATTCAAGAATGGCTAAACTTGTTTCAAGATTCCTCCGTTTGGGCCCTGAACCATTTGGGACAACTTCAGGAAGAAGAACAAGAACTTTTTTCAACGTCTCCGAAATGCGTGGAAACTCACCCACCCTCCTCATTTCTCGTGAGGACTCCAGAATGCCTAAACTTGTTTTGAGATTCCTCCATTTCGGCCTAGAACCATTTGGTTCAACTTCAGGCAGGCGAACAAGAAGTTTTTTCAACGTCTCGGAATTGCTTGGAAACTCACCCACCCTCCTTATTTCTCTTGAGTATTCCAGAATGCATGAACTTGTTTCGAGATTCCTCCGTTTGGGCCCTGAACCATTTGGGACAACTTCAGGCAAAAGAAGAAGAACTTTTTTCAACGTCTCGGAATTGCGTGGAAACTCCCCCACCCTCCTCATTTCTCGTCAGGATTCTAGAATGCATAAACTTGTTTCGAGATTCCTCCGTTTGGGCCCTGAATCATGTGGGACAACTTGAGGCAGAAGAACCCGAACTTTTTTCAACGTCTCGGAAATGCGTGGAAAGTCACCCACCCTCCTCATTTCTCGTCAGGATTCCAGAATGCATAAACTTGTTACGAGATTCCTCTGTTTGGGCCCTGAACCATTTTGGACAACTTCAGGAAGAAGAACAAGAACTTTTTTCAACGTCTCGGAATTGCGCGGAAACTAACCCACCCTCATTTCTCGTGAGGATTCCAGAATCCCTAAACTTGTTTCAAGATTCCTCCGTTTGGGCCCTGAACCATTTGGGACAACTTGAGGCAGAAGAAGAAGAACTTTTTTCAACGTCTCGGAAATGCGTGGAAACTCACCCACCCTCCTCATTTCTCGTCAGGATTCCAGAATGCATAAACTTGTTTCGAGATTCCTCTGTTTGGGCCCTGAACCATTTTGGACAACTTCAGGAAGAAGAACAAGAACTTTTTTCAACGTCTCGGAATTGCGCGGAAACTAACCCACCCTCATTTCTCGTGAGGATTCCAGAATCCCTAAACTTGTTTCGAGATTCCTCCGTTTGGGCCCTGAACCATTTTGGACAACTTCAGGAAGAAGAACAAGAACTTTTTTCAACGTCTCGGAATTGCGCGGAAACTAACCCACCCTCATTACTCGTGAGGATTCCAGAATCCCTAAACTTGTTTCGAGATTCCTCCGTTTGGGCCCTGAACCATTTGGGACAACTTCAGGAAGAAGAACAAGAACTTTTTTCAACGTCTCGGAAATGCGTGGAAACTCACCCACCCTCCTCATTTCTCGTGAGGACTCCAGAATGCCTAAACTTGTTTCGAGATTCCTCCGTTTCGGCCTAGAACCATTTGGGACAACTTCAGGCAGAAGAACACGAACTTTTTTCAACGTCTCGCAATTGCGCGGAAACTGACCCACCCTTCTCATTTATCGTGAGGATTCCAGAATGCCTAAACTTGCTTCAAGATTCCTCCGTTTGGGCCCTGAACCATTTGGGACAACATCAGGCAGAAGAACACGAACTTTTTTCAACGTCTCGGAAATACGTGGAAACTCACCCACCCTCCTCATTTCTCGTGAGGATTCCAGAAAGCCTAAACTTGTTTCGAGATTCCTCCGTTTGGGCCCTGAACCATTTGGGACAACATCAGGCAGAAGAACACGAACTTTTTTCAACGTCTCGGAAATACGTGGAAACTCACCCACCCTCCTCATTTCTCGTGAGGATTCCAGAATGGCTAAACTTGTTTCAAGATTCCTCCGTTTGGGCCCTGAACCATTTGGGACAACTTCAGGAAGAAGAACAAGAACTTTTTTCAACGTCTCCGAAATGCGTGGAAACTCACCCACCCTCCTCATTTCTCGTGAGGACTCCAGAATGCCTAAACTTGTTTTGAGATTCCTCCATTTCGGCCTAGAACCATTTGGTTCAACTTCAGGCAGGCGAACAAGAAGTTTTTTCAACGTCTCGGAATTGCTTGGAAACTCACCCACCCTCCTTATTTCTCTTGAGTATTCCAGAATGCATGAACTTGTTTCGAGATTCCTCCGTTTGGGCCCTGAACCATTTGGGACAACTTCAGGCACAAGAAGAAGAACTTTTTTCAACGTCTCGGAATTGCGTGGAAACTCCCCCACCCTCCTCATTTCTCGTCAGGATTCTAGAATGCATAAACTTGTTTCGAGATTCCTCCGTTTGGGCCCTGAATCATGTGGGACAACTTGAGGCAGAAGAACCCGAACTTTTTTCAACGTCTCGGAAATGCGTGGAAAGTCACCCACCCTCCTCATTTCTCGTCAGGATTCCAGAATGCATAAACTTGTTTCGAGATTCCTCTGTTTGGGCCCTGAACCATTTTGGACAACTTCAGGAAGAAGAACAAGAACTTTTTTCAACGTCTCGGAATTGCGCGGAAACTAACCCACCCTCATTTCTCGTGAGGATTCCAGAATCCCTAAACTTGTTTCGAGATTCCTCCGTTTGGGCCCTGAACCATTTGGGACAACTTGAGGCAGAAGAAGAAGAACTTTTTTCAACGTCTCGGAATTGCGTGGAAACTCACCCACCCTCCTCATTTCTCGTCAGGATTCCAGAATGCATAAACTTGTTTCGAGATTCCTCCGTTTGGGCCCTGAATCATGTGGGACAACTTGAGGCAGAAGAACCCGAAATTTTTTCAACGTCTCGGAAATGCGTGGAAACTCACCCACCCTCCTCATTTCTCGTCAGGATTCCAGAATGCATAAACTTGTTTCGAGATTCCTCTGTTTGGGCCCTGAACCATTTTGGACAACTTCAGGAAGAAGAACAAGAACTTTTTTCAACGTCTCGGAATTGCGCGGAAACTAACCCACCCTCATTTCTCGTGAGGATTCCAGAATCCCTAAACTTGTTTCGAGATTCCTCCGTTTGGGCCCTGAACCATTTTGGACAACTTCAGGAAGAAGAACAAGAACTTTTTTCAACGTCTCGGAATTGCGCGGAAACTAACCCAGCCTCATTACTCGTGAGGATTCCAGAATCCCTAAACTTGTTTCGAGATTCCTCCGTTTGGGCCCTGAACCATTTGGGACAACTTCAGGAAGAAGAACAAGAACTTTTTTCAACGTCTCGGAAATGCGTGGAAACTCACCCACCCTCCTCATTTCTCGTGAGGACTCCAGAATGCCTAAACTTGTTTCGAGATTCCTCCGTTTCGGCCTAGAACCATTTGGGACAACTTCAGGCAGAAGAACACGAACTTTTTTCAACGTCTCGCAATTGCGCGGAAACTGACCCACCCTTCTCATTTATCGTGAGGATTCCAGAATGCCTAAACTTGCTTCAAGATTCCTCCGTTTGGGCCCTGAACCATTTGGGACAACATCAGGCAGAAGAACACGAACTTTTTTCAACGTCTCGGAAATACGTGGAAACTAACCCACCCTCCTCATTTCTCGTGAGGATTCCAGAAAGCCTAAACTTGTTTCGAGATTCCTCCGTTTGGGCCCTGAACCATTTGGGACAACATCAGGCAGAAGAACACGAACTTTTTTCAACGTCTCGGAAATACGTGGAAACTCACCCACCCTCCTCATTTCTCGTGAGGATTCCAGAATGGCTAAACTTGTTTCAAGATTCCTCCGTTTGGGCCCTGAACCATTTGGGACAACTTCAGGAAGAAGAACAAGAACTTTTTTCAACGTCTCGGAAATGCGTGGAAACTCACCCACCCTCCTCATTTCTCGTGAGGACTCCAGAATGCCTAAACTTGTTTCGGGATTCCTCCATTTCGGCCTAGAACCATTTGGTTCAACTTCAGGCAGGCGAACACGAAGTTTTTTCAACGTCTCGGAATTGCTTGGAAACTCACCCACCCTCCTTATTTCTCTTGAGTATTCCAGAATGCATGAACTTGTTTCGAGATTCCTCCGTTTGGGCCCTGAACCATTTGGGACAACTTGAGGCAGAAGAAGAAGAACTTTTTTCAACGTCTCGGAATTGCGTGGAAACTCACCCACCCTCCTCATTTCTCGTCAGGATTCCAGAATGCATAAACTTGTTTCGAGATTCCTCCGTTTGAGCCCTGAATCATGTGGGACAACTTGAGGCAGAAGAACCCGAACTTTTTTCAACGTCTCGGAAATGCGTGGAAACTCACCCACCCTCCTCATTTCTCGTCAGGATTCCAGAATGCATAAACTTGTTTCGAGATTCCTCTGTTTGGGCCCTGAACCATTTTGGACAACTTCAGGAAGAAGAACAAGAACTTTTTTCAACGTCTCGGAATTGCTTGGAAACTCACCCACCCTCCTTATTTCTCTTGAGTATTCCAGAATGCATGAACTTGTTTCGAGATTCCTCCGTTTGGGCCCTGAACCATTTGGGACAACTTGAGGCAAAAGAAGAAGAACTTTTTTCAACGTCTCGGAATTGCGTGGAAACTCACCCACCCTCCTCATTTCTCGTCAGGATTCCAGAATCCCTAAACTTGTTTCGAGATTCCTCCGTTTGGGCCCTGAACCATTTGGGACAACTTCAGGAAGAAGAACAAGAACTTTTTTCAACGTCTCGGAAATACGTGGAAACTCACCCACCCTCCTCATTTCTCGTGAGGATTCCAGAAAGCCTAAACTTGTTTCGAGATTCCTCCGTTTGGGCCCTGAACCATTTGGGACAACTTGAGGCAGAAGAAGAAGAACTTTTTTCAACGTCTCGGAATTGCGTGGAAACTCACCCACCCTCCTCATTTCTCGTCAGGATTCCAGAATGCATAAACTTGTTTCGAGATTCCTCCGTTTGGGCCCTGAATCATGTGGGACAACTTGAGGCAGAAGAACCCGAACTTTTTTCAACGTCTCGGAAATGCGTGGAAACTCACCCACCCTCCTCATTTCTCGTCAGGATTCCAGAATGCATAAACTTGTTTCGAGATTCCTCTGTTTGGGCCCTGAACCATTTTGGACAACTTCAGGAAGAAGAACAAGAACTTTTTTCAACGTCTCGGAATTGCTTGGAAACTCACCCACCCTCCTTATTTCTCTTGAGTATTCCAGAATGCATGAACTTGTTTCGAGATTCCTCCGTTTGGGCCCTGAACCATTTGGGACAACTTGAGGCAAAAGAAGAAGAACTTTTTTCAACGTCTCGGAAATGCGTGGAAAGTCACCCACCCTCCTCATTTCTCGTCAGGATTCCAGAATGCATAAACTTGTTACGAGATTCCTCTGTTTGGGCCCTGAACCATTTTGGACAACTTCAGGAAGAAGAACAAGAACTTTTTTCAACGTCTCGGAATTGCGCGGAAACTAACCCACCCTCATTTCTCGTGAGGATTCCAGAATCCCTAAACTTGTTTCAAGATTCCTCCGTTTGGGCCCTGAACCATTTGGGACAACTTGAGGCAGAAGAAGAAGAACTTTTTTCAACGTCTCGGAAATGCGTGGAAACTCACCCACCCTCCTCATTTCTCGTCAGGATTCCAGAATGCATAAACTTGTTTCGAGATTCCTCTGTTTGGGCCCTGAACCATTTTGGACAACTTCAGGAAGAAGAACAAGAACTTTTTTCAACGTCTCGGAATTGCGCGGAAACTAACCCACCCTCATTTCTCGTGAGGATTCCAGAATCCCTAAACTTGTTTCGAGATTCCTCCGTTTGGGCCCTGAACCATTTTGGACAACTTCAGGAAGAAGAACAAGAACTTTTTTCAACGTCTCGGAATTGCGCGGAAACTAACCCACCCTCATTACTCGTGAGGATTCCAGAATCCCTAAACTTGTTTCGAGATTCCTCCGTTTGGGCCCTGAACCATTTGGGACAACTTCAGGAAGAAGAACAAGAACTTTTTTCAACGTCTCGGAAATGCGTGGAAACTCACCCACCCTCCTCATTTCTCGTGAGGACTCCAGAATGCCTAAACTTGTTTCGAGATTCCTCCGTTTCGGCCTAGAACCATTTGGGACAACTTCAGGCAGAAGAACACGAACTTTTTTCAACGTCTCGCAATTGCGCGGAAACTGACCCACCCTTCTCATTTATCGTGAGGATTCCAGAATGCCTAAACTTGCTTCAAGATTCCTCCGTTTGGGCCCTGAACCATTTGGGACAACATCAGGCAGAAGAACACGAACTTTTTTCAACGTCTCGGAAATACGTGGAAACTCACCCACCCTCCTCATTTCTCGTGAGGATTCCAGAAAGCCTAAACTTGTTTCGAGATTCCTCCGTTTGGGCCCTGAACCATTTGGGACAACATCAGGCAGAAGAACACGAACTTTTTTCAACGTCTCGGAAATACGTGGAAACTCACCCACCCTCCTCATTTCTCGTGAGGATTCCAGAATGGCTAAACTTGTTTCAAGATTCCTCCGTTTGGGCCCTGAACCATTTGGGACAACTTCAGGAAGAAGAACAAGAACTTTTTTCAACGTCTCCGAAATGCGTGGAAACTCACCCACCCTCCTCATTTCTCGTGAGGACTCCAGAATGCCTAAACTTGTTTTGAGATTCCTCCATTTCGGCCTAGAACCATTTGGTTCAACTTCAGGCAGGCGAACAAGAAGTTTTTTCAACGTCTCGGAATTGCTTGGAAACTCACCCACCCTCCTTATTTCTCTTGAGTATTCCAGAATGCATGAACTTGTTTCGAGATTCCTCCGTTTGGGCCCTGAACCATTTGGGACAACTTGAGGCAAAAGAAGAAGAACTTTTTTCAACGTCTCGGAATTGCGTGGAAACTCCCCCACCCTCCTCATTTCTCGTCAGGATTCTAGAATGCATAAACTTGTTTCGAGATTCCTCCGTTTGGGCCCTGAATCATGTGGGACAACTTGAGGCAGAAGAACCCGAACTTTTTTCAACGTCTCGGAAATGCGTGGAAAGTCACCCACCCTCCTCATTTCTCGTCAGGATTCCAGAATGCATAAACTTGTTTCGAGATTCCTCTGTTTGGGCCCTGAACCATTTTGGACAACTTCAGGAAGAAGAACAAGAACTTTTTTCAACGTCTCGGAATTGCGCGGAAACTAACCCACCCTCATTTCTCGTGAGGATTCCAGAATCCCTAAACTTGTTTCGAGATTCCTCCGTTTGGGCCCTGAACCATTTGGGACAACTTGAGGCAGAAGAAGAAGAACTTTTTTCAACGTCTCGGAATTGCGTGGAAACTCACCCACCCTCCTCATTTCTCGTCAGGATTCCAGAATGCATAAACTTGTTTCGAGATTCCTCCGTTTGGGCCCTGAATCATGTGGGACAACTTGAGGCAGAAGAACCCGAAATTTTTTCAACGTCTCGGAAATGCGTGGAAACTCACCCACCCTCCTCATTTCTCGTCAGGATTCCAGAATGCATAAACTTGTTTCGAGATTCCTCTGTTTGGGCCCTGAACCATTTTGGACAACTTCAGGAAGAAGAACAAGAACTTTTTTCAACGTCTCGGAATTGCGCGGAAACTAACCCACCCTCATTTCTCGTGAGGATTCCAGAATCCCTAAACTTGTTTCGAGATTCCTCCGTTTGGGCCCTGAACCATTTTGGACAACTTCAGGAAGAAGAACAAGAACTTTTTTCAACGTCTCGGAATTGCGCGGAAACTAACCCACCCTCATTACTCGTGAGGATTCCAGAATCCCTAAACTTGTTTCGAGATTCCTCCGTTTGGGCCCTGAACCATTTGGGACAACTTCAGGAAGAAGAACAAGAACTTTTTTCAACGTCTCGGAAATGCGTGGAAACTCACCCACCCTCCTCATTTCTCGTGAGGACTCCAGAATGCCTAAACTTGTTTCGAGATTCCTCCGTTTCGGCCTAGAACCATTTGGGACAACTTCAGGCAGAAGAACACGAACTTTTTTCAACGTCTCGCAATTGCGCGGAAACTGACCCACCCTTCTCATTTATCGTGAGGATTCCAGAATGCCTAAACTTGCTTCAAGATTCCTCCGTTTGGGCCCTGAACCATTTGGGACAACATCAGGCAGAAGAACACGAACTTTTTTCAACGTCTCGGAAATACGTGGAAACTAACCCACCCTCCTCATTTCTCGTGAGGATTCCAGAAAGCCTAAACTTGTTTCGAGATTCCTCCGTTTGGGCCCTGAACCATTTGGGACAACATCAGGCAGAAGAACACGAACTTTTTTCAACGTCTCGGAAATACGTGGAAACTCACCCACCCTCCTCATTTCTCGTGAGGATTCCAGAATGGCTAAACTTGTTTCAAGATTCCTCCGTTTGGGCCCTGAACCATTTGGGACAACTTCAGGAAGAAGAACAAGAACTTTTTTCAACGTCTCGGAAATGCGTGGAAACTCACCCACCCTCCTCATTTCTCGTGAGGACTCCAGAATGCCTAAACTTGTTTCGGGATTCCTCCATTTCGGCCTAGAACCATTTGGTTCAACTTCAGGCAGGCGAACACGAAGTTTTTTCAACGTCTCGGAATTGCTTGGAAACTCACCCACCCTCCTTATTTCTCTTGAGTATTCCAGAATGCATGAACTTGTTTCGAGATTCCTCCGTTTGGGCCCTGAACCATTTGGGACAACTTGAGGCAGAAGAAGAAGAACTTTTTTCAACGTCTCGGAATTGCGTGGAAACTCACCCACCCTCCTCATTTCTCGTCAGGATTCCAGAATGCATAAACTTGTTTCGAGATTCCTCCGTTTGGGCCCTGAATCATGTGGGACAACTTGAGGCAGAAGAACCCGAACTTTTTTCAACGTCTCGGAAATGCGTGGAAACTCACCCACCCTCCTCATTTCTCGTCAGGATTCCAGAATGCATAAACTTGTTTCGAGATTCCTCTGTTTGGGCCCTGAACCATTTTGGACAACTTCAGGAAGAAGAACAAGAACTTTTTTCAACGTCTCGGAATTGCTTGGAAACTCACCCACCCTCCTTATTTCTCTTGAGTATTCCAGAATGCATGAACTTGTTTCGAGATTCCTCCGTTTGGGCCCTGAACCATTTGGGACAACTTGAGGCAAAAGAAGAAGAACTTTTTTCAACGTCTCGGAATTGCGTGGAAACTCACCCACCCTCCTCATTTCTCGTCAGGATTCCAGAATCCCTAAACTTGTTTCGAGATTCCTCCGTTTGGGCCCTGAACCATTTGGGACAACTTCAGGAAGAAGAACAAGAACTTTTTTCAACGTCTCGGAAATACGTGGAAACTCACCCACCCTCCTCATTTCTCGTGAGGATTCCAGAAAGCCTAAACTTGTTTCGAGATTCCTCCGTTTGGGCCCTGAACCATTTGGGACAACATCAGGCAGAAGAACACGAACTTTTTTCAACGTCTCGGAAATACGTGGAAACTCACCCACCCTCCTCATTTCTCGTGAGGATTCCAGAATGGCTAAACTTGTTTCAAGATTCCTCCGTTTGGGCCCTGAACCATTTGGGACAACTTCAGGAAGAAGAACAAGAACTTTTTTCAACGTCTCCGAAATGCGTGGAAACTCACCCACCCTCCTCATTTCTCGTGAGGACTCCAGAATGCTAAACTTTTTCCGAGATTCCTCCATTTCGGCCGAGAACCATTTGGTTCAACTTCAGGCAGGGGAACACGAACTTTTTTCAACGTCTCGGAATTGCTTGGAAACTCACCCACCCTCCTTATTTCTCTTGAGTATTCCAGAATGCATGAACTTGTTTCGAGATTCCTCCGTTTGGGCCCTGAACCATTTGGGACAACTTGAGGCAAAAGAAGAAGAACTTTTTTCAACGTCTCGGAATTGCGTGGAAACTCCCCCACCCTCCTCATTTCTCGTCAGGATTCTAGAATGCATAAACTTGTTTCGAGATTCCTCCGTTTGGGCCCTGAATCATGTGGGACAACTTGAGGCAGAAGAACCCGAACTTTTTTCAACGTCTCGGAAATGCGTGGAAAGTCACCCACCCTCCTCATTTCTCGTCAGGATTCCAGAATGCATAAACTTGTTACGAGATTCCTCTGTTTGGGCCCTGAACCATTTTGGACAACTTCAGGAAGAAGAACAAGAACTTTTTTCAACGTCTCGGAATTGCGCGGAAACTAACCCACCCTCATTTCTCGTGAGGATTCCAGAATCCCTAAACTTGTTTCGGGATTCCTCCGTTTGGGCCCTGAACCATTTGGGACAACTTGAGGCAGAAGAAGAAGAACTTTTTTCAACGTCTCGGAATTGCGTGGAAACTCACCCACCCTCCTCATTTCTCGTCAGGATTCCAGAATGCATAAACTTGTTTCGAGATTCCTCCGTTTGGGCCCTGAATCATGTGGGACAACTTGAGGCAGAAGAACCCGAACTTTTTTCAACGTCTCGGAAATGCGTGGAAACTCACCCACCCTCCTCATTTCTCGTCAGGATTCCAGAATGCATAAACTTGTTTCGAGATTCCTCTGTTTGGGCCCTGAACCATTTTGGACAACTTCAGGAAGAAGAACAAGAACTTTTTTCAACGTCTCGGAATTGCGCGGAAACTAACCCACCCTCATTTCTCGTGAGGATTCCAGAATCCCTAAACTTGTTTCGAGATTCCTCCGTTTGGGCCCTGAACCATTTTGGACAACTTCAGGAAGAAGAACAAGAACTTTTTTCAACGTCTCGGAATTGCGCGGAAACTAACCCACCCTCATTACTCGTGAGGATTCCAGAATCCCTAAACTTGTTTCGAGATTCCTCCGTTTGGGCCCTGAACCATTTGGGACAACTTCAGGAAGAAGAACAAGAACTTTTTTCAACGTCTCGGAAATGCGTGGAAACTCACCCACCCTCCTCATTTCTCGTGAGGACTCCAGAATGCCTAAACTTGTTTCGAGATTCCTCCGTTTCGGCCTAGAACCATTTGGGACAACTTCTGGCAGAAGAACACGAACTTTTTTCAACGTCTCGCAATTGCGCGGAAACTGACCCACCCTTCTCATTTATCGTGAGGATTCCAGAATGCCTAAACTTGCTTCAAGATTCCTCCGTTTGCGCCCTGAACCATTTGGGACAACATCAGGCAGAAGAACACGAACTTTTTTCAACGTCTCGGAAATACGTGGAAACTCACCCACCCTCCTCATTTCTCGTGAGGATTCCAGAAAGCCTAAACTTGTTTCGAGATTCCTCCGTTTGGGCCCTGAACCATTTGGGACAACATCAGGCAGAAGAACACGAACTTTTTTCAACGTCTCGGAAATACGTGGAAACTCACCCACCCTCCTCATTTCTCGTGAGGATTCCAGAATGGCTAATCTTGTTTCAAGATTCCTCCGTTTGGGCCCTGAACCATTTGGGACAACTTCAGGAAGAAGAACAAGAACTTTTTTCAACGTCTCGGAAATGCGTGGAAACTCACCCACCCTCCTCATTTCTCGTGAGGACTCCAGAATGCCTAAACTTGTTTCGAGATTCCTCCATTTCGGCCTAGAACCATTTGGTTCAACTTCAGGCAGGCGAACATGAAGTTTTTTCAACGTCTCGGAATTGCTTGGAAACTCACCCACCCTCCTTATTTCTCTTGAGTATTCCAGAATGCATGAACTTGTTTCGAGATTCCTCTGTTTGGGCCCTGAACCATTTGGGACAACTTGAGGCAGAAGAAGAACAACTTTTTTCAACGTCTCGGAATTGCGTGGAAACTCACCCACCCTCCTCATTTCTCGTCAGGATTCCAGAATGCATAAACTTGTTTCGAGATTCCTCCGTTTAGGCCCTGAATCATGTGGGACAACATGAGGCAAAAGAACCCGAACTTTTTTCAACGTCTCGGAAATGCGTGGAAACTCACCCACCCTCCTCATTTCTCGTCAGGATTCCAGAATGCATAAACTTGTTTCGAGATTCCTCTGTTTGGGCCCTGAACCATTTTGGACAACTTCAGGAAGAAGAACAAGAACTTTTTTCAACGTCTCGGAATTGCGCGGAAACTAACCCACCCTCATTTCTCGTGAGGATTCCAGAATCCCTAAACTTGTTTCGAGATTCCTCCGTTTGGGCCCTGAACCATTTTGGACAACTTCAGGAAGAAGAACAAGAACTTCTTTCAACGTCTCGGAATTGCGCGGAAACTAACCCACCCTCATTACTCGTGAGGATTCCAGAATCCCTAAACTTGTTTCGAGATTCCTCCGTTTGGGCCCTGAACCATTTGGGACAACTTCAGGAAGAAGAACAAGAACTTTTTTCAACGTCTCGGAAATGCGTGGAAACTCACCCACCCTCCTCATTTCTCGTGAGGACTCCAGAATGCCTAAACTTGTTTCGAGATTCCTCCGTTTCGGCCTAGAACCATTTGGGACAACTTCAGGCAGAAGAACACGAACTTTTTTCAACGTCTCGCAATTGCGCGGAAACTGACCCACCCTGCTCATTTATCGTGAGGATTCCAGAATGCCTAAACTTGCTTCAAGATTCCTCCGTTTGGGCCCTGAACCATTTGGGACAACATCAGGCAGAAGAACACGAACTTTTTTCAACGTCTCGGAAATACGTGGAAACTCACCCACCCTCCTCATTTCTCGTGAGGATTCCAGAAAGCCTAAACTTGTTTCGAGATTCCTCCGTTTGGGCCCTGAACCATTTGGGACAACATCAGGCAGAAGAACACGAACTTTTTTCAACGTCTCGGAAATACGTGGAAACTCACCCACCCTCCTCATTTCTCGTGAGGATTCCAGAATGGCTAAACTTGTTTCAAGATTCCTCCGTTTGGGCCCTGAACCATTTGGGACAACTTCAGGAAGAAGAACAAGAACTTTTTTCAACGTCTCGGAAATGCGTGGAAACTCACCCACCCTCCTCATTTCTCGTGAGGACTCCAGAATGCCTAAACTTGTTTCGAGATTCCTCCATTTCGGCCTAGAACCATTTGGTTCAACTTCAGGCAGGCGAACACGAAGTTTTTTCAACGTCTCGGAATTGCTTGGAAACTCACCCACCCTCCTTATTTCTCTTGAGTATTCCAGAATGCATGAACTTGTTTTGAGATTCCTCCGTTTGGGCCCTGAACCATTTGGGACAACTTGAGGCAGAAGAAGAAGAACTTTTTTCAACGTCTCGGAATTGCGTGGAAACTCACCCACCCTCCTCATTTCTCGTCAGGATTCCAGAATGCATAAACTTGTTTCGAGATTCCTCCGTTTGGGCCCTGAATCATGTGGGACAACTTGAGGCAGAAGAACCCGAACTTTTTTCAACGTCTCGGAAATGCGTGGAAACTCACCCACCCTCCTCATTTCTCGTCAGGATTCCAGAATGCATAAACTTGTTTCGAGATTCCTCTGTTTGGGCCCTGAACCATTTTGGACAACTTCAGGAAGAAGAACAAGAACTTTTTTCCACGTCTCGGAATTGCGCGGAAACTAACCCACCCTCATTTCTCGTGAGGATTCCAGAATCCCTAAACTTGTTTCGAGATTCCTCCGTTTGGGCCCTGAACCATTTTGGACAACTTCAGGAAGAAGAACAAGAACTTCTTTCAACGTCTCGGAATTGCGCGGAAACTAACCCACCCTCATTACTCGTGAGGATTCCAGAATCCCTAAACTTGTTTCGAGATTCCTCCGTTTGGGCCCTGAACCATTTGGGACAACTTCAGGAAGAAGAACAAGAACTTTTTTCAACGTCTCGGAAATGCGTGGAAACTCACCCACCCTCCTCATTTCTCGTGAGGACTCCAGAATGCCTAAACTTGTTTCGAGATTCCTCCGTTTCGGCCTAGAACCATTTGGGACAACTTCAGGCAGAAGAACACGAACTTTTTTCAACGTCTCGCAATTGCGCGGAAACTGACCCACCCTGCTCATTTATCGTGAGGATTCCAGAATGCCTAATCTTGCTTCAAGATTCCTCCGTTTGGGCCCTGAACCATTTGGGACAACATCAGGCAGAAGAACACGAACTTTTTTCAACGTCTCGGAAATACGTGGAAACTCACCCACCCTCCTCATTTCTCGTGAGGATTCCAGAAAGCCTAAACTTGTTTCGAGATTCCTCCGTTTGGGCCCTGAACCATTTGGGACAACATCAGGTAGAAGAACACGAACTTTTTTCAACGTCTCGGAAATACGTGGAAACTCACCCACCCTCCTCATTTCTCGTGAGGATTCCAGAATGGCTAAACTTGTTTCAAGATTCCTCCGTTTGGGCCCTGAACCATTTGGGACAACTTCAGGAAGAAGAACAAGAACTTTTTTCAACGTCTCCGAAATGTGTGGAAACTCACCCACCCTCCTCATTTCTCGTGAGGACTCCAGAATGCCTAAACTTTTTTCGAGATTCCTCCATTTCGGCAGAGAACCATTTGGTTCAACTTCAGGCAGGCGAACACGAAGTTTTTTCAACGTCTCGGAATTGCTTGGAAACTCACCCACCCTCCTTATTTCTCTTGAGTATTCCAGAATGCATGAACTTGTTTCGAGATTCCTCCGTTTGGGCCCTGAACCATTTGGGACAACTTGAGGCAGAAGAAGAAGAACTTTTTTCAACGTCTCGGAATTGCGTGGAAACTCACCCACCCTCCTCATTTCTCGTCAGGATTCCAGAATGCATAAACTTGTTTCGAGATTCCTCCGTTTGGGCCCTGAATCATGTGGGACAACTTGAGGCAGAAGAACCCGAACTTTTTTCAACGTCTCGGAAATGCGTGGAAACTCACCCACCCTCCTCATTTCTCGTCAGGATTCCAGAATGCATAAACTTCTTTCGAGATTCCTCTGTTTGGGCCCTGAACCATTTTGGACAACTTCAGGAAGAAGAACAAGAACTTTTTTCAACGTCTCGGAATTGCGTGGAAACTAACCCACCCTCATTTCTCGTGAGGATTCCAGAATCCCTAAACTTGTTTCGAGATTCCTCCGTTTGGGCCCTGAACCATTTTGGACAACTTCAGGAAGAAGAACAAGAACTTCTTTCAACGTCTCGGAATTGCGCGGAAACTAACCCACCCTCATTTCTCGTGAGGATTCCAGAATCCCTAAACTTGTTTCGAGATTCCTCCGTTTGGGCCCTGAACCATTTGGGACAACTTCAGGAAGAAGAACAAGAACTTTTTTCAACGTCTCGGAAATGCGTGGAAACTCACCCACCCTCCTCATTTCTCGTGAGGACTCCAGAATGCTAAACTTTTTTCGAGATTCCTCCATTTCGGCCTAGAACCATTTGGTTCAACTTCAGGCAGGCGAACACGAACTTTTTTCAACGTCTCGGAATTGCTTGGAAACTCACCCACCCTCCTTATTTCTCTTGAGTATTCCAGAATGCATGAACTTGTTTCAAGATTCCTCCGTTTGGGCCCTGAACCATTTGGGACAACTTGATGCAGAAGAAGAAGAACTTTTTTCAACGTCTCGGAATTGCGTGGAAACTCACCCACCCTCCTCATTTCTCGTCAGGATTCCAGAATGCATAAACTTGTTTCGAGATTCCTCCGTTTGGGCCCTGAACCATTTTGGACAACATCAGGAAGAAGAACAAGAACTTTTTTCAACGTCTCGGAATTGCGCGGAAACTAACCCACCCTCATTTCTCGTGAGGATTCCAGAATCCCTAAACTTGTTTCGAGATTCCTCCGTTTGGGCCCTGAACCATTTTGGACAACTTCAGGAAGAAGAACAAGAACTTCTTTCAACGTCTCGGAATTGCGCGGAAACTAACCCACCCTCATTTCTCGTGACGATTCCAGAATCCCTAAACTTTTTTCGAGATTCCTCCGTTTGGGCCCTGAACCATTTGGGACAACTTCAGGAAGAAGAACAAGAACTTTTTTCAACGTCTCGGAAATGCGTGGAAACTCACCCACCCTCCTCATTTCTCGTGAGGACTCCAGAATGCTAAACTTTTTTCGAGATTCCTCCATTTCGGCAGAGAACCATTTGGTTCAACTTCAGGCAGGCGAACACGAACTTTTTTCAACGTCTCGGAATTGCTTGGAAACTCACCCACCCTCCTTATTTCTCTTGAGTATTCCAGAATGCATGAACTTGTTTCGAGATTCCTCCGTTTGGGCCCTGAACCATTTGGGACAACTTGATGCAGAAGAAGAAGAACTTTTTTCAACGTCTCGGAATTGCATGGAAACTCACCCACCCTCCTCATTTCTCGTCAGGATTCCAGAATGCATAAACTTGTTTCGAGATTCCTCCGTTTGGGCCCTGAATCATGTGGGACAACTTGAGGCAGAAGAACCCGAACTTTTTTCAACGTCTCGGAAATGCGTGGAAACTCACCCACCCTCCTCATTTCTCGTCAGGATTCCAGAATGCATAAACTTGTTTCGAGATTCCTCTGTTTGGGCCCTGAACCATTTTGGACAACTTCAGGAAGAAGAACAAGAACTTTTTTCAACGTCTCGGAATTGCGCGGAAACTAACCCACCCTCATTTCTCGTGAGGATTCCAGAATCCCTAAACTTGTTTCGAGATTCCTCCGTTTGGGCCCTGAACCATTTTGGACAACTTCAGGAAGAAGAACAAGAACTTCTTTCAACGTCTCGGAATTGCGCGGAAACTAACCCACCCTCATTTCTCGTGAGGATTCCAGAATCCCTAAACTTGTTTCGAGATTCCTCCGTTTGGGCCCTGAACCATTTGGGACAACTTCAGGAAGAAGAACAAGAACTTTTTTCAACGTCTCGGAAATGCGTGGAAACTCACCCACCCTCCTCATTTCTCGTGAGGACTCCAGAATGCTAAACTTTTTTCGAGATTCCTCCATTTCGGCCTAGAACCATTTGGTTCAACTTCAGGCAGGCGAACACGAACTTTTTTCAACGTCTCGGAATTGCTTGGAAACTCACCCACCCTCCTTATTTCTCTTGAGTATTCCAGAATGCATGAACTTGTTTCAAGATTCCTCCGTTTGGGCCCTGAACCATTTGGGACAACTTGATGCAGAAGAAGAAGAACTTTTTTCAACGTCTCGGAATTGCGTGGAAACTCACCCACCCTCCTCATTTCTCGTCAGGATTCCAGAATGCATAAACTTGTTTCGAGATTCCTCCGTTTGGGCCCTGAACCATTTTGGACAACATCAGGAAGAAGAACAAGAACTTTTTTCAACGTCTCGGAATTGCGCGGAAACTAACCCACCCTCATTTCTCGTGAGGATTCCAGAATCCCTAAACTTGTTTCGAGATTCCTCCGTTTGGGCCCTGAACCATTTTGGACAACTTCAGGAAGAAGAACAAGAACTTCTTTCAACGTCTCGGAATTGCGCGGAAACTAACCCACCCTCATTTCTCGTGACGATTCCAGAATCCCTAAACTTTTTTCGAGATTCCTCCGTTTGGGCCCTGAACCATTTGGGACAACTTCAGGAAGAAGAACAAGAACTTTTTTCAACGTCTCGGAAATGCGTGGAAACTCACCCACCCTCCTCATTTCTCGTGAGGACTCCAGAATGCTAAACTTTTTTCGAGATTCCTCCATTTCGGCAGAGAACCATTTGGTTCAACTTCAGGCAGGCGAACACGAACTTTTTTCAACGTCTCGGAATTGCTTGGAAACTCACCCACCCTCCTTATTTCTCTTGAGTATTCCAGAATGCATGAACTTGTTTCGAGATTCCTCCGTTTGGGCCCTGAACCATTTGGGACAACTTGATGCAGAAGAAGAAGAACTTTTTTCAACGTCTCGGAATTGCATGGAAACTCACCCACCCTCCTCATTTCTCGTCAGGATTCCAGAATGCATAAACTTGTTTCGAGATTCCTCCGTTTGGGCCCTGAATCATGTGGGACAACTTGAGGCAGAAGAACCCGAACTTTTTTCAACGTCTCGGAAATGCGTGGAAACTCACCCACCCTCCTCATTTCTCGTCAGGATTCCAGAATGCATAAACTTGTTTCGAGATTCCTCTGTTTGGGCCCTGAACCATTTTGGACAACTTCAGGAAGAAGAACAAGAACTTTTTTCAACGTGTCGGAATTGCGCGGAAACTAACCCACCCTCATTTCTCGTGAGGATTCCAGAATCCCTAAACTTGTTTCGAGATTCCTCCGTTTGGGCCCTGAACCATTTTGGACAACTTCAGGAAGAAGAACAAGAACTTCTTTCAACGTCTCGGAATTGCGCGGAAACTAACCCACCCTCATTTCTCGTGACGATTCCAGAATCCCTAAACTTTTTTCGAGATTCCTCCGTTTGGGCCCTGAACCATTTGGGACAACTTCAGGAAGAAGAACAAGAACTTTTTTCAACGTCTCGGAAATGCGTGGAAACTCACCCACCCTCCTCATTTCTCGTGAGGACTCCAGAATGCTAAACTTTTTTCGAGATTCCTCCATTTCGGCAGAGAACCATTTGGTTCAACTTCAGGCAGGCGAACACGAACTTTTTTCAACGTCTCGGAATTGCTTGGAAACTCACCCACCCTCCTTATTTCTCTTGAGTATTCCAGAATGCATGAACTTGTTTCGAGATTCCTCCGTTTGGGCCCTGAACCATTTGGGACAACTTGAGGCAGAAGAAGAAGAACTTTTTTCAACGTCTCGGAATTGCGTGGAAACTCACCCACCCTCCTCATTTCTCGTCAGGATTCCAGAATGCATAAACTTGCTTCAAGATTCCTCCGTTTGTGCCCTGAACCATTTGGGACAACATCAGGCAGAAGAACACGAACTTTTTTCAATGTCTCGGAAATACGTGGAAACTCACCCACCCTCCTCATTTCTCGTGAGGACTCCAGAATGCCTAAACTTGTTTCAAGATTCCTCCATTTCGGCCTAGAACCATTTGGTTCAACTTCAGGCAGGCGAACACGAAGTTTTTTCAACGTCTCGGAATTGCTTGGAAACTCACCCACCCTCCTTATTTCTCTTGAGTATTCCAGAATGCATGAACTTGTTTCGAGATTCCTCCGTTTGGGCCCTGAACCATTTGGGACAACTTGATGCAGAAGAAGAAGAACTTTTTTCAACGTCTCGGAATTGCGTGGAAACTCACCCACCCTCCTCATTTCTCGTCAGGATTCCAGAATGCATAAACTTGTTTCGAGATTCCTCCGTTTGGGCCCTGAATCATGTGGGACAACTTGAGGCAGAAGAACCCGAACTTTTTTCAACGTCTCGGAAATGCGTGGAAACTCACCCACCCTCCTCATTTCTCGTCAGGATTCCAGAATGCATAAACTTGTTTCGAGATTCCTCTGTTTGGGCCCTGAACCATTTTGGACAACTTCAGGAAGAAGAACAAGAACTTTTTTCAACGTCTCGGAATTGCGCGGAAACTAACCCACCCTCATTTCTCGTGAGGATTCCAGAATCCCTAAACTTGTTTCGAGATTCCTCCGTTTGGGCCCTGAACCATTTTGGACAACTTCAGGAAGAAGAACAAGAACTTCTTTCAACGTCTCGGAATTGCGCGGAAACTAACCCACCCTCATTTCTCGTGAGGATTCCAGAATCCCTAAACTTGTTTCGAGATTCCTCCGTTTGGGCCCTGAACCATTTGGGACAACTTCAGGAAGAAGAACAAGAACTTTTTTCAACGTCTCGGAAATGCGTGGAAACTCACCCACCCTCCTCATTTCTCGTGAGGACTCCAGAATGCTAAACTTTTTTCGAGATTCCTCCATTTCGGCAGAGAACCATTTGGTTCAACTTCAGGCAGGCGAACACGAACTTTTTTCAACGTCTCGGAATTGCTTGGAAACTCACCCACCCACCTTATTTCTCTTGAGTATTCCAGAATGCATGAACTTGTTTCGAGATTCCTCCGTTTGGGCCCTGAACCATTTGGGACAACTTGAGGCAGAAGAAGAAGAACTTTTTTCAACGTCTCGGAATTGCGTGGAAACTCACCCACCCTCCTCATTTCTCGTCAGGATTCCAGAATGCATAAACTTGTTTCGAGATTCCTCCGTTTGGGCCCTGAATCATGTGGGACAACTTGAGGCAGAAGAACCCGAACTTTTTTCAACGTCTCGGAAATGCGTGGAAACTCACCCACCCTCCTCATTTCTCGTCAGGATTCCAGAATGCATAAACTTGTTTCGAGATTCCTCTGTTTGGGCCCTGAACCATTTTGGACAACTTCAGGAAGAAGAACAAGAACTTTTTTCAACGTCTCGGAATTGCGCGGAAACTAACCCACCCTCATTTCTCGTGAGGATTCCAGAATCCCTAAACTTGTTTCGAGATTCCTCCGTTTGGGCCCTGAACCATTTTGGACAACTTCAGGAAGAAGAACAAGAACTTCTTTCAACGTCTCGGAATTGCGCGGAAACTAACCCACCCTCATTTCTCGTGAGGATTCCAGAATCCCTAAACTTGTTTCGAGATTCCTCCGTTTGGGCCCTGAACCATTTGGGACAACTTCAGGAAGAAGAACAAGAACTTTTTTCAACGTCTCGGAAATGCGTGGAAACTCACCCACCCTCCTCATTTCTCGTGAGGACTCCAGAATGCTAAACTTTTTTCGAGATTCCTCCATTTCGGCAGAGAACCATTTGGTTCAACTTCAGGCAGGCGAACACGAACTTTTTTCAACGTCTCGGAATTGCTTGGAAACTCACCCACCATCCTTATTTCTCTTGAGTATTCCAGAATGCATGAACTTGTTTCGAGATTCCTCCGTTTGGGCCCTGAACCATTTGGGACAACTTGAGGCAGAAGAAGAAGAACTTTTTTCAACGTCTCGGAATTGCGTGGAAACTCACCCACCCTCCTCATTTCTCGTCAGGATTCCAGAATGCATAAACTTGTTTCGAGATTCCTCCGTTTGGGCCCTGAATCATGTGGGACAACTTGAGGCAGAAGAACCCGAACTTTTTTCAACGTCTCGGAAATGCGTGGAAACTCACCCACCCTCGTCATTTCTCGTCAGGATTCCAGAATGCATAAACTTGTTTCGAGATTCCTCCGTTTGGGCCCTGAATCATGTGGGACAACTTGAGGCAGAAGAACCCGAACTTTTTTCAACGTCTCGGAAATGCGTGGAAACTCACCCACCCTCCTCATTTCTCGTCAGGATTCCAGAATGCATAAACTTGTTTCGAGATTCCTCCGTTTGGGCCCTGAACCATTTTGGACAACTTCAGGAAGAAGAACAAGAACTTCTTTCAACGTCTCGGAATTGCGCGGAAACTAACCCACCCTCATTTCTCGTGAGGATTCCAGAATCCCTAAACTTGTTTCGAGATTCCTCCGTTTGGGCCCTGAACCATTTGGGACAACTTCAGGAAGAAGAACAAGAACTTTTTTCAACGTCTCGGAAATGCGTGGAAACTCACCCACCCTCCTCATTTCTCGTGAGGACTCCAGAATGCTAAACTTTTTTCGAGATTCCTCCATTTCGGCAGAGAACCATTTGGTTCAACTTCAGGCAGGCGAACACGAACTTTTTTCAACGTCTCGGAATTGCTTGGAAACTCACCCACCCTCCTTATTTCTCTTGAGTATTCCAGAATGCATGAACTTGTTTCGAGATTCCTCCGTTTGGGCCCTGAACCATTTGGGACAACTTGAGGCAGAAGAAGAAAAACTTTTTTCAACGTCTCGGAATTGCGTGGAAACTCACCCACCCTCGTCATTTCTCGTCAGGATTCCAGAATGCATAAACTTGTTTCGAGATTCCTCCGTTTGGGCCCTGAATCATGTGGGACAACTTGAGGCAGAAGAACACGAAATTTTTTCAACGTCTCGGAAATGCGTGGAAACTCACCCACCCTCCTCATTTCTCGTCAGGATTCCAGAATGCATAAACTTGTTTCGAGATTCCTCCGTTTGGGCCCTGAACCATTTTGGACAACTTCAGGAAGAAGAACAAGAACTTTTTTCAACGTCTCGGAATTGCGCGGAAACTAACCCACCCTCATTTCTCGTGAGGATTCCAGAATCCCTAAACTTGTTTCGAGATTCCTCTGTTTGGGCCCTGAACCATTTTGGACAACTTCAGGAAGAAGAACAAGAACTTTTTTCAACGTCTCGGAATTGCGCGGAAACTAACCCACCCTCATTTCTCGTGAGGATTCCAGAATCCCTAAACTTGTTTCGAGATTCCTCCGTTTGGGCCCTGAACCATTTGGGACAACTTCAGGAAGAAGAACAAGAACTTTTTTCAACGTCTCGGAAATGCGTGGAAACTCACCCACCCTCCTCATTTCTCGTGAGGACTCCAGAATGCTAAACTTTTTTCGAGATTCCTCCATTTCGGCAGAGAACCATTTGGTTCAACTTCAGGCAGGCGAACACGAACTTTTTTCAACGTCTCGGAATTGCTTGGAAACTCACCCACCCTCCTTATTTCTCTTGAGTATTCCAGAATGCATGAACTTGTTTCGAGATTCCTCCGTTTGGGCCCTGAACCATTTGGGACAACTTGAGGCAGAAGAAGAAGAACTTTTTTCAACGTCTCGGAATTGCGTGGAAACTCACCCACCCTCCTCATTTCTCGTCAGGATTCCAGAATGCATAAACTTGTTTCGAGATTCCTCCGTTTGGGCCCTGAATCATGTGGGACAACTTGAGGCAGAAGAACCCGAACTTTTTTCAACGTCTCAGAAATGCGTGGAAACTCACCCACCCTCCTCATTTCTCGTCAGGATTCCAGAATGCATAAACTTGTTTCAAGATTCCTCTGTTTGGGCCCTGAACCATTTTGGACAACTTCAGGAAGAAGAACAAGAACTTTTTTCAACGTCTCGGAATTACGCGGAAACTAACCCACCCTCATTTCTCGTGAGGATTCCAGAATCCCTAAACTTGTTTCGAGATTCCTCCGTTTGGGCCCTGAACCATTTTGGACAACTTCAGGAAGAAGAACAAGAACTTTTTTCAACGTCTCGGAATTGCGCGGAAACTAACCCACCCTCATTACTCGTGAGGATTCCAGAATCCCTAAACTTGTTTCGAGATTCCTCCGTTTGGGCCCTGAACCATTTGGGACAACTTCAGGAAGAAGAACAAGAACTTTTTTCAACGTCTCGGAAATGCGTGGAAACTCACCCACCCTCCTCATTTCTCGTGAGGACTCCAGAATGCCTAAACTTGTTTCGAGATTCCTCCGTTTTGGCCTACAACCATTTGGGACAACTTCAGGCAGAAGAACACGAACTTTTTTCAACGTCTCGCAATTGCGCGGAAACTGACCCACCCTTCTCATTTATCGTGAGGATTCCAGAATGCCTAAACTTGCTTCAAGATTCCTCCGTTTGTGCCCTGAACCATTTGGGACAACATCAGGCAGAAGAACACGAACTTTTTTCAACGTCTCGGAAATACGTGGAAACTCACCCACCCCCTCATTTCTCGTGAGGATTCCAGAAAGCCTAAACTTGTTTCGAGATTCCTCCGTTTGGGCCCTGAACCATTTGGGACAACATCAGGCAGAAGAACACGAACTTTTTTCAACGTCTCGGAAATACGTGGAAACTCACCCACCCTCCTCATTTCTCGTGAGGATTCCAGAATGGCTAAACTTGTTTCAAGATTCCTCCGTTTGGGCCCTGAACCATTTGGGACAACTTCAGGAAGAAGAACAATAACTTTTTTCAACGTCTCGGAAATGCGTGGAAACTCACCCACCCTCCTCATTTCTCGTGAGGACTCCAGAATGCCTAAACTTGTTTCAAGATTCCTCCATTTCGGCCTAGAACCATTTGGTTCAACTTCAGGCAGGCGAACACGAAGTTTTTTCAACGTCTCAGAATTGCTTGGAAACTCACCCACCCTCCTTATTTCTCTTGAGTATTCCAGAATGCATGAACTTGTTTCGAGATTCCTCCGTTTGGGCCCTGAACCATTTGGGACAACTTGATGCAGAAGAAGAAGAACTTTTTTCAACGTCTCGGAATTGCGTGGAAACTCACCCACCCTCCTCATTTCTCGTCAGGATTCCAGAATGCATAAACTTGTTTCGAGATTCCTCCGTTTGGGCCCTGAATCATGTGGGACAACTTGAGGCAGAAGAACCCGAACTTTTTTCAACGTCTCGGAAATGCGTGGAAACTCACCCACCCTCCTCATTTCTCGTCAGGATTCCAGAATGCATAAACTTGTTTCGAGATTCCTCTGTTTGGGCCCTGAACCATTTTGGACAACTTCAGGAAGAAGAACAAGAACTTTTTTCAACGTCTCGGAATTGCGCGGAAACTAACCCACCCTCATTTCTCGTGAGGATTCCAGAATCCCTAAACTTGTTTCGAGATTCCTCCGTTTGGGCCCTGAACCATTTTGGACAACTTCAGGAAGAAGAACAAGAACTTTTTTCAACGTCTCGGAATTGCGCGGAAACTAACCCACCCTCATTTCTCGTGAGGATTCCAGAATCCCTAAACTTGTTTCGAGATTCCTCCGTTTGGGCCCTGAACCATTTGGGACAACTTGAGGCAGAAGAAGAAGAACTTTTTTCAACGTCTCGGAATTGCGTGGAAACTCACCCACCCTCCTCATTTCTCGTCAGGATTCCAGAATGCATAAACTTGTTTCGAGATTCCTCCGTTTGGGCCCTGAATCATGTGGGACAACTTGAGGCAGAAGAACCCGAACTTTTTTCAACGTCTCGGAAATGCGTGGAAACTCACCCACCCTCCTCATTTCTCGTCAGGATTCATGAATGCATAAACTTGTTTCGAGATTCCTCTGTTTGGGCCCTGACCCATTTTGGACAACTTCAGGAAGAAGAACAAGAACTTTTTTCAACGTCTCGGAATTGCGGGGAAACTAACCCACCCTCATTTCTCGTGAGGATTCCAGAATCCCTAAACTTGTTTCGAGATTCCTCCGTTTGGGCCCTGAACCATTTTGGACATCTTCAGGAAGAAGGACAAGAACTTTTTTCAACGTCCCGGAATTGCGCGGAAACTAACCCACCCTCATTACTCGTGAGGATTCCAGAATCCCTAAACTTGTTTCGAGATTCCTCCGTTTGGGCCCTGAACCATTTGGGACAACTTCAGGAAGAAGAACAAGAACTTTTTTCAACGTCTCGGAAATGCGTGGAAACTCACCCACCCTCCTCATTTCTCGTGAGGACTCCAGAATGCCTAAACTTGTTTCGAGATTCCTCCGTTTCGGCCTAGAACCATTTGGGACAACTTCAGGCAGAAGAACACGAACTTTTTTCAACGTCTCGCAATTGCGCGGAAACTGACCCACCCTTCTCATTTATCGTGAGGATTCCAGAATGCCTAAACTTGCTTCAAGATTCCACCATTTGGGCCCTGAACCATTTGGGACAACATCAGGCAGAAGAACACGAACTTTTTTCAACGTCTCGGAAATACGTGGAAACTCACCCACCCTCCTCATTTCTCGTGAGGATTCCAGAAAGCCTAAACTTGTTTCGAGATTCCTCCGTTTGGGCCCTGAACCATTTGGGACAACATCAGACAGAAGAACACGAACTTTTTTCAACGTCTCGGAAATACGTGGAAACTCACCCACCCTCCTCATTTCTCGTGAGGATTCCAGAATGGCTAAACTTGTTTCAAGATTCCTCCGTTTGGGCCCTGAACCATTTGGGATAACTTCAGGAAGAAGAACAATAACTTTTTTCAACGTCTCGGAAATGCGTGGAAACTCACCCACCCTCCTCATTTCTCGTGAGGACTCCAGAATTCCTAAACTTGTTTCAAGATTCCTCCATTTCGGCCTAGAACCATTTGGTTCAACTTCAGGCAGGCGAACACAAAGTTTTTTCAACGTCTCGGAATTGCTTGGAAACTCACCCACCCTCCTTATTTCTCTTGAGTATTCCAGAATGCATGAACTTGTTTCGAGATTCCTCCGTTTGGGCCCTGAACCATTTGGGACAACTTGAGGAAAAAGAAGAAGAACTTTTTTCAACGTCTCGGAATTGCGTGGAAACTCACCCACCCTCCTCATTTCTCGTCAGCATTCCAGAATGCATAAACTTGTTTCGAGATTCCTCCGTTTGGGCTCTGAATCATGTGGGACAACTTGAGGCAGAAGAACCCGAACTTTTTTCAACGTCTCGGAAATGCGTGGAAACTCACCCACCCTCCTCATTTCTCGTCAGGATTCATGAATGCATAAACTTGTTTCGAGATTCCTCTGTTTGGGCCCTGAACCATTTTGGACTACTTCAGGAAGAAGAACAAGAACTTTTTTCAACGTCTCGGAATTGCGGGGAAACTAACCCACCCTCATTTCTCGTGAGGATTCCAGAATCCCTAAACTTGTTTCGAGATTCCTCCGTTTGGGCCCTGAACCATTTTGGACATCTTCAGGAAGAAGGACAAGAACTTTTTTCAACGTCTCGGAATTGCGCGGAAACTAAACCACCCTCATTACTCGTGAGGATTCCAGAATCCCTAAACTTGTTTCAAGATTCCTCCGTTTGGGCCCTGAACCATTTGGGACAACTTCAGGAAGAAGAACAATAACTTTTTTCAACGTCTCGGAAATGCGTGGAAACTCACCCACCCTCCTCATTTCTCGTGAGGACTCCAGAATTCCTAAACTTGTTTCAAGATTCCTCCATTTCGGCCTAGAACCATTTGGTTCAACTTCAGGCAGGCGAACACGAAGTTTTTTCAACGTCTCGGAATTGCTTGGAAACTCACCCACCCTCCTTATTTCTCTTGAGTATTCCAGAATGCATGAACTTGTTTCGAGATTCCTCCGTTTGGGCCCTGAACCATTTGGGACAACTTGATGCAGAAGAAGAAGAACTTTTTTCAACGTCTCGGAATTGCGTGGAAACTCACCCACCCTCCTCATTTCTCGTCAGGATTCCAGAATGCATAAACTTGTTTCGAGATTCCTCCGTTTGGGCCCTGAATCATGTGGGACAACTTGAGGCAGAAGAACCCGAACTTTTTTCAACGTCTCGGAAATGCGTGGAAACTCACCCACCCTCCTCATTTCTCGTCAGGATTCCAGAATGCATAAACTTGTTTCGAGATTCCTCTGTTTGGGCCCTGAACCATTTTGGACAACTTCAGGAAGAAGAACAAGAACTTTTTTCAACGTCTCGGAATTGCGCGGAAACTAACCCACCTTCATTTCTCGTGAGGATTCCAGAATCCCTAAACTTGTTTCGAGATTCCTCCGTTTGGGCCCTGAACCATTTGGGACAACTTCAGGAAGAAGAACAAGAACTTTTTTCAACGTCTCGGAAATGCGTGGAAACTCACCCACCCTCCTCATTTCTCGTGAGGACTCCAGAATGCTAAACTTTTTTCGAGATTCCTCCATTTCGGCCGAGAACCATTTGGTTCAACTTCAGGCAGGCGAACACGAACTTTTCTCAACGTCTCGGAATTGCTTGGAAACTCACCCACCCTCCTTATTTCTCTTGAGTATTCTAGAATGCATGAACTTGTTTCGAGATTCCTCCGTTTGGGCCCTGAACCATTTGGGACAACTTGAGGCAGAAGAAGAAGAACTTTTTTCAACGTCTCGGAATTGCGTGGAAACTCACCCACCCTCCTCATTTCTCGTCAGGATTCCAGAATTCATAAACTTGTTTCGAGATTCCTCTGTTTGGGCCCTGAATCATGTGAAACAACTTGACGCAGAAGAACACGAACTTTTTTCAACGTCTCGGAAATGCGTGGAAACTCACCCACCCTCCTCATTTCTCGTCAGGATTCTAGAATGCATAAACTTGTTTCGAGATTCCTCCGTTTGGGCCCTGAACCATTTGGGACAAATTCAGGAAGAAGAACAAGAACTTTTTTCAACGTCTCGGAAATGCGTGGAAACTCACCCACCCTCCTCATTTCTCGTGAGGACTCCAGAATGCTAAACTTTTTTCGAGATTCCTCCATTTCGGCCGAGAACCATTTGGTTCAACTTCAGGCAGGCGAACCGAACTTTTTTCAACGTCTCGGAATTTCTTGGAAACTCACCCACCCTCCTTATTTCTCTTGAGTATTCCAGAATGCATGAACTTGTTTCGAGATTCCTCCGTTTGGGCCCTGAACCATTTGGGACAACTTGAGGCAGAAGAAGAAAAACTTTTTTCAACGTCTCGGAATTGCGTGGAAACTCACCCACCCTCGTCATTTCTCGTCAGGATTCCAGAATGCATAAACTTGTTTCGAGATTCCTCCGTTTGGGCCCTGAATCATGTGGGACAACTTGAGGCAGAAGAACACGAAATTTTTTCAACGTCTCGGAAATGCGTGGAAACTCACCCACCCTCCTCATTTCTCGTCAGGATTCCAGAATGCATAAACTTGTTTCGAGATTCCTCCGTTTGGGCCCTGAACCATTTTGGACAACTTCAGGAAGAAGAACAAGAACTTTTTTCAACGTCTCGGAATTGCGCGGAAACTAACCCACCCTCATTTCTCGTGAGGATTCCAGAATCCCTAAACTTGTTTCGAGATTCCTCTGTTTGGGCCCTGAACCATTTTGGACAACTTCAGGAAGAAGAACAAGAACTTTTTTCAACGTCTCGGAATTGCGCGGAAACTAACCCACCCTCATTTCTCGTGAGGATTCCAGAATCCCTAAACTTGTTTCGAGATTCCTCCGTTTGGGCCCTGAACCATTTGGGACAACTTCAGGAAGAAGAACAAGAACTTTTTTCAACGTCTCGGAAATGCGTGGAAACTCACCCACCCTCCTCATTTCTCGTGAGGACTCCAGAATGCTAAACTTTTTTCGAGATTCCTCCATTTCGGCCGAGAACCATTTGGTTCAACTTCAGGCAGGCGAACACGAACTTTTTTCAACGTCTCGGAATTGCTTGGAAACTCACCCACCCTCCTTATTTCTCTTGAGTATTCCAGAATGCATGAACTTGTTTCGAGATTCCTCCGTTTGGGCCCTGAACCATTTGGGACAACTTGAGGCAGAAGAAGAAGAACTTTTTTCAACGTCTCGGAATTGCGTGGAAACTCACCCACCCTCCTCATTTCTCGTCAGCATTCCAGAATGCATAAACTTGTTTCGAGATTCCTCCGTTTGGGCTCTGAATCATGTGGGACAACTTGAGGCAGAAGAACCCGAACTTTTTTCAACGTCTCGGAAATGCGTGGAAACTCACCCACCCTCCTCATTTCTCGTCAGGATTCATGAATGCATAAACTTGTTTCGAGATTCCTCTGTTTGGGCCCTGAACCATTTTGGACTACTTCAGGAAGAAGAACAAGAACTTTTTTCAACGTCTCGGAATTGCGCGGAAACTAACCCACCCTCATTTCTCGTGAGGATTCCAGAATCCCTAAACTTGTTTCGAGATTCCTCCGTTTGGGCCCTGAACCATTTTGGACATCTTCAGGAAGAAGGACAAGAACTTTTTTCAACGTCTCGGAATTGCGCGGAAACTAAACCACCCTCATTACTCGTGAGGATTCCAGAATCCCTAAACTTGTTTCAAGATTCCTCCGTTTGGGCCCTGAACCATTTGGGACAACTTCAGGAAGAAGAACAATAACTTTTTTCAACGTCTCGGAAATGCGTGGAAACTCACCCACCCTCCTCATTTCTCGTGAGGACTCCAGAATTCCTAAACTTGTTTCAAGATTCCTCCATTTCGGCCTAGAACCATTTGGTTCAACTTCAGGCAGGCGAACACGAAGTTTTTTCAACGTCTCGGAATTGCTTGGAAACTCACCCACCCTCCTTATTTCTCTTGAGTATTCCAGAATGCATGAACTTGTTTCGAGATTCCTCCGTTTGGGCCCTGAACCATTTGGGACAACTTGATGCAGAAGAAGAAGAACTTTTTTCAACGTCTCGGAATTGCGTGGAAACTCACCCACCCTCCTCATTTCTCGTCAGGATTCCAGAATGCATAAACTTGTTTCGAGATTCCTCCGTTTGGGCCCTGAATCATGTGGGACAACTTGAGGCAGAAGAACCCGAACTTTTTTCAACGTCTCGGAAATGCGTGGAAACTCACCCACCCTCCTCATTTCTCGTCAGGATTCCAGAATGCATAAACTTGTTTCGAGATTCCTCTGTTTGGGCCCTGAACCATTTTGGACAACTTCAGGAAGAAGAACAAGAACTTTTTTCAACGTCTCGGAATTGCGCGGAAACTAACCCACCTTCATTTCTCGTGAGGATTCCAGAATCCCTAAACTTGTTTCGAGATTCCTCCGTTTGGGCCCTGAACCATTTGGGACAACTTCAGGAAGAAGAACAAGAACTTTTTTCAACGTCTCGGAAATGCGTGGAAACTCACCCACCCTCCTCATTTCTCGTGAGGACTCCAGAATGCTAAACTTTTTTCGAGATTCCTCCATTTCGGCCGAGAACCATTTGGTTCAACTTCAGGCAGGCGAACACGAACTTTTCTCAACGTCTCGGAATTGCTTGGAAACTCACCCACCCTCCTTATTTCTCTTGAGTATTCTAGAATGCATGAACTTGTTTCGATATTCCTCCGTTTGGGCCCTGAACCATTTGGGACAACTTGAGGCAGAAGAAGAAGAACTTTTTTCAACGTCTCGGAATTGCGTGGAAACTCACCCACCCTCCTCATTTCTCGTCAGGATTCCAGAATTCATAAACTTGTTTCGAGATTCCTCTGTTTGGGCCCTGAATCATGTGAAACAACTTGACGCAGAAGAACACGAACTTTTTTCAACATCTCGGAAATGCGTGGAAACTCACCCACCCTCCTCATTTCTCGTCAGGATTCTAGAATGCATAAACTTGTTTCGAGATTCCTCCGTTTGGGCCCTGAACCATTTGGGACAAATTCAGGAAGAAGAACAAGAACTTTTTTCAACGTCTCGGAAATGCGTGGAAACTCACCCACCCTCCTCATTTCTCGTGAGGACTCCAGAATGCTAAACTTTTTTCGAGATTCCTCCATTTCGGCCGAGAACCATTTGGTTCAACTTCAGGCAGGCGAACCGAACTTTTTTCAACGTCTCGGAATTTCTTGGAAACTCACCCACCCTCCTTATTTCTCTTGAGTATTCCAGAATGCATGAACTTGTTTCGAGATTCCTCCGTTTGGGCCCTGAACCATTTGGGACAACTTGAGGCAGAAGAAGAAAAACTTTTTTCAACGTCTCGGAATTGCGTGGAAACTCACCCACCCTCGTCATTTCTCGTCAGGATTCCAGAATGCATAAACTTGTTTCGAGATTCCTCCGTTTGGGCCCTGAATCATGTGGGACAACTTGAGGCAGAAGAACACGAAATTTTTTCAACGTCTCGGAAATGCGTGGAAACTCACCCACCCTCCTCATTTCTCGTCAGGATTCCAGAATGCATAAACTTGTTTCGAGATTCCTCCGTTTGGGCCCTGAACCATTTTGGACAACTTCAGGAAGAAGAACAAGAACTTTTTTCAACGTCTCGGAATTGCGCGGAAACTAACCCACCCTCATTTCTCGTGAGGATTCCAGAATCCCTAAACTTGTTTCGAGATTCCTCTGTTTGGGCCCTGAACCATTTTGGACAACTTCAGGAAGAAGAACAAGAACTTTTTTCAACGTCTCGGAATTGCGCGGAAACTAACCCACCCTCATTTCTCGTGAGGATTCCAGAATCCCTAAACTTGTTTCGAGATTCCTCCGTTTGGGCCCTGAACCATTTGGGACAACTTCAGGAAGAAGAACAAGAACTTTTTTCAACGTCTCGGAAATGCGTGGAAACTCACCCACCCTCCTCATTTCTCGTGAGGACTCCAGAATGCTAAACTTTTTTCGAGATTCCTCCATTTCGGCCGAGAACCATTTGGTTCAACTTCAGGCAGGCGAACACGAACTTTTTTCAACGTCTCGGAATTGCTTGGAAACTCACCCACCCTCCTTATTTCTCTTGAGTATTCCAGAATGCATGAACTTGTTTCGAGATTCCTCCGTTTGGGCCCTGAACCATTTGGGACAACTTGAGGCAGAAGAAGAAGAACTTTTTTCAACGTCTCGGAATTGCGTGGAAACTCACCCACCCTCCTCATTTCTCGTCAGCATTCCAGAATGCATAAACTTGTTTCGAGATTCCTCCGTTTGGGCTCTGAATCATGTGGGACAACTTGAGGCAGAAGAACCCGAACTTTTTTCAACGTCTCGGAAATGCGTGGAAACTGACCCACCCTCCTCATTTCTCGTCAGGATTCATGAATGCATAAACTTGTTTCGAGATTCCTCTGTTTGGGCCCTGAACCATTTTGGACTACTTCAGGAAGAAGAACAAGAACTTTTTTCAACGTCTCGGAATTGCGGGGAAACTAACCCACCCTCATTTCTCGTGAGGATTCCAGAATCCCTAAACTTGTTTCGAGATTCCTCCGTTTGGGCCCTGAACCATTTTGGACATCTTCAGGAAGAAGGACAAGAACTTTTTTCAACGTCTCGGAATTGCGCGGAAACTAAACCACCCTCATTACTCGTGAGGATTCCAGAATCCCTAAACTTGTTTCAAGATTCCTCCGTTTGGGCCCTGAACCATTTGGGACAACTTCAGGAAGAAGAACAATAACTTTTTTCAACGTCTCGGAAATGCGTGGAAACTCACCCACCCTCCTCATTTCTCGTGAGGACTCCAGAATTCCTAAACTTGTTTCAAGATTCCTCCATTTCGGCCTAGAACCATTTGGTTCAACTTCAGGCAGGCGAACACGAAGTTTTTTCAACGTCTCGGAATTGCTTGGAAACTCACCCACCCTCCTTATTTCTCTTGAGTATTCCAGAATGCATGAACTTGTTTCGAGATTCCTCCGTTTGGGCCCTGAACCATTTGGGACAACTTGATGCAGAAGAAGAAGAACTTTTTTCAACGTCTCGGAATTGCGTGGAAACTCACCCACCCTCCTCATTTCTCGTCAGGATTCCAGAATGCATAAACTTGTTTCGAGATTCCTCCGTTTGGGCCCTGAATCATGTGGGACAACTTGAGGCAGAAGAACCCGAACTTTTTTCAACGTCTCGGAAATGCGTGGAAACTCACCCACCCTCCTCATTTCTCATCAGGATTCCAGAATGCATAAACTTGTTTCGAGATTCCTCTGTTTGGGCCCTGAACCATTTTGGACAACTTCAGGAAGAAGAACAAGAACTTTTTTCAACGTCTCGGAATTGCGCGGAAACTAACCCACCTTCATTTCTCGTGAGGATTCCAGAATCCCTAAACTTGTTTCGAGATTCCTCCGTTTGGGCCCTGAACCATTTGGGACAACTTCAGGAAGAAGAACAAGAACTTTTTTCAACGTCTCGGAAATGCGTGGAAACTCACCCACCCTCCTCATTTCTCGTGAGGACTCCAGAATGCTAAACTTTTTTCGAGATTCCTCCATTTCGGCCGAGAACCATTTGGTTCAACTTCAGGCAGGCGAACACGAACTTTTCTCAACGTCTCGGAATTGCTTGGAAACTCACCCACCCTCCTTATTTCTCTTGAGTATTCTAGAATGCATGAACTTGTTTCGAGATTCCTCCGTTTGGGCCCTGAACCATTTGGGACAACTTGAGGCAGAAGAAGAAGAACTTTTTTCAACGTCTCGGAATTGCGTGGAAACTCACCCACCCTCCTCATTTCTCGTCAGGATTCCAGAATTCATAAACTTGTTTCGAGATTCCTCTGTTTGGGCCCTGAATCATGTGAAACAACTTGACGCAGAAGAACACGAACTTTTTTCAACGTCTCGGAAATGCGTGGAAACTCACCCACCCTCCTCATTTCTCGTCAGGATTCTAGAATGCATAAACTTGTTTCGAGATTCCTCCGTTTGGGCCCTGAACCATTTGGGACAAATTCAGGAAGAAGAACAAGAACTTTTTTCAACGTCTCGGAAATGCGTGGAAACTCACCCACCCTCCTCATTTCTCGTGAGGACTCCAGAATGCTAAACTTTTTTCGAGATTCCTCCATTTCGGCCGAGAACCATTTGGTTCAACTTCAGGCAGGCGAACCGAACTTTTTTCAACGTCTCGGAATTTCTTGGAAACTCACCCACCCTCCTTATTTCTCTTGAGTATTCCAGAATGCATGAACTTGTTTCGAGATTCCTCCGTTTGGGCCCTGAACCATTTGGGACAACTTGAGGCAGAAGAAGAAAAACTTTTTTCAACGTCTCGGAATTGCGTGGAAACTCACCCACCCTCGTCATTTCTCGTCAGGATTCCAGAATGCATAAACTTGTTTCGAGATTCCTCCGTTTGGGCCCTGAATCATGTGGGACAACTTGAGGCAGAAGAACACGAAATTTTTTCAACGTCTCGGAAATGCGTGGAAACTCACCCACCCTCCTCATTTCTCGTCAGGATTCCAGAATGCATAAACTTGTTTCGAGATTCCTCCGTTTGGGCCCTGAACCATTTTGGACAACTTCAGGAAGAAGAACAAGAACTTTTTTCAACGTCTCGGAATTGCGCGGAAACTAACCCACCCTCATTTCTCGTGAGGATTCCAGAATCCCTAAACTTGTTTCGAGATTCCTCTGTTTGGGCCCTGAACCATTTTGGACAACTTCAGGAAGAAGAACAAGAACTTTTTTCAACGTCTCGGAATTGCGCGGAAACTAACCCACCCTCATTTCTCGTGAGGATTCCAGAATCCCTAAACTTGTTTCGAGATTCCTCCGTTTGGGCCCTGAACCATTTGGGACAACTTCAGGAAGAAGAACAAGAACTTTTTTCAACGTCTCGGAAATGCGTGGAAACTCACCCACCCTCCTCATTTCTCGTGAGGACTCCAGAATGCTAAACTTTTTTCGAGATTCCTCCATTTCGGCCGAGAACCATTTGGTTCAACTTCAGGCAGGCGAACACGAACTTTTTTCAACGTCTCGGAATTGCTTGGAAACTCACCCACCCTCCTTATTTCTCTTGAGTATTCCAGAATGCATGAACTTGTTTCGAGATTCCTCCGTTTGGGCCCTGAACCATTTGGGACAACTTGAGGCAGAAGAAGAAGAACTTTTTTCAACGTCTCGGAATTGCGTGGAAACTCACCCACCCTCCTCATTTCTCGTCAGCATTCCAGAATGCATAAACTTGTTTCGAGATTCCTCCGTTTGGGCTCTGAATCATGTGGGACAACTTGAGGCAGAAGAACCCGAACTTTTTTCAACGTCTCGGAAATGCGTGGAAACTCACCCACCCTCCTCATTTCTCGTCAGGATTCATGAATGCATAAACTTGTTTCGAGATTCCTCTGTTTGGGCCCTGAACCATTTTGGACTACTTCAGGAAGAAGAACAAGAACTTTTTTCAACGTCTCGGAATTGCGGGGAAACTAACCCACCCTCATTTCTCGTGAGGATTCCAGAATCCCTAAACTTGTTTCGAGATTCCTCTGTTTGGGCCCTGAACCATTTTGGACATCTTCAGGAAGAAGGACAAGAACTTTTTTCAACGTCTCGGAATTGCGCGGAAACTAAACCACCCTCATTACTCGTGAGGATTCCAGAATCCCTAAACTTGTTTCAAGATTCCTCCGTTTGGGCCCTGAACCATTTGGGACAACTTCAGGAAGAAGAACAATAACTTTTTTCAACGTCTCGGAAATGCGTGGAAACTCACCCACCCTCCTCATTTCTCGTGAGGACTCCAGAATTCCTAAACTTGTTTCAAGATTCCTCCATTTCGGCCTAGAACCATTTGGTTCAACTTCAGGCAGGCGAACACGAAGTTTTTTCAACGTCTCGGAATTGCTTGGAAACTCACCCACCCTCCTTATTTCTCTTGAGTATTCCAGAATGCATGAACTTGTTTCGAGATTCCTCCGTTTGGGCCCTGAACCATTTGGGACAACTTGATGCAGAAGAAGAAGAACTTTTTTCAACGTCTCGGAATTGCGTGGAAACTCACCCACCCTCCTCATTTCTCGTCAGGATTCCAGAATGCATAAACTTGTTTCGAGATTCCTCCGTTTGGGCCCTGAATCATGTGGGACAACTTGAGGCAGAAGAACCCGAACTTTTTTCAACGTCTCGGAAATGCGTGGAAACTCACCCACCCTCCTCATTTCTCGTCAGGATTCCAGAATGCATAAACTTGTTTCGAGATTCCTCTGTTTGGGCCCTGAACCATTTTGGACAACTTCAGGAAGAAGAACAAGAACTTTTTTCAACGTCTCGGAATTGCGCGGAAACTAACCCACCTTCATTTCTCGTGAGGATTCCAGAATCCCTAAACTTGTTTCGAGATTCCTCCGTTTGGGCCCTGAACCATTTGGGACAACTTCAGGAAGAAGAACAAGAACTTTTTTCAACGTCTCGGAAATGCGTGGAAACTCACCCACCCTCCTCATTTCTCGTGAGGACTCCAGAATGCTAAACTTTTTTCGAGATTCCTCCATTTCGGCCGAGAACCATTTGGTTCAACTTCAGGCAGGCGAACACGAACTTTTCTCAACGTCTCGGAATTGCTTGGAAACTCACCCACCCTCCTTATTTCTCTTGAGTATTCTAGAATGCATGAACTTGTTTCGAGATTCCTCCGTTTGGGCCCTGAACCATTTGGGACAACTTGAGGCAGAAGAAGAAGAACTTTTTTCAACGTCTCGGAATTGCGTGGAAACTCACCCACCCTCCTCATTTCTCGTCAGGATTCCAGAATTCATAAACTTGTTTCGAGATTCCTCTGTTTGGGCCCTGAATCATGTGAAACAACTTGACGCAGAAGAACACGAACTTTTTTCAACGTCTCGGAAATGCGTGGAAACTCACCCACCCTCCTCATTTCTCGTCAGGATTCTAGAATGCATAAACTTGTTTCGAGATTCCTCCGTTTGGGCCCTGAACCATTTGGGACAAATTCAGGAAGAAGAACAAGAACTTTTTTCAACGTCTCGGAAATGCGTGGAAACTCACCCACCCTCCTCATTTCTCGTGAGGACTCCAGAATGCTAAACTTTTTTCGAGATTCCTCCATTTCGGCCGAGAACCATTTGGTTCAACTTCAGGCAGGCGAACCGAACTTTTTTCAACGTCTCGGAATTTCTTGGAAACTCACCCACCCTCCTTATTTCTCTTGAGTATTCCAGAATGCATGAACTTGTTTCGAGATTCCTCCGTTTGGGCCCTGAACCATTTGGGACAACTTGAGGCAGAAGAAGAAAAACTTTTTTCAACGTCTCGGAATTGCGTGGAAACTCACCCACCCTCGTCATTTCTCGTCAGGATTCCAGAATGCATAAACTTGTTTCGAGATTCCTCCGTTTGGGCCCTGAATCATGTGGGACAACTTGAGGCAGAAGAACACGAAATTTTTTCAACGTCTCGGAAATGCGTGGAAACTCACCCACCCTCCTCATTTCTCGTCAGGATTCCAGAATGCATAAACTTGTTTCGAGATTCCTCCGTTTGGGCCCTGAACCATTTTGGACAACTTCAGGAAGAAGAACAAGAACTTTTTTCAACGTCTCGGAATTGCGCGGAAACTAACCCACCCTCATTTCTCGTGAGGATTCCAGAATCCCTAAACTTGTTTCGAGATTCCTCTGTTTGGGCCCTGAACCATTTTGGACAACTTCAGGAAGAAGAACAAGAACTTTTTTCAACGTCTCGGAATTGCGCGGAAACTAACCCACCCTCATTTCTCGTGAGGATTCCAGAATCCCTAAACTTGTTTCGAGATTCCTCCGTTTGGGCCCTGAACCATTTGGGACAACTTCAGGAAGAAGAACAAGAACTTTTTTCAACGTCTCGGAAATGCGTGGAAACTCACCCACCCTCCTCATTTCTCGTGAGGACTCCAGAATGCTAAACTTTTTTCGAGATTCCTCCATTTCGGCCGAGAACCATTTGGTTCAACTTCAGGCAGGCGAACACGAACTTTTTTCAACGTCTCGGAATTGCTTGGAAACTCACCCACCCTCCTTATTTCTCTTGAGTATTCCAGAATGCATGAACTTGTTTCGAGATTCCTCCGTTTGGGCCCTGAACCATTTGGGACAACTTGAGGCAGAAGAAGAAGAACTTTTTTCAACGTCTCGGAATTGCGTGGAAACTCACCCACCCTCCTCATTTCTCGTCAGGATTCCAGAATGCATAAACTTGTTTCGAGATTCCTCCGTTTGGGCCCTGAATCATGTCGGACAACTTGAGGCAGAAGAACACGAACTTTTTTCAACGTCTCGGAAATGCGTGGAAACTCACCCACCCTCCTCATTTCTCGTCAGGATTCCAGAATGCATAAACTTGTTTCGAGATTCCTCCGTTTGGGCCCTGAACCATTTTGGACAACTTCAGGAAGAAGAACAAGAAATTTTTCAACGTCTCGGAATTGCGCGGAAACTAACCCACCCTCATTTCTCGTGAGGATTCCAGAATCCCTATACTTGTTTCGAGATTCCTCCGTTTGGGCCCTGAACCATTTGGGACAACTTCAGGAAGAAGAACAAGAACTTTTTTCAACGTCTCGGAAATGCGTGGAAACTCACCCACCCTCCTCATTTCTCGTGAGGACTCCAGAATGCTAAACTTTTTTCGAGATTCCTCCATTTCAGCCGAGAACTATTTGGTTCAACTTCAGGCAGGCGAACACGAACTTTTGTCAACGTCTCAGAATTTCTTGGAAACTCACCCACCCTCCTTATTTCTCTTGAGTATTCCAGAATGCATGAACTTGTTTCGAGATTCCTCCGTTTGGGCCCTGAACCATTTGGGACAACTTGAGGCAGAAGAAGAAAAACTTTTTTCAACGTCTCGGAATTGCGTGGAAACTCACCCACCCTCGTCATTTCTCGTCAGGATTCCAGAATGCATAAACTTGTTTCGAGATTCCTCCGTTTGGGCCCTGAATCATGTGGGACAACTTGAGGCAGAAGAACACGAAATTTTTTCAACGTCTCGGAAATGCGTGGAAACTCACCCACCCTCCTCATTTCTCGTCAGGATTCCAGAATGCATAAACTTGTTTCGAGATTCCTCCCTTTGGGCCCTGAACCATTTTGGACAACTTCAGGAAGAAGAACAAGAACTTTTTTCAACGTCTCGGAATTGCGCGGAAACTAACCCACCCTCATTTCTCGTGAGGATTCCAGAATCCCTAAACTTGTTTCGAGATTCCTCCGTTTGGGCCCTGAACCATTTTGGACAACTTCAGGAAGAAGAACAAGAACTTTTTTCAACGTCTCGGAATTGCGCGGAAACTAACCCACCCTCATTTCTCGTGAGGATTCCAGAATCCCTAAACTTGTTTCGAGATTCCTCCGTTTGGGCCCTGAACCATTTGGGACAACTTCAGGAAGAAGAACAAGAACTTTTTTCAACGTCTCGGAAATGCGTGGAAACTCACCCACCCTCCTCATTTCTCGTGAGGACTCCAGAATGCTAAACTTTTTCCGAGATTCCTCCATTTCGGCCGAGAACCATTTGGTTCAACTTCAGGCAGGTGAACACGAACTTTTTTCAACGTCTCGGAATTGCTTGGAAACTCACCCACCCTCCTTATTTCTCTTGAGTATTCCAGAATGCATGAACTTGTTTCGAGATTCCTCCGTTTGGGCCCTGAACCATTTGGGACAACTTGAGGCAGAAGAAGAAGAACTTTTTTCAACGTCTCGGAATTGCGTGGAAACTCACCCACCCTCCTCATTTCTCGTCAGGATTCCAGAATGCATAAACTTGTTTCGAGATTCCTCCGTTTGGGCCCTGAATCATGTGGGACAACTTGAGGCAGAAGAACACGAACTTTTTTCAACGTCTCGGAAATGCGTGGAAACTCACCCACCCTCCTCATTTCTCGTCAGGATTCCAGAATGCATAAACTTGTTTCGAGATTCCTCCGTTTGGGCCCTGAACCATTTGGGACAACTTGAGGCAGAAGAAGAAGAACTTTTTTCAACGTCTCGGAATTGCGTGGAAACTCACCCACCCTCCTCATTTCTCGTCAGGATTCCAGAATGCATAAACTTGTTTCGAGATTCCTCCGTTTGGGCCCTGAATCATGTGGGACAACTTGAGGCAGAAGAACACGAACTTTTTTCAACGTCTCGGAAATGCGTGGAAACTCACCCACCCTCCTCATTTCTCGTGAGGACTCCAGAATGCTAAACTTTTTTCGAGATTCCTCCATTTCGGCCGACAACTATTTGGTTCAACTTCAGGCTGGCGAACACGAACTTTTGTCAACGTCTCGGAATTTCTTGGAAACTCACCCACCCTCCTTATTTCTCTTGAGTATTCCAGAATGCATGAACTTGTTTCGAGATTCCTCCGTTTGGGCCCTGAACCATTTGGGACAACTTGAGGCAGAAGAAGAAAAACTTTTTTCAACGTCTCGGAATTGCGTGGAAACTCACCCACCCTCCTCATTTCTCGTCAGGATTCCAGAATGCATAAACTTGTTTCGAGATTCCTCCGTTTGGGCCCTGAATCATGTGGGACAACTTGAGGCAGAAGAACCCGAACTTTTTTCATCGTCTCGGAAATGCGTGGAAACTCACCCACCCTCCTCATTTCTCGTCAGGATTCCAGAATGCATAAACTTGTTTCGAGATTCCTCTGTTTGGGCCCTGAACCATTTTGGACAACTTCAGGAAGAAGAACAAGAACTTTTTTCAACGTCTCGGAATTGCGCGGAAACTAACCCACCCTCATTTCTCGTGAGGATTCCAGAATCCCTAAACTTGTTTCGAGATTCCTCCGTTTGGGCCCTGAACCATTTTGGACATCTTCAGGAAGAAGAACAAGAACTTTTTTCAACGTCTCGGAATTGCGCGGAAACTAACCCACCCTCATTACTCGTGAGGATTCCAGAATCCCTAAACTTGTTTCGAGATTCCTCCGTTTGGGCCCTGAACCATTTGGGACAACTTCAGGAAGAAGAACAAGAACTTTTTTCAACGTCTCGGAAATGCGTGGAATCTCACCCACCCTCCTCATTTCTCGTGAGGACTCCAGAATGCCTAAACTTGTTTCGAGATTCCTCCGTTTCGGCCTAGAACCATTTGGGACAACTTCAGGCAGAAGAACACGAACTTTTTTCAACGTCTAGCAATTGCGCGGAAACTGACCCACCCTTCTCATTTATCGTGAGGATTCCAGAATGCCTAAACTTGCTTCAAGATTCCTCCGTTTGGGCCCTGAACCATTTGGGACAACATCAGGCAGAAGAACACGAACTTTTTTCAACGTCTCGGAAATACGTGGAAACTCACCCACCCTCCTCATTTCTCGTGAGGATTCCAGAAAGCCTAAACTTCTTTCGAGATTCCTCCGTTTGGACCCTGAACCATTTGGGACAACACCAGGCAGAAGAACACGAACTTTTTTCAACGTCTCGGAAATACGTGGAAACTCACCCACCCTCCTCATTTCTCGTGAGGACTCCAGAATGCCTAAACTTGTTTCGAGATTCCTCCATTTCGGCCTAGAACCATTTGGTTCAACTTCAGGCAGGCGAACACGAAGTTTTTTCAACGTCTCGGAATTGCCTGGAAACTCACCCACCCTCCTTATTTCTCTTGAGTATTCCAGAATGCGTGAACTTGTTTCGAGATTCCTCCGTTTGGGCCCTGAACCATTTTGGACAACTTCAGGAAGAAGAACAAGAACTTTTTTCAACGTCTCGGAATTGTGCGGAAACTAACCCACCCTCATTTCTCGTGAGGATTCCAGAATCCCTAAACTTGTTTCGAGATTCCTCCGTTTGGGCCCTGAACCATTTTGGACAACTTCAGGAAGAAGCACAAGAACTTTTTTCAACGTCTCGGAATTGCGCGGAAACTAACCCACCCTCATTTCTCGTGAGGATTCCAGAATCCCTAAACTTGTTTCGAGATTCCTCCGTTTGGGCCCTGAACCATTTGGGACAACTTCAGGAAGAAGAAGACGAACTTTTTTCAACGTCTCGGAAATGCGTGGAAACTCACCCACCCTCCTCATTTCTCGTGAGGACTCCAGAATGCTAAACTTTTTTCGAGATTCCTCCATTTCGGCCGAGAACCATTTGGTTCAACTTCAGGCAGGCGAACACGAACTTTTTTCAACGTCTCAGAATTGCTTGGAAACTCACCCACCCTCCTTATTTCTCTTGAGTATTCCAGAATGCATGAACTTGTTTCGAGATTCCTCCGTTTGGGCCCTGAACCATTTGGGACAACTTGAGGCAGAAGAAGAAGAACTTTTTTCAACGTCTCGGAATTGCGTGGAAACTCACCCACCCTCCTCATTTCTCGTCAGGATTCCAGAATGCATAAACTTGTTTCGAGATTCCTCCGTTTGGGCCCTGAATCATGTGGGACAACTTGAGGCAGAAGAACCCGAACTTTTTTCAACGTCTCGGAAATGCGTGGAAACTCACCCACCCTCCTCATTTCTCGTCAGGATTCCAGAATGCATAAACTTGTTTCGAGATTCCTCTGTTTGGGCCCTGAACCATTTTGGACAACTTCAGGAAGAAGAACAAGAACTTTTTTCAACGTCTCGGAATTGCGCGGAAACTAACCCACCCTCATTTCTCGTGAGGATTCCAGAATCCCTAAACTTGTTTCGAGATTCCTCCGTTTGGGCCCTGAACCATTTTGGACATCTTCAGGAAGAAGAACAAGAACTTTTTTCAACGTCTCGGAATTGCGCGGAAACTAACCCACCCTCATTACTCGTGAGGATTCCAGAATCCCTAAACTTGTTTCGAGATTCCTCCGTTTGGGCCCTGAACCATTTGGGACAACTTCAGGAAGAAGAACAAGAACTTTTTTCAACGTCTCGGAAATGCGTGGAAACTCACCCACCCTCCTCATTTCTCGTGAGGACTCCAGAATGCCTAAACTTGTTTCGAGATTCCTCCGTTTCGGCCTAGAACCATTTGGGACAACTTCAGGCAGAAGAACACGAACTTTTTTCAACGTCTCGCAATTGCGCGGAAACTGACCCACCCTTCTCATTTATCGTGAGGATTCCAGAATGCCTAAACTTGCTTCAAGATTCCTCCGTTTGGGCCCTGAACCATTTGGGACAACATCAGGCAGAAGAACACGAACTTTTTTCAACGTCTCGGAAATACGTGGAAACTCACCCACCCTCCTCATTTCTCGTGAGGATTCCAGAAAGCCTAAACTTCTTTCGAGATTCCTCCGTTTGGACCCTGAACCATTTGGGACAACACCAGGCAGAAGAACACGAACTTTTTTCAACGTCTCGGAAATACGTGGAAACTCACCCACCCTCCTCATTTCTCGTGAGGATTCCAGAACGGCTAAACTTGTTTCAAGATTCCTCCATTTGGGCCCTGAACAATTTGGGACAACTTCAGGAAGAAGAACAAGAACTTTTTTCAACGTCTCGGAAATGCATGGAAACTCACCCACCCTCCTCATTTCTCGTGAGGACTCCAGAATGCCTAAACTTTTTTCGAGATTCCTCCATTTCGGCCTAGAACCATTTCGTTCAACTTCAGGCAGGCGAACACGAAGTTTTTTCAACGTCTCGGAATTGCCTGGAAACTCACCCACCCTCCTTATTTCTCTTGAGTATTCCAGAATGCATGAACTTGTTTCGAGATTCCTCCGTTTGGGCCCTGAACCATTTGGGACAACTTGAGGCTGAAGAAGAAGAACTTTTTTCAACGTCTCGGAATTGCGTGGAAACTCACCCACCCACCTCATTTCTCGTCAGGATTCCAGAATGCATAAACTTGTTTTGAGATTCCTCCGTTTGGGCCCTGAATCATGTGGGACAACTTGAGGCAGAAGAACACGAACTTTTTTCAACGTCTCGGAAATGCGTGGAAACTCACCCACCCTCCTCATTTCTCGTCAGGATTCCAGAATGCATAAACTTGTTTCGAGATTCCTCCGTTTGGGCCCTGAACCATTTTGGACAACTTCAGGAAGAAGAACAAGAACTTTTTTCAACGTCTCGGAATTGCGCGGAAACTAACCCACCCTCATTTCTCGTGAGGATTCCAGAATCCCTAAACTTGTTTCGAGATTCCTCCGTTTGGGCCCTGAACCATTTTGGACAACTTCAGGAAGAAGAACAAGAACTTTTTTCAACGTCTCGGAATTGCGCGGAAACTAACCCACCCTCATTTCTCGTGAGGATTCCAGAATCCCTAAACTTGTTTCGAGATTCCTCCGTTTGGGCCCTGAACCATTTGGGACAACTTCAGGAAGAAGAACAAGAACTTTTTTCAACGTCTCGGAAATGCGTGGAAACTCACCCACCCTCCTCATTTCTCGTGAGGACTCCAGAATGCTAAACTTTTTTCGAGATTCCTCCATTTCGGCCGAGAACCATTTGGTTCAACTTCAGGCAGGCGAACACGAACTTTTCTCAACGTCTCGGAATTGCTTGGAAACTCACCCACCCTCCTTATTTCTCTTGAGTATTCTAGAATGCATGAACTTGTTTCGAGATTCCTCCGTTTGGGCCCTGAACCATTTGGGACAACTTGAGGCAGAAGAAGAAGAGCTTTTTTCAACGTCTCGGAATTGCGTGGAAACTCACCCACCCTCCTCATTTCTCGTCAAGATTCCAGAATGCATAAACTTGTTTCGAGATTCCTCCGTTTGGGCCCTGAATCATGTGAAACAACTTGAGGCAGAAGAACACGAACTTTTTTCAACGTCTCGGAAATGCGTGGAAACTCACCCACCCTCCTCATTTCTCGTCAGGATTCCAGAATGCATAAACTTGTTTCGAGATTCCTCCGTTTGGGCCCTGAACCATTTTGGACAACTTCAGGAAGAAGAACAAGAACTTTTTTCAACGTCTCGGAAATGCGTGGAAACTCACCCACCCTCCTCATTTCTCGTGAGGACTCCAGAATGCTAAACTTTTTTCGAGATTCCTCCATTTCGGCCGAGAACCATTTGGTTCAACTTCAGGCAGGCGAACCGAACTTTTTTCAACGTCTCGGAATTTCTTGGAAACTCACCCACCCTCCTTAATTCTCTTGAGTATTCCAGAATGCATGAACTTGTTTCGAGATTCCTCCGTTTGGGCCCTGAACCATTTGGGACAACTTGAGGCAGAAGAAGAAAAACTTTTTTCAACGTCTCGGAATTGCGTGGAAACTCACCCACCCTCCTCATTTCTCGTCAGGATTCCAGAATGCATAAACTTGTTTCGAGATTCCTCCGTTTGGGCCCTGAATCATGTGGGACAACTTGAGGCAGAAGAACACGAAATTTTTTAACGTCTCGGAAATGCGTGGAAACTCACCCACCCTCCTCATTTCTCGTCAGGATTCCAGAATGCATAAACTTGTTTCGAGATTCCTCCGTTTGGGCCCTGAATCATGTGGGACAACTTGAGGCAGAAGAACACGAACTTTTTTCAACGTCTCGGAAATGCGTGGAAACTCACCCACCCTCCTCATTTCTTGTCAGGATTCCAGAATGCATAAACTTGTTTCGAGATTCCTCCGTTTGCGCCCTGAACCATTTTGGACAACTTCAGGAAGAAGAACAAGAACTTTTTTCAACGTCTCGGAAATGCGTGGAAACTCACCCACCCTCCTCATTTCTCGTGAGGACTCCAGAATGCTAAACTTTTTTCGAGATTCCTCCATTTCGGCCGAGAACCATTTGGTTCAACTTCAGGCAGGCGAACCGAACTTTTTTCAACGTCTCGGAATTTCTTGGAAACTCACCCACCCTCCTTATTTCTCTTGAGTATTCCAGAATGCATGAACTTGTTTCGAGATTCCTCCGTTTGGGCCCTGAACCATTTGGGACAACTTGAGGCAGAAGAAGAAAAACTTTTTTCAACGTCTCGGAATTGCGTGGAAACTCACCCACCCTCCTCATTTCTCGTCAGGATTCCAGAATGCATAAACTTGTTTCGAGATTCCTCTGTTTGGGCCCTGAACCATTTTGGACAACTTCAGGAAGAAGAACAAGAACTTTTTTCAACGTCTCGGAATTGCGCGGAAACTAACCCACCCTCATTTCTCGTGAGGATTCCAGAATCCCTAAACTTGTTTCGAGATTCCTCCGTTTGGGCCCTGAACCATTTTGGACATCTTCAGGAAGAAGAACAAGAACTTTTTTCAACGTCTCGGAATTGCGCGGAAACTAACCCACCCTCATTACTCGTGAGGATTCCAGAATCCCTAAACTTGTTTCGAGATTCCTCCGTTTGGGCCCTGAACCATTTGGGACAACTTCAGGAAGAAGAACAAGAACTTTTTTCAAGTTCTCGGAAATGCGTGGAAACTCACCCACCCTCCTCATTTCTCGTGAGGACTCCAGAATGCCTAAACTTGTTTCGAGATTCCTCCGTTTCGGCCTAGAACCATTTGGGACAACTTCAGGCAGTAGAACACGAACTTTTTTCAACGTCTCGCAATTGCGCGGAAACTGACCCACCCTTCTCATTTATCGTGAGGATTCCAGAATGCCTAAACTTGCTTCCAGATTCCTCCGTTTGGGCCCTGAACCATTTGGGACAACATCAGGCAGAAGAACACGAACTTTTTTCAACGTCTCGGAAATACGTGGAAACTCACCCACCCTCCTCATTTCTCGTGAGGATTCCAGAAAGCCTAAACTTCTTTCGAGATTCCTCCGTTTGGACCCTGAACCATTTGGGACAACACCAGGCAGAAGAACACGAACTTTTTTCAACGTCTCGGAAATACGTGGAAACTCACCCACCCTCCTCATTTCTCGTGAGGATTCCAGAACGGCTAAACTTGTTTCCAGATTCCTCCATTTGGGCCCTGAACCATTTGGGACAACTTCAGGAAGAAGAACAAGAACTTTTTTCAACGTCTCGGAAATGCGTGGAAACTCACCCACCCTCCTCATTTCTCGTGAGGACTCCAGAATGCCTAAACTTGTTTCGAGATTCCTCCATTTCGGCCTAGAACCATTTGGTTCAACTTCAGGCAGGCGAACACGAAGTTTTTTCAACGTCTCGGAATTGCCTGGAAACTCACCCACCCTCCTTATTTCTCTTGAGTATTCCAGAATGCATGAACTTGTTTCGAGATTCCTCCGTTTGGGCCCTGAACCATTTGGGACAACTTGAGGCTGAAGAAGAAGAACCTTTTTCAACGTCTCGGAATTGCGTGGAAACTCACCCACCCACCTCATTTCTCGTCAGGATTCCAGAATGCATAAACTTGTTTCGAGATTCCTCCGTTTGGGCCCTGAATCATGTGGGACAACTTGAGGCAGAAGAACACGAACTTTTTTCAACGTCTCGGAAATGCGTGGAAACTCACCCACCCTCCTCATTTCTCGTCAGGATTCCAGAATGCATAAACTTGTTTCGAGATTCCTCCGTTTGGGCCCTGAACCATTTTGGACAACTTCAGGAAGAAGAACAAGAACTTTTTTCAACGTCTCGGAATTGCGGGGAAACTAACCCACCCTCATTTCTCGTGAGGATTCCAGAATCCCTAAACTTGTTTCGAGATTCCTCCGTTTGGGCCCTGAACCATTTTGGACATCTTCAGGAAGAAGAACAAGAACTTTTTTCAACGTCTCGGAATTGCGCGGAAACTAACCCACCCTCATTACTCGTGAGGATTCCAGAATCCCTAAACTTGTTTCGAGATTCCTCCGTTTGGGCCCTGAACCATTTGGGACAACTTCAGGAAGAAGAACAAGAACTTTTTTCAAGTTCTCGGAAATGCGTGGAAACTCACCCACCCTCCTCATTTCTCGTGAGGACTCCAGAATGCCTAAACTTGTTTCGAGATTCCTCCGTTTCGGCCTAGAACCATTTGGGACAACTTCAGGCAGTAGAACACGAACTTTTTTCAACGTCTCGCAATTGCGCGGAAACTGACCCACCCTTCTCATTTATCGTGAGGATTCCAGAATGCCTAAACTTGCTTCAAGATTCCTCCGTTTGGGCCCTGAACCATTTGGGACAACATCAGGCAGAAGAACACGAACTTTTTTCAACGTCTCGGAAATACGTGGAAACTCACCCACCCTCCTCATTTCTCGTGAGGATTCCAGAAAGCCTAAACTTCTTTCGAGATTCCTCCGTTTGGACCCTGAACCATTTGGGACAACACCAGGCAGAAGAACACGAACTTTTTTCAACGTCTCGGAAATACGTGGAAACTCACCCACCCTCCTCATTTCTCGTGAGGATTCCAGAACGGCTAAACTTGTTTCCAGATTCCTCCATTTGGGCCCTGAACCATTTGGGACAACTTCAGGAAGAAGAACAAGAACTTTTTTCAACGTCTCGGAAATGCGTGGAAACTCACCCACCCTCCTCATTTCTCGTGAGGACTCCAGAATGCCTAAACTTGTTTCGAGATTCCTCCATTTCGGCCTAGAACCATTTGGTTCAACTTCAGGCAGGCGAACACGAAGTTTTTTCAACGTCTCGGAATTGCCTGGAAACTCACCCACCCTCCTTATTTCTCTTGAGTATTCCAGAATGCATGAACTTGTTTCGAGATTCCTCCGTTTGGGCCCTGAACCATTTGGGACAACTTGAGGCTGAAGAAGAAGAACCTTTTTCAACGTCTCGGAATTGCGTGGAAACTCACCCACCCACCTCATTTCTCGTCAGGATTCCAGAATGCATAAACTTGTTTCGAGATTCCTCCGTTTGGGCCCTGAATCATGTGGGACAACTTGAGGCAGAAGAACACGAACTTTTTTCAACGTCTCGGAAATGCGTGGAAACTCACCCACCCTCCTCATTTCTCGTCAGGATTCCAGAATGCATAAACTTGTTTCGAGATTCCTCCGTTTGGGCCCTGAACCATTTTGGACAACTTCAGGAAGAAGAACAAGAACTTTTTTCAACGTCTCGGAATTGCGGGGAAACTAACCCACCCTCATTTCTCGTGAGGATTCCAGAATCCCTAAACTTGTTTCGAGATTCCTCCGTTTGGGCCCTGAACCATTTTGGACAACTTCAGGAAGAAGAACAAGAACTTTTTTCAACGTCTCGGAATTGCGCGGAAACTAACCCACCCTCATTACTCGTGAGGATTCCAGAATGCCTAAACTTGTTTCGAGATTCCTCCGTTTGGGCCCTGAACCATTTGGGACAACTTCAGGAAGAAGAACAAGAACTTTTTTCAAGTTCTCGGAAATGCGTGGAAACTCACCCACCCTCCTCATTTCTCGTGAGGACTCCAGAATACCTAAACTTGTTTCGAGATTCCTCCGTTTCGGCCTAGAACCATTTGGGACAACTTCAGGCAGTAGAACACGAACTTTTTTCAACGTCTCGCAATTGCGCGGAAACTGACCCACCCTTCTCATTTATCGTGAGGATTCCAGAATGCCTAAACTTGCTTCAAGATTCCTCCGTTTGGGCCCTGAACCATTTGGGACAACATCAGGCAGAAGAACACGAACTTTTTTCAACGTCTCGGAAATGCGTGGAAACTCACCCACCCTCCTCATTTCTCGTCAGGATTCCAGAATGCATAAACTTGTTTCGAGATTCCTCCGTTTGGGCCCTGAACCATTTTGGACAACTTCAGGAAGAAGAACAAGAACTTTTTTCAACGTCTCGGAATTGCGCGGAAACTAACCCACCCTCATTTCTCGTGAGGATTCCAGAATCCCTAAACTTGTTTCGAGATTCCTCCGTTTGGGCCCTGAACCATTTTGGACAACTTCAGGAAGAAGAACAAGAACTTTTTTCAACGTCTCGGAATTGCGCGGAAACTAACCCACCCTCATTTCTCGTGAGGATTCCAGAATCCCTAAACTTGTTTCGAGATTCCTCCGTTTGGGCCCTGAACCATTTGGGACAACTTCAGGAAGAAGAACAAGAACTATTTTCAACGTCTCGGAAATGCGTGGAAACTCACCCACCCTCCTCATTTCTCGTGAGGACTCCAGAATGCTAAACTTTTTTCGAGATTCCTCCATTTCGGCCGAGAACCATTTGGTTCAACTTCAGGCAGGCGAACACGAACTTTTCTCAACGTCTCGGAATTGCTTGGAAACTCACCCACCCTCCTTATTTCTCTTGAGTATTCTAGAATGCATGAACTTGTTTCGAGATTCCTCCGTTTGGGCCCTGAACCATTTGGGACAACTTGAGGCAGAAGAAGAAGAGCTTTTTTCAACGTCTCGGAATTGCGTGGAAACTCACCCACCCTCCTCATTTCTCGTCAGGATTCCAGAATGCATAAACTTGTTTCGAGATTCCTCCGTTTGGGCCCTGAATCATGTGAAACTACTTGAGGCAGAAGAACACGAACTTTTTTCAACGTCTCGGAAATGCGTGGAAACTCACCCACCCTCCTCATTTCTCGTCAGGATTCCAGAATGCATAAACTTGTTTTGAGATTCCTCCGTTTGGGCCCTGAACCATTTTGGACAACTTCAGGAAGAAGAACAAGAACTTTTTTCAACGTCTCGGAAATGCGTGGAAACTCACCCACCCTCCTCATTTCTCGTGAGGACTCCAGAATACTAAACTTTTTCGAGATTCCTCCATTTCAGCCGAGAACCATTTGGTTCAACTTCAGGCAGGCGAACCGAACTTTTTTCAACGTCTCGGAATTTCTTGGAAACTCACCCACCCTCCTTAATTCTCTTGAGTATTCCAGAATGCATGAACTTGTTTCGAGATTCCTCCGTTTGGGCCCTGAACTATTTGGGACAACTTGAGGCAGAAGAAGAAAAACTTTTTTCAACGTCTCGGAATTGCGTGGAAACTCACCCACCCTCCTCATTTCTCGTCAGGATTCCAGAATGCATAAACTTGTTTCGAGATTCCTCCGTTTGGGCCCTGAATCATGTGGGACAACTTGAGGCAGAAGAACACGAAATTTTTTCAACGTCTCGGAAATGCGTGGAAACTCACCCACCCTCCTCATTTCTCGTCAGGATTCCAGAATGCATAAACTTGTTTCGAGATTCCTCCGTTTGGGCCCTGAATCATGTGGGACAACTTGAGGCAGAAGAACACGAACTTTTTTCAACGTCTCGGAAATGCGTGGAAACTCACCCACCCTCCTCATTTCTCGTCAGGATTCCAGAATGCATAAACTTGTTTCGAGATTCCTCCGTTTGCGCCCTGAACCATTTTGGACAACTTCAGGAAGAAGAACAAGAACTTTTTTCAACGTCTCGGAAATGCGTGGAAACTCACCCACCCTCCTCATTTCTCGTGAGGACTCCAGAATGCTAAACTTTTTTCGAGATTCCTCCATTTCGGCCGAGAACCATTTGGTTCAACTTCAGGCAGGCGAACCGAACTTTTTTCAACGTCTCGGAATTTCTTGGAAACTCACCCACCCTCCTTATTTCTCTTGAGTATTCCAGAATGCATGAACTTGTTTCGAGATTCCTCCGTTTGGGCCCTGAACCATTTGGGACAACTTGAGGCAGAAGAAGAAAAACTTTTTTCAACGTCTCGGAATTGCGTGGAAACTCACCCACCCTCCTCATTTCTCGTCAGGATTCCAGAATGCATGAACTTGTTTCGAGATTCCTCCGTTTGGGCCCTGAATCATGTGGGACAACTTGAGGCAGAAGAACACGAAATTTTTTCAACGTCTCGGAAATGCGTGGAAACTCACCCACCCTCCTCATTTCTCGTCAGGATTCCATAATGCATAAACTTGTTTCGAGATTCCTCCGTTTGGGCCCTGAATCATGTGGGAAATCTTGAGGCAGAAGAACACGAACTTTTTTCAACGTCTCGGAAATGCGTGGAAACTCACCCACCCTCATCATTTCTCGTCAGGATTCCAGAATGCATAAACTTATTTCGAGATTCCTCCGTTTGGGCCCTGAACCATTTTGGACAACTTCAGGAAGAAGAACAAGAACTTTTTTCAACGTCTCGGAATTGCGCGGAAACTAACCCACCCTCATTTCTCGTGAGGATTCCAGAATCCCTAAACTTGTTTCGAGATTCCTCCGTTTGGGCCCTGAACCATTTTGGACAACTTCAGGAAGAAGAACAAGAACTTTTTTCAACGTCTCGGAATTGCGCGGAAACTAACCCACCCTCATTTCTTGTGAGGATTCCAGAATCCCTAAACTTGTTTCGAGATTCCTCCGTTTGGGCCCTGAACCATTTGGGACAACTTCAGGAAGAAGAACAAGAACTTTTTTCAACGTCTCGGAAATGCGTGGAAACTCACACACCCTCCTCATTTCTCGTGAGGACTCCAGAATGCTAAACTTTTTTCGAGATTCCTCCATTTCGGCCGAGAACCATTTGGTTCAACTTCAGGCAGGCGAACACGAACTTTTCTCAACGTCTCGGAATTGCTTGGAAACTCACCCACCCTCCTTATTTCTCTTGAGTATTCTAGAATGCATGAACTTGTTTCGAGATTCCTCTGTTTGGGCCCTGAACCATTTGGGACAACTTGAGGCAGAAGAAGAAGAGCTTTTTTCAACGTCTCGGAATTGCGTGGAAACTCACCCACCCTCCTCATTTCTCGTCAGGATTCCAGAATGCATAAACTTGTTTCGAGATTCCTCCGTTTGGGCCCTGAATCATGTGGGACAACTTGAGGCAGAAGAACACGAACTTTTTTCAACGTCTCGGAAATGCGTGGAAACTCACCCACCCTCCTCATTTCTCGTCAGGATTCCAGAATGCATAAACTTGTTTCGAGATTCCTCCGTTTGGGCCCTGAATCATGTGAAACAACTTGAGGCAGAAGAACACGAACTTTTTTCAACGTCTCGGAAATGCGTGGAAACTCACCCACCCTCCTCATTTCTCGTCAGGATTCCAGAATGCATAAACTTGTTTCGAGATTCCTCCGTTTGGGCCCTGAACCATTTTGGACAACTTCAGGAAGAAGAACAAGAACTTTTTTCAACGTCTCGGAAATGCGTGGAAACTCACCCACCCTCCTCATTTCTCGTGAGGACTCCAGAATGCTAAACTTTTTTCGAGATTCCTCCATTTCGGCCGAGAACCATTTGGTTCAACTTCAGGCAGGCGAACCGAACTTTTTTCAACGTCTCGGAATTTCTTGGAAACTCACCCACCCTCCTTATTTCTCTTGAGTATTCCAGAATGCATGAACTTGTTTCGAGATTCCTCCGTTTGGGCCCTGAACCATTTGGGACAACTTGAGGCAGAAGAAGAAAAACTTTTTTCAACGTCTCGGAATTGCGTGGAAACTCACCCACCCTCCTCATTTCTCGTCAGGATTCCAGAATGCATAAACTTGTTTCGAGATTCCTCCGTTTGGGCCCTGAATCATGTGGGACAACTTGAGGCAGAAGAACACGAAATTTTTTCAACGTCTCGGAAATGCGTGGAAACTCACCCACCCTCCTCATTTCTCGTCAGGATTCCAGAATGCATAAACTTGTTTCGAGATTCCTCCGTTTGGCCCTGAACCATTTTGGACAACTTCAGGAAGAAGAACAAGAACTTTTTTCAACGCCTCGGAATTGCGCGGAAACTAACCCACCCTCATTTCTCGTGAGGATTCCAGAATCCCTAAACTTGTTTCGAGATTCCTTCGTTTGGGCCCTGAACCATTTGGGACAACTTCAGGAAGAAGAACAAGAACTTTTTTCAACGTCTCGGAAATGCGTGGAAACTCACCCACCCTCCTCATTTCTCGTGAGGACTCCAGAATGCCTAAACTTGTTTCGAGATTCCTCCGTTTCGGCCTAGAACCATTTGGGACAACTTCAGGCAGAAGAACACGAACTTTTTTCAACGTCTCGCAATTGCGCGTAAACTGACCCACCCTTCTCATTTATCGTGAGGATTCCAGAATGCCTAAACTTGCTTCAAGATTCCTCCGTTTGGGCCCTGAACCATTTGGGACAACATCAGGCAGAAGAACACGAACTTTTTTCAACGTCTCGGAAATACGTGGAAACTCACCCACCCTCCTCATTTCTCGTGAGGATTCCAGAAAGCCTAAACTTCTTTCGAGATTCCTCCCTTTGGGCCCTGAACCATTTGGGACAACATCAGGCAGAAGAACACGAACTTTTTTCAACGTCTCGGAAATACGTGGAAACTCACCCACCCTCCTCATTTCTCGTGAGGATTCCAGAATGGCTAAACTTGTTTCAAGATTCCTTCATTTGGGCCCTGAACCATTTGGGACAACTTCAGGAAGAAGAACAAGAACTTTTTTCAACGTCTCGGAAATGCGTGGAAACTCACCCACCCTCCTCATTTCTCGTGAGGACTCCAGAATGCCTAAACTTGTTTCGAGATTCCTCCATTTCGGCCTAGAACCATTTGGTTCAACTTCAGGCAGGCGAACACGAAGTTTTTTCAACGTCTCGGAATTGCCTGGAAACTCACCCACCCTCCTTATTTCTCTTGAGTATTCCAGAATGCATGAACTTGTTTCGAGATTCCTCCGTTTGGGCCCTGAACCATTTGGGACAACTTGAGGCTGAAGAAGAAGAACTTTTTTCAACGTCTCGGAATTGCGTGGAAACTCACCCACCCTCCTCATTTCTCGTCAGGATTCCAGAATGCATAAACTTGTTTCGAGATTCCTCCGTTTGGGCCCTGAATCATGTGGGACAACTTGAGGCAGAAGAACACGAACTTTTTTCAACGTCTCGGAATTGGGCGGAAACTAACCCACCCTCCTCATTTCTCGTCAGGATTCCAGAATGCATAAACTTGTTTCGAGATTCCTCCGTTTGGGCCCTGAACCATTTTGGACAACTTCAGGAAGAAGAACAAGAACTTTTTTCAACGTCTCGGAATTGCGCGGAAACTAACCCACCCTCATTTCTCGTGAGGATTCCAGAATCCCTAAACTTGTTTCGAGATTCCTCCGTTTTGGCCCTGAACCATTTTGGACAACTTCAGGAAGAAGAACAAGAACTTTTTTCAACGTCTCGGAATTGCGCGGAAACTAACCCACCCTTATTTCTCGTGAGGATTCCAGAATCCCTAAACTTGTTTCGAGATTCCTCCGTTTGGGCCCTGAACCATTTGGGACAACTTGAGGCAGAAGAAGAAGAACTTTTTTCAACGTCTCGGAATTGCGTGGAAACTCACCCACCCTCCTCATTTCTCGTCAGGATTCGAGAATGCATAAACTTGTTTCGAGATTCCTCCGTTTGGGCCCTGAATCATGTGGGACAACTTGAGGCAGAAGAACACGAAATTTTTTCAACGTCTCGGAAATGCGTGGAAACTCACCCACCCTCCTCATTTCTCGTCAGGATTCCAGAATGCATAAACTTGTTTCGAGATTCCTCCGTTTGGGCCCTGAATCATGTGGGACAACTTGAGGCAGAAGAACACGAACTTTTTTCAACGTCTCGGAAATGCGTGGAAACTCACCCACCCTCCTCATTTCTCGTCAGGATTCCAGAATGCATAAACTTGTTTCGAGATTCCTCCGTTTGGGCCCTGAACCATTTGGGACAACTTCAGGAAGAAGAACAAGAACTTTTTTCAACGTCTCGGAAATGCGTGGAAACTCACCCACCCTCCTCATTTCTCGTGAGGACTCCAGAATGCTAAACTTTTTTCGAGATTCCTCCATTTCGGCCGAGAACCATTTGGTTCAACTTCAGGCAGGCGAACACGAACTTTTTTCAACGTCTCGGAAATGCGTGGAAACTCACCCACCCTCCTCATTTCTCGTCAGGATTCCAGAATGCATAAACTTGTTTCGAGATTCCTCCGTTTGGGCCCTGAACCATTTTGGACAACTTCAGGAAGAAGAACAAGAACTTTTTTCAACGTTTCGGAAATGCATGGAAACTCACCCACCCTCCTCATTTCTCGTGAGGACTCCAGAATGCTAAACTTTTTTCGAGATTCCTCCATTTTGGCCGAGAACCATTTGGTTCAACTTCAGGCAGGCGAACACGAACTTTTTTCAACGTCTCGGAATTTCTTGGAAACTCACCCACCCTCCTTATTTCTCTTGAGTATTCCAGGATGCATGAACTTGTTTCGAGATTCCTCCGTTTGGGCCCGGAACCATTTGGGACAACTTGAGTCAGAAGAAGAAAAACTTTTTTCAACGTCTCGGAATTGCGTGGAAACTCACCCACCCTCCTCATTTCTCGTCAGGATTCCAGAATGCATAAACTTGTTTCGAGATTCCTCCGTTTGGGCCCTGAATCATGTGGGACAACTTGAGGCAGAAGAACACGAACTTTTTTCAACGTCTCGGAAATGCGTGGAAACTCACCCACCCTCCTCATTTCTCGTCAGGATTCCAGAATGCATAAACTTGTTTCGAGATTCCTCCGTTTGGGCCCTGAACCATTTGGGACAACTTCAGGAAGAAGAACAAGAACTTTTTTCAACGTCTCGGAAATGCGTGGAAACTCACCCACCCTCCTCATTTCTCGTGAGGACTCCAGAATGCTAAACTTTTTTCGAGATTCCTCCATTTCGGCCGAGAACCATTTGGTTCAACTTCAGGCAGGCGAACACGAACTTTTTTCAACGTCTCGGAATTGCTTGGAAACTCACCCACCCTCCTTATTTCTCTTGAGTATTCCAGAATGCATGAACTTGTTTCGAGATTCCTCCGTTTGGGCCCTGAACCATTAGGGACAACTTGAGGCAGAAGAAAACGAAGTTTTTTCAACTTCTCGGAATTGCGTGGAAACTCACCCACCCTCCTCATTTCTCGTCAGGATTCGAGAATGCATAAACTTGTTTCGAGATTCCTCCGTTTGGGCCCTGAATCATATGGGACAACTTGAGGCAGAAGAACACGAACTTTTTTCAACGTCTCGGAAATGCGTGGAAACTCACCCACCCTCCTCATTTCTCTTGAGTATTCCAGAATGCATGAACTTGTTTCGAGATTCCTCCGTTTGGGCCCTGAATCATATGGGACAACTTGAGGCAGAAGAAGACAAACTTTTTTCAACGTCTCGGAATTGCTTGGAAACTCACCCACCCTCCTCAGTTCTCGTGAGGATTCCAGAATGCCTAAACTTGCTTCGAGATTCCTCCGTTTGGGCCCTGAACCATTTGGGACAACTTCAGGAAGAAGAACAAGAACTTTTTTCAACGTCTCGGAACTGCGCGGAAACTCACCCACCCTCCTCAGTTCTCGTGAGGATTCCAGAATGCCTAAACTTGTTTCGAGATTCCTCCGTTTGGGCCCTGAACCATTTGGGACAACATCAGGCAGAAGAACACGAACTTTTTTCAACGTCTCGGAAATACGTGGAAACTCACCCACCCTCCTCATTTCTCGTCAGGATTCCAGAATGCCTAAACTTGTTTCGAGATTCCTCCGTTTCGGCCCCGAACCATTTGGTTCAGCTTCAGGTAGAAGAACACGAACTTTTTTCAACGTCTCGGAATTGCGTGGAAACTCACCCACCCTCCTTATTTCTCGTGAGGATTCCAGAATGCCTAAACTTGTTTCGAGATTCCTCCGTTTCGGCCTAGAACAATTTGGGACAACTTCAGGCAGAAGAACACGAACTTTTTTCAACGTCTCGCAATTGCGCGGAAACTGACCCACCCTCCTCATTTACCGTGAGGATTCCAGAATGGCTAAACTTGTTTCAAGATTCCTCCGTTTGGGCCCTGAACCATTTGGGACAACATCAGGCAAAGAACACGAACTTTTTTCAACGTCTCGGAAATACGTGGAAACTCACCCACCCTCCTCATTTCTCGTGAGGATTCCAGAATGCCTAAACTTGTTTCGAGATTCCTCCGTTTGGGCCCTGAACCATTTGGGACAACTTCAGGAAGAAGAACAAGAACTTTTTTCAACGTCTCGGAAATGCGTGGAAACTCACCCACCCTCCTCATTTCTCGTGAGGACTCCAGAATGCCTAAACTTGTTACGAGATTCCTCCGTTTCGGCCTAGAACCGTTTGGGACAACTTCAGGCAGAAGAACACGAACTTTTTTCAACGTCTCGGAATTGCGTGGAAACTCACCCACCCTCCTCATTTCTCTTGAGTTTTCCAGAATGCATGAACTTGTTTCGAGATTCCTCCGTTTGGGCCCTGAATCATATGGGACAACTTGAGGCAGAAGAAGACAAACTTTTTTCAACGTCTCGGAATTGCTTGGAAACTCACCCACCCTCCTCATTTCTCTTGATTTTTCCAGAATGCACGAACTTGTTTCGAGATTCCTCCGTTTGGGCCCTGAATCATATGGGACAACTTGAGGCAGAAGAAGACAAACTTTTTTCAACGTCTCGGAATTGCTTGAAAACTCATCCACCCTCCTCAGTTCTTGTGAGGATTCCAGAATGCCTAAACATGTTTCGAGATTCCTCCGTTTGGGCCCTGAGCCATTTGGGAACACTTCAGGAAGAAGAACAAGAACTTTTTTCAACGTCTCGGAAATGCGTGGAAACTGACCCACCCTCCTCATTTCTCGTGAGGATTCCAGAATGCCTAAACTTGTTTCGAGATTCCTCCGTTTGGGCCCTGAACCATTTGGGACAACTTCAGGAAGAAGAACAAGAACTTTTTTCAACATCTCGGAAATGCGTGGAAACTCACCCACCCTCCTCATTTCTCGTGAGGACTCCAGAATGACTAAACTTGTTACGAGATTCCTCCGTGTCGGCCTAGAACCATTTGGGATAACTTCAGGCAGAAGAACACGAACTTTTTTCAACGTCTCGCAATTGCGCGGAAACTGACCCACCCTCCTCATTTATCGTGAGGATTCCAGAATTCCTAAACTAGCTTCAAGATTCCCCCGTTTGGGCCCTGAATCATGTGGGACAACTTGAGGCAGAAGAACACGAACTTTTTTCAACGTCTCAGAAATGCGTGGAAACTCACCCACCCTCCTCATTTCTCGTCAGGATTCCAGAATGCATAAACTTGTTTCGAGATTCCTCCGTTTGGGCCCTGAATCATGTGGGACAACTTGAGGCAGAAGAACACGAACTTTTTTCAATGTCTCGGAAATGCGTGGAAACTCACCCACCCTCCTCATTTCTCGTCAGGATTCCAGAATGCATAAACTTGTTTCGAGATTCCTCCGTTTGGGCCCTGAATCATGTGGGACAACTTGAGGCAGAAGAACACGAACTTTTTTCAACGTCTCGGAATTGCGTGGAAACTCACCCACCCTCCTCATTTCTCTTGAGTATTCCAGAATGCATGAACTTGTTTCGAGATTCCTCCGTTTGGGCCCTGAACCATTTGGGACAACTTGAGGCAGAAGAAGAAGAACTTTTTTCAACGTCTCGGAATTGCGTGGAAACTCACCCACCCTCCTCATTTCTCGTCAGGATTCCAGAATGCATAAACTTGTTTCGAGATTCCTCCGTTTGGGCCCTGAATCTTGTGGGACAACTTGAGGCAGAAGAACACGAACTTTTTTCAACGTCTCGGAAATGCGTGGAAACTCACCCACCCTCCTCATTTCTCGTCAGGATTCCAGAATGCATAAACTTATTTCGAGATTCCTCCGTTTGGGCCCTGAACCATTTTGGACAACTTCAGGAAGAAGAACAAGAACTTTTTTCAACGTCTCGGAATTGCGCGGAAACTAACCCACCCTCATTTCTCGTGAGGATTCCAGAAACCCTAAACTTGTTTCGAGATTCCTCCGTTTGGGCCCTGAACCATTTTGGACAACTTCAGGAAGAAGAACAAGAACTTCTTTCAACGTCTCGGAATTGCGCGGAAACTAACCCACCCTCATTTCTCGTGAGGATTCCAGAATCCCTAAACTTGTTTCGAGATTCCTCCGTTTGGGCCCTGAACCATTTGGGACAACTTCAGGAAGAAGAACAAGAACTTTTTTCAATGTCTCGGAATTATGTGGACACTCACCCACCCTCCTAATTTCTCGTGAGGATTCCAGAATGCCTAAACTTGTTTCGAGATTCCTCCGTTTGGGCCCTGAACCATTTGGGGCAACTTCAGGAAGAAGAACAAGAAGTTTTTTCAACGTCTCGGAAATGCGTGGAAAATCACCCACCCTCCTCATTTCTCATGAGGACTCCAGAATGCTAAACTTTTTTCGAGATTCCTCCATTTCGGCCGAGAACCATTTGGTTCAACTTCAGGCAGGCAAACAAGAACTTTTTTCAACGTCTCGGAATTGCTTGGAAACTCACCCACCCTCCTCATTTCTCCTGAGTATTCCAGAATGCATGAACTTGTTTCGAGATTCCTCCGTTTGGGCCCTGAACTATTTGGGACAACTTGAGGCAGAAGAAAACGAAGTTTTTTCAACTTCTCGGAATTGCGTGGAAACTCACCCACCCTCCTCATTTCTCGTCAGGATTCTAGAATGCATAAACTTGTTTCGAGATTCCTCCGTTTGGGCACTGAATCATATGGGACAACTTGAGGCAGAAGAACACGAACTTTTTTCAACGTCTCGGAATTGTGTGGAAACTCACCCACCCTCCTCATTTCTCTTGAGTATTCCAGAATGCATGAACTTGTTTCGAGATTCCTCCGTTTGGGCCCTGAATCATATGGGGCAACTTGAGGCAGAAGAAGACAAACTTTTTTCAACGTCTCGGAAATGCGTGGAAACTCACCCACCCTCCTCATTTCTCGTCAGGATTCCAGAATGCATAAACTTGTTTCGAGATTCCTCCGTTTGGGCCCTGAATCATGTGGGACAACTTGAGGCAGAAGAACACGAACTTTTTTCAATGTCTCGGAAATGCGTGGAAACTCACCCACCCTCCTCATTTCTCGTCAGGATTCCAGAATGCATAAACTTGTTTCGAGATTCCTCCGTTTGGGCCCTGAACCATTTTGGACAGCTTCAGGAAGAAGAACCAGAACTTTTTTCAACGTCTCGGAATTGCGCGGAAACTAACCCACCGTCATTTCTCGTGAGGATTCCAGAATCCCTAAACTTGTTTCGAGATTCCTCCGTTTGGGCCCTGAACCATTTTGGACAACTTCAGGAAGAAGAACAAGAACTTTTTTCAAAGTCTCGTAATTGCGCGGAAACTAACCCACCCTCATTTCTCGTGAGGATTCCAGAATCCCTAAACTTGTTTCGAGATTCCTCCGTTTGGGCCCTGAACCATTTGGGACAACTTCAGGAAGAGGAACAAGAACTTTTTTCAACGTCTCGGAAATGCGTGGAAACTCACCCACCCTCCTCATTTCTCGTGAGGACTCCAGAATGCCTAAACTTGTTACGAGATTCCTCCGTTTCGGCCGAGAACCATTTGGTTCAACTTCAGGCAGGCCAACAAGAACTTTTTTCAACGTCTCGGAATTGCTTGGAAACTCACCCACCCTCCTCATTTCTCTTGAGTATTCCAGAATGGCTAAACTTGTTTCAAGATTCCTCCATTTGGGCCCTGAACCATTTGGGACAACTTCAGGAAGAGGAACAAGAAATTTTTTCAACGTCTCGGAAATGCGTGGAAACTCACCCACCCTCCTCATTTCTCGTGAGGATTCCAGAAAGCCTAAACTTCTTTCGAGATTCCTCCCTTTGGGCCCTGAACCATTTGGGACAACATCAGGCAGAAGAACACGAACTTTTTTCAACGTCTCGGAAATACGTGGAAACTCACCCACCCTCCTCATTTCTCGTGAGGATTCCAGAATGGCTAAACTTGTTTCAAGATTCCTCCATTTGGGCCCTGAACCATTTGGGACAACTTCAGGAAGAGGAACAAGAAATTTTTTCAACGTCTCGGAAATGCGTGGAAACTCACCCACCCTCCTCATTTCTCGTCAGGATTCCAGAATGCATAAACTTGTTTCGAGATTCCTCCGTTTGGGCCCTGAATCATGTGGGACAACTTGAGGCAGAAGAACACGAACTTTTTTCAACGTCTCGGAAATGCGTGGAAACTCACCCACCCTCCTCATTTCTCGTCAGGATTCTAGAATGCATAAACTTGTTTCGAGATTCCTCCGTTTGGGCACTGAATCATATGGGACAACTTGAGGCAGAAGAACACGAACTTTTTTCAACGTCTCGGAATTGTGTGGAAACTCACCCACCCTCCTCATTTCTCTTGAGTATTCCAGAATGCATGAACTTGTTTCGAGATTCCTCCGTTTGGGCCCTGAATCATATGGGGCAACTTGAGGCAGAAGAAGACAAACTTTTTTCAACGTCTCGGAAATGCGTGGAAACTCACCCACCCTCCTCATTTCTCGTCAGGATTCCAGAATGCATAAACTTGTTTCGAGATTCCTCCGTTTGGGCCCTGAATCATGTGGGACAACTTGAGGCAGAAGAACACGAACTTTTTTCAATGTCTCGGAAATGCGTGGAAACTCACCCACCCTCCTCATTTCTCGTCAGGATTCCAGAATGCATAAACTTGTTTCGAGATTCCTCCGTTTGGGCCCTGAACCATTTTGGACAGCTTCAGGAAGAAGAACAAGAACTTTTTTCAACGTCTCGGAATTGCGCGGAAACTAACCCACCGTCATTTCTCGTGAGGATTCCAGAATCCCTAAACTTGTTTCGAGATTCCTCCGTTTGGGCCCTGAACCATTTTGGACAACTTCAGGAAGAAGAACAAGAACTTTTTTCAAAGTCTCGTAATTGCGCGGAAACTAACCCACCCTCATTTCTCGTGAGGATTCCAGAATCCCTAAACTTGTTTCGAGATTCCTCCGTTTGGGCCCTGAACCATTTGGGACAACTTCAGGAAGAGGAACAAGAACTTTTTTCAACGTCTCGGAAATGCGTGGAAACTCACCCACCCTCCTCATTTCTCGTGAGGACTCCAGAATGCCTAAACTTGTTACGAGATTCCTCCGTTTCGGCCGAGAACCATTTGGTTCAACTTCAGGCAGGCCAACAAGAACTTTTTTCAACGTCTCGGAATTGCTTGGAAACTCACCCACCCTCCTCATTTCTCTTGAGTATTCCAGAATGGCTAAACTTGTTTCAAGATTCCTCCATTTGGGCCCTGAACCATTTGGGACAACTTCAGGAAGAGGAACAAGAAATTTTTTCAACGTCTCGGAAATGCGTGGAAACTCACCCACCCTCCTCATTTCTCGTGAGGATTCCAGAAAGCCTAAACTTCTTTCGAGATTCCTCCCTTTGGGCCCTGAACCATTTGGGACAACATCAGGCAGAAGAACACGAACTTTTTTCAACGTCTCGGAAATACGTGGAAACTCACCCACCCTCCTCATTTCTCGTGAGGATTCCAGAATGGCTAAACTTGTTTCAAGATTCCTCCATTTGGGCCCTGAACCATTTGGGACAACTTCAGGAAGAGGAACAAGAAATTTTTTCAACGTCTCGGAAATGCGTGGAAACTCACCCACCCTCCTCATTTCTCGTCAGGATTCCAGAATGCATAAACTTGTTTCGAGATTCCTCCGTTTGGGCCCTGAATCATGTGGGACAACTTGAGGCAGAAGAACACGAACTTTTTTCAACGTCTCGGAAATGCGTGGAAACTCACCCACCCTCCTCATTTCTCGTCAGGATTCCAGAATGCATAAACTTGTTTCGAGATTCCTCCGTTTGGGCCCTGAACCATTTGGGACAACTTCAGGAAGAAGAACAAGAACTTTTTTCAACGTCTCGGAAATGCGTGGAAACTCACCCACCCTCCTCATTTCTCGTGAGGACTCCAGAATGCCTAAACTTGTTACGAGATTCCTCCGTTTCGGCCGAGAACCATTTGGTTCAACTTCAGGCAGGCCAACAAGAACTTTTTTCAACGTCTCGGAATTGCTTGGAAACTCACCCACCCTCCTCATTTCTCCTGAGTATTCCAGAATGCATGAACTTGTTTCGAGATTCCTCCGTTTGGGCCCTGATCTATTTGGGACAACTTGAGGCAGAAGAAGACGAAGTTTTTTCAACTTCTCGGAATTGCGTGGAAACTCACCCACCCTCCTCATTTCTCGTCAGGATTCTAGAATGCATAAACTTGTTTCGAGATTCCTCCGTTTGGGCCCTGAATCATATGGGACAACTTGAGGCAGAAGAACACGAACTTTTTTCAACGTCTCGGAATTGCGTGGAAACTCACCCACCCACCTCATTTCTCTTGAGCATTCCAGAATGCATGAACTTGTTTCGAGATTCCTCCGTTTGGGCCCTGAATCATATGGGACAACTTGAGGCAGAAGAAGACAAACTTTTTTCAACGTCTCGGAATTGCTTGGAAACTCACCCACCTTCCTCAGTTCTCGTGAGGATTCCAGAATGCCTAAACTTGCTTCGAGATTCCTCCGTTTGGGCCCTGAACCATTTGGGACAACTTCAGGAAGAAGAACAAGAACTTTTTTCAACATCTCGGAACTACGCGGAAACTCACCCACCCTCCTCAGTTCTCGTGAGGATTCCAGAATGCCTAAACTTGTTTCGAGATTCCTCCGTTTGGGCCCTGAACCATTTGGGACAACATCAGGCAGAAGAACACGAACTTTTTTCAACGTCTCGGAAATACGTGGAAACTCACCCACCCTCCTCATTTCTCGTGAGGACTCCAGAATGCCTAAACTTGTTTCGAGATTCCTCCATTTCGGCCTAGAACCATTTGGTTCAACTTCAGGCAAGCGAACACGAACTTTTTTCAACGTCTCGGAATTGCTTGGAAACTCACCCACCCTCCTTATTTCTCTTGAGTATTCCAGAATGCATGAACTTGTTTCGAGATTCCTCCGTTTGGGCCCTGAATCATATGGGACAACTTGAGGCAGAAGAAGACAAACTTTTTTCAACGTCTCGGAAATGCGTGGAAACTCACCCACCCTCCTCATTTCTCGTCAGGATTCCAGAATGCATAAACTTGTTTCGAGATTCCTCCGTTTGGGCCCTGAATCATGTGGGACAACTTGAGGCAGAAGAACACGAACTTTTTTCAATGTCTCGGAAATGCGTGGAAACTCACCCACCCTCCTCATTTCTCGTCAGGATTCCAGAATGCATAAACTTGTTTCGAGATTCCTCCGTTTGGGCCCTGAACCATTTTGGACAGCTTCAGGAAGAAGAACAAGAACTTTTTTCAACGTCTCGGAATTACGCGGAAACTAACCCACCGTCATTTCTCGTGAGGATTCCAGAATCCCTAAACTTGTTTCGAGATTCCTCCGTTTGGGCCCTGAACCATTTTGGGCAACTTCAGGAAGAAGAACAAGAACTTTTTTCAAAGTCTCGGAATTGCGCGGAAACTAACCCACCCTCATTTCTCGTGAGGATTCCAGAATCCCTAAACTTGTTTCGAGATTCCTCCGTTTGGGCCCTGAACCATTTGGGACAACTTCAGGAAGAGGAACAAGAACTTTTTTCAACGTCTCGGAAATGCGTGGAAACTCACCCACCCTCCTCATTTCTCGTGAGGACTCCAGAATGCCTAAACTTGTTACGAGATTCCTCCGTTTCGGCCGAGAACCATTTGGTTCAACTTCAGGCAGGCCAACAAGAACTTTTTTCAACGTCTCGGAATTGCTTGGAAACTCACCCACCCTCCTCATTTCTCCTGAGTATTCCAGAATGCATGAACTTGTTTCGAGATTCCTCCGTTTGGGCCCTGATCTATTTGGGACAACTTGAGGCAGAAGAAGACGAAGTTTTTTCAACTTCTCGGAATTGCGTGGAAACTCACCCACCCTCCTCATTTCTCGTCAGGATTCTAGAATGCATAAACTTGTTTCGAGATTCCTCCGTTTGGGCCCTGAATCATATGGGACAACTTGAGGCAGAAGAACACGAACTTTTTTCAACGTCTCGGAATTGCGTGGAAACTCACCCACCCTCCTCATTTCTCTTGAGCATTCCAGAATGCATGAACTTGTTTCGAGATTCCTCCGTTTGGGCCCTGAATCATATGGGACAACTTGAGGCAGAAGAAGACAAACTTTTTTCAACGTCTCGGAATTGCTTGGAAACTCACCCACCTTCCTCAGTTCTCGTGAGGATTCCAGAATGCCTAAACTTGCTTCGAGATTCCTCCGTTTGGGCCCTGAACCATTTGGGACAACTTCAGGAAGAAGAACAAGAACTTTTTTCAACATCTCGGAACTACGCGGAAACTCACCCACCCTCCTCAGTTCTTGTGAGGATTCCAGAATGCCTAAACTTGTTTCGAGATTCCTCCGTTTGGGCCCTGAACCATTTGGGACAACATCAGGCAGAAGAACACGAACTTTTTTCAACGTCTCGGAAATACGTGGAAACTCACCCACCCTCCTCATTTCTCGTGAGGACTCCAGAATGCCTAAACTTGTTTCGAGATTCCTCCATTTCGGCCTAGAACCATTTGGTTCAACTTCAGGCAGGCGAACACGAACTTTTTTCAACGTCTCGGAATTGCTTGGAAACTCACCCACCCTCCTTATTTCTCTTGAGTATTCCAGAATGCATGAACTTGTTTCGAGATTCCTCCGTTTGGGCCTTGAACCATTTGGAACAACTTGAGGCAAAAGAAGATGAACTTTTTTCAACGTCTCGGAATTGCGTGGAAACTCACCCACCCTCCTCATTTCTCGTCAGGATTCCAGAATGCATAAACTTGTTTCGAGATTCCTCCGTTTGGGCCCTGAATCATGTGGGACAACTTGAGGCAGAAGAACACGAACTTTTTTCAACGTCTCGAAAATGCGTGGAAACTCACCCACCCTCCTCATTTCTCGTCAGGATTCCAGAATGCATAAACTTGTTTCGAGATTCCTCCGTTTGGGCCCTGAATCATGTGGGACAACTTGAGGCAGAAGAACACGAACTTTTTTCAACGTCTTGGAAATGCGTGGAAACTCACCCACCCTCTTCATTTCTCGTCAGGATTCCAGAATCCCTAAACTTGTTTCGAGATTCCTCCGTTTGGGCCCTGAACCATTTTGGACAACTTCAGGAAGAAGAACAAGAACTTTTTTCAACGTCTCGGAATTGCGCGGAAACTAACCAACCCTCATTTCTCGTGAGGATTCCAGAATCCCTAAACTTGTTTCGAGATTCCTCCGTTTGGGCCCTGAACCATTTTGGACAACTTCAGGAAGAAGAACAAGAACTTTTTTCAACGTCTCGGAATTGCGCGGAAACTAACCCACCCTCATTTCTCGTGAGGATTCCGGAATCCCTAAACTTGTTTCGAGATTCCTCCGTTTGGCCCCTGAACCATTTGGGACAACTTCAGGAAGACGAACAAGAACTTTTTTCAACGTCTCGGAAATGCGTGGAAACTCACCCACCCTCCTCATTTCTCGTGAGGACTCCAGAATGCTAAACTTTTTTCGAGATTCCTCCATTTCGGCCGAGAACCATTTGGTTCAACTTCAGGCAGGCGAACACGAACTTTTTTCAACGTCTCGGAATTGCTTGGAAACTCACCCACCCTCCTTATTTCTCTTGAGTATTCCAGAATGCATGAACTTGTTTCGAGATTCCTCCGTTTGGGCCCTGAACCATTTGGGACAACTTGAGGCAAAAGAAGAAGAACTTTTTTCAACGTCTCGGAATTGCGTGGAAACTCACCCACCCTCCTCATTTCTCGTCAGGATTCCAGAATGCATAAACTTGTTTCGATATTCCTCCGTTTGGGCCCTGAACCATTTTGGACAACTTGAGGCAGAAGAACACGAACTTTTTTCAACGTCTCAGAATTGCGTGGAAACTCACCCACCCTCCTCATTTTTCTTGAGTATTCCAGAATGCTTGAACTTGTTTCGAGATTCCTCCGTTTGGACCCTGAATCATATGGGACATCTTGAGGCAGAAGAAGACGAACTTTTTTCAACGTCTCGGAATTGCTTGGAAACTCACCCACCCTCCTCATTTCTCTTGAGTATTCCAGAATGCATGAACTTGTTTCGTGATTCCTCCGTTTGGGCCCTGAACCATTTGGGACAACTTGAGGCAGAAGAAGACGAACTTTTTTCAACGTCTTGGAATTGCTTGGAAACTCACCCACCCTCCTCAGTTCTCGTGAGGATTCCAGAATGCCTAAACTTGTTTCGAGATTCCTCCGTTTGGGCCCTGAACCATTTTGGACAACTTCAGGAAGAAGAACAAGAACTTTTTTCAACGTCTCGGAACGGCGTGGAAACTCACCCACCCTCCTCAGTTCTCGTGAGGATTCCAGAATGCCTAAACTTGATTCGAGATTCCTCCGTTTGGGCCCTGAATCATATGGGACAACTTGAGGCAGAAGAACACGAACTTTTTTCAACGTCTCGGAATTGCGTGGAAACTCACCCACCCTCCTCATTTCTCGTGAGGATTCCAGAATGCCTAAACTTGTTTCGAGATTCCTCCGTTTGGGCCCTGAACCATTTGGGATAACTTCAGGAAGAGGAACAAGAACTTTTTTCAACGTCTCGGAATTGCGCGGAAACTAACCCACGCTCATTTCTCGTGAGGATTCCAGAATCCCTAAACTTGTTTCGAGATTCCTCCGTTTGGGCCCGGAACCATTTGGGAGAACTTCAGGCATAAGAACACGAATTTTTTTAACGTCTCAGAAATACGTGGAAACTCACCCACCCTCCTCATTTTTCGTGAGGACTCCAGAATGCCGAAACTTGTTTCGAGATTCCACCGTTTCGGCCCCGAACCATTTGGTTCAACTTCAGGCAGAAGAACACGAACTTTTTTCAACGTCTCGGAATTGCGTGGAAACTCACCCACCATCCTAATTTGTCGTGAGGATTCCAAAATGCCTAAACTTGTTTTGAGATTCCTCCGTTTCGGCCTAGAACCATTTGGGACAACTTCAGGCAGAAGAAAACGAACTTTTTTCAACGTCTCGGAATTGCGCGGAAACTGACCCACCCTCTCATTTATCGTGAGGATTCCAGAATGCCTAAACTTGTTTCAAGATTCGTCCGTTTGGGCCCTGAACCATTTGAGACAACATCAGGCAGAAGAACACGAACTTTTTTCAGCGTCTCGGAAATTCGTGGAAACTCACCCACCCTCCTCATTTCTCGTGAGGACTCCAGAATGCCTAAACTTGTTTCGAGATTCCTCCGTTTCAGCCCCGAACCATTTGGTTCAACTTCAGGCAGAAGAACACGAACTTTTTTCAACGTCTCGGAATTGCGTGGAAACTCACCCACCCTCTTAATTTCTCGTGAGGATTCTAAATTGCCTAAACTTCTTTCGAGATTCCTCCGTTCCGGCCTAGAACCATTTGGGACAACTTCAAGCAGAAGAACACGAACTTTTTTCAACGTCTCGGAATTGCGCGGAAACTGACCCACCCTCCTCATTTATCGTGAGGATTCCAGAATGCCTAAACTTTTTTCAAGATTCGTCCGTTTGGGCCCTGAACCATTTGGGACAACATCAGGCAGAAGAACACGAACTTTTTTCAACGTCTCGGAAATACGTGGAAACTCACCCACCATCCTAATTTGTCGTGAGGATTCCAAAATGCCTAAACTTGTTTCGAGATTCCTCCGTTTGGGCCCTGAACCATTTGGGACAACTTCAGGAAGAAGAACAAGAACTTTTTTCAATGTCTCGGAATTGCGCGGAAACTAACCCACCCTCATTTCTCGTGAGGATTCCAGAATCCCTGAACTTGTTTCGAGATTCCTCCGTTTGGGCCCGGAACCATTTGGGAGAACTTCAGGCAGAAGAACACGAATTTTTTTCAACGTCTAAGAAATACGTGGAAACTCACCCACCCTCCTCATTTCTCGTGAGGACTCGAGAATGCCTAAACTTGTTCTGAGATTCCTCCGTTTCGGCCCCGAACCACTTGGTTCAACTTCAGGCAGAAGAACACGAACTTTTTTCAACGTCTCGGAATTGCGTGGAAACTGACCCACCCTCCTAATTTCTCGTGAGGATTCAAAAATGCCTAAACTTGTTTCGAGATTCCTCCGTTTCGGCCTAGAACCATTTGGGACAACTTCAAGCAGAAGTACACGAACTTTTTTCAACGTCTCGGAATTGCGCGGAAACTGACCCACCCTCCTCATTTATCGTGAGGATTCCAGAATGCCTAAACTTATTTCAAGATTCGTCCGTTTGGGTCCTGAACCATTTGGGACAACATCAGACAGAAGAACACGAACTTTTTTCAACGTCTCGGAAATACGTGGAAACTCACCCACCCTCCTCATTTCTTGTGAGGATTCCAGAATGCGTAAACCTATTTCGAGATTCCTCCGTTTGGGCCCTGAACCATTTGGGACAACTTCAGGAAGAAGAACAAGAACTTTTTTCAACGTCTCGGAATTGCGCGGAAACTAACCCACCCTCCTCATTTCTCGTGAGGATTCCAGAATCCCTAAACTTGTTTCTAGATTCCTCCGTTTGGGCCCTGAACCATTTGGGACAACTTAAGGCAGAAGAACACCAACTTTTTTCAACGTCTCGGAAATCCGTGGAAATTAACCCACCCTCCTCATTTCTCGTGAGGATTCCAGAAAGCCTAAACTTGTTTCGAGATTCCTCCGTTTGGGCCCTGAACCATTAGGGACAACATCAGGCAGAAGAACACGAACTTTTCTCAACGTCTCGGAAATACGTGGAAACTCACCCACCCTCCTCATTTCTCGTGAGGATTCCAGAATGCATAAACTTGTTTCGAGATTCCTCCGTTTGGGCCCTGAATCATATGGGACAACATGAGGCAGAAGAACACGACCTTTTTTCAACGACTCGGAATTGCGTGGAAACTCACCCACCCTCCTCATTTCTCTTGAGTATTCCAGAATGCATGAACTTGTTTCGAGATTCCTCCGTTTGGGCCCTGAATCATATGGGACAACTTGAGGCAGAAGAAGACGAACTTTTTTCAACGTCTCGGAATTGCTTAGAAACTCACCCACCCTCCTCAGTTCTCGTGAGGATTCCAGAATGCCTAAACTTGTTTCGAGATTCCTCCGTTTGGGCCCTGAACCATTTGGGACAACTTCAGGAAGAAGAACAAGATCTTTTTTCAACGTCTCGGTATTGCGCGGAAACTAACCCATCCTCATTTCTCGTGAGGATTCCAGAATCCCAAAACTTGTTTCGAGATTCCTCCTTTTGGGCCCGGAACCATTTGGGACAACTTCAGGCAGAAGAACACGAATTTTTTTCAACGTCTCAGAAATACGTGGAAACTCACCCACCCTCCTCATTTCTCTTGAGGACTCCAGAATGCCTAAACTTGTTTCGAGATTCCTCCGTTTCGGCCCCGAACCATTTGGTTCAACTTCAGGCAGAAGAACACAAACTTTTTTCAACGTCTCGGAATTGCGTGGAAACTCACCCACCCTCCTAATTTCTCGTGAGGAATCCAGAAAGGCTAAACTTGTTTCGAGATTCCTCCGTTTGGGCCCTGAACCATTTGGGACAACTTCAGGAAGAACAACAAGAACTTTTTTCAACGTCTCGGAAATGCGTGGAAACTCACCCACCCTCCTCATTTCTCGTGAGGACTCCAGAATGCCTAAACTTGCTTCAAGATTCCTCCGTTTGGGCCCTGAATCATGTGGGACAACTTGAGGCAGAAGAACACGAACTTTTTTCAACGTCTCGGAAATGCGTGGAAACTCACCCACCCTCCTCATTTCTCGTCAGGATTCCAGAATGCATAAACTTGTTTCGAGATTCCTCCATTTCGGCCTAGAATCATTTGGTTCAACTTCAGGCAGGAGAACACGAACTTTTTTCAACGTCTCGGAATTGCTTGGAAACTCTCCCACCCTCCTCATTTCTCTTGAGTATTCCAGAATGCATGAACTTGTTTCGAGATTCCTCCGTTTGGGCCCTGAACCATTTGGGACAACTTGAGGCAGAAGAAGACGAACTTTTTTCAACGTCTCGGAATTGCGTGGAAACTCACCCACCCTACTCATTTCTCGTCAGGATTCCAGAATGCATAAACTCTTTCCGAGATTCCTCCGTTTGGGCCCTGAATCATATGGGACAACTTGAGGCAGAAGAACACGAACTTTTTTCAACGTCTCGGAATTGCGTGGAAACTCACCCACCCTCCTCATTTCTCTTGAGTAATCCAGAATGCATGAACTTGTTTCGAGATTCCTCCGTTTGGGCCCTGAATCATATGGGACAACTTGAGGCAGAAGAAGACAAACTTTTTTCAACGTCTCGGAATTGCTTGGAAACTCACCCACCCTCCTCAGTTCTCGTGAGGATTCCAGAATGCCTAAACTCTCTTCGAGATTCCTCCGTTCGGGCCCTGAACCATTTGGGACAACTTCAGGAAGAAGAACAAGAACTTTTTTCAACGTCTCGGAACTGCGCGGAAACTCACCCACCCTCCTCAGTTCTTGTGAGGATTCCAGAAAGCCAAAACTTGTTTCAAGATTCGTCCGTTTGGGCCCTGAACCATTTGAGACAACATCAGGCAGAAGAACACGAACTTTTTTCAACGTCTCAGAAATACGTGGAAACTCACCCACCCTCCTCATTTCTCTTGAGGACTCCAGAATGCCTAAACTTGTTTCGAGATTCCTCCGTTTCAGCCCCGAACCATTTGGTTCAACTTCAGGCAGAAGAACACAAACTTTTTTCAACGTCTCGGAATTGCGTGGAAACTCACCCACCCTCCTAATTTCTCGTGAGGAATCCAGAAAGGCTAAACTTGTTTCGAGATTCCTCCGTTTGGGCCCTGAACCATTTGGGACAACTTCAGGAAGAACAACAAGAACTTTTTTCAACGTCTCGGAAATGCGTGGAAACTCACCCACCCTCCTCATTTCTCGTGAGGACTCCAGAATGCCTAAACTTGCTTCAAGATTCCTCCGTTTGGGCCCTGAATCATGTGGGACAACTTGAGGCAGAAGAACACGAACTTTTTTCAACGTCTCGGAATTGCTTGGAAACTCTCCCACCCTCCTCATTTCTCTTGAGTATTCCAGAATGCATGAACTTGTTTCGAGATTCCTCCGTTTGGGCCCTGAACCATTTGGGACAACTTGAGGCAGAAGAAGACGAACTTTTTTCAACGTCTCGGAATTGCGTGGAAACTCACCCACCCTACTCATTTCTCGTCAGGATTCCAGAATGCATAAACTCTTTCCGAGATTCCTCCGTTTGGGCCCTGAATCATATGGGACAACTTGAGGCAGAAGAACACGAACTTTTTTCAACGTCTCGGAATTGCGTGGAAACTCACCCACCCTCCTCATTTCTCTTGAGTAATCCAGAATGCATGAACTTGTTTCGAGATTCCTCCGTTTGGGCCCTGAATCATATGGGACAACTTGAGGCAGAAGAAGACAAACTTTTTTCAACGTCTCGGAATTGCTTGGAAACTCACCCACCCTCCTCAGTTCTCGTGAGGATTCCAGAATGCCTAAACTCTCTTCGAGATTCCTCCGTTCGGGCCCTGAACCATTTGGGACAACTTCAGGAAGAAGGACAAGAACTTTTTTCAACGTCTCGGAACTGCGCGGAAACTCACCCACCCTCCTCAGTTCTTGTGAGGATTCCAGAAAGCCAAAACTTGTTTCAAGATTCGTCCGTTTGGGCCCTGAACCATTTGAGACAACTTCAAGCAGAAGAACACGAACTTTTTTCAACGTCTCGGAATTGCGCGGAAACTGACCCACCCTCCTCATTTATCGTGAGGATTGCAGAATGCCTAAACTTGTTTCAAGATTCGTCCGTTTGGGCCCTGAACCATTTGGGACAACATCAGGCAGAAGAACACGAACTTTTTTCAACGTCTCGGAAATACGTGGAAACTCACCCACCCTCCTCATTTCTTGTGAGGATTCCAGAATGCCTAAACTTATTTCGAGATTCCTCCGTTTGGGCCCTGAACCATTTGGGACAACTTCAGGAAGAAGAACAAGAACTTTTTTCAACGTCTCGGAATTGCGCGGAAACTAACCCTCCCTCATTTCTCGTGAGGATTCCAGAATCCCTAAACTTTTTTCGAGATTCCTCCGTTTGGGCCCGGAACCATTTGGGACAACTTCAGGCAGAAGAACACGAATTTTTTTCAACGTCTCCGAATTGCGTGGAAACTCACCCACCCTACTTATTTCTCGTCAGGATTCCAGAATGCATAAACTCTTTTCGAGATTCCTCCGTTTGGGCCCTGAATCATATGGGACAACTTGAGGCAGAAGAACAAGAACTTGTTTCAACGTTTCGGAATTGCGTGGAAACTCACCCACCCTCCTCATTTCTCTTGAGTATTCCAAAATGCATAAACATGTTTCGAGATTCCTCCGTTTTGGGCCTTGAATCATGTGGGACAACTTGAGGCAGAAGGACACGAACTTTTTTCAACGTCTCGGAATTGCATGGAAACTCACCCACCCTCCTCATTTCTCTTGAGTATTCCAGAATGCATGAACTTGTTTCGAGATTCCTCCGTTTGGGCCCTGAATCATATGGGACAACCTGAGGCAGAAGAAGACAAACTTTTTTCAACGTCTCGGAATTGCTTGGAAACTCACCCACCCTCCTCAGTTCTCGTGAGGATTCCAGAATGCCTAAACTTGTTTCAAGATTCGTCCGTTTGGGCCCTAAATCAATTGGGACAACTTGAGGCAGAAGAAGACAAACTTTCTTCAACTTCTCGGAATTGCGTGGAAACTCACCCACCCTCCTCATTTCTCTTGAGTATTCCAGAATGCATGAACTTGTTTCGAGATTCCTCCGTTTGGGCCCTGAATCATATGGGACAACTTGAGGCAGAAGAAGACGAACTTTTTTCAACGTCTCAGAATTGCTTGGAAACTCACCCACCCTCCTCAGTTCTCGTCAGGATTCCAGAATGCCTAAACTTGTTTCGAGATTCCTCCGTTTGGGCCCTGAACCATTTGGGACAACTTCAGGAAGAAGAACAAGAACTTTTTTCAACGTCTTGGAATTGCGTGGAAACTCACCCACCCTCCTCATTTCTCCTCAGGATTCCAGAATGCATAAACCCTTTTCGAGATTCCTTCGTTTGGGCCCTGAATCATATGGGACAACTTGAGGCAGAAGAACAAGAACTTGTTTCAACGTTTCGGAATTGCGTGGAAACTCACCCACCCTCCTCATTTCTCTTGAGTATTCCAAAATGCATAAACTTGTTTCGAGATTCCTCCGTTTTGGGCCTTGAATCATGTGGGACAACTTGAGGCAGAAGAACACGAACTTTTTTCAACGTCTCGGAATTGCATGGAAACTCACCCACCCTCCTCATTTCTCTTGAGTATTCCAGAATGCATGAACTTGTTTCGAGATTCCTCTGTTTGGGCCCTGAATCATATGGGACAACCTGAGGCAGAAGAAGACAAACTTTTTTCAACGTCTCGGAATTGCTTGGAAACTCACCCACCCTCCTCAGTTCTCGTGAGGATTCCAGAATGCCTAAACTTGTTTCAAGATTCGTCCGTTTGGGCCCTGAACCATTTGAGACAACATCAGGCAGAAGAACACAAACTTTTTTCAACGTCTCGGAAATACGTGGAAACTCACCCACCCTCCTCATTTCTTCTGAGGATTCCAGAATGCCTAAACTTATTTCGAGATTCCTCCGTTTGGGCCCTGAACCATTTGGGACAACTTCAGGAAGAAGAACAAGAACTTTTTTCAACGTCTCGGAATTGCGCAGAAACTAACCCACCCTCAATTCTCGTGAGGATTCCAGAATGCCTAAACTTGTTTCGAGATTCCTCCGTTTGGGCCCTGAACCATTTTGGACAACTTCAGGAAGAAGAACAAGAACTTTTTTCAACGTCTCGGAATTACGTGGAAACTCACCCACTCTCCTCATTTCTCTTGAGTATTCCAGAATGCTTGAACTTATTTCGAGATTCCTCTGTTTGGGCCCTGAACCATTTGGGACTACTTGAGGCAGAAGAAGACGAACTTTTTTCAACGTCTCGGAATTGCTCTGAAACTCACCCACCCTCCTCATTTCTCTTGAGTATTCCAAAATGCATAAACTTGTTTCGAGATTCCTCCGTTTGGGCCCTGAATCATATGGGACAACTTGAGGCAGAAGAACAAGAACTTGTTTCAACGTTTCGGAATTGCATGGAAACTCACCCACCCTCCTCATTTCTCTTGAGTATTCCAAAATGCATAAACATGTTTCGAGATTCCTCCGTTTTGGGCCTTGAATCATGTGGGACAACTTGAGGCAGAAGGACACGAACTTTTTTCAACGTCTCGGAATTGTATGGAAACTCACCCACCCTCCTCATTTCTCTTGAGTATTCCAGAATGCATGAACTTGTTTCGAGATTCCTCCGTTTGGGCCCTGAATCATATGGGACAACCTGAGGCAGAAGAAGACAAACTTTTTGCAACGTCTCGGAATTGCTTGGAAACTCACCCACCCTCCTCAGTTCTCGTGAGGATTCCAGAATGCCTAAACTTGTTTCAAGATTCGTCCGTTTGGGCCCTGAATCAAATGGGACAACTTGAGGCAGAAGAAGACAAACTTTCTTCAACTTCTCGGAATTGCGTGGAAACTCACCCACCCTCCTCATTTCTCTTGAGTATTCCAGAATGCATGAACTTGTTTCGAGATTCCTCCGTTTGGGCCCTGAATCATATGGGACAACTTGAGGCAGAAGAAGACGAACTTTTTTCAACGTCTCAGAATTGCTTGGAAACTCACCCACCCTCCTCAGTTCTCGTCAGGATTCCAGAATGCCTAAACTTGTTTCGAGATTCCTCCGTTTGGGCCCTGAACCATTTGGGACAACTTCAGGAAGAAGAACAAGAACTTTTTTCAACGTCTTGGAATTGCGTGGAAACTCACCCACCCTCCTCATTTCTCCTCAGGATTCCAGAATGCATAAACCCTTTTCGAGATTCCTCCGTTTGGGCCCTGAATCATATGGGACAACTTGAGGCAGAAGAACAAGAACTTGTTTCAACGTTTCGGAATTGCGTGGAAACTCACCCACCCTCCTCATTTCTCTTGAGTATTCCAAAATGCATAAACTTGTTTCGAGATTCCTCCGTTTTGGGCCTTGAATCATGTGGGACAACTTGAGGCAGAAGAACACGAACTTTTTTCAACGTCTCGGAATTGCATGGAAACTCACCCACCCTCCTCATTTCTCTTGAGTATTCCAGAATGCATGAACTTGTTTCGAGATTCCTCCGTTTGGGCCCTGAATCATATGGGACAACCTGAGGCAGAAGAAGACAAACTTTTTTCAACGTCTCGGAATTGCTTGGAAACTCACCCACCCTCCTCAGTTCTCGTGAGGATTCCAGAATGCCTAAACTTGTTTCAAGATTCGTCCGTTTGGGCCCTGAACCATTTGAGACAACATCAGGCAGAAGAACACAAACTTTTTTCAACGTCTCGGAAATACGTGGAAACTCACCCACCCTCCTCATTTCTTGTGAGGATTCCAGAATGCCTAAACTTATTTCGAGATTCCTCCGTTTGGGCCCTGAACCATTTGGGACAACTTCAGGAAGAAGAACAAGAACTTTTTTCAACGTCTCGGAATTGCGCAGAAACTAACCCACCCTCAATTCTCGTGAGGATTCCAGAATGCCTAAACTTGTTTCGAGATTCCTCCGTTTGGGCCCTGAACCATTTTGGACAACTTCAGGAAGAAGAACAAGAACTTTTTTCAACGTCTCGGAATTACGTGGAAACTCACCCACTCTCCTCATTTCTCTTGAGTATTCCAGAATGCTTGAACTTATTTCGAGATTCCTCTGTTTGGGCCCTGAACCATTTGGGACTACTTGAGGCAGAAGAAGACGAACTTTTTTCAACGTCTCGGAATTGCTCTGAAACTCACCCACCCTCCTCATTTCTCTTGAGTATTCCAAAATGCATAAACTTGTTTCGAGATTCCTCCGTTTGGGCCCTGAATCATATGGGACAACTTGAGGCAGAAGAACAAGAACTTGTTTCAACGTTTCGGAATTGCATGGAAACTCACCCACCCTCCTCATTTCTCTTGAGTATTCCAGAATGCATGAACTTATTTCGAGATTCCTCTGTTTGGGCCCTGAACCATTTGTGACTACTTGAGGCAGAAGAAGACGAACTTTTTTCAACGTCTCGGAATTGCTTGGAAACTCACCCACCCTCCTCATTTTTCTTGAGTATTCCAGAATGCATGAACTTATTTCGAGATTCCTCTGTTTGGCCCCTGAACCATTTGGGACTACTTGAGGCAGAAGAAGACGAACTTTTTTCAACGTCTCGGAATTGCTTGGAAACTCACCCACCCTCCTCATTTCTCTTGAGTATTCCAAAATGCATAAACTTGTTTCGAGATTCCTCCGTTCGGGCCCTAAATCATATGGGACTACTTGAGGCAGAAGAACAAGAACTTGTTTCAACGTTTCGGAATTGCGTGGAAACTCACCCACCCTCCTCATTTCTCTTGAGTATTCCAGAATGCATGAACTTATTTCGAGATTCCTCTGTTTGGGCCCTGAACCATTTGTGACTACTTGAGGCAGAAGAAGACGAACTTTTTTCAACGTCTCGGAATTGCTTGGAAACTCACCCACCCTCCTCATTTCTCTTGAGTATTCCAGAATGCATGAACTTGTTTCGAGATTCCTCCGTTTGGGCCCTGAATCATATGGGACAACCTGAGGCAGAAGAAGACAAACTTTTTTCAACGTCTCGGAATTGCTTGGAAACTCACCCACCCTCCTCAGTTCTCGTGAGGATTCCAGAATGCCTAAACTTGTTTCAAGATTCGTCCGTTTGGGCCCTGAATCAAATGGGACAACTTGAGGCAGAAGAAGACAAACTTTCTTCAACTTCTCGGAATTGCGTGGAAACTCACCCACCCTCCTCATTTCTCTTGAGTATTCCAGAATGCATGAACTTGTTTCGAGATTCCTCCGTTTGGGCCCTGAATCATATGGGACAACTTGAGGCAGAAGAAGACGAACTTTTTTCAACGTCTCAGAATTGCTTGGAAACTCACCCACCCTCCTCAGTTCTCGTCAGGATTCCAGAATGCCTAAACTTGTTTCGAGATTCCTCCGTTTGGGCCCTGAACCATTTGGGACAACTTCAGGAAGAAGAACAAGAACTTTTTTCAACGTCTTGGAATTGCGTGGAAACTCACCCACCCTCCTCATTTCTCCTCAGGATTCCAGAATGCATAAACCCTTTTCGAGATTCCTCCGTTTGGGCCCTGAATCATATGGGACAACTTGAGGCAGAAGAACAAGAACTTGTTTCAACGTTTCGGAATTGCGTGGAAACTCACCCACCCTCCTCATTTCTCTTGAGTATTCCAAAATGCATAAACTTGTTTCGAGATTCCTCCGTTTTGGGCCTTGAATCATGTGGGACAACTTGAGGCAGAAGAACACGAACTTTTTTCAACGTCTCGGAATTGCATGGAAACTCACCCACCCTCCTCATTTCTCTTGAGTATTCCAGAATGCATGAACTTGTTTCGAGATTCCTCCGTTTGGGCCCTGAATCATATGGGACAACCTGAGGCAGAAGAAGACAAACTTTTTTCAACGTCTCGGAATTGCTTGGAAACTCACCCACCCTCCTCAGTTCTCGTGAGGATTCCAGAATGCCTAAACTTGTTTCAAGATTCGTCCGTTTGGGCCCTGAACCATTTGAGACAACATCAGGCAGAAGAACACAAACTTTTTTCAACGTCTCGGAAATACGTGGAAACTCACCCACCCTCCTCATTTCTTGTGAGGATTCCAGAATGCCTAAACTTATTTCGAGATTCCTCCGTTTGGGCCCTGAACCATTTGGGACAACTTCAGGAAGAAGAACAAGAACTTTTTTCAACGTCTCGGAATTGCGCAGAAACTAACCCACCCTCAATTCTCGTGAGGATTCCAGAATGCCTAAACTTGTTTCGAGATTCCTCCGTTTGGGCCCTGAACCATTTTGGACAACTTCAGGAAGAAGAACAAGAACTTTTTTCAACGTCTCGGAATTACGTGGAAACTCACCCACTCTCCTCATTTCTCTTGAGTATTCCAGAATGCTTGAACTTATTTCGAGATTCCTCTGTTTGGGCCCTGAACCATTTGGGACTACTTGAGGCAGAAGAAGACGAACTTTTTTCAACGTCTCGGAATTGCTCTGAAACTCACCCACCCTCCTCATTTCTCTTGAGTATTCCAAAATGCATAAACTTGTTTCGAGATTCCTCCGTTTGGGCCCTGAATCATATGGGACAACTTGAGGCAGAAGAACAAGAACTTGTTTCAACGTTTCGGAATTGCATGGAAACTCACCCACCCTCCTCATTTCTCTTGAGTATTCCAGAATGCATGAACTTATTTCGAGATTCCTCTGTTTGGGCCCTGAACCATTTGTGACTACTTGAGGCAGAAGAAGACGAACTTTTTTCAACGTCTCGGAATTGCTTGGAAACTCACCCACCCTCCTCATTTTTCTTGAGTATTCCAGAATGCATGAACTTATTTCGAGATTCCTCTGTTTGGCCCTTGAACCATTTGGGACTACTTGAGGCAGAAGAAGACGAACTTTTTTCAACGTCTCGGAATTGCTTGGAAACTCACCCACCCTCCTCATTTCTCTTGAGTATTCCAAAATGCATAAACTTGTTTCGAGATTCCTCCGTTCGGGCCCTAAATCATATGGGACTACTTGAGGCAGAAGAACAAGAACTTGTTTCAACGTTTCGGAATTGCGTGGAAACTCACCCACCCTCCTCATTTCTCTTGAGTATTCCAGAATGCATGAACTTATTTCGAGATTCCTCTGTTTGGGCCCTGAACCATTTGGGACTACTTGAGGCAGAAGAAGACGAACTTTTTTCAACGTCTCGGAATTGCTTGGAAACTCACCCACCCTCCTCATTTCCCTTGAGTATTCCAAAATGCATAAACTTGTTTCGAGATTCCACCGTTTGGGCCCTGAATCATATGGGACAACCTGAGGCAGAAGAAGACAAACTTTTTTCAACGTCTCGGAATTGCTTGGAAACTCACCCACCCTCCTCAGTTCTCGTGAGGATTCCAGAATGCCTAAACTTGTTTCAAGATTCGTCCGTTTGGGCCCTGAATCATATGGGACAACTTGAGGCAGAAGAAGACAAACGTTCTTCAACTTCTCGGAATTGCGTGGAAACTCACCCACCCTCCTCATTTCTCTTGAGTATTCCAGAATGCATGAACTTGTTTCGAGATTCCTCCGTTTGGGCCCTGAATCATATGGGTCAACTTGAGGCAGAAGAAGACGAACTTTTTTCAACGTCTCAGAATTGCTTGGAAACTCACCCACCCTCCTCAGTTCTCGTGAGGATTCCAGAATGCCTAAACTTGTTTCGAGATTCCTCCGTTTGGGCCCTGAACCATTTGGGACAACTTCAGGAAGAAGAACAAGAACTTTTTTCAACGTCTCGGAATTGCGTGGAAACTCACCCACCCTCCTCATTTCTCCTCAGGATTCCAGAATGCATAAATTTGTTCCGAGATTCCTCCGTTTGGGCCCTAAATCTTATGGGACAACTTGAGGCAGAAGAACACGAACTTTTTTCAACGTCTCGGAATTGCGTGGAAACTCACCAACCCTCCTCATTTCTCTTGAGTATTCCAGAATGCATGAACATCATTCGAGATACCTCCGTTTGGGCCCAGAACCATTTTGGACAACTTGAGGCAGAGGAAGACGAACTTTTTTCAACGTCTCGGAATCGCGTGGAAACTCACCCACCCTCCTCATTTCTCTTGAGTATTCCAGAATGCATGAACTTGTTTCGAGATTCCTCCGTTCGGGCCCTGAACCTTTTTGGACAACTTGAGGCAGAAGAACACGAACTTTTTTCAACGTCTCGGAATTGCGTGGAAACTCACCCACCCTCCTCATTTCTCTTGAGTATTCCAGAATGCATGAACTTGTTTCGAGATTCCTCCGTTTGGGCCCGGAACCATATGGGACAACTTGAGGCAGAAGATGACGAACTTTTTTCAACGTCTCGGAATTGCGTGGAAACTCACCCACGCTCCTCATTTCTCTTGAGTATTCCAGAATGCATGAACTTGTTTCGAGATTCCTCCGTTTGGGCCCGGAACCATATGGGACAACTTGAGGCAGAAGATGACGAACTTTTTTCAACGTCTCGGAATTGCGTGGAAACTCACCCACCCTCCTCATTTCTCTTGAGTATTCCAGAGTGCATGAACTTGTTTCGAGATTCCTCCGTTTGGGCCCTGAATCATAATGGGACAACTTGAGGCAGAAGAAGACCAACTTTTTTGAACGTCTCGGAATTGCTTGGAAACTCACCCACCCTCCTCATTTCTCGTGAGGATCCCAGAATGCATGAACATATTTCGAGATTCCTCCGTTCGGGCCCTGAACCTTTTTGGACAACTTGAGGAAGAAGAGCACGAACTTTTTTCAACGTCTCGGAATTGCGTGTAAACTCACCAACCCTCCTCATTTCTCGTGAGGATCCCATAATGCTTTAACATGTTTCGAGATTCCTCCGTTTGGGCCCTGAATCGTATGGGACAACTTGAGGCAGAAGAAGACAAACTTTTTTCAACGTCTTGGAATTGCTTGGAAACTCACCCATCCTCCTCATTTCTCGTGAGGATCCCAGAATGCATGAACATATTTCGAGATTCCTCCGTTCGGGCCCTGAACCATTTTGGACAACTTGAGGAAGAAGAACACGAACTTTTTTCAACGTCTCGGAATTGCGTGGAAACTCACCCACCCTCCTCATTGTTGGAAATTATGCCCTAGGGGCAATTCATTGTACTTTGGATATTTAAGTTATTTAAAGTATTCTCTTTTGTTATCATTTTCATTTGTTCGTATTGATAACTGCATCCCTGGATAATCTTATAAATTATCCTAAATGTCCCTGGTCGGTCATCTACATGGGAGTGAAGATGAAATAAGATCATTATGACTTTGGTGAGGTATGGAGATACGAATCAAAGTCATGGGCACTTGTAAGAGTACAAGGTGCTGGACCGAACCACTATGAGAAAGCTGCATGGATTAAGTCATAAGCTTATCTCATGTATAACCGCGTCACGACGCCCTATGACCTGAGACCATCATAGATTCCTACATGATGAGTCACTGGTCTTTGACCTAGTCAAAAGTCACCTTTGACCGGGTGATGATAAAGGCTAGGATCAGGATCAGTGGTTTTCATGCGGAGGAATGTGAGTGGTTAAGATGGGATTTGTCCCTCACATATGTAGAGAGATAATGCTGGGCCCCTCGATGAGTGAGTCTAAGAAATGTATGGCCATACTGTGATGGAAAGGAGTTTCCATTTCACTTGTTAGACTACTCGAGAATCGAGAAAGCATTGGTCAAGAAAAGGAAGTTGACATTATCCATGCCTCATCCTTGACCAAATTATCGCGTGACAAAAGGGACGTGACATGTTTGTACGATAGGTAGTATCGTGTCATCGATCCCCATGTGAATTGGGTAGTTGCAATGTCTTGCTAGAGGCCGCTTGCGACTTGTGGGCTGATACAGTGTTGGCCCACTGCCAATCTCATTTGGGCCTGCAGGGTCGCACACAAGAATAATCCAACACGGGTGAAAGTGTCCAGGTTCATTGAATCTCATATTAATCTGAGATTAAATGAATACTAAATTTGATCTAGGATTTATATATATATATAAAATTCGAAATTAATATATATATATATTATAAATTGAGATTATAATATTATATATGATATTTGTTTAGTATTTAATTTATTTGATAAATTAAATATCTGAAACAAATAGAGATATTGTATCTCATTTAATTTCGAATAAAGATATCGTATATCTGTTTAATATTAAATTGAGATATGGTATCTCAGATTTAATTAAATAGATAGATATCATATCTCAGATTTAATTTATGATGATAAATTAAATCAAAAGGCTTTAAATTTAGATTTGATTTAAATTCAAAACTCGGATTTCCAAATCTGGCTTTTAATATATTCAATTACATTTATGAGATAGATGTGATTGATATGTTGACCAGATTCAAAAATCCGAATTTCCAAAATTAATAAAGGATTAATTTTGGTTATATAATACGCCTATCGGGTTTAGAAAAACCTACGGGATTCTCAGTTGAGCGTATTCAGAAAAGCCGCGAGAAACCCTAGAGCAACTTGAGAGAGAGAGACGCACAAGAAGCGCTAGCACGCTGCTGCAACCGTGTTTTAGGGATTGTTCGTGTGGATACCAGTAGAGGAAGCCGATCCAAGAGTCGACTTCTGCTAATCGAAAGAACGAGACGCGGACGTGTTGATCGCCCACCTGATCAAAGAAACGAGACGCGGACGTGTTGTTCGAGAAGGTAGCCCACGTGATCAAAGGAATGGAACGCGGAATAGTTCAACACAAGGTATGATTCGGTTTCCTTAACTCTGATTTAAACGTCGTTGAGTGATCCTTCGGAAGGATTCGTAAGAAATTTTTAATCCGCTGCGTGTACGAATCCCAACACTCATAACTCTTGAGTATTCCAGAATGCATGACCTTGTTTCGAGATTCCTCCGTTTGGGCCCGGAACCATATGGGACAACTTGAGGCAGAAGAAGACGAACTTTTTTCAACGTCTCGGAATTGCGTGGAAACTCACCCACCCTCCTCATTTCTCGTAAGGATTCTAGAATGCATAAACTTGTTTCGAGATTCCTCTGTTTGGGCCCTGAACCATTTTGGACAACTTGAGGCAGAAGAAGACGAACTTTTTTCAACGTCTCGGAATTGCGTGGAAACTCACCCACCCTCCTCATTTCTCGTAAGGATTCTAGAATGCATGAACTTGTTTTGAGATTCCTCCGTTTGGGCCTTGAACCATTTTGGACAACTTGAGGCAGAAGAAGACGAACTTTTTTCAACGTCTCGGAATTGCGTGTAAACTCACCCACCCTCCTCATTTCTCTTGAGGATTCCAGAATGCATGAAATTGTTTCGAGATTCCTCCGTTTGGGCCCTGAACCATTTTAGACAACTTGAGGCAGAAGAAGACGAACTTTTTTCAACGTCTCGGAATTGCGTGTAAACTCACCCACCCTCCTCATTTCTCGTGAGGATCCCAGAATGCTTGAACATGTTTCGAGATTCCTCCGTTTGGGCCTTGAACCATTTGGGACAACTTGAGGCAGAAGAAGACGAACTTTTTTCAACGTCTCGGAATTGTGTGGAAACTCACCCACCCTCCTCATTTCTCTTGAGTATTCCAGAATGCATGAACTTGTTTCGAGATTCCTCCGTTTGGGCCCTGAATCATATGGGACAATTTGAGGCAGAAGAAGACAAACTTTTTTCAACGTCTCGGAATTGCTTGGAAACTCACCCACCCTCCTCATTTCTCGTGAGGATCCCAGAATGCATGAACATATTTCGAGATTCCTCCGTTCAGGCCCTGAACCATTTTGGACAACTTGAGGAAGAAGAACACGAACTTTTTTCAACGTCTCGGAATTGCGTGGAAACTCACCCACCCTCCTCATTTCTCTTGAGTATTCCAGAATGCATGAACTTGTTTCGAGATTCCTCCGTTTGGGCCCAGAACCATATGGGACAACTTGAGGCAGAAGAAGACGAACTTTTTTCAACGTCTCGGAATTGCGTGGAAACTCACCCACCCTCCTCATTTCTCGTAAGGATTCTAGAATGCCTGAACTTGCTTCGAGATTCCTCCGTTTGGGCCATGAACCATTTTGCACAACTTGAGGCAGAAGAAGACAAACTTTTTTCAACGTCTCGGAATTGCGTGTCAACTCACCCACCCTCCTCATTTCTCGTGAGGATCCCAGATGCTTTAACATGTTTCGAGATTCCTCCGTTTGGGCCCTGAATCATATGGGACAACTTGAGGCAGAAGAAGGCAAACTTTTTTCAACGTCTCGGAATTGCTTGGAAACTCACCCATCCTCCTCATTTCTCGTGAGGATCCCAGAATGCATGAACATATTTCGAGATTCCTCCGTTCGGACCCTGAACCATTTTGGACAACTTGAAGAAGAAGAACACGAACTTTTTTCAACGTCTCGGAAATGCGTGGAAACTCACCCACCCTCCTCATAACTCTTGAGTATTCCAGAATGCATGACCTTGTTTCGAGATTCCTCCGTTTGTGCCCGGAACCATATGGGACAACTTGAGGCAGAAGAAGACGAACTTTTTTCAACGTCTCGGAATTGCGTGGAAACTCACCCACCCTCCTCATTTCTCGTAAGGATTCTAGAATGCATGAACTTGTTTCGAGATTCCTCCGTTTGCGCCTTGAACCATTTTGGACAACTTGAGGCAGAAGAAGACGAACTTTTTTCAACGTCTCGGAATTGCGTGTAAACTCACCCACCCTCCTCATTTCTCGTGAGGATTCCAGAATGCATGAAATTGTTTCGAGATTCCTCCGTTTGGGCCCTGAACCATTTTGGACAACTTGAGGTAGAAGAAGACGAACTTTTTTCAACGTCTCGGAATTGCGTGGAAACTCACCCACCCTCCTCATTTCTCTTGAGTATTCCAGAATGCATGAACTTGTTTCGAGATTCCTCCGTTTGGGCCCTGAATCATATGGCACAACTTGAGGCAGAAGAAGACAAACTTTCTTCAACTTCTCGGAATTGCGTGGAAACTCACCCACCCTCCTCATTTCACTTGAGTATTCCAGAATGCATGAACTTTTTTCGAGATTTCTCCGTTTGGGCCCTGAACTATTTGGTACAACTTGAGGCAGAGGAAGACGAACTTTTCTCAACGTCTCGGAATTGCTTGGAAACTAACCCACCCTCCTCATTTCTCTTGAGTATTCCAGAATGCATGAACTTGTTTCGAGATTTCTTCGATTGTGTCCTGAACCATATGGGACAACTTGAGGCAGAGGAAGACGAACTTTGTTCAACGTCTCGGAATTGCGTGTAAACTCACCCACCCTCCTCATTTCTCGTGAGGATTCCAGAATGCAAGAAATTGTTTCGAGATTCCTCCGTTTGGGCCCTGAACCATTTGGGACAACTTGAGGCAGAAGAAGACAAACTTTCTTCAACTTCTCGGAATTGCGTGGAAACTCACCCACCCTCCTCATTTCTCTTGAGTATTCCAGAATGCATGAACTTGTTTCGAGATTCCTCCGATTGTGTCCTGAACCATATGGGACAACTTGAGGCAGAGGAAGACGAACTTTGTTCAACGTCTCGGAATTGCGTGTCAACTCACCCACCCTCCTCATTTCTCGTGAGGATCCCAGAATGCTTTAACATGTTTCGAGATTCCTCCGTTTGGGCCCTGAATCATATGGGACAACTTGAGGCAGAAGAAGGCAAACTTTTTTCAACGTCTCGGAATTGCGTGGAAACTCACCCACCCTCCTCATTTGTCGTAAGGATTCTAGAATGCCTGAACTTGCTTCGAGATTCCTCCGTTTGGGCCCTGAACCATTTTGGACAACTTGAGGCAGAAGAAGACAAACTTTCTTCAACTTCTCGGAATTGCGTGGAAACTCACCCTCCCACCTCATTTCTCATGAGTATTCCAGAATGCATGAACTTGTTTCGAGATTTCTCCGTTTGGGCCCTGAACTATTTGGTACAACTTGAGGCAGAAGAAGACGAACTTTTTTCAACGTCTCGGAATTGCTTGGAAACTAACCCACCCTCCACATATCTCGTGAGGATGCCAGAATGCATGAACTTGTTTCGAGATTCCTCTGTTTGGGCGCTGAATCATATGGGACAACTTGAGGCAGAAGAAGACGAACTTTTTTCAACGTCTCGGAATTGCGTGGAAACTCACCCACCCTCCTCATTTCTCTTGAGTATTCCAGAATGCATGACCTTGTTTCGAGATTCCTCCGTTTGGACCCTTAATCATATGGGACAACTTGAGGCAGAAGAAGACAAACTTTTTTCAACGTCTCAGAATTCCTTGGAAACTCACCCACCCTCCTCATTTCTCGTGAGGATCCCAGAATGCATGAACATGTTTCGAGATTCCTCCGTTCGGACCCCGAACCATTTTGGACAACTTGAGGCAGAAGAAAACGAACTTTTTTCAACGTCTCGGAATTGCGTGGAAACTCACCCACCCTCCTCATTTCTCTTGAGTATTCCAGAATGCATGAACTTGTTTCGAGATTCCTCCGATTGTGTCCTGAACCGTATGGGACAACTTGAGGCAGAGAGGAAGACGAACTTTGTTCAACGTCTCGGAATTGCGTGTAAACTCACCCACCCTCCTCATTTCTCGTGAGGATTCCAGAATGCAAGAAATTGTTTCGAGATTCCTCCGTTTGGGCCCTGAACCATTTGGGACAACTTGAGGCAGAAAAGACAAACTTTCTTCAACTTCTCGGAATTGCGTGGAAACTCACCCACCCTCCTCATTTTCTCTTGAGTTTTCCAGAATGCATGAACTTGTTTCGAGATTTCTCCGTTTGGGCCCTGAACCATTTGGTACAACTTGAGGCAGAAGAAGACGAACTTTTTTCAACGTCTCAGAATTGCTTGGAAACTAACCCACCCTCCACATTTCTCGTGAGGATGCCAGAATGCATGAACTTGTTTCGAGATTCCTCCGTTTGGGCGCTGAATCATATGGGACAACTTGAGGCAGAAGAAGACGAACTTTTTTCAACGTCTCGGAATTGCGTGGAAACTCACCCACCCTCCTCATTTCTCTTGAGTATTCCAGAATGCATGACCTTATTTCGAGATTCCTCCGTTTAGACCCTTAAGCATATGGGACAACTTGAGGCAGAAGAACACAAACTTTTTTCAACGGCTCAGAATTCCTTGGAAACTCACCCACCCTCCTCATTTCTCGTGTGGATCCCAGAATGCATGAACATGTTTCGAGATTCCTCCGTTCGGGCCCTGAACCATTTTGGACAACTTGAGGCAGAAGAACACGAACTTTTTTCAACGTCTCGGAATTGCGTGGAAACTCACCCACCCTCCTCATTTCTCTTGAGTATTCCAGAATGCATGAACTTGTTGTGAGATTTCTCCGTTTGGGACCTGAACCATTTGGTACAACTTGAGGCAGAAGAAGACGAACTTTTTTCAACGTCTCGGAATTGCTTGGAATCTCACCCACCCTCCTCATTTCTCGTGAGGATTCCAGAATCCATGAACTTGTTTCGAGATTCCTCCGTTTGGGCCCTGATCCATTTGGGATAACTTGAGGCTGAAGAAGACAAACTTTCTTCAACTTCTCGGAATTGCGTGGAAACTCACCCACCCTCCTCATTTCTCTTGAGTATTCCAGAATGCATGAAATTGTGTCGAGATTCCTCTGTTTAGGTTCTGAATCATTTGGGACTACTTGAGGCAGAAGAAGACGAACATTTTTCAACGTCTCGGAATTGCTTGGAAACTCACCCACCCTCCTCATTTCTCGTGAGGATTCCAGAATGCATGAACTTGTTTTGTGATTTCTCCGTTTGGGCCCGGAACCATATGGGACAACTTGAGGCAGAAGAACACGAACTTTTTTCAACGTCTCGGAATTGCGTGGAAACTCACCCACCCTCCTCATTTCTCGTAAGGATTCTAGAATGCATGAACTTGTTTCGAGATTCCTCCGTTTGGGTCGTGAACCATTTTGGACAACTTGAGGCAGAAGAAGACGAACTTTTTTCAACGTCTCGGAATTGCGTGTAAACTCACCCACCCTCCTCATTTCTCGTGAGGATTCCAGAATGCATGAAATTGTTTCAAGATTCCTCCTTTTGGGCCCTGAACCATTTTGGACAACTTGAGGCAGAAGAAGACGAACTTTTTACAACGTCTCGGAATTGCGTGGAAACTCACCCACCCTCCTCATTTCTCTTGAGTATTCCAGAATGCATGAACTTGTTTCGAGATTCCTCCGTTTGGGCCCGGAACCATATGGGACAACTTGAGGCAGAAGAAGAGGAACTTTTTTCATCGTCTCGGAATTGCGTGGAAACTCACCCACCCTCCTCATTTCTCGTGAGGATTCCAGAATCCATGAACTTGTTTCGAGATTCCTCCGTTTGGGCCCTGAACCATTTGGGAAACTTGAGGCAGAAGAAGACAAACTTTCTTCAACTTCTCGGAATTGCGTGGAAACTCACCCTCCCACCCCATTTCTCATGAGTATTCCAGAATGCATGAACTTGTTTCGAGATTTCTCCGTTTGGGCCCTGAACTATTTGGTACAACTTGAGGCAGAAGAAGACGAACTTTTTTCAACGTCTCGGATTTGCTTGGAAACTAACCCACCCTCCACATTTCTCGTGAGGATGCCAGAATGCATGAACTTGTTTCGAGATTCCTCCGTTTTGGTGCTGAATCATATGGGACAACTTGAGGCAGAAGAAGACGAACTTTTTTCAACGTCTCGGAATTGCGTGGAAACTCAGCCACCCTCCTCATTTCTCTTGAGTATTCCAGAATGCATGACCTTGTTTCGAGATTCCTCCGTTTGGACCCTTAATCATATGGGACAACTTGAGGCAGAAGAAGACAAACTTTTTTCAACGTCTCAGAATTCCTTGGAAACACACCCACCCTCCTCATTTCTCGTGAGGATCCCAGAATGCATAAACATGTTTCGAGATTCCTCCGTTCGGGCCCTGAACCATTTTGGACAACTTGAGGCAGAAGAACACGAACTTTTTTCAACGTCTCGGAATTGCGTGGAAACTCACCCACCCTCCTCATTTCTCTTGAGTATTCCAGAATGCATGAACTTGTTTCGAGATTCCTCCGATTGTGTCATGAACCTTATGGGACAACTTGAGGCAGAGGAAGACGAACTTTGTTCAACGTCTCGGAATTGCGTGTAAACTCACCCACCCTCCTCATTTCTCGTGAGGATTCCAGAATGCAAGAAATTGTTTCGAGATTCCTCCGTTTGGGCCCTGAACCATTTGGGACAACTTGAGGCAGAAAAGACAAACTTTCTTCAACTTCTCGGAATTGCGTGGAAACTCACCCACCCTCCTCATTTCTCTTGAGTTTTCCAGAATGCATGAACTTGTTTCGAGATTTCTCCGTTTGGGCCCTGAACCATTTGGTACAACTTGAGGCAGAAGAAGACGAACTTTTTTCAACGTCTCGGAATTGCTTGGAAACTAACCCACCCTCCACATTTCTCGTGAGGATGCCAGAATGCATGAACTTGTTTCGAGATTCCTCCGTTTGGGCGCTGAATCATATGCGACAACTTGAGGCAGAAGAAGACGAACTTTTTTCAACGTCTCGGAATTGCGTGGAAACTCACCCACCCTCCTCATTTCTCTTGAGTATTCCAGAATGCATGACCTTGTTTCGAGATTCCTCCGTTTAGACCCTTAAGCATATGGGACAACTTGAGGCAGAAGAACACAAACTTTTTTCAACGTCTCAGAATTCCTTGGAAACTCACCCACCCTCCTCATTTCTCGTGAGGATCCCAGAATGCATGAACATGTTTCGAGATTCCTCCGTTCGGGCCCTGAACCATTTTGGACAACTTGAGGCAGAAGAACACGAACTTTTTTCAACGTCTCGGAATTGCGTGGAAACTCACCCACCCTCCTCATTTCTCTTGAGTATTCCAGAATGCATGAACTTGTTTCGAGATTCCTCCGTTTGGGCCCGGAACCATATGGGACAACTTGAGGCAGAAGAAGAGGAACTTTTTTCATCGTCTCGGAATTGCGTGGAAACACACCCACCCTCCTCATTTCTCGTGAGGATTCCAGAATCCATGAACTTGTTTCGAGATTCCTCCGTTTGGGCCCTGAACCATTTGGGAAACTTGAGGCAGAAGAAGACAAACTTTCTTCAACTTCTCGGAATTGCGTGGAAACTCACCCACCGTCCTCATTTCTCTTGAGTATTCCAGAATCCTTGAACTTGTTTCGAGATTCCTCTGTTTGGGTTCTGAACCATTTGGGACTACTTGAGGCAGAAGAAGAAGAACTTTTTTAAACGTCTCGGAATTGCTTGGAAACTCACCCGCCCTCCTCATTTCTCTTGAGGATTCCAGAATGCATGAACTTTTTTCGAGATTCCTCCGTTTGGGCGCTGAATCATATGGGACAACTTGAGGCAGAAGAAGACGAACTTTTTTCAACGTCTTGGAATTGCGTGAAAACCCACCCACCCTCCTCATTTCTCGTGAGGATCCCAGAATGCTTGAACATGTTTCGAGATTCCTCCGTTTGGGCCCAAAACCATTTTGGTCAACTTGAGGTAGAAGAACACGAACTTTTTTCAACGTCTCGGAATAGCGTGGAAACTCACTCACCCTCCTCATAACTCTTGAGTATTCCAGAATGCATGACCATGTTTCGAGATTCCTCCGTTTGGGCCCGGAACCATATGGGACAACTTGAGGCAGAAGCCGACGAACTTTTTACAACGTCTCGGAATTGCGTGGAAACTCACCCACCCTCCTCATTTCTCGTAAGGATTCAAGAATGCATGAACTTGTTTCGAGATTCCTCCGTTTGGGCCCTGAACCATTTTCGACAACTTGAGGCAGAAGAAGACGAACTTTTTTGAACGTCTCGGAATTGCGTGTAAACTCACCCACCCTCCTCATTTCTCGTGAGGATTCCAGAATGCATGAAATTGTTTCGAGATTCCTCCGTTTGGGCCCTGAACCATTTTGGACAACTTGAGGCAGAAGAAGACGAACTTTTTTCAACGTCTCGGAATTGCCTGGAAACTCACCCACCCTCCTCATTTCCCGTAAGGATTCTAGAATGCATGAACTTGTTTCGAGATTCCTCCGTTTGGGCCCTGAACCATTTTGGACAACTTGAGGCAGAAGAAGACGATCTTTTTTGAACGTCTCGGAATTGCGTGTAAACTCACCCACCCTCCTCAATTCTCGTGAGGATTCCAGAATGCATGAAATTGTTTCGAGATTCCTCCGTTTGGGCCCTGAACCATTTTGGACAACTTGAGGCAGAAGAAGATGAACTTTTTTCAACGTCTCGGAATTGCGTGGAAACTCACCCACCCTCCTCATTTCTCGTAAGGATTCTAGAATGCATGAACTTGTTTCGAGATTCCTCCGTTTGGGCCCTGAACCATTTTGGACAACTTGAGGCAGACGAAGACGAACTTTTTTGAACGTCTCGGAATTGCGTGTAAACTCACCCACCCTCCATATTTCTGGTGAGGATTCCAGAATGCATGAAATTGTTTCGAGATTCCTCCGTTTGGGCCCTGAACCATTTTGGACAACTTGAGGCAGAAGAAGACGAACTTTTTTCAACGTCTCGGAATTGCGTGGAAACTCACCCACCCTCCTCATTTCTCTTGAGTATTCCAGAATGCATGAACTTTTTTCGAGATTCCTCCGATTGTGTCCTGAACCATATGGGACAACTTGAGGCAGAGGAAGACGAACATTGTTCAACGTCTCGGAATTGCGTGTAAACTCACCCACCCTCCTCATTTCTCGTGAGGATTCCAGAATGCATGAAATTGTTTCGAGATTCATCCGTTTGGGCCCTGAACCATTTGGGACAACTTGAGGCAGAAGAAGACGAGCTTTTTTCAACGTCTCGGAATTGCGTGGAAACTCCCCCACCCTCCTCAATTCTCTTGAGTATTCCATAATGCATGACCTTGTTTCGAGATTCCTCCATTTGGACCTTTAATCATATGGGACAACTTGAGGCTGAAGAAGACAAACTTTTTTCAACGTCTCGGAATTCCTTGGAAACTCACCCACCCTCCTCATTTCTCGTGAGGATCCCAGAATGCATGAACATGTTTCTAGATTCCTCCATTCGGGCCATGAACCATTTTGGACAACTTGAGGAAGAAGAACACAAACTTTTTTCAACGTGTCGGAATTGCGTGGAAACTCACCCACCCTCCTCATAACTCTTGAGTATTCCAGAATGCATGACCTTGTTTCGAGATTCCTCCGTTTGGGCCTGGAACCATATGGGACAACTTGAGGCAGAGGAAGACGAACTTTTTTCAACGTCTCGGAATTGCGTGGAAACTCACCCACCCTCCTCATTTCTCTTGAGTATTCCAGAATGCATGAACTTGTTTCGAGATTCCTCCGATTGTGTCCTGAACCATATGGGACAACTTGAGGCAGAGGAAGACGAACTTTGTTCAACGTCTCGGAATTGCGTGTAAACTCACCCACCCTCCTCATTTCTCGTGAGGATTCCAGAATGCATGAAATTGTTTCGAGATTCATCCGTTTGTGCCCTGAACCATTTGGGACAACTTGAGGCAGAAGAAGACGAACTTTTTTCAACGTCTCGGAATTGCGTGGAAACTCACCCACCCTCCTCATTTCTCTTGAGTATTCCAGAATGCATGAACTTTTTTCGAGATTCCTCCGATTGTGTCCTGAACCATATGGGACAACTTGAGGCAGAGGAAGACGAACATTGTTCAACGTCTCGGAATTGCGTGTAAACTCACCCACCCTCCTCATTTCTCGTGAGGATTCCAGAATGCATGAAATTGTTTCGAGATTCATCCGTTTGGGCCCTGAACCATTTGGGACAACTTGAGGCAGAAGAAGACGAGCTTTTTTCAACGTCTCGGAATTGCGTGGAAACTCCCCCACCCTCCTCAATTCTCTTGAGTATTCCATAATGCATGACCTTGTTTCGAGATTCCTCCATTTGGACCTTTAATCATATGGGACAACTTGAGGCTGAAGAAGACAAACTTTTTTCAACGTCTCGGAATTCCTTGGAAACTCACCCACCCTCCTCATTTCTCGTGAGGATCCCAGAATGCATGAACATGTTTCTAGATTCCTCCATTCGGGCCATGAACCATTTTGGACAACTTGAGGAAGAAGAACACAAACTTTTTTCAACGTGTCGGAATTGCGTGGAAACTCACCCACCCTCCTCATAACTCTTGAGTATTCCAGAATGCATGACCTTGTTTCGAGATTCCTCCGTTTGGGCCTGGAACCATATGGGACAACTTGAGGCAGAGGAAGACGAACTTTTTTCAACGTCTCGGAATTGCGTGGAAACTCACCCACCCTCCTCATTTCTCTTGAGTATTCCAGAATGCATGAACTTGTTTCGAGATTCCTCCGATTGTGTCCTGAACCATATGGGACAACTTGAGGCAGAGGAAGACGAACTTTGTTCAACGTCTCGGAATTGCGTGTAAACTCACCCACCCTCCTCATTTCTCGTGAGGATTCCAGAATGCATGAAATTGTTTCGAGATTCATCCGTTTGTGCCCTGAACCATTTGGGACAACTTGAGGCAGAAGAAGACGAGCTTTTTTCAACGTCTCGGAATTGCGTGGAAACTCCCCCACCCTCCTCATTTCTCTTGAGTATTCCATAATGCATGACCTTGTTTCGAGATTCCTCCATTTGGACCCTTAATCATATGGGACAACTTGAGGCTGAAGAAGACAAACTTTTTTCAACGTCTCGGTATTCCTTGGAAACTCACCCACCCTCCTCATTTCTCGTGAGGATCCCAGAATGCATGAACATGTTTCGAGATTCCTCCATTCGGGCCCAGAACCATTTTGGACAACTTGAGGAAGAAGAACACAAACTTTTTTCAACGTGTCGGAATTGCGTGGAAACTCACCCACCCTCCTCATAACTCTTGAGTATTCCAGAATGCATGACCTTGTTTCGAGATTCCTCCGTTTGGGCCTGGAACCATATGGGACAACTTGAGGCAGAGGAAGACGAACTTTTTTCAACGTCTCGGAATTGCGTGGAAACTCACCCACCCTCCTCATTTCTCGTAAGGATTCTAGTATGCATGAACTTGTTTCGAGATTCCTCTGTTTGGGCCCTGATCCATTTTGGACAACTTGAGGCAGAAGAAGACGAACTTTTTTCAACGTCTCGGAATTGCGTGGAAACCCACCCACCCTCCTCATTTCTCGTGAGGATCCTAGAATGCTTGAACATGTTTCGAGATTCCTCCGTTTGGGCGCTGAACCATTTTGGACAACTTGAGGCAGAAGAAGACGAACTTTTTTCAACGTCTCAGAATTGCGTGGAAACTCACCCACCCTCCTCATTTCTCTTGAGTATTCCAGAATGCATGAACTTGTTTCGAGATTCCTCTGTTTTGGCCCTGAACCATTTGGGACTACTTGAGGCAGTAGAAGACGAACTTTTTTAAACGTCTCGGAATTGCTTGGAAACTCACCCACCCTCCTCGATTCTCGTGAGGAATCCATAATTCATGAACTTGTTTCGAGATTCCTCCATTTGGGCCCAGAACCATTTTGGACAACTTGAGGCAGAAGAAGACGAACTTTTTTCAACGTCTCGGAATTGCGTGGAAACTCCCCCACCCTCCTCATTTCTCTTGAGTATTTCAGAATGCATGACCTTGTTTCGAGATTCCTCCATTTGGACCCTTAATCATATGGGACAACTTGAGGCAGAAGAAGACAAACTTTTTTCAACGTCTCAGAATTCCTTGGAAACTCACCCACCCTCCTCATTTCTCGTGAGGATCCCAGAATGCATGAACATGTTTCGAGATTCCTCCGTTCGGGCCCTGAACCATTTTGGTCAACTTGAGGCAGAAGAACACGAACTTTTTTCAACGTCTCGGAATTGCGTCGAAACTCACCTACCCTCCTCATTTCTCTTGAGTATTCCAGAATGCATGAACTTGTTTTGAGATTTCTCCGTTTGGGCCCTGAACCATTTGGTACAACTTGAGGCAGAAGAAGACGAACTTTTTTCAACGTCTCGGAATTGCTTGGAAACTCACCCACCCTCCTCATTTCTCGTGAGGATTCCAGAATCCATGAACTTGTTTCGAGATTCCTCCGTTTGGGCCCTGAACCATTTGGGATAACTTGAAGCTGAAGAAGACAAACTTTCTTCAACTTCTCGGAATTGCGTGGAAACTCACCCACCCTCCTCATTTCTCTTGAGTATTCCAGAATGCATGAACTTGTTTCGAGATTCCTCTCTTTGGGTTCTGAACCATTTGGGACTACTTGAGGCAGAAGAAGACGAACATTTTTCAACGTCTCGGAATTGCTTGGAAACTCACCCACCCTCCTCATTTCTCGTGCGGATTCCAGAATGCATGAACTTGTTTCGAGATTCCTCCGTTTGGGCGCTGAATCATATGGGACAACTTGAGGCAGAAGAAGACAAACTTTTTTCAACGTCTCGGAATTGCGTGGAAGCTCACCCACCATCCTCATTTCTCTTGAGTATTCCAGAATGCATGACCTTGTTTCGAGATTCCACCGTTTGGACCCTAAATCATTTGGGACAACTTGAGTCAGAAGAAGACGAACTTTTTTCAACGTCTCGGAATTGCGTGGAAACCCACCCAACCTCCTCATTTATCGTGAGGATCCCAGAATGCTTGAACATGTTTCGAGATTCCTCCGTTTGGGCGCTGAACCATTTTGGACAACTTGAGGCAGAAGAAGACGAACTTTTTTCAACGTCTCGGAATTGCGTGGAAACTCACCCACCCTCCTCATTTCTCTTGAGTATTCCAGAATGCATGAACTTGTTTCGAGATTCCTCTGTTTTGGCCCTGAACCATTTGGGACTACTTGAGGTAGAAGAAGACGAACTTTTTTCAACGTCTCGGAATTGCTTGGAAACTCACCCACCCTCCTCGATTCTCGTGAGGAATCCATAATTCATGAACTTGTTTCGAGATTCCTCCATTTGGGCCCAGAACCATTTTGGACAACTTAAGGCAGAGGAAGACGAACTTTTTTCAACGTCTCGGAATTGCGTGGAAATTCACCCACCCTCCTCATTTCTCGTGACGATCCCAGAATGCATGAACATGTTTCGAGGTTCCTCCGTTTGGGCCCTGAACCATATGGGACAACTTGAGGCAGAAGAAGACGAACTTTTTTCAACGTCTCGGAATTGCGTGGAAACTCACCCACCCTCCTCATTTCTCTTGAGTATTCCAGAATGCATGACCTTGTTTCGAGATTCCTCCGTTTGGACCCTTAATCATATGGGACAACTTGAGGCAGAAGAAGACAAACTTTTTTCAACGTCTCAGAATTCCTTGGAAACTCACCCACCCTCCTCATTTCTCGTGAGGATCCCAGAATGCATGAACATGTTTCGAGATTCCTCCGTTCGGGCCCGGAACCATTTTGGACAACTTGAGGCAGAAGAACACGAACTTTTTTCAACGTCTCGGAATTGCGTGGAAACTCACCCACCCTCCTCATTTCTCTTGAGTATTCCAGAATGCATGAACTTGTTTTGAGATTTCTCCGTTTGGGCCCTGAACCATTTGGTACAACTTGAGGCAGAAGAAGACGAACTTTTTTCAACGTCTCGGAATTGCTTGGAAACTCACCCACCCTCCTCATTTCTCGTGAGGATTCCAGAATCCATGAACTTGTTTCGAGATTCCTCCGTTTGGGCCCTGAACCATTTGGGAAACTTGAGGCTGAAGAAGACAAACTTTCTTCAACTTCTCGGAATTGCGTGGAAACTCACCCACCCTCCTCATTTCTCTTGAGTATTCCAGAATCCATGAACTTGTTTCGAGATTCCTCTGTTTGGGTTCTGAACCATTTGGGACTACTTGAGGCAGAAGAAGACGAACTTTTTTCAACGTCTCGGAATTGCTTGGAAACTCACCCACCCTCCTCATTTCTCGTGAGGATTCCAGAATGCATGAACTTGTTTCGAGATTCCACAGTTTGGGCGCTGAACCATATGGGACAACTTGAGGCAGAAAAACACGAACTTTTTTCAACGTCTCGGAATTGCGTGGAAACTCACCCACCCTCCTCATTTCTCTTGAGTATTCCAGAATGCATGAACTTGTTTCGAGATTCCTCCGATTATGCCCTTAACCATTTGGGGCTACTTGAGGCAGAAGAAGACGAACTTTTTTCAACGTCTCGGAATTGCTTGGAAACTCACCCACCCTCCTCATTTCACGTGAGGATTCCAGAATGCGTGAACTTGTTTCGAGATTCCTCCGTTTGGGCGCTGAATCATATGGGACAACTTGAGGCAGAAGAAGACGAACTTTTTTCAACGTCTCGGAATTGCGTGGAAGCTCACCCACCATCCTCATTTCTCTTGAGTATTCCAGAATGCATGACCTTGTTTCGAGATACCTCCGTTTGGACCCTGAATCATTTGGGACAACTTGAGGCAGAAGAAGACGAACTTTTTTCAACGTCTCGGAATTGCGTGGAAACCCACCCAACCTCCTCATTTATTGTGAGGATCCCAGAATGCTTGAACAAGTTTCGAGATTCCTCCGTTTGGGCGCTGAACCATTTTGGACAACTTGAGGCAGAAGAAGACGAACTTTTTTCAACGTCTCGGAATTGCGTGGAAACTCACCCACCCTCCTCATTTCTCTTGAGTATTCCAGAATGCATGAACTTTTTTCGAGATTCCTCCGATTGTGCCCTTAACCATTTGGGGCTACTTGAGGCAGAAGAAGAAAAACTTTTTTCAACGTCTCGGTATTGCTTGGAAACTCACCCACCCTCCTCATTTCTCATGAGGATTCCAGAATGCGTGAACTTGTTTCGAGATTCCTCCGTTTGGGCGCTGAATCATATGGGACAACTTGAGGCAGAAGAAGACGAACTTTTTTCAACGTGTCGGAATTGCGTGGAAGCTCACCCACCATCCTCATTTCTCTTGAGTATTCCAGAATGCATGACCTTGTTTCGAGATACCTCCGTTTGGACCCTGAATCATTTGGGACAACTTGAGGGAAGACGAACTTTTTTCAACGTCTCGGAATTGCGTCGAAACCCACCCAACCTCCTCATTTATTGTGAGGATCCCAGAATGCTTGAACATGTTCCGAGATTCCTCCGTTTGGGCGCTGAACCATTTTGGACAACTTGAGGCAGAAGAACACGAACTTTTTTCAACGTCTCGGAATTGCGTGGAAACTCACCCACCCTCCTCATTTCTCTTGAGTATTCCAGAATGCATGAACTTGTTTCGAGATTCCTCCGATTGTGCCCTTAACCATTTGGGGCTACTTGAGGCAGAAGAAGACGTACTTTTTTCAACGTCTCGGAATTGCTTGGAAACTCACCCACCCTCCTCATTTCTCGTGAGGATTCCAGAATGCATGAACTTGTTTCGAGATTCCTCCGTTTGGGCCCTGAACCATTTTGGACAACTTGAGGAAGAAGAAGACAAACTTTCTTCAACTTCTCGGAATTGCGTGGAAACTCACCCACCCTCCTCATTTCTGTTGAGTATTCCAGAATGCATTAACTTGTTTCGAGATTCCTCCGTTTGGGCGCTGAATCATATGGGACAACTTGAGGCAGAAGAAGACAAACTTTTTTCAACGTCTCGAAATTCCTTCGAAACTCACCCACCCTCCTCATTTCTGGTGAGGATCCCAGAATGCAAGAACATGTTTCGAGATTCCTCCGTTCGGGCCCTGAACCTTTTGGACAACTTGAGGCAGAAGAAGACAAACTTTCTTCAACTTCTCGGAATTGCGTGGAAACTCACCCACCCTCCTCAAATCTCTTGAGTATTCCAGAATGCATGAACTTGTTTCGAGATTCCTCCGTTTGGGCGCTGAATCATATGGGACAACTTGAGGCAGAAGAAGATGAACTTTTTTCAACGTCTCGGAATTGCGTGGAAACTCACCCACCATCCTCATTTCTCTTGAGTATTCCAGAATGCATGAACTTGTTTCGAGATTCCTCCGTTTGGGCCCTGAACCATTTTGGACAACTTGAGGCAGAAGAACACGAACTTTTTTCAACGTCTCGGAATTGCGTGGAAACTCACACAACCTCCTCATTTCTCTTGAGTATTACAGAATGCATGAACTTGTTTCGAGATTCCTCCGATTGTGCCCTGAACCATTTGGGACAACGTGAGGCAGAAGAAGACGAACTTTTTTCAACGTCTCGGAATTGCGTTGAAACTCACCCACCATCCTCATTTCTCTTGAGTTTTCCAGAATGCATGACCTTGTTTCGAGATTCCCCCGTTTGGCCCCTAAACCATTTGGGACATCTTGAGGCAGAAGAAGACGAACTTTTTTCAACGTCTCGGAATTGCGTGGAAACTCACCCACCCTCCTCATTTCTCGTGAGGATTCCAAAATGCATGAACTTGTTTCGAGATTCCTCCGTTTGGGCCCCGAACCATTTGGGAGAACTTGAGGCAGAAGAAGACAAACTTTCTTCAACTTCTCGAGATTGCGTGGAAACTCACCCACCCTCCTCATTTCTCTTGAGGATTCTAGAATGCATGAACTTGTTTCGAGATTCCTCCGTTTGGGCGCTGAATCATATGGGACAACTTGAGGCAGAAGAACACGAACTTTTTTCAACGTCTCGGAATTGCGTGGAAACTCACCCACCCTCCTCATTTCTCGTGGGGATTCCAGAATGCATGAACTTGTTTCGAGATTCCTCCGTTTGGGCCCTGAACCATTTGGGATAACTTGAGGCAGAAGAAGACAAACTTTCTTCAACTTCTCGAAATTGCGTGGAAACTCACCCACCCTCCTCATTTCTCTTGAGTATTCCAGAATGCATGAACTTGTTTCGAGATTCCTCTGTTTGAGTTCTGAACCATTTGGGACTACTTGAGGCAGAAGAAGACGAACTTTTTTCCACGTCTCGGAATTGCTTGGAAACTCACCCACCCTCCTCATTTCTCGTGAGGATTCCAGAATGCATGAACTTGTTTCGAGATTCCTCCGTTTGGGCCCTGAACCATTTGGGATAACTTGAGGCAGAAGAAGACAAACTTTCTTCAACTTCTCAAAATTGCGTGGAAACTCACCCACCCTCCTCATTTCTCTTGAGTATTCAAGAATGCATGAACTTGTTTCGAGATTCCTCTTTTTGGGTTCTGAACCATTTGGGACTACTTGAGGCAGAAGAAGACGAACTATTTTCAACGTCTCGGATTTGCTTGGAAACTCACCCACCCTCCTCATTTCTCGTGGGGATTCCAGAATGCATGAACTTGTTTCGAGATTCCTCCGTTTGGGCCCTGAACCATTTGGGATAACTTGAGGCAGAAGAAGACAAACTTTCTTCAACTTCTCAAAATTGCGTGGAAACTCACCCACCCTCCTCATTTCTCTTGAGTATTCAAGAATGCATGAACTTGTTTCGAGATTCCTCTTTTTGGGTTCTGAACCATTTGGGACTACTTGAGGCAGAAGAAGACGAACTATTTTCAACGTCTCGGATTTGCTTGGAAACTCACCCACCCTCCTCATTTCTCGTGGGGATTCTAGAATGCATGAACTTGTTTCGAGATTCCTCCGTTTGGGCCCTGAACCATTTGGGATAACTTGAGGCAGAAGAAGACAAACTTTCTTCAACTTCTCGGAATTGCGTGGAAACTCACCCACCCTCCTCATTTCTCTTGAGTATTCCAGAATGCATGAACTTGTTTCGAGATTCCTCTGTTTTGGCGCTGAACCATTTTGGACAACTTGAGGCAGAAGAACACGAACTTTTTTCAACGTCTCGGAATTGCGTGGAAACTCACCCACCCTCCTCATTTCTCTTGAGTATTCCAGAATGCATGAACTTGTTTCGAGATTCCTCCGATTGTGCCCTGAACCATTTGGGACAACGTGAGGCAGAAGAAGACGAACTTTTTTCAACGTCTCGGAATTGCGTTGAAACTCACCCACCATCCTCATTTCTCTTGAGTTTTCCAGAATGCATGACCTTGTTTCGAGATTCCCCCGTTTGGCCCCTAAATCATTTGGGACAACTTGAGGCAGAAGAAGACGAACTTTTTTCAACGTCTCGGAATTGCGTGGAAACTCACCCACCCTCCTCATTTCTCGTGAGGATTCCAAAATGCATGAACTTGTTTCGAGATTCCTCCGTTTGGGCCCCGAACCATTTGGGATAACTTGAGGCAGAAGAAGACAAACTTTCTTCAACTTCTCGAGATTGCGTGGAAACTCACCCACCCTCCTCATTTCTCTTGAGGATTCTAGAATGCATGAACTTGTTTCGAGATTCCTCCGTTTGGGCGCTGAATCATATGGGACAACTTGAGGCAGAAGAACACGAACTTTTTTCAACGTCTCGGAATTGCGTGGAAACTCACCCACCCTCCTCATTTCTCGTGGGGATTCCAGAATGCATGAACTTGTTTCGAGATTCCTACGTTTGGGCCCCGAACCATTTGGAATAACTTGAGGCAGAAGAAGACAAACTTTCTTCAACTTCTCGAAATTGCGTGGAAACTCACCCACCCTCCTCATTTCTCTTGAGTATTCAAGAATGCATGAACTTGTTTCGAGATTCCTCTGTTTGGGTTCTGAACCATTTGGAACTACTTGAGGCAGAAGAAGACGAACTTTTTTCAACGTCTCGGATTTGCTTGTAAACTCACCCACCCTCCTCATTTCTCGTGGCGATTCCAGAATGCATGAACTTGTTTCGAGATTCCTCCGTTTGGGCCCTGAACCATTTGGGATAACTTGAGGCAGAAGAAGACAAACTTTCTTCAACTTCTCTGAATTGCGTGGAAACTCACCCACCCTCCTCATTTCTCTTGAGTATTCCAGAATGCATGAACTTGTTTCGAGATTCCTCCGTTTGGGCGCTGAATCATATGGGACAACTTGAGGCAGAAGAAGATGAACTTTTTTCAACGTCTCGGAATTGCGTGGAAACTCACCCACCATCCTCATTTCTCTTGAGTATTCCAGAATGCATGAACTTGTTTCAAGATTCCTCCGTTTGGGCGCTGAACCATTTTGGACAACTTGAGGCAGAAGAACACGAACTTTTTTCAACGTCTCGGAATTGCGTGGAAACTCACCCACCCTCCTCATTTCTCTTGAGTATTCCAGAATGCATGAACTTGTTTCGAGATTCCTCCGATTGTGCCCTGAACCATTTGGGACAACGTGAGGCAGAAGAAGACGAACTTTTTTCAATGTCTCGGAATTGCGTTGAAACTCACCCACCATCCTCATTTCTCTTGAGTTTTCCAGAATGCATGACCTTGTTTCGAGATTCCCCCGTTTGGCCCCTAAATCATTTGGGACAACTTGAGGCAGAAGAAGACGAACTTTTTTCAACGTCTCGGAATTGCGTGGAAACTCACCCACCCTCCTCATTTCTCGTGAGGATTCCAAAATGCATGAACTTGTTTCGAGATTCCTCCGTTTGGGCCCCGAACCATTTGGGATAACTTGAGGCAGAAGAAGACAAACTTTCTTCAACTTCTCGAGATTGCGTGGAAACTCACCCACCCTCCTCATTTCTCTTGAGGATTCTAGAATGCATGAACTTGTTTCGAGATTCCTCCGTTTGGGCGCTGAATCATATGGGACAACTTGAGGCAGAAGAACACGAACTTTTTTCAACGTCTCGGAATTGCGTTGAAACTCACCCACCCCCTCATTTCTCGTGGGGATTCCAGAATGCATGAACTTGTTTCGAGATTCCTCCGTTTGGGCCCTGAACCATTTGGGATAACTTGAGGCAGAAGAAGACAAACTTTCTTCAACTTCTCGAGATTGCGTGGAAACTCACCCACCCTCCTCATTTCTCTTGAGGATTCTAGAATGCATGAACTTGTTTCGAGATTCCTCCGTTTGGGCGCTGAATCATATGGGACAACTTGAGGCAGAAGAACACGAACTTTTTTCAACGTCTCGGAATTGCGTTGAAACTCACCCACCCCCTCATTTCTCGTGGGGATTCCAGAATGCATGAACTTGTTTCGAGATTCCTACGTTTGGGCCCCGAACCATTTGGAATAACTTGAGGCAGAAGAAGACAAACTTTCTTCAACTTCTCGAAATTGCGTGGAAACTCACCCACCCTCCTCATTTCTCTTGAGTATTCAAGAATGCATGAACTTGTTTCGAGATTCCTCCGTTTGGGCGCTGAATCATATGGGACAACTTGAGGCAGAAGAACACGAACTTTTTTCAACGTCTCGGAATTGCGTTGAAACTCACCCACCCCCTCATTTCTCGTGGGGATTCCAGAATGCATGAACTTGTTTCGAGATTCCTCCGTTTGGGCCCTGAACCATTTGGGATAACTTGAGGCAGAAGAAGACAAACTTTCTTCAACTTCTCGAAATTGCGTGGAAACTCACCCACCCTCCTCATTTCTCTTGAGTATTCAAGAATGCATGAACTTGTTTCGAGATTCCTCTGTTTGGGTTCTGAACCATTTGGAACTACTTGAGGCAGAAGAAGACGAACTTTTTTCAACGTCTCGGATTTGCTTGGAAACTCACCCACCCTCCTCATTTCTCGTGGAGATTCCAGAATGCATGAACTTGTTTCGAGATTCCTCCGTTTGGGCCCTGAACCATTTGGGATAACTTGAGGCAGAAGAAGACAAACTTTCTTCAACTTCTCTGAATTGCGTGGAAACTCACCCACCACCCTCATTTCTCTTGAGTATTCCAGAATGCATGAACTTGTTTCAAGATTCCTCCGTTTGGGCGCTGAACCATTTTGGACAACTTGAGGCAGAAGAACACGAACTTTTTTCAACGTCTCGGAATTGCGTGGAAACTCACCCACCCTCCTCATTTCTCTTGAGTATTCCAGAATGCATGAACTTGTTTCGAGATTCCTCCGATTGTGCCCTGAACCATTTGGGACAACGTGAGGCAGAAGAAGACGAACTTTTTTCAACGTCTCGGAATTGCGTTGAAACTCACCCACCATCCTCATTTCTCTTGAGTTTTCCAGAATGCATGACCTTGTTTCGAGATTCCCCCGTTTGGCCCCTAAATCATTTGGGACAACTTGAGGCAGAAGAAGACGAACTTTTTTCAACGTCTCGGAATTGCGTGGAAACTCACCCACCCTCCTCATTTCTCGTGAGGATTCCAAAATGCATGAACTTGTTTCGAGATTCCTCCGTTTGGGCCCCGAACCATTTGGGATAACTTGAGGCAAAAGAAGACAAACTTTCTTCAACTTCTCGAGATTGCGTGGAAACTCACCCACCCTCCTCATTTCTCTTGAGGATTCTAGAATGCATGAACTTGTTTCGAGATTCCTCCGTTTGGGCGCTGAATCATATGGGACAACTTGAGGCAGAAGAACACGAACTTTTTTCAACGTCTCGGAATTGCGTTGAAACTCACCCACCCCCTCATTTCTCGTGGGGATTCCAGAATGCATGAACTTGTTTCGAGATTCCTCCGTTTGGGCCCTGAACCATTTGGGATAACTTGAGGCAGAAGAAGACAAACTTTCTTCAACTTCTCGAAATTGCGTGGAAACTCACCCACCCTCCTCATTTCTCTTGAGTATTCAAGAATGCATGAACTTGTTTCGAGATTCCTCTGTTTGGGTTCTGAACCATTTGGAACTACTTGAGGCAGAAGAAGACGAACTTTTTTCAACGTCTCGGATTTGCTTGGAAACTCACCCACCCTCCTCATTTCTCGTGGAGATTCCAGAATGCATGAACTTGTTTCGAGATTCCTCCGTTTGGGCCCTGAACCATTTGGGATAACTTGAGGCAGAAGAAGACAAACTTTCTTCAACTTCTCTGAATTGCGTGGAAACTCACCCACCACCCTCATTTCTCTTGAGTATTCCAGAATGCATGAACTTGTTTCAAGATTCCTCCGTTTGGGCGCTGAACCATTTTGGACAACTTGAGGCAGAAGAACACGAACTTTTTTCAACGTCTCGGAATTGCGTTGAAACTCACCCACCCCCTCATTTCTCGTGGGGATTCCAGAATGCATGAACTTGTTTCGAGATTCCTCCGTTTGGGCCCTGAACCATTTGGGATAACTTGAGGCAGAAGAAGACAAACTTTCTTCAACTTCTCGAAATTGCGTGGAAACTCACCCACCCTCCTCATTTCTCTTGAGTATTCAAGAATGCATGAACTTGTTTCGAGATTCCTCTGTTTGGGTTCTGAACCATTTGGAACTACTTGAGGCAGAAGAAGACGAACTTTTTTCAACGTCTCGGATTTGCTTGGAAACTCACCCACCCTCCTCATTTCTCGTGGAGATTCCAGAATGCATGAACTTGTTTCGAGATTCCTCCGTTTGGGCCCTGAACCATTTGGGATAACTTGAGGCAGAAGAAGACAAACTTTCTTCAACTTCTCTGAATTGCGTGGAAACTCACCCACCACCCTCATTTCTCTTGAGTATTCCAGAATGCATGAACTTGTTTCAAGATTCCTCCGTTTGGGCGCAGAACCATTTTGGACAACTTGAGGCAGAAGAACACGAACTTTTTTCAACGTCTCGGAATTGCGTGGAAACTCACCCACCCTCCTCATTTCTCTTGAGTATTCCAGAATGCATGAACTTGTTTCGAGATTCCTCCGATTGTGCCCTGAACCATTTGGGACAACGTGAGGCAGAAGAAGACGAACTTTTTTCAACGTCTCGGAATTGCGTTGAAACTCACCCACCATCCTCATTTCTCTTGAGTTTTCCAGAATGCATGACCTTGTTTCGAGATTCCCCCGTTTGGCCCCTAAATCATTTGGGACAACTTGAGGCAGAAGAAGACGAACTTTTTTCAACGTCTCGGAATTGCGTGGAAACTCACCCACCCTCCTCATTTCTCGTGAGGATTCCAAAATGCATGAACTTGTTTCGAGATTCCTCCGTTTGGGCCCCGAACCATTTGGGATAACTTGAGGCAGAAGAAGACAAACTTTCTTCAACTTCTCGAGATTGCGTGGAAACTCACCCACCCTCCTCATTTCTCTTGAGGATTCTAGAATGCATGAACTTGTTTCGAGATTCCTCCGTTTGGGCGCTGAATCATATGGGACAACTTGAGGCAGAAGAACACGAACTTTTTTCAACGTCTCGGAATTGCGTTGAAACTCACCCACCCCCTCATTTCTCGTGGGGATTCCAGAATGCATGAACTTGTTTCGAGATTCCTCCGTTTGGGCCCTGAACCATTTGGGATAACTTGAGGCAGAAGAAGACAAACTTTCTTCAACTTCTCGAAATTGCGTGGAAACTCACCCACCCTCCTCATTTCTCTTGAGTATTCAAGAATGCATGAACTTGTTTCGAGATTCCTCTGTTTGGGTTCTGAACCATTTGGAACTACTTGAGGCAGAAGAAGACGAACTTTTTTCAACGTCTCGGATTTGCTTGGAAACTCACCCACCCTCCTCATTTCTCGTGGAGATTCCAGAATGCATGAACTTGTTTCGAGATTCCTCCGTTTGGGCCCTGAACCATTTGGGATAACTTGAGGCAGAAGAAGACAAACTTTCTTCAACTTCTCTGAATTGCGTGGAAACTCACCCACCACCCTCATTTCTCTTGAGTATTCCAGAATGCATGAACTTGTTTCAAGATTCCTCCGTTTGGGCGCTGAACCATTTTGGACAACTTGAGGCAGAAGAACACGAACTTTTTTCAACGTCTCGGAATTGCGTTGAAACTCACCCACCCCCTCATTTCTCGTGGGGATTCCAGAATGCATGAACTTGTTTCGAGATTCCTACGTTTGGGCCCCGAACCATTTGGAATAACTTGAGGCAGAAGAAGACAAACTTTCTTCAACTTCTCGAAATTGCGTGGAAACTCACCCACCCTCCTCATTTCTCTTGAGTATTCAAGAATGCATGAACTTGTTTCGAGATTCCTCCGTTTGGGCGCTGAATCATATGGGACAACTTGAGGCAGAAGAACACGAACTTTTTTCAACGTCTCGGAATTGCGTTGAAACTCACCCACCCCCTCATTTCTCGTGGGGATTCCAGAATGCATGAACTTGTTTCGAGATTCCTCCGTTTGGGCCCTGAACCATTTGGGATAACTTGAGGCAGAAGAAGACAAACTTTCTTCAACTTCTCGAAATTGCGTGGAAACTCACCCACCCTCCTCATTTCTCTTGAGTATTCAAGAATGCATGAACTTGTTTCGAGATTCCTCTGTTTGGGTTCTGAACCATTTGGAACTACTTGAGGCAGAAGAAGACGAACTTTTTTCAACGTCTCGGATTTGCTTGGAAACTCACCCACCCTCCTCATTTCTCGTGGAGATTCCAGAATGCATGAACTTGTTTCGAGATTCCTCCGTTTGGGCCCTGAACCATTTGGGATAACTTGAGGCAGAAGAAGACAAACTTTCTTCAACTTCTCTGAATTGCGTGGAAACTCACCCACCACCCTCATTTCTCTTGAGTATTCCAGAATGCATGAACTTGTTTCAAGATTCCTCCGTTTGGGCGCTGAACCATTTTGGACAACTTGAGGCAGAAGAACACGAACTTTTTTCAACGTCTCGGAATTGCGTGGAAACTCACCCACCCTCCTCATTTCTCTTGAGTATTCCAGAATGCATGAACTTGTTTCGAGATTCCTCCGATTGTGCCCTGAACCATTTGGGACAACGTGAGGCAGAAGAAGACGAACTTTTTTCAACGTCTCGGAATTGCGTTGAAACTCACCCACCATCCTCATTTCTCTTGAGTTTTCCAGAATGCATGACCTTGTTTCGAGATTCCCCCGTTTGGCCCCTAAATCATTTGGGACAACTTGAGGCAGAAGAAGACGAACTTTTTTCAACGTCTCGGAATTGCGTGGAAACTCACCCACCCTCCTCATTTCTCGTGAGGATTCCAAAATGCATGAACTTGTTTCGAGATTCCTCCGTTTGGGCCCCGAACCATTTGGGATAACTTGAGGCAAAAGAAGACAAACTTTCTTCAACTTCTCGAGATTGCGTGGAAACTCACCCACCCTCCTCATTTCTCTTGAGGATTCTAGAATGCATGAACTTGTTTCGAGATTCCTCCGTTTGGGCGCTGAATCATATGGGACAACTTGAGGCAGAAGAACACGAACTTTTTTCAACGTCTCGGAATTGCGTTGAAACTCACCCACCCCCTCATTTCTCGTGGGGATTCCAGAATGCATGAACTTGTTTCGAGATTCCTCCGTTTGGGCCCTGAACCATTTGGGATAACTTGAGGCAGAAGAAGACAAACTTTCTTCAACTTCTCGAAATTGCGTGGAAACTCACCCACCCTCCTCATTTCTCTTGAGTATTCAAGAATGCATGAACTTGTTTCGAGATTCCTCTGTTTGGGTTCTGAACCATTTGGAACTACTTGAGGCAGAAGAAGACGAACTTTTTTCAACGTCTCGGATTTGCTTGGAAACTCACCCACCCTCCTCATTTCTCGTGGAGATTCCAGAATGCTTGAACTTGTTTCGAGATTCCTCCGTTTGGGCCCTGAACCATTTGGGATAACTTGAGGCAGAAGAAGACAAACTTTCTTCAACTTCTCTGAATTGCGTGGAAACTCACCCACCACCCTCATTTCTCTTGAGTATTCCAGAATGCATGAACTTGTTTCAAGATTCCTCCGTTTGGGCGCTGAACCATTTTGGACAACTTGAGGCAGAAGAACACGAACTTTTTTCAACGTCTCGGAATTGCGTTGAAACTCACCCACCCCCTCATTTCTCGTGGGGATTCCAGAATGCATGAACTTGTTTCGAGATTCCTCCGTTTGGGCCCTGAACCATTTGGGATAACTTGAGGCAGAAGAAGACAAACTTTCTTCAACTTCTCGAAATTGCGTGGAAACTCACCCACCCTCCTCATTTCTCTTGAGTATTCAAGAATGCATGAACTTGTTTCGAGATTCCTCTGTTTGGGTTCTGAACCATTTGGAACTACTTGAGGCAGAAGAAGACGAACTTTTTTCAACGTCTCGGATTTGCTTGGAAACTCACCCACCCTCCTCATTTCTCGTGGAGATTCCAGAATGCATGAACTTGTTTCGAGATTCCTCCGTTTGGGCCCTGAACCATTTGGGATAACTTGAGGCAGAAGAAGACAAACTTTCTTCAACTTCTCTGAATTGCGTGGAAACTCACCCACCACCCTCATTTCTCTTGAGTATTCCAGAATGCATGAACTTGTTTCAAGATTCCTCCGTTTGGGCGCAGAACCATTTTGGACAACTTGAGGCAGAAGAACACGAACTTTTTTCAACGTCTCGGAATTGCGTGGAAACTCACCCACCCTCCTCATTTCTCTTGAGTATTCCAGAATGCATGAACTTGTTTCGAGATTCCTCCGATTGTGCCCTGAACCATTTGGGACAACGTGAGGCAGAAGAAGACGAACTTTTTTCAACGTCTCGGAATTGCGTTGAAACTCACCCACCATCCTCATTTCTCTTGAGTTTTCCAGAATGCATGACCTTGTTTCGAGATTCCCCCGTTTGGCCCCTAAATCATTTGGGACAACTTGAGGCAGAAGAAGACGAACTTTTTTCAACGTCTCGGAATTGCGTGGAAACTCACCCACCCTCCTCATTTCTCGTGAGGATTCCAAAATGCATGAACTTGTTTCGAGATTCCTCCGTTTGGGCCCCGAACCATTTGGGATAACTTGAGGCAGAAGAAGACAAACTTTCTTCAACTTCTCGAGATTGCGTGGAAACTCACCCACCCTCCTCATTTCTCTTGAGGATTCTAGAATGCATGAACTTGTTTCGAGATTCCTCCGTTTGGGCGCTGAATCATATGGGACAACTTGAGGCAGAAGAACACGAACTTTTTTCAACGTCTCGGAATTGCGTTGAAACTCACCCACCCCCTCATTTCTCGTGGGGATTCCAGAATGCATGAACTTGTTTCGAGATTCCTCCGTTTGGGCCCTGAACCATTTGGGATAACTTGAGGCAGAAGAAGACAAACTTTCTTCAACTTCTCAAAATTGCGTGGAAACTCACCCACCCTCCTCATTTCTCTTGAGTATTCAAGAATGCATGAACTTGTTTCGAGATTCCTCTGTTTGGGTTCTGAACCATTTGGAACTACTTGAGGCAGAAGAAGACGAACTTTTTTCAACGTCTCGGATTTGCTTGGAAACTCACCCACCCTCCTCATTTCTCGTGGAGATTCCAGAATGCATGAACTTGTTTCGAGATTCCTCCGTTTGGGCCCTGAACCATTTGGGATAACTTGAGGCAGAAGAAGACAAACTTTCTTCAACTTCTCTGAATTGCGTGGAAACTCACCCACCACCCTCATTTCTCTTGAGTATTCCAGAATGCATGAACTTGTTTCAAGATTCCTCCGTTTGGGCGCTGAACCATTTTGGACAACTTGAGGCAGAAGAACACGAACTTTTTTCAACGTCTCGGAATTGCGTTGAAACTCACCCACCCCCTCATTTCTCGTGGGGATTCCAGAATGCATGAACTTGTTTCGAGATTCCTCCGTTTGGGCCCTGAACCATTTGGGATAACTTGAGGCAGAAGAAGACAAACTTTCTTCAACTTCTCGAAATTGCGTGGAAACTCACCCACCCTCCTCATTTCTCTTGAGTATTCAAGAATGCATGAACTTGTTTCGAGATTCCTCTGTTTGGGTTCTGAACCATTTGGAACTACTTGAGGCAGAAGAAGACGAACTTTTTTCAACGTCTCGGATTTGCTTGGAAACTCACCCACCCTCCTCATTTCTCGTGGAGATTCCAGAATGCATGAACTTGTTTCGAGATTCCTCCGTTTGGGCCCTGAACCATTTGGGATAACTTGAGGCAGAAGAAGACAAACTTTCTTCAACTTCTCTGAATTGCGTGGAAACTCACCCACCACCCTCATTTCTCTTGAGTATTCCAGAATGCATGAACTTGTTTCAAGATTCCTCCGTTTGGGCGCAGAACCATTTTGGACAACTTGAGGCAGAAGAACACGAACTTTTTTCAACGTCTCGGAATTGCGTGGAAACTCACCCACCCTCCTCATTTCTCTTGAGTATTCCAGAATGCATGAACTTGTTTCGAGATTCCTCCGATTGTGCCCTGAACCATTTGGGACAACGTGAGGCAGAAGAAGACGAACTTTTTTCAACGTCTCGGAATTGCGTTGAAACTCACCCACCATCCTCATTTCTCTTGAGTTTTCCAGAATGCATGACCTTGTTTCGAGATTCCCCCGTTTGGCCCCTAAATCATTTGGGACAACTTGAGGCAGAAGAAGACGAACTTTTTTCAACGTCTCGGAATTGCGTGGAAACTCACCCACCCTCCTCATTTCTCGTGAGGATTCCAAAATGCATGAACTTGTTTCGAGATTCCTCCGTTTGGGCCCCGAACCATTTGGGATAACTTGAGGCAGAAGAAGACAAACTTTCTTCAACTTCTCGAGATTGCGTGGAAACTCACCCACCCTCCTCATTTCTCTTGAGGATTCTAGAATGCATGAACTTGTTTCGAGATTCCTCCGTTTGGGCGCTGAATCATATGGGACAACTTGAGGCAGAAGAACACGAACTTTTTTCAACGTCTCGGAATTGCGTTGAAACTCACCCACCCCCTCATTTCTCGTGGGGATTCCAGAATGCATGAACTTGTTTCGAGATTCCTCCGTTTGGGCCCTGAACCATTTGGGATAACTTGAGGCAGAAGAAGACAAACTTTCTTCAACTTCTCGAAATTGCGTGGAAACTCACCCACCCTCCTCATTTCTCTTGAGTATTCAAGAATGCATGAACTTGTTTCGAGATTCCTCTGTTTGGGTTCTGAACCATTTGGAACTACTTGAGGCAGAAGAAGACGAACTTTTTTCAACGTCTCGGATTTGCTTGGAAACTCACCCACCCTCCTCATTTCTCGTGGAGATTCCAGAATGCATGAACTTGTTTCGAGATTCCTCCGTTTGGGCCCTGAACCATTTGGGATAACTTGAGGCAGAAGAAGACAAACTTTCTTCAACTTCTCTGAATTGCGTGGAAACTCACCCACCCTCCTCATTTCTCTTGAGTATTCCAGAATGCATGAACTTGTTTCGAGATTCCTCCGTTTGGGCGCTGAATCATATGGGACAACTTGAGGCAGAAGAAGATGCACTTTTTTCAACGTCTCGGAATTGCGTGGAAACTCACCCACCATCCTCATTTCTCTTGAGTATTCCAGAATGCATGAACTTGTTTCAAGATTCCTCCGTTTGGGCGCTGAACCATTTTGGACAACTTGAGGCAGAAGAACACGAACTTTTTTCAACGTCTCGGAATTGCGTGGAAACTCACCCACCCTCCTCATTTCTCTTGAGTATTCCAGAATGCATGAACTTGTTTCGAGATTCCTCCGATTGTGCCCTGAACCATTTGGGACAACGTGAGGCAGAAGAAGACGAACTTTTTTCAACGTCTCGGAATTGCGTTGAAACTCACCCACCATCCTCATTTCTCTTGAGTATTCCAGAATGCATGACCTTGTTTCGAGATTCCCCCGTTTGGCCCCTAAATCATTTGGGACAACTTGAGGCAGAAGAAGACGAACTTTTTTCAACGTCTCGGAATTGCGTGGAAACTCACCCACCCTCCTCATTTCTCTTGAGTATTCCAGAATGCATGAACTTGTTTCGAGATTCCTCTGTTTGGGTTCTGAACCATTTGGGACTACTTGAGGCAGAAGAAGACGAACTTTTTTCAACGTCAGGGAATTGCGTGGAAACTCACCCACCCTCCTCATTTCTCGTGAGGATTCTAGAATGCATGAACTTGTTCTGAGATTCCATTGTTTGGGCCCTGAACCATTTTGGACAACTTGAGGAAGAAGAAGACTAACTTTTTTCAACGTCTCGGAATTGCGTGGAAACTCACCCACCCTCCTTACTTCTCGTGAGGATTCCAGAATGCATGAACTTGTTTCGAGATTCCTCCGTTTGGGCCCTGAACCATTTTGGACAACTTGAGGCAGAAGAAGACGACCTTTTTTCAAGGTCTCGGAATTGCATGGAAACGCACCCACCCTCCTCATTTCTCTTGAGTATTCCAGAATGCATGAAATTGTTTTGAGATTCCTCCGTTTGGGCCCTGAATCATATGGGACAACTTGAGGCAGAAGAAAAGGAATTGTTTTCAATGTCTCGGAATTCCTTGGAAACTCACCCACCCTCTCATTTCTTGTGAGGATCCCAGAATGCTTGAACTTGTTTCAAGATTCCTCCGTTTGGGCCCTTAACCTTTTGGGACAACATCAGGCAGAAGAACACGAACTTTTTTCAACGTCTCGGAAATGCGTGGAAACTCACCCGCCCTCCTCATTTCTCGTGTGGACTTCAGAATGCCTAAACTTGTTTCGAGATTCCTCCATTTCGGCCTAGAACCATTTGGTTCAACTACAGGCAGGCGAACACGAACATTTTTCAACGTCTCGGAAATGCTTGGAAACTCACCCACCCTCCTCATTTCTCTTGAGTATTCCAGAATGCATGAACTTGTTTCGAGATTCCTCCGTTTGGGCCCTGAACCATTTGGGACAACTTGAGGCAGAAGAAGACGAACTTTTTTCAACGTCTCGGAATTGCGTGGAAACTCATCCACCCTCCTCATTTCTGTTGAGTATTCCAGAAAGCATGAACTTGTTTCGAGATTCCTCTCTTTGGGCCCTGAACCATATGGGACAACTTGAGGCAGAAGAAGACGAACTTTTTTCAACGTCTCGGAATTGCGTGGAAACTCACCCACCCTCCTCATTTCTCTTGAGTATTCCAGAATGCATGAACTTGTTTCGAGATTCCTCTCTTTGGGTTCTAAACCATTTGGGACTACTTGAGGCAGAAGAAGACGAACTTTTTTCAACGTCAGGGAATTGCGTGGAAACTCACCCACCCTCCTCATTTCTCTTGAGTATTCCAGAATGCATGAACTTGTTTCGAGATTCCTCCGTTTGGGCGCTGAATCATATGGGACAACTTGAGGCAGAAGAAGATGAACTTTTTTCAACGTCTCGGAATTGCGTGGAAACTCACCCACCCTCCTCATTTCTCTTGAGTATTCCAGAATGCATGAACTTGTTTCGAGATTCCTCCGATTGTGCCCTGAACCATTTGGGACAACGTGAGGCAGAAGAAGACGAACTTTTTTCAACGTCTCGGAATTGCGTGGAAACTCACCCACCCTCCTCATTTCTCTTGAGTATTCCAGAATGCATGAACTTGTTTCGAGATTCCTCCGTTTGGGCGCTGAATCATATGGGACAACTTGAGGCAGAAGAAGATGAACTTTTTTCAACGTCTCGGAATTGCGTGGAAACTCACCCACCATCCTCATTTCTCTTGAGTTTTCCAAAATGCATGAACTTGTTTCGAGATTCCTCCGTTTGGGCGCTGAACCATTTTGGACAACTTGAGGCAGAAGAACACGAACTTTTTTCAACGTCTCGGAATTGCGTGGAAACTCACCCACCCTCCTCATTTCTCTTGAGTATTCCAGAATGCATGAACTTGTTTCGAGATTCCTCTCTTTGGGTTCTAAACCATTTGGGACTACTTGAGGCAGAAGAAGACGAACTTTTTTCAACGTCAGGGAATTGCGTGGAAACTCACCCACCCTCCTCATTTCTCTTGAGTATTCCAGAATGCATGAACTTGTTTCGAGATTCCTCCGTTTGGGCGCTGAATCATATGGGACAACTTGAGGCAGAAGAAGATGAACTTTTTTCAACGTCTCGGAATTGCGTGGAAACTCACCCACCCTCCTCATTTCTCTTGAGTATTCCAGAATGCATGAACTTGTTTCGAGATTCCTCCGATTGTGCCCTGAACCATTTGGGACAACGTGAGGCAGAAGAAGACGAACTTTTTTCAACGTCTCGGAATTGCGTGGAAACTCACCCACCCTCCTCATTTCTCTTGAGTATTCCAGAATGCATGAACTTGTTTCGAGATTCCTCCGTTTGGGCGCTGAATCATATGGGACAACTTGAGGCAGAAGAAGATGAACCTTTTTCAACGTCTCGGAATTGCGTGGAAACTCACCCACCATCCTCATTTCTCTTGAGTTTTCCAAAATGCATGAACTTGTTTCGAGATTCCTCCGTTTGGGCGCTGAACCATTTTGGACAACTTGAGGCAGAAGAACACGAACTTTTTTCAACGTCTCGGAATTGCGTGGAAACTCACCCACCCTCCTCATTTCTCTTGAGTATTCCAGAATGCATGAACTTGTTTCGAGATTCCTCCGATTGTGCCCTGAACCATTTGGGACAACGTGAGGCAGAAGAAGACGAACTTTTTTCAACGTCTCGGAATTGCGTGGAAACTCAACCACCCTCCTCATTTCTGTTGAGTATTCCAGAAAGCATGAACTTGTTTCGAGATTCCTCTCTTTGGGCCCTGAACCATATGGGACAACTTGAGGCAGAAGAAGACGAACTTTTTTCAAAGTCTCGGAATTGCGTGGAAACTCACCCACCCTCCTCATTTCTCATGAGTATTCCAGAATGCATGAACTTGTTTCGAGATTCCTCTCTTTGGGTTCTGAACCATTTGGGACTACTTGAGGCAAACGAAGACGAACTTTTTTCAACGTCAGGGAATTGCGTGGAAACTCACCCACCCTCCTCATTTCTCTTGAGTATTCCAGAATGCATGAACTTGTTTCGAGATTCCTCCGTTTGGGCGCTGAATCATATGGGACAACTTGAGGCAGAAGAAGATGAACTTTTTTCAACGTCTCGGAATTGCGTGGAAACTCACCCACCATCCTCATTTCTCTTGAGTATTCCAGAATGCATGAACTTGTTTCGAGATTCCTCCGTTTGGGCGCTGAACCATTTTGGACAACTTGAGGCAGAAGAACACGAACTTTTTTCAACGTCTCGGAATTGCGTGGAAACTCACCCACCCTCCTCATTTCTCTTGAGTATTCCAGAATGCATGAACTTGTTTCGAGATTCCTCCGATTGTGCCCTGAACCATTTGGGACAACGTGAGGCAGAAGAAGACGAACTTTTTTCAACGTCTCGGAATTGCGTTGAAACTCACCCACCATCCTCATTTCTCTTGAGTATTCCAGAATGCATGACCTTGTTTCGAGATTCCCCCGTTTGGCCCCTAAATCATTTGGGACAACTTGAGGCAGAAGAAGACGAACTTTTTACAACGTCTCGGAATTGCGTGGAAACTCACCCACCCTCCTCATTTCTCTTGAGTATTCCAGAATGCATGAACTTGTTTCGAGATTCCTCTGTTTGGGTTCTGAACCATTTGGGACTACTTGAGGCAGAAGAAGACGAACTTTTTTCAACGTCAGGGAATTGCGTGGAAACTCACCCACCCTTCTCATTTCTCTTGAGTATTCCAGAATGCATGAACTTGTTTCGAGATTCCTCCGTTTGGGCGCTGAATCATATGGGACAACTTGAGGCAGAAGAAGATGAACTTTTTTCAACGTCTCGGAATTGCGTGGAAACTCACCCACCATCCTCATTTCTCTTGAGTTTTCCAAAATGCATGAACTTGTTTCGAGATTCCTCCGTTTGGGCGCTGAACCATTTTGGACAACTTGAGGCAGAAGAACAGGAACTTTTTTCAACGTCTCGGAATTGCGTGGAAACTCACCCACCCTCCTCATTTCTCTTGAGTATTCCAGAATGCATGAACTTGTTTCGAGATTCCTCCGATTGTGCCCTGAACCATTTGGGACAACGTGAGGCAGAAGAAGACGAACTTTTTTCAACGTCTCGGAATTGCGTGGAAACTCATCCACCCTCCTCATTTCTGTTGAGTATTCCAGAAAGCATGAACTTGTTTCGAGATTCCTCTCTTTGGGCCCTGAACCATATGGGACAACTTGAGGCAGAAGAAGACGAACTTTTTTCAACGTCTCGGAATTGCGTGGAAACTCACCCACCCTTCTCATTTCTCTTGAGTATTCAAGAATGCATGAACTTGTTTCGAGATTCCTCTGTTTGGGTTCTGAACCATTTGGAACTACTTGAGGCAGAAGAAGACGAACTTTTTTCAACGTCTCGGATTTGCTTGGAAACTCACCCACCCTCCTCATTTCTCGTGGAGATTCCAGAATGCATGAACTTGTTTCGAGATTCCTCCGTTTGGGCCCTGAACCATTTGGGATAACTTGAGGCAGAAGAAGACAAACTTTCTTCAACTTCTCTGAATTGCGTGGAAACTCACCCACCACCCTCATTTCTCTTGAGTATTCCAGAATGCATGAACTTGTTTCAAGATTCCTCCGTTTGGGCGCTGAACCATTTTGGACAACTTGAGGCAGAAGAACACGAACTTTTTTCAACGTCTCGGAATTGCGTGGAAACTCACCCACCCTCCTCATTTCTCTTGAGTATTCCAGAATGCATGAACTTGTTTCGAGATTCCTCCGATTGTGCCCTGAACCATTTGGGACAACGTGAGGCAGAAGAAGACGAACTTTTTTCAACGTCTCGGAATTGCGTTGAAACTCACCCACCATCCTCATTTCTCTTGAGTATTCCAGAATGCATGACCTTGTTTCGAGATTCCCCCGTTTGGCCCCTAAATCATTTGGGACAACTTGAGGCAGAAGAAGACGAACTTTTTTCAACGTCTCGGAATTGCGTGGAAACTCACCCACCCTCCTCATTTCTCTTGAGTATTCCAGAATGCATGAACTTGTTTCGAGATTCCTCTGTTTGGGTTCTGAACCATTTGGGACTACTTGAGGCAGAAGAAGACGAACTTTTTTCAACGTCAGGGAATTGCGTGGAAACTCACCCACCCTCCTCATTTCTCGTGAGGATTCTAGAATGCATGAACTTGTTCTGAGATTCCATTGTTTGGGCCCTGAACCATTTTGGACAACTTGAGGAAGAAGAAGACTAACTTTTTTCAACGTCTCGGAATTGCGTGGAAACTCACCCACCCTCCTTACTTCTCGTGAGGATTCCAGAATGCATGAACTTGTTTCGAGATTCCTCCGTTTGGGCCCTGAACCATTTTGGACAACTTGAGGCAGAAGAAGACGACCTTTTTTCAAGGTCTCGGAATTGCATGGAAACGCACCCACCCTCCTCATTTCTCTTGAGTATTCCAGAATGCATGAAATTGTTTTGAGATTCCTCCGTTTGGGCCCTGAATCATATGGGACAACTTGAGGCAGAAGAAAAGGAATTGTTTTCAATGTCTCGGAATTCCTTGGAAACTCACCCACCCTCTCATTTCTTGTGAGGATCCCAGAATGCTTGAACTTGTTTCAAGATTCCTCCGTTTGGGCCCTTAACCTTTTGGGACAACATCAGGCAGAAGAACACGAACTTTTTTCAACGTCTCGGAAATGCGTGGAAACTCACCCGCCCTCCTCATTTCTCGTGTGGACTCCAGAATGCCTAAACTTGTTTCGAGATTCCTCCATTTCGGCCTAGAACCATTTGGTTCAACTTCAGGCAGGCGAACACGAACATTTTTCAACGTCTCGGAAATGCTTGGAAACTCACCCACCCTCCTCATTTCTCTTGAGTATTCCAGAATGCATGAACTTGTTTCGAGATTCCTCCGTTTGGGCCCTGAACCATTTGGGACAACTTGAGGCAGAAGAAGACGAACTTTTTTCAACGTCTCGGAATTGCGTGGAAACTCATCCACCCTCCTCATTTCTGTTGAGTATTCCAGAAAGCATGAACTTGTTTCGAGATTCCTCTCTTTGGGCCCTGAACCATATGGGACAACTTGAGGCAGAAGAAGACAAACTTTTTTCAACGTCTCGGAATTGCGTGGAAACTCACCCACCCTCCTCATTTCTCTTGAGTATTCCAGAATGCATGAACTTGTTTCGAGATTCCTCTGTTTGGGTTCTGAACCATTTGGGACTACTTGAGGCAGAAGAAGACGAACTTTTTTCAACGTCTCGGAATTGCGTGGAAACTCACCCACCCTCCTCATTTCTCGTGAGGATTCTAGAATGCATGAACTTGTTCTGAGATCCATTGTTTGGGCCCTGAACCATTTTGGACAACTTGAGGCAGAAGAAGACGAACTTTTTTCAACGTCTCGGAATTGCGTGGAAACTCACCCACCCTCCTCACTTCTCGTGAGGATTCCAGAATTCATGAACTTGTTTCAAGATTCCTCCGTTTGGGCCCTGAACCATTTTGCACAACTTGAGGCAGAAGAAGACGAACTTTTTTCATCGTCTCGGAATTGCGTGGAAACTCACCCACCCTCCTCATTTCTCGTGAGGATTCTAGAATGCATGAACTTGTTCTGAGATCCATTGTTTGGGCCCTGAACCATTTTGGACAACTTGAGGCAGAAGAAGACGAACTTTTTTCAACGTCTCGGAATTGCGTGGAAACGCACCCACCCTCCTCATTTCTCTTGAGTATTCCAGAATGCATGAAATTGTTTTGAGATTCCTCCTTTTCGGCCCTGAATCATATGGGACAACTTGAGGCAGAAGAAAAGGAACTGTTTTCAATGTCTCGGAATTCCTTGGAAACTCACCCACCCTCTCATTTCTTGTGAGGATCCCAGAATGCTTGAACTTGTTTCAAGATTCCTCCGTTTGGGCCCTGAACCTTTTGGGACAACATCAGGCAGAAGAACACGAACTTTTTTCAACGTCTCGGAAATGCGTGGAAACTCACCCGCCCTCCTCATTTCTCGTGCGGACACCAGAATGCCTAAACTTGTTTCGAGATTCCTCCATTTCGGCCTAGAACCATTTGGTTCAACTTCAGGCAGGCGAACACGAACATTTTTCAACGTCTCGGAAATGCTTGGAAACTCACCCACCCTCCTCATTTCTCTTGAGTATTCCAGAATGCATGAACTTGTTTCGAGATTCCTCCGTTTGGGCCCTGAACCATTTGGGACAACTTGAGGCAGAAGAAGACGAACTTTTTTCAACGTCTCGGAATTGCGTGGAAACTCACCCACCCTCCTCATTTCTCTTGAGTATTCCAGAATGCATGAACTTGTTTCGAGATTCCTCTGTTTGGGTTCTGAACCATTTGGGACTACTTGAGGCAGAAGAAGACGAACTTTTTTCAACGTCTCGGAATTGCGTGGAAACTCACCCACCCTCCTCATTTCTCTTGAGTATTCCAGAATGCATGAACTTGTTTCGAGATTCCTCTGTTTGGGTTCTGAACCATTTGGGACTACTTGAGGCAGAAGAAGACGAACTTTTTTCAACGTCTCGGAATTGCGTGGAAACTCACCCAACCTCCTCATTTCTCGTGAGGATTCTAGAATGCATGAACTTGTTCTGAGATTCCATTGTTTGGGCCCTGAACCATTTTGGACAACTTGAGGCAGAAGAAGACTAACTTTTTCCAACGTCTCGGAATTGCGTGGAAACTCACCCACCCTCCTCACTTCTCGTGAGGATTCCAGAATGCATGAACTTGTTTCGAGATTCCTCTGTTTGGGCCCTGAACCATTTTGGACAACTTGAGGCAGAAGAAGACGAACTTTTTTCAACGTCTCGGAATTGCGTGGAAACTCACCCACCCTCCTCATTTCTCGTGAGGATTCTAGAATGCATGAACTTGTTCTGAGATCCATTGTTTGGGCCCTGAACCATTTTGGACAACTTGAGGCAGAAGAAGACGAACTTTTTTCAACGTCTCGGAATTGCGTGGAAACTCACCCACCCTCCTCACTTCTCGTGAATATTCCAGAATGCATGAACTTGTTTCGAGATTCCTCCGTTTGGACCCTGAACCATTTTGGACAACTTGAGGCAGAAGAAGACGAACTTTTTTCAACGTCTCGGAATTGCATGGAAACGCACCCACCCTCCTCATTTCTCTTGAGTATTCCAGAATGCATGAAATTGTTTTGAGATTCCTCCGTTTGGGCCCTGAATCATATGGGACAACTTGAGGCAGAAGAAAAGGAACTGTTTTCAATGTCTCGGAATTCCTTGGAAACTCACCCACCCTCTCATTTCTTGTGAGGATCCTAGAATGCTTGAACTTGTTTCAAGATTCCTCCGTTTGGGCCCTGAACCTTTTGGGACAACATCAGGCAGAAGAACACGAACTTTTTTCAACGTCTCGGAAATGCGTGGAAACTCACCCGCCCTCCTCATTTCTCGTGCGTACACCAGAATGCCTAAACTTGTTTCGAGATTCCTCCATTTCGGCCTAGAACCATTTGGTTCAACTTCAGGCAGGCGAACACGAACATTTTTCAACGTCTCGGAAATGCTTGGAAACTCACCCACCCTCCTCATTTCTCTTGAGTATTCCAGAATGCATGAACTTGTTTCGAGATTCCTCCGTTTGGGCCCTGAACCATTTGGGACAACTTGAGGCAGAAGAAGACGAACTTTTTTCAACGTCTCGGAATTGCGTGGAAACTCATCCACCCTCCTCATTTCTGTTGAGTATTCCAGAAAGCATGACCTTGTTTCGAGATTCCTCTGTTTGGGTTCTGAACCATTTGGGACTACTTGAGGCAGAAGAAGACGAACTTTTTTCAACGTCTCGGAATTGCGTGGAAACTCACCCACCCTCCTCATTTCTCGTGAGGATTCTAGAATGCATGAACTTGTTCTGAGATTCCATTGTTTGGGCCCTGAACCATTTTGGACAACTTGAGGCAGAGGAAGACTAACTTTTTCTAACGTCTCGGAATTGCGTGGAAACTCACCCACCCTCCTCACTTCTCGTGAGGATTCCAGAATGCATGAACTTGTTTCGAGATTCCTCTGTTTGGGCCCTGAACCATTTTGGACAACTTGAGGCAGAAGAAGACGAACTTTTTTCAACGTCTCGGAATTGCGTGGAAATTCACCCACCCTCCTCATTTCTCGTGAGGATTCTAGAATGCATGAACTTGTTCTGAGATCCATTGTTTGGGCCCTGAACCATTTTGGACAACTTGAGGCAGAAGAAGACGAACTTTTTTCAACGTCTCGGAATTGCGTGGAAACTCACCCACCCTCCTCCCTTCTCGTGAGGATTCCAGAATGCATGAACTTGTTTCGAGATTCCTCCGTTTGGCCCCTGAACCATTTTGGACAACTTGAGGCAGAAGAAGACGAACTTTTTTCAACGTCTCGGAATTGCATGGAAACGCACCCACCCTGCTCATTTCTCTTGAGTATTCCAGAATGCATGAAATTGTTTTGAGATTCCTCCGTTTCGGCCCTGAATCATATGGGACAACTTGAGGCAGAAGAAAAGGAACTGTTTTCAATGTCTCGGAATTCCTTGGAAACTCACCCACCCTCTCATTTCTTGTGAGGTTCCCAGAATGCTTGAACTTGTTTCAAGATTCCTCCGTTTGGGCCCTGAACCTTTTGGGACAACATCAGGCAGAAGAACATGAACTTTTTTCAACGTCTCGGAAATGCGTGGAAACTCACCCGCCCTCCTCATTTCTCGTGCGTACACCAGAATGCCTAAACTTGTTTCGAGATTCCTCCATTTCGGCCTAGAACCATTTGGTTCAACTTCAGGCAGGCGAACACGAACATTTTTCAACGTCTCGGAAATGCTTGGAAACTCACCCACCCTCCTCATTTCTCTTGAGTATTCCAGAATGCATGAACTTGTTTCGAGATTCCTCCGTTTGGGCCCTGAACCATTTGGGACAACTTGAGGCAGAAGAAGACGAACTTTTTTCAACGTCTCGGAATTGCGTGGAAACTCATCCACCCTCCTCATTTCTGTTGAGTATTCCAGAAAGCATGACCTTGTTTCGAGATTCCTCTGTTTGGGTTCTGAACCATTTGGGACTACTTGAGGCAGAAGAAGACGAACTTTTTTCAACGTCTCGGAATTGCGTGGAAACTCACCCACCCTCCTCATTTCTCGTGAGGATTCTAGAATGCATGAACTTGTTCTGAGATTCCATTGTTTGGGCCCTGAACCATTTTGGACAACTTGAGGCAGAGGAAGACTAACTTTTTCTAACGTCTCGGAATTGCGTGGAAACTCACCCACCCTCCTCACTTCTCGTGAGGATTCCAGAATGCATGAACTTGTTTCGAGATTCCTCTGTTTGGGCCCTGAACCATTTTGGACAACTTGAGGCAGAAGAAGACGAACTTTTTTCAACGTCTCGGAATTGCGTGGAAACTCACCCACCCTCCTCATTTCTCGTGAGGATTCTAGAATGCATGAACTTGTTCTGAGATTCCATTGTTTGGGCCCTGAACCATTTTGGACAACTTGAGGCAGAGGAAGACTAACTTTTTCTAACGTCTCGGAATTGCGTGGAAACTCACCCACCCTCCTCACTTCTCGTGAGGATTCCAGAATGCATGAACTTGTTTCGAGATTCCTCTGTTTGGGCCCTGAACCATTTTGGACAACTTGAGGCAGAAGAAGACGAACTTTTTTCAACGTCTCGGAATTGCGTGGAAATTCACCCACCCTCCTCATTTCTCGTGAGGATTCTAGAATGCATGAACTTGTTCTGAGATCCATTGTTTGGGCCCTGAACCATTTTGGACAACTTGAGGCAGAAGAAGACGAACTTTTTTCAACGTCTCGGAATTGCGTGGAAACTCACCCACCCTCCTCCCTTCTCGTGAGGATTCCAGAATGCATGAACTTGTTTCGAGATTCCTCCGTTTGGACCCTGAACCATTTTGGACAACTTGAGGCAGAAGAAGACGAACTTTTTTCAACGTCTCGGAATTGCATGGAAACGCACCCACCCTGCTCATTTCTCTTGAGTATTCCAGAATGCATGAAATTGTTTTGAGATTCCTCCGTTTCGGCCCTGAATCATATGGGACAACTTGAGGCAGAAGAAAAGGAACTGTTTTCAATGTCTCGGAATTCCTTGGAAACTCACCCACCCTCTCATTTCTTGTGAGGTTCCCAGAATGCTTGAACTTGTTTCAAGATTCCTCCGTTTGGGCCCTGAACCTTTTGGGACAACATCAGGCAGAAGAACATGAACTTTTTTCAACGTCTCGGAAATGCGTGGAAACTCACCCGCCCTCCTCATTTCTCGTGCGTACACCAGAATGCCTAAACTTGTTTCGAGATTCCTCCATTTCGGCCTAGAACCATTTGGTTCAACTTCAGGCAGGCGAACACGAACATTTTTCAACGTCTCGGAAATGCTTGGAAACTCACCCACCCTCCTCATTTCTCTTGAGTATTCCAGAATGCATGAACTTGTTTCGAGATTCCTCCGTTTGGGCCCTGAACCATTTGGGACAACTTGAGGCAGAAGAAGACGAACTTTTTTCAACGTCTCGGAATTGCGTGGAAACTCATCCACCCTCCTCATTTCTGTTGAGTATTCCAGAAAGCATGACCTTGTTTCGAGATTCCTCTGTTTGGGTTCTGAACCATTTGGGACTACTTGAGGCAGAAGAAGACGAACTTTTTTCAACGTCTCGGAATTGCGTGGAAACTCACCCACCCTCCTCATTTCTCGTGAGGATTCTAGAATGCATGAACTTGTTCTGAGATTCCATTGTTTGGGCCCTGAACCATTTTGGACAACTTGAGGCAGAGGAAGACTAACTTTTTCTAACGTCTCGGAATTGCGTGGAAACTCACCCACCCTCCTCACTTCTCGTGAGGATTCCAGAATGCATGAACTTGTTTCGAGATTCCTCTGTTTGGGCCCTGAACCATTTTGGACAACTTGAGGCAGAAGAAGACGAACTTTTTTCAACGTCTCGGAATTGCGTGGAAATTCACCCACCCTCCTCATTTCTCGTGAGGATTCTAGAATGCATGAACTTGTTCTGAGATCCATTGTTTGGGCCCTGAACCATTTTGGACAACTTGAGGCAGAAGAAGACGAACTTTTTTCAACGTCTCGGAATTGCGTGGAAACTCACCCACCCTCCTCCCTTCTCGTGAGGATTCCAGAATGCATGAACTTGTTTCGAGATTCCTCCGTTTGGACCCTGAACCATTTTGGACAACTTGAGGCAGAAGAAGACGAACTTTTTTCAACGTCTCGGAATTGCATGGAAACGCACCCACCCTGCTCATTTCTCTTGAGTATTCCAGAATGCATGAAATTGTTTTGAGATTCCTCCGTTTCGGCCCTGAATCATATGGGACAACTTGAGGCAGAAGAAAAGGAACTGTTTTCAATGTCTCGGAATTCCTTGGAAACTCACCCACCCTCTCATTTCTTGTGAGGTTCCCAGAATGCTTGAACTTGTTTCAAGATTCCTCCGTTTGGGCCCTGAACCTTTTGGGACAACATCAGGCAGAAGAACATGAACTTTTTTCAACGTCTCGGAAATGCGTGGAAACTCACCCGCCCTCCTCATTTCTCGTGCGTACACCAGAATGCCTAAACTTGTTTCGAGATTCCTCCATTTCGGCCTAGAACCATTTGGTTCAACTTCAGGCAGGCGAACACGAACATTTTTCAACGTCTCGGAAATGCTTGGAAACTCACCCACCCTCCTCATTTCTCTTGAGTATTCCAGAATGCATGAACTTGTTTCGAGATTCCTCCGTTTGGGCCCTGAACCATTTGGGACAACTTGAGGCAGAAGAAGACGAACTTTTTTCAACGTCTCGGAATTGCGTGGAAACTCATCCACCCTCCTCATTTCTGTTGAGTATTCCAGAAAGCATGACCTTGTTTCGAGATTCCTCCGTTTGGGCCCTGAACCATATGGGACAACTTGAGGCAGAAGAAGACGAACTTTTTTCAACGTCTCGGAATTGCGTGGAAACTCACCCACCCTCCTCATTTCTCTTGAGTATTCCACAATGCATGAACTTGTTTCGAGATTCCTCTGTTTGGGTTCTGAACCATTTGGGACTACTTGAGGCAGAAGAAGACGAACTTTTTTCAACGTCTCAGAATTGCGTGGAAACTCACCCACCCTCCTCATTTCTTGTGAGGATTCTAGAATGCATGAACTTGTTCTGAGATTCCATTGTTTGGGCCCTGAACCATTTTGGACAACTTGAGGCAGAAGAAGACTAACTTTCTTCAACGTCTCAGAATTGCGTGGAAACTCACCCACCCTCCTCACTTCTCGTGAGGATTCCAGAATACATGAACTTGTTTCGAGATTCCTCCGTTTGGGCCCTGAACCATTTTGGACAACTTGAGATAGAAGAAGATGAACTTTTTTCAACGTCTCGGAATTGCATGGAAACGCACCCACCCTCCTCATTTCTCTTGAGTATTCCAGAATGGATGAAATTGTTTTGAGATTCCTCCGTTTCGGCCCTGAATCATATGGGACAACTTGAGGCAGAAGAATAGGAACTGTTTTCAATGTCTCGGAATTCCTTGGAAACTCACCCACCCTCTCATTTCTTTTGAGGATCCCAGAATGCTTGAACTTGTTTCAAGATTCCTCCGTTTGGGCCCTGAACCTTTTGGGACAACATCAGGCAGAAGAACACGAACTTTTTTCAACGTCTCGGAAATGCGTGGAAACTCACCCGCCCTCCTCATTTCTCGTGTGGACTCCAGAATGCCTAAACTTGTTTCGAGATTCCTCCATTTCGGCCTAGAACCATTTGGTTCAACTTCAGGCAGGCGAACACGAACATTTTTCAACGTCTCGGAAATGCTTGGAAACTCACCCACCCTCCTCATTTCTCTTGAGTATTCCAGAATGCATGAACTTGTTTCGAGATTCCTCTGTTTGGACCCTGAACCATTTGGGACAACTTGAGGCAGAAGAAGACGAACTTTTTTCAACGTCTCGGAATTGCGTGGAAACTCATCCACCCTCCTCATTTCTGGTTAGTATTCCAGAAAGCATGACCTTGTTTCGAGATTCCTCCGTTTCGGCCCTGAACCATATGGGACAACTTGAGGCAGAAGAAGACGAACTTTTTTCAACGTCTCGGAATTGCGTGGAAACTCACCCACCGTCCTCATTTCTCTTGAGTATTCCAGAATGCATGAACTTGTTTCGAGATTCCTCTGTTTGGGTTCTGAACCATTTGGGACTACTTGAGGCAGAAGAAGACGAACTTTTTTCAACGTCTCGGAATTGCGTGGAAACTCACCCACCCTCCTCACTTCTCGTGAGGATTCTAGAATGCATGAACTTGTTCTGAGATTCCATTGTTTGGGCCCTGAACCATTTTGGACAACATGAGGCAGAAGAAGACTAACTTTTTCCAACGTCTCGGAATTGCGTGGAAACTCACCCACCCTCCTCACTTCTCGTGAGGATTCCAGAATGCATGAACTTGTTTCGAGATTCCTCTGTTTGGGCCCTGAACCATTTTGGACAACTTGAGGCAGAAGAAGACGAACTTTTTTCAACGTCTCGGAATTTCATGGAAACGCACCCACCCTCCTCATTTCTCTTGAGTATTCCAGAATGCATGAAATTGTTTTGAGATTCCTCCGTTTGGGCCCTGAATCATATGGGACAACTTGAGGCAGAAGAAAAGGAACTGTTTTCAATGTCTCGGAATTCCTTGGAAACTCACCCACCCTCTCATTTCTTTTGAGGATCCCAGAATGCTTGAACTTGTTTCAAGATTCCTCCGTTTGGGCCCTGCACCTTTTGGGACAACATCAGGTAGAAGAACACGAACTTTTTTCAACGTTTCGGAAATGCGTGGAAACTCACCCGCCCTCCTCATTTCTCGTGCGGACTCCAGAATGCCTAAACTTGTTTCGAGATTCCTCCATTTCGGCTTAGAACCATTTGGTTCAACTTCAGGCAGGCGAACACGAACATTTTTCAACGTCTCGAAAATGCTTGGAAACTCACCCACCCTCCTCATTTCTCTTGAGTATTCCAGAATGCATGAACTTGTTTCGAGATTCCTCCGTTTGGGCCCTGAACCATTTGGGACAACTTGAGGCAGAAGAAGACGAACTTTTTTCAACGTCTCGGAGTTGCGTGGAAACTGATCCACCCTCCTCATTTCTGTTGAGTATTCCAGAAAGCATGAACTTGTTTCGAGATTCCTCCGTTTGGGCCCTGAACCATATGGGACAACTTGAGGCAGAAGAAGACGAACTTTTTTCAACGTCTCGGAATTGCGTGGAAACTCACCCACCCTCCTCATTTCTCGTGAGGATTCTAGAATGCATGAACTTGTTCTGAGATTCCATTGTTTGGGCCCTGAACCATTTTGGACAACTTGAGGCAGAAGAAGACTAACTTTCTTCAACGTCTCGGAATTGCGTAGAAACTCACCCACCCTCCTCACTTCTCGTGAGGATTCCAGAATACATGAACTGGTTTCGAGATTCCTCCGTTTGGGCCCTGAACCATTTTGGACAACTTGAGGCAGAAGAAGATGAACTTTTTTCAACGTCTCGGAATTGCATGGAAACGCACCCACCCACCTCATTTCTCTTGAGTATTCCAGAATGCATGAAATTGTTTTGAGATTCCTCCGTTTCGGCCCTGAATCATATGGGACAACTTGAGGCAGAAGAAAAGGAACTGTTTTCAATGTCTCGGAATTCCTTGGAAACTCACCCACCCTCTCATTTCTTGTGAGGATCCCAGAATGCTTGAACTTGTTTCAAGATTCCTCCGTTTGGGCCCTGAACCTTTTGGGACAACATCAGGCAGAAGAACACGAACTTTTTTCAACGTCTCGGAAATGCGTGGAAACTCACCCGCCCTCCTCATTTCTCGTGCGGACTCCAGAATGCCTAAACTTGTTTCGAGATTCCTCCATTTCGGCCTAGAACCATTTGGTTCAACTTCAGGCAGGCGAACACGAACATTTTTCAACGTCTCGGAAATGCTTGGAAACTCACCCACCCTCCTCATTTCTCTTGAGTATTCCAGAATGCATGAACTTGTTTCGAGATTCCTCCGTTTGGGCCCTGAACCATTTGGGACAACTTGAGGCAGAAGAAGACGAACTTTTTTCAACGTCTCGGAGTTGCGTGGAAACTCATCCACCCTCCTCATTTCTGTTGAGTATTCCAGAAAGCATGAACTTGTTTCGTGATTCCTCCGTTTGGGCCCTGAACCATATGGGACAACTTGAGGCAGAAGAAGACGAACTTTTTTCAACGTCTCGGAATTGCGTGGAAACTCACCCACCCTCCTCATTTCTCGTGAGGATTCTAGAATGCATGAACTTGTTCTGAGATTCCATTGTTTGGGCCCTGAACCATTTTGGACAACTTGAGGCAGAAGAAGACTAACTTTCTTCAACGTCTCGGAATTGCGTGGAAACTCACCCACCCTCCTCACTTCTCGTGAGGATTCCAGAATACATGAACTTGTTTCGAGATTCCTCCGTTTGGGCCCTAAACCATTTTGGACAACTTGAGGGAAAACAAGATGAACTTTTTTCAACGTCTCAGAATTGCATGGAAACGCACCCACCCTCCTCATTTCTCTTGAGTATTCCAGAATACATGAAATTGTTTTGAGATTCCTCCGTTTCGGCCCTGAATCATATGGGACAACTTGAGGCAGAAGAAAAGGAACTGTTTTCAATGTCTCGGAATTCCTTGGAAACTCACCCACACTCTCATTTCTTGTGAGGATCCCAGAATGCTTGAACTTGTTTCAAGATTCCTCCGTTTGGGCCCTGAACCTTTTGGGACAACATCAGGCAGAAGAACACGAACTTTTTTCAACGTCTCGGAAATGCTTGGAAACTCACCCACCCTCCTCATTTCTCTTGAGTATTCCAGAATGCATGAACTTGTTTCGAGATTCCTCCGTTTGGGCCCCGAACCATTTGGGGCAACTTGAGGCAGAAGAAGACGAACTTTTTTCAACGTCTCGGAATTGCGTGGAAACTCAGCCACCCTCCTCATTTCTGTTTTGTACTCCAGAAAGCATGAACTTGTTTCGAGATTCCTCTCTTTGGGCCCTGAACCATATGGGACAACTTGAGGCAGAAGAAGACGAGCTTTTTTCAACGTCTCGGAATTGCGTGGAAACTCACCCACCCTCCTCATTTCTCTTGAGTATTTCAGAATGCATGAACTTGTTTCGATATTCCTCTGTTTGGGTTCTGAACCATTTGGGACTACTTGAGGCAGAAGAAGACGAACTTTTTTCAACGTCTCGGAATTGCGTGGAAACTCACCCACCCTCCTCATTTCTCGTGAGGATTCTAGAATGCATGAACTTGTTCTGAGATCCATTGTTTGGGCCCTGAACCATTTTGGACAACTTGAGGCAGAAGAAGACGAACTTTGTTCAACGTCTCGGAATTGCGTGGAAACTCACCGACCCTCCTCACTTCTCGTGAGGATTCCAGAATGCATGAACTTGTTTCGAGATTCCTCCGTTTGGACCCTGAACCATTTTGGACAACTTGAGGCAGAAGAAGACGAACTTTTTTCAACGTCTCGGAATTGCATGGAAACGCACCCACCCTCCTCATTTCTCTTGAGTATTCCAGAATGCATGAAATTGTTTTGAGATTCCTCCGTTTCGGCCCTGAATCATATGGGACAACTTGAGGCAGAAGAAAAGGAACTGTTTTCAATGTCTCGGAATTCCTTGGAAACTCACCCACCCTCTCATTTCTTGTGAGGATCCCAGAATGCTTGAACTTGTTTCAAGATTCCTCCGTTTGGGCCCTGAACCATTTGGGACAACTTGAGGCAGAAGAAGACGAACTTTTTTCAACGTCTCGGAATTGCGTGGAAACTCACTCACCCTCCTCACATCTCGTGAGGATTCCAAAATGCATGAACTTGTTTCGAGATTCCTCTGTTTGGGCCCTGAACCATTTTGGACAACTTGAGGCAGAAGAAGACGAACTTTTTTCAACGTCTCGGAATTGCATGGAAACGCACCCACCCTCCTCATTTCTCTTGAGTATTCCAGAATGCATGAAATTGTTTTGAGATTCCTCCGTTTGGGCCCTGAATCATATGGGACAACTTGAGGCAGAAGAATAGGAACTGTTTTCAATGTCTCGGAATTCCTTGGAAACTCACCCACCCTCTCATTTCTTTTGAGGATCCCAGAATGCTTGAACTTGTTTCAAGATTCCTCCGTTTGGGCCCTGAACCTTTTGGGACAACATCAGGCAGAAGAACACGAACTTTTTTCAACGTCTCGGAAATGCGTGGAAACTCACCCGCCCTCCTCATTTCTCGTGTGGACTCCAGAATGCCTAAACTTGTTTCGAGATTCCTCCATTTCGGCCTAGAACCATTTGGTTCAACTTCAGGCAGGCGAACACGAACATTTTTCAACGTCTCGGAAATGCTTGGAAACTCACCCACCCTCCTCATTTCTCTTGAGTATTCCAGAATGCATGAACTTGTTTCGAGATTCCTCTGTTTGGACCCTGAACCATTTGGGACAACTTGAGGCAGAAGAAGACGAACTTTTTTCAACGTCTCGGAATTGCGTGGAAACTCATCCACCCTCCTCATTTCTGGTTAGTATTCCAGAAAGCATGACCTTGTTTCGAGATTCCTCCGTTTCGGCCCTGAACCATATGGGACAACTTGAGGCAGAAGAAGACGAACTTTTTTCAACGTCTCGGAATTGCGTGGAAACTCACCCACCGTCCTCATTTCTCTTGAGTATTCCAGAATGCATGAACTTGTTTCGAGATTCCTCTGTTTGGGTTCTGAACCATTTGGGACTACTTGAGGCAGAAGAAGACGAACTTTTTTCAACGTCTCGGAATTGCGTGGAAACTCACCCACCCTCCTCATTTCTCGTGAGGATTGTAGAATGCATGAACTTGTTCTGAGATTCCATTGTTTGGGCCCTGAACCATTTTGGACAACTTGAGGCAGAAGAAGACGAACTTTTTCCAATGTCTCGGAATTGCGTGGAAACTCACCCACCCTCCTCACTTCTCGTGAGGATTCCAGAATACATGAACTTGTTTCGAGATTCCTCTGTTTGGGCCCTGAACCATTTTGGACAACTTGAGGCAGAAGAAGACGAACTTTTTTCAACGTCTCGGAATTGCATGGAAACGCACCCACCCTCCTCATTTCTCTTGAGTATTCCAGAATGCATGAAATTGTTTTGAGATTCCTCCGTTTGGGCCCTGAATCATATGGGACAACTTGAGGCAGAAGAATAGGAACTGTTTTCAATGTCTCGGAATTCCTTGGAAACTCACCCACCCTCTCATTTCTTTTGAGGATCCCAGAATGCTTGAACTTGTTTCAAGATTCCTCCGTTTGGGCCCTGAACCTTTTGGGACAACATCAGGCAGAAGAACACGAACTTTTTTCAACGTCTCGGAAATGCGTGGAAACTCACCCGCCCTCCTCATTTCTCCTGTGGACTCCAGAATGCCTAAACTTGTTTCGAGATTCATCCATTTATGCCTAGAACCATTTGGTTCAACTTCAGGCAGGCGAAGACGAACATTTTTCAACGTCTCGGAAATGCTTGGAAACTCACCCACCCTCCTCATTTCTCTTGAGTATTCCAGAATGCATGAACTTGTTTCGAGATTCCTCCGTTTGGGCCCTGAACCATTTGGGACAACTTGAGGCAGAAGAAGCGAACTTTTTTCAACGTCTTGGAGTTGCGTGGAAACTCATCCACCCTCCTCATTTCTGTTGAGTATTCCATAAAGCATGAACTTGTTTCGAGATTCCTCCGTTTGGGCCCTGAACCATATGGGACAACTTGAGACAGAAGAAGACGAACTTTTTTCAACGTCTCGGAATTGCGTGGAAACTCACCAACCCTCCTCATTTCTCGTGAGGATTCTAGAATGCATGAACTTGTTCTGAGATTCCATTGTTTTGGTCATGAACCATTTTGGACAACTTGAGGCAGAAGAAGACGAACTTTTTCCAACGTCTCGGAATTGCGTGGAAACTCACCCACCCTCCTCACTTCTCGTGAGGATTCCAAAATGCATGAACTTGTTTCGAGATTCCTCTGTTTGGGCCCTGAACCATTTTGGACAACTTGAGGCAGAAGAAGACGAACTTTTTTCAACGTCTCGGAATTGCGTGGAAACTCATCCACCCTCCTCATTTCTGGTTAGTATTCCAGAAAGCATGACCTTGTTTCGAGATTCCTCCGTTTGGGCCCTGAACCATATGGGACAACTTGAGGCAGAAGAAGACGAACTTTTTTCAACGTCTCGGAATTGCGTGGAAACTCACCCACCGTCCTCATTTCTCTTGAGTATTCCAGAATGCATGAACTTGTTTCGAGATTCCTCTGTTTGGGTTCTGAACCATTTGGGACTACTTGAGGCAGAAGAAGACGAACTTTTTTCAACGTCTCGGAATTGCGTGGAAACTCACCCACCCTCCTCATTTCTCGTGAGGATTCTAGAATGCATGAACTTGTTCTGAGATTCCATTGTTTAGGCCCTGAACCATTTTGGACAACTTGAGGCAGAAGAAGACGAACTTTTTCCAACGTCTCGGAATTGCGTGGAAACTCACCCACCCTCCTCACTTCTCGTGAGGATTCCAAAATGCATGAACTTGTTTCGAGATTCCTCTGTTTGGGCCCTGAACCATTTTGGACAACTTGAGGCAGAAGAAGACGAACTTTTTTCAACGTCTCGGAATTGCATGGAAACGCACCCACCCTCCTCATTTCTCTTGAGTATTCCAGAATGCATGAAATTGTTTTGAGATTCCTCCGTTTGGGCCCTGAATCATATGGGACAACTTGAGGCAGAAGAATAGGAACTGTTTTCAATGTCTCGGAATTCCTTGGAAACTCACCCACCCTCTCATTTCTTTTGAGGATCCCAGAATGCTTGAACTTGTTTCAAGATTCCTCCGTTTGGGCCCTGAACCTTTTGGGACAACATCAGGCAGAGGAACACGAACTTTTTTCAACGTCTCGGAAATGCGTGGAAACTCACCCGCCCTCCTCATTTCTCGTGTGGACTCCAGAATGCCTAAACTTGTTTCGAGATTCATCCATTTCTGCCTAGAACCATTTGGTTCAACTTCAGGCAGGCGAAGACGAACATTTTTCAACGTCTCGGAAATGCTTGGAAACTCACCCACCCTCCTCATTTCTCTTGAGTATTCCAGAATGCATGAACTTGTTTCGAGATTCCTCCGTTTGGGCCCTGAACCATTTGGGACAACTTGAGGCAGAAGAAGCGAACTTTTTTCAACGTCTTGGAGTTGCGTGGAAACTCATCCACCCTCCTCATTTCTGTTGAGTATTCCATAAAGCATGAACTTGTTTCGAGATTCCTCCGTTTGGGCCCTGAACCATATGGGACAACTTGAGACAGAAGAAGACGAACTTTTTTCAACGTCTCGGAATTGCGTGGAAACTCACCCACCCTCCTCATTTCTCGTGAGGATTCTAGAATGCATGAACTTGTTCTGAGATTCCATTTTTTTGGCCCTGAACCATTTTGGACAACTTGAGGCAGAAGAAGACTAACTTTTTTCAACGTCTCGGAATTGCGTGGAAACTCACCCACCCTCCTCACTTCTGGTGAGGATTCCAGAATGCATGAACTTGTTTCGAGATTCCTCCGTTTGGGCCCTGAACCATTTTGGACAACTTGAGGCAGAAGAAGACGAACTTTTTCCAACGTCTCGGAATTGCGTGGAAACTCACCCACCCTCCTCACTTCTCGTGAGGATTCCAGAATGCATGAACTTGTTTCGAGATTCCTCTGTTTGGGCCCTGAACCATTTTGGACAACTTGAGGCAGAAGAAGACGAACTTTTTTCAACGTCTCGGAATTGCATGGAAACGCACCCACCCTCCTCATTTCTCTTGAGTATTCCAGAATGCATGAAATTGTTTTGAGATTCCTCCGTTTGGGCCCTGAATCATATGGGACAACTTGAGGCAGAAGAAAAGGAACTGTTTTCAATGTCTCGGAATTCCTTGGAAACTCACCCACCCTCTCATTTCTTTAGAGGATCCCAGAATGCTTGAACTTGTTTCAAGATTCCTCCGTTTGGGCCCTGAACCTTTTGGGACAACATCAGGCAGAAGAACACGAACTTTTTTCAACGTCTCGGAAATGCGTGGAAACTCACCCGCCCTCCTCATTTCTCGTGTGGCCTCCAGAATGCCTAAACTTGTTTCGAGATTCATCCATTTCGGCCTAGAACCATTTGGTTCAACTTCAGGCAGGCGAACACGAACATTTTTCAACGTCTCGGAAATGCTTGGAAACTCACCCACCCTCCTCATTTCTCTTGAGTATTCCAGAATGCATGAACTTGTTTCGAGATTCCTCCGTTTGGGCCCTGAACCATTTGGGACAACTTGAGGCAGAAGAAGATGAACTTTTTTCAACGTCTCGGAGTTGCGTGGAAACTCATCCACCCTCCTCATTTCTGTTGAGTATTCCAGAAAGCATGAAGTTATTTCGAGATTCCTCCGTTTGGGCCCTGAACCATATGGGACAACTTGAGACAGAAGAAGACGAACTTTTTTCAACGTCTCGGAATTGCGTGGAAACTCACCCACCCTCCTCATTTCTCGTGAGGATTCTAGAATGCATGAACTTGTTCTGAGATTCCATTGTTTGGGCCCTGAACCATTTTGGACAACTTGAGGCAGAAGAAGACTAACTTTTTTCAACGTCTCGGAATTGCGTGGAAACTCACCCACCCTCCTCACTTCTCGTGAGGATTCCAGAATGCATGAACTTGTTTCGAGATTCCTCCGTTTGGGCCCTGAACCATTTTGGACAACTTGAGGCAGAAGAAGACGAACTTTTTTCAAAGTCACGGAATTGCATGGAAACGCACCCAACCTCCTCATTTCTCTTGAGTATTCCAGAATGCATGAAATTGTTTTGAGATTCCTCCGTTTCGGCCCTGAATCATATGGGACAACTTGAGGCAGAAGAAAAGGAACTGTTTTCAATGTCTCGGAATTCCTTGGAAACTCACCCACCCTCTCATTTCTTGTGAGGATCCCAGAATGCTTGAACTTGTTTCAAGATTCCTCCGTTTGGGCCCTGAACCTTTTGGGACAACATCAGGCAGAGGAACACGAACTTTTTTCAACGTCTCGGAAATGCGTGGAAACTCACCCGCCCTCCTCATTTCTCGTGTGGACTCCAGAATGCCTAAACTTGTTTCGAGATTCATCCATTTCTGCCTAGAACCATTTGGTTCAACTTCAGGCAGGCGAAGACGAACATTTTTCAACGTCTCGGAAATGCTTGGAAACTCACCCACCCTCCTCATTTCTCTTGAGTATTCCAGAATGCATGAACTTGTTTCGAGATTCCTCCGTTTGGGCCCTGAACCATTTGGGACAACTTGAGGCAGAAGAAGCGAACTTTTTTCAACGTCTTGGAGTTGCGTGGAAACTCATCCACCCTCCTCATTTCTGTTGAGTATTCCATAAAGCATGAACTTGTTTCGAGATTCCTCCGTTTGGGCCCTGAACCATATGGGACAACTTGAGACAGAAGAAGACGAACTTTTTTCAACGTCTCGGAATTGCGTGGAAACTCACCCACCCTCCTCATTTCTCGTGAGGATTCTAGAATGCATGAACTTGTTCTGAGATTCCATTTTTTTGGCCCTGAACCATTTTGGACAACTTGAGGCAGAAGAAGACTAACTTTTTTCAACGTCTCAGAATTGCGTGGAAACTCACCCACCCTCCTCACTTCTGGTGAGGATTCCAGAATGCATGAACTTGTTTCGAGATTCCTCCGTTTGGGCCCTGAACCATTTTGGACAACTTGAGGCAGAAGAAGACGAACTTTTTCCAACGTCTCGGAATTGCGTGGAAACTCACCCACCCTCCTCACTTCTCGTGAGGATTCCAGAATGCATGAACTTGTTTCGAGATTCCTCTGTCTGGGCCCTGAACCATTTTGGACAACTTGAGGCAGAAGAAGACGAACTTTTTTCAACGTCTCGGAATTGCATGGAAACGCACCCACCCTCCTCATTTCTCTTGAGTATTCCAGAATGCATGAAATTGTTTTGAGATTCCTCCGTTTGGGCCCTGAATCATATGGGACAACTTGAGGCAGAAGAAAAGGAACTGTTTTCAATGTCTCGGAATTCCTTGGAAACTCACCCACCCTCTCATTTCTTTAGAGGATCCCAGAATGCTTGAACTTGTTTCAAGATTCCTCCGTTTGGGCCCTGAACCTTTTGGGACAACATCAGGCAGAAGAACACGAACTTTTTTCAACGTCTCGGAAATGCGTGGAAACTCACCCGCCCTCCTCATTTCTCGTGTGGACTCCAGAATGCCTAAACTTGTTTCGAGATTCATCCATTTCGGCCTAGAACCATTTGGTTCAACTTCAGGCAGGCGAACACGAACATTTTTCAACGTCTCGGAAATGCTTGGAAACTCACCCACCCTCCTCATTTCTCTTGAGTATTCCAGAATGCATGAACTTGTTTCGAGATTCCTCCGTTTGGGCCCTGAACCATTTGGGACAACTTGAGGCAGAAGAAGACGAACTTTTTTCAACGTCTCGGAGTTGCGTGGAAACTCATCCACCCTCCTCATTTCTGTTGAGTATTCCAGAAAGCATGAAGTTGTTTCGAGATTCCTCCGTTTGGGCCCTGAACCATATGGGACAACTTGAGACAGAAGAAGACGAACTTTTTTCAACGTCTCGGAATTGCGTGGAAACTCACCCACCCTCCTCATTTCTCGTGAGGATTCTAGAATGCATGAACTTGTTCTGAGATTCCATTGTTTGGGCCCTGAACCATTTTGGACAACTTGAGGCAGAAGAAGACTAACTTTTTTCAACGTCTCGGAATTGCGTGGAAACTCACCCACCCTCCTCACTTCTCGTGAGGATTCCAGAATGCATGAACTTGTTTCGAGATTCCTCCGTTTGGGCCCTGAACCATTTTGGACAACTTGAGGCAGAAGAAGACGAACTTTTTTCAACGTCACGGAATTGCATGGAAACGCACCCAACCTCCTCATTTCTCTTGAGTATTCCAGAATGCATGAAATTGTTTTGAGATTCCTCCGTTTCGGCCCTGAATCATATGGGACAACTTGAGGCAGAAGAAAAGGAACTGTTTTCAATGTCTCGGAATTCCTTGGAAACTCACCCACCCTCTCATTTCTTGTGAGGATCCCAGAATGCTTGAACTTGTTTCAAGATTCCTCCGTTTGGGCCCTGAACCTTTTGGGACAACATCAGGCAGAAGAACACGAACTTTTTTCAACGTCTCGGAAATGCGTGGAAACTCACCCGCCCTCCTCATTTCTCGTGTGGACTCCAGAATGCCTAAACTTGTTTCGAGATTCATCCATTTCGGCCTAGAACCATTTGGTTCAACTTCAGGCAGGCGAACACGAACATTTTTCAACGTCTCGGAAATGCTTGGAAACTCACCCACCCTCCTCATTTCTCTTGAGTATTCCAGAATGCATGAACTTGTTTCGAGATTCCTCTGTTTGGGTTCTGAACCATTTGGGACTACTTGAGGCAGAAGAAGACGAACTTTTTTCAACGTCTCGGAATTGCGTGGAAACTCACCCACCCTCCTCATTTCTCGTGAGGATTCTAGAATGCATGAACTTGTTCTGAGATTCCATTGTTTGGGCCCTGAACCATTTTGGACAACTTGAGGCAGAAGAAGGCTAACTTTTTTCAACATCTCGGAATTGCGTGGAAACTCACCCACCCTCCTCATTTCTCGTTAGGATCCCAGAATCCATGAACATGTTTCGAGATTCCTCCGCTTGGGCCCTGAACCATTTTGGACAACTTGAGGCAGAAGAACACAAACTTTTTTCAACGTCTCGGAATTGCGTGGAAACTCACCCACCCTCCTCATTTCTCTTGACTATTCCAGAATGCATGAACTTGTTTCGAGATTCCTCTGTTTTGGCCCTGAACCATTTGGGACTACTTGAGGCAGAAGAAGACGAAATTTTTTCAACGTCTCGGAATTGCATGGAAACTCATCCACCCTCCTCATTTCTCTTGAGTATTCCAGAATGCATGAACTTGTTTCGAGATTCCTCCGTTTGGGCCCTGAACCATTTGGGACAACTTCAGGCAGAGGAAGACGAACTTTTTTCAACGTCTCGGAATTGCATCGAAACTCACCCACCCTCCTCTTTTAAAGTGAGGATTCCAGAATGCATTAAGTTGTTTCGAGATCCCTTCGTTTGGGCCCTGAACCATTTTGGACTACTTGAGGCAGTAGAAGACGAAATTTTTTCAACGTCTCGGAATTGCTTGGAAACTCACCCACCCTCCTCATTTCTCGTGAGAATCCCAGAATGCATGAACATGTTTCGAGATTCCTCCGTTTGGGCCAAGAACCATTTTGGACAACTTGAGGCAGATGAAGACGAACTTTTTTCAACGGCTCGGAATTGCGTGGAAACTCTCCCACCCTCCTCATTTCTCTTGAGTATTCCAGAATGCATGAACTTGTTTCGAGATTCCTCCGTTTGGGCCCTGAACCATATGGGACAGCTTGAGCCAGAAGAAGACGAACTTTTTTCAACGTCTCGGAATTGCGTCGAAGCTCAACCACCCTCGTCATTTCTCTTGAGTATTCCAGAATGCATGAACTTGTTTCGAGATTCCTTCGTTTGGGCCCTGAACCATTTGGGACAACTTAAGGCAGAGGAAGACGAACTTTTTTCAACGTCTCGGAATTGCATGGAAACTCACCCACGCTCCTCATTTATCGTGAGGATTCCAGAATGCATTAAGTTGTTTCGATATTCCTCTGTTTGGGCCCTGAACCATTTTGGACAACTTGAGGCAGTAGAAGACGAACTTTTTTCAACGTCTCGGAATTGCGTGGAAACTCACCCACCCTCCTCATTTCTCTTGAGTATTCCAGAATGCATGAACTTGTTTCGAGATTCCTCTGTTTTGGCCCTGAACCATTTGGGACTACTTGAGGCAGAAGAAGACGAACTTTTTTCAACGTGTCGGAATTGATTCGAAACTCACCCACGCTCCTCATTTCTCGTGAGGATCTCAGAATGCATGAACTTGTTTCGAGATACCTCTGTTTGGGTTCTAAACCATTTGGGACTACTTGAGGCAGAAGAAGACGAACTTTTTTCAACGTCTCGGAATTGCGTTGAAACTCACCCACCATCCTCATTTCTCTTGAGTATTCCAGAATGCATGACCTTGTTTCGAGATTCCTCCGTTTGGACCCTGAATCATTTGGGACAACTTGAGGCAGAAGAAGACGAACTTTTTACAACGTCTCGGAATTGGGTGGAAACTCACCCACCCTCCTCATTTCTCTTGAGTATTCCAGAATGCATGAACTTGTTTCGAGATTCCTCTGTTTGGGTTCTGAACCATTTGGGACTACTTGAGGCAGAAGAAGACGAACTTTTTTCAACGTCTCGGAATTGCGTGGAAACTCACCCACCCTCCTCATTTCTCTTGACTATTCCAGAATGCATGAACTTGTTTCGAGATTCCTCTGTTTTGGCCCTGAACCATTTGGGACTACTTGAGGCAGAAGAAGACGAAATTTTTTCAACGTCTCGGAATTGCATGGAAACTCATCCACCCTCCTCATTTCTCTTGAGTATTCCAGAATGCATGAACTTGTTTCGAGATTCCTCCGTTTGGGCCCTGAACCATTTGGGACAACTTCAGGCAGAGGAAGACGAACTTTTTTCAACGTCTCGGAATTGCATCGAAACTCACCCACCCTCCTCTTTTAAAGTGAGGATTCCAGAATGCATTAAGTTGTTTCGAGATCCCTTCGTTTGGGCCCTGAACCATTTTGGACTACTTGAGGCAGTAGAAGACGAAATTTTTTCAACGTCTCGGAATTGCTTGGAAACTCACCCACCCTCCTCATTTCTCGTGAGAATCCCAGAATGCATGAACATGTTTCGAGATTCCTCCGTTTGGGCCAAGAACCATTTTGGACAACTTGAGGCAGATGAAGACGAACTTTTTTCAACGGCTCGGAATTGCGTGGAAACTCTCCCACCCTCCTCATTTCTCTTGAGTATTCCAGAATGCATGAACTTGTTTCGAGATTCCTCCGTTTGGGCCCTGAACCATATGGGACAGCTTGAGCCAGAAGAAGACGAACTTTTTTCAACGTCTCGGAATTGCGTCGAAGCTCAACCACCCTCGTCATTTCTCTTGAGTATTCCAGAATGCATGAACTTGTTTCGAGATTCCTTCGTTTGGGCCCTGAACCATTTGGGACAACTTAAGGCAGAGGAAGACGAACTTTTTTCAACGTCTCGGAATTGCATGGAAACTCACCCACGCTCCTCATTTATCGTGAGGATTCCAGAATGCATTAAGTTGTTTCGATATTCCTCTGTTTGGGCCCTGAACCATTTTGGACAACTTGAGGCAGTAGAAGACGAACTTTTTTCAACGTCTCGGAATTGCGTGGAAACTCACCCACCCTCCTCATTTCTCTTGAGTATTCCAGAATGCATGAACTTGTTTCGAGATTCCTCTGTTTTGGCCCTGAACCATTTGGGACTACTTGAGGCAGAAGAAGACGAACTTTTTTCAACGTGTCGGAATTGATTCGAAACTCACCCACGCTCCTCATTTCTCGTGAGGATCTCAGAATGCATGAACTTGTTTCGAGATACCTCTGTTTGGGTTCTAAACCATTTGGGACTACTTGAGGCAGAAGAAGACGAACTTTTTTCAACGTCTCGGAATTGCGTTGAAACTCACCCACCATCCTCATTTCTCTTGAGTATTCCAGAATGCATGACCTTGTTTCGAGATTCCTCCGTTTGGACCCTGAATCATTTGGGACAACTTGAGGCAGAAGAAGACGAACTTTTTACAACGTCTCGGAATTGGGTGGAAACTCACCCACCCTCCTCATTTCTCTTGAGTATTCCAGAATGCATGAACTTGTTTCGAGATTCCTCTGTTTGGGTTCTGAACCATTTGGGACTACTTGAGGCAGAAGAAGACGAACTTTTTTCAACGTCTCGGAATTGCGTGGAAACTCACCCACCCTCCTCATTTCTCGTGAGGATTCTAGAATGCATGAACTTGTTCTGAGATTCCATTGTTTGTGCCCTGAACCATTTTGGACAACTTGAGGCAGAAGAAGACGAACTTTTTTCAACGTCTCGGAAATGCTTGGAAACTCACCCACCCTCCTCATTTCTCTTGAGTATTCCAGAATGCATGAACTTTTTTCGAGATTCCTCCGTTTGGGCCCTGAACTATTTGGGACAACTTGAGGCATAAGAAGACGAACTTCTTTCAACGTCTCGGAATTGCGTGGAAACTCACCCACCCTCCTCATTTCTCGTTAGGATCCCAGAATCCATGAACATGTTTCGAGATTCCTCCGCTTGGGCCCTGAACCATTTTGGACAACTTGAGGCAGAAGAACACGAACTTTTTTCAACGTCTCGGAATTGCGTGGAAACTCACCCACCCTCCTCATTTCTCTTGACTATTCCAGAATGCATGAACTTGTTTCGAGATTCCTCTGTTTTGGCCCTGAACCTTTGGGAGTACTTGAGGCAGAAGAAGACGAACTTTTTTCAACGTCTCGGAATTGCCTGGAAACTCATCCACCCTCCTCATTTCTCTTGAGTATTCCAGAATGCATGAACTTGTTTCGAGATTCCTCCGTTTGGGCCCTGAACCATTTGGGACAACTTCAGGCAGAGGAAGACGAACTTTTTTCAACGTCTCGGAATTGCATCGAAACTCACCCACCCTCCTCTTTTAAAGTAAGGATTGCAGAATGCATTAAGTTGTTTCGAGATTCCTTCGTTTGGGCCCTGAACCATTTTGGACTACTTGAGGCAGTAGAAGACGAACTTTTTTCAACGTCTCGGAATTGCTTGGAAACTCACCCACCCTCCTCATTTCTCGTGAGAATCCCAGAACGCATGAACATGTTTCGAGATTCCTCCGTTTGGGCCAAGAACCACTTTGGACAACTTGAGGCAGATGAAGACGAAATTTTTTCAACGTCTCGGAATTGCGTGGAAACTCTCCCACCCTCCTCATTTCTCTTGAGTATTCCAGAATGCATGAACTTGTTTCGAGATTCCTCCGTTTGGGCCCTGAACCATATGGGACAGCTTGAGCCAGAAGAAGACGAACTTTTTTCAACGTCTCGGAATTGCGTGGAAGCTCAACCACCCTCGTCATTTCTCTTGAGTATTCCAGAATGCATGAACTTGTTTCGAGATTCCTCCGTTTGGGCCCTGAACCATTTGGGACAACTTCAGGCAGAGGAAGACGAACTTTTTTCAACGTCTCGGAATTGCATGGAAACTCACCCACCCTCCTCATTTATCGTGAGGATTCCAGAATGCATTAAGTTGTTTCGAGATTCCTCTGTTTGGGCCCTGAACCATTTTGGACAACTTGAGGCAGTAGAAGACGAACTTTTTTCAACGTCTCGGAATTGCGTGGAAACTCACCCACCCTCCTCATTTCTCTTGAGTATTCCAGAATGCATGAACTTGTTTCGAGATTCCTCTGTTTTGGCCCTGAACCATTTGGGACTACTTGAGGCAGAAGAAGACGAACTTTTTTCAACGTGTCGGAATTGATTCGAAACTCACCCACGCTCCTCATTTCTTGTGAGGATCTCAGAATGCATGAACTTGTTTCGAGATACCTCTGTTTGGGTTCTGAACCATTTGGGACTACTTGAGGCAGAAGAAGACGAACTTTTTTTCAACGTCTCGGAATTGCGTTGAAACTCACCCACCATCCTCATTTCTCTTGAGTATTCCAGAATGCATGACCTTGTTTCGAGATTCCTCCGTTTGGACCCTGAATCATTTGGGACAACTTGAGGCAGAAGAAGACGAACTTTTTACAACGTCTCGGAATTGTGTGGAAACTCACCCACCCTCCTCATTTCTCTTGAGTATTCCAGAATGCATGAACTTGTTTCGAGATTCCTCTGTTTGGGTTCTGAACCATTTGGGACTACTTGAGGCAGAAGAAGACGAACTTTTTTCAACGTCTCGGAATTGCGTGGAAACTCACCCACCCTCCTCATTTCTCGTGAGGATTCTAGAATGCATGAACTTGTTCTGAGATTCCATTGTTTATGCCCTGAACCATCTTGGACAACTTGAGGCAGAAGAAGACGAACTTTTTTCAATGTCTCGGAAATGCTTGGAAACTCAGCCACCCTCCTCATTTCTCTTGAGTATTCCAGAATGCATGAACTTTTTTCGAGATTCCTCCGTTTGGGCCCTGAACTATTTGGGACAACTTGAGGCAGAAGAAGACGAACTTCTTTCAACGTCTCGGAATTGCGTGGAAACTCACCCACCCTCCTCATTTCTCGTTAGGATCCCAGAATCCATGAACATGTTTCGAGATTCCTCCGCTTGGGCCCTGAACCATTTTGGACAACTTGAGGCAGAAGAACACGAACTTTTTTCAACGTCTCGGAATTGTGTGGAAACTCACCCACCCTCCTCATTTCTCTTGACTATTCCAGAATGCATGAACTTGTTTCGAGATTCCTCTGTTTTGGCCCTGAACCTTTGGGAGTACTTGAGGCAGAAGAAGACGAACTTTTTTCAACGTCTCGGAATTGCCTGGAAACTCATCCACCCTCCTCATTTCTCTTGAGTATTCCAGAATGCATGAACTTGTTTCGAGATTCCTCCGTTTGGGCCCTGAACCATTTGGGACAACTTCAGGCAGAGGAAGACGAACTTTTTTCAACGTCTCGGAATTGCATCGAAACTCACCCACCCTCCTCTTTTAAAGTGAGGATTGCAGAATGCATTAATTTGTTTCGAGATTCCTTCGTTTGGGCCCTGAACCATTTTGGACTACTTGAGGCAGTAGAAGACGAACTTTTTTCAACGTCTCGGAATTGCTTGGAAACTCACCCACCCTCCTCATTTCTCGTGAGAATCCCAGAACGCATGAACATGTTTCGAGATTCCTCCGTTTGGGCCAAGAACCATTTTGGACAACTTGAGGCAGATGAAGACGAACTTTTTTCAACGTCTCGGAATTGCGTGGAAACTCTCCCACCCTCCTCATTTCTCTTGAGTATTCCAGAATGCATGAACTTGTTTCGAGATTCCTCCGTTTGGGCCCTGAACCATATGGGACAGCTTGAGCCAGAAGAAGACGAACTTTTTTCAACGTCTCGGAATTGCGTGGAAGCTCAACCACCCTCGTCATTTCTCTTGAGTATTCCAGAATGCATGAACTTGTTTCGAGATTCCTCCGTTTGGGCCCTGAACCATTTGGGACAACTTAAGGCAGAGGAAGACGAACTTTTTTCAACGTCTCGGAATTGCATGGAAACTCACCCACCCTCCTCATTTATCGTGAGGATTCCAGAATGCATTAAGTTGTTTCGAGATTCCTCTGTTTGGGCCCTGAACCATTTTGGACAACTTGAGGCAGTAGAAGACGAACTTTTTTCAACGTCTCGGAATTGCGTGGAAACTCACCCACCCTCCTCATTTCTCTTGAGTATTCCAGAATGCATGAACTTGTTTCGAGATTCCTCTGTTTGGGTTCTGAACCATTTGGGACTACTTGAGGCAGAAGAAGACGAACTTTTTTCAACGTCTCGGAATTGCGTGGAAGCTCAACCACCCTCGTCATTTCTCTTGAGTATTCCAGAATGCATGAACTTGTTTCGAGATTCCTCCGTTTAGGCCCTGAACCATTTGGGACAACTTAAGGCAGAGGAAGACGAACTTTTTTCAACGTCTCGGAATTGCATGGAAACTCACCCACCCTCCTCATTTCTCTTGAGTATTCCAGAATGCATGAACTTGTTTCGACATTCCTCTGTTTTGGCCCTGAACCATTTGGGACTACTTGAGGCAGAAGAAGACGAACTTTTTTCAACGTGTCGGAATTGCTTCGAAACTCACCCACGCTCCTCATTTCTCGTGAGGATCCCAGAATGCATGAACTTGTTTCGAGATTCCTCTGTTTGGGTTCTGAACCATTTGGGACTACTTGAGGCAGAAGAAGACGAACTTTTTTCAACGTCTCGGAATTGCGTTGAAACTCACCCACCATCCTCATTTCTCTTGAGTATTCCAGAATGCATGACCTTGTTTCGAGATTCCTCCGTTTGGACCCTGAATCATTTGGGACAACTTGAGGCAGAAGAAGATGAACTTTTTTCAACGTCTCGGAATTGTGTGGAAACTCACCCACCCTCCTCATTTCTCTTGAGTATTCCAGAATGCATGAACTTGTTTCGAGATTCCTCTGTTTGGGTTCTGAACCATTTGGGACTACTTGAGGCAGAAGAAGACGAACTTTTTTCAACGTCTCGGAATTGCGTGGAAACTCACCCACCCTCCTCATTTCTCGTGAGGATTCTAGAATGCATGAACTTGTTCTGAGATTCTATTGTTTGTGCCCTGAACCATTTTGGACAACTTGAGGCAGAAGAAGACTAACTTTTTTCAACGTCTCGGAATTGCGTGGAAACTCACCCACCCTCCTCACTTCTCGTGAGGATTCCAGAATGCATGAACTTGTTTCGAGATTCCTCCGTTTAAGCCCTGAACCATTTTGGACAACTTGAGGCAGAAGAAGACGAACTTTTTTCAACGTCTCGGAATTGCAGGGAATCGCACCCACCCTCCTCATTTCTCTTGAGTATTCCAGAATGCATGAAATTGTTTTGAGATTCCTCCGTTTGGGCCCTGAATCATATGGGACAACTTGAGGCAGAAGAAAAGGAACTGTTTTCAATGTCTCGGAATTCCTTGGAAACTCACCCACCCTCTCATTTCTTGTTAGGATCCCAGAATGCTTGAACTTGTTTCAAGATTTTTCCGTTTGGGCCCTGAACCTTTTGGGACAACATCAGGCAGAAGAACACGAACTTTTTTCAACGTCTCGGAAATGCGTGGAAACTCACCCGCCCTCCTCATTTCTCGTGTGGACTCCAGAATGCCTAAACTTGTTTCGAGATTCCTCCATTTCGGCCAAGAACCATTTGGTTCAACTTCAGGCAGGCGAACACGAACATTTTTCAACGTCTCGGAAATGCTTGGAAACTCACCCACCCTCCTCATTTCTCTTGAGTATTCCAGAATGCATGAACTTTTTTCGAGATTCCTCCGTTTGGGCCCTGAACTATTTGGGACAACTTGAGGCAGAAGAAGACAAACTTCTTTCAACGTCTCGGAATTGCGTGGAAACTCACCCACCCTCCTCATTTCTCGTGAGGATCCCAGAATCCATGAACATGTTTCGAGATTCCTCCGCTTGGGCCCTGAACCATTTTGGACAACTTGAGGCAGAAGAACACGAACTTTTTTCAACGTCTCGGAATTGCGTGGAAACTCACCCACCCTCCTCATTTCTCTTGACTATTCCAGAATGCATGAACTTGTTTCGAGATTCCTCTGTTTTGGCCCTGAACCGTTTGGGACTACTTGAGGCAGAAGAAGACGAACTTTTTTCAACGTCTCGGAATTGCTAAGAAACTCACCCACTCTCCTCATTTCTCGAGAGGATCCCAGAATGCATGAACATGTTTCGAGATTCCTCCGTTTGGGCCCAGAACCATTTTGGACAACTTGAGGCAGATGAAGACGAACTTTTTTCAACGTCTCGGAATTGCGTGGAAACTCAGCCACCCTCCTCATTTCTCTTGAGTATTCCAGAATGCATGAACTTGTTTCGAGATTCCTCCGTTTGGGCCCTGAACCATATGGGACAACTTGAGGCATAAGAAGACGAACTTTTTTCAACGTCTCGGAATTGCGAGGAAACTCACCCACCCTCCTCATTTCTCGTGAGGAATCCAGAATGCATGAACTTGCTTCGAGATTCCTCCGTTTGGGCCCTGAACCATTTGGGACAACTTAAGGCAGAGGAAGACGAACTTTTTTCAACGTCTCGGAATTGCGTGGAAACTCACCCACCCTCCTCATTTATTGTGTGGATTCCAGAATCCATTAAGTTGTTTCGAGATTCCTTCGTTTGGGCCCTGAACGATTTTGGAAAACTTGAGGCAGTAGAAGACGAACTTTTTTCAACGTCTCGGAATTGCGTGGAAACTCATCCACCCTCCTTATTTCTCTTGAGTATTCCAGAATGCATGAACTTGTTTCGAGATTCCTCCGTTTGGGCCCTGAACCATTTGGGACAACTTAAGGCAGAGGAAGACGAACTTTTTTCAAGGTCTCGGAATTGCATGGAAACTCACCCACCCTCCTCATTTATCGTGAGGATTCCAGAATGCATTAAGTTGTTTCGAGATTCCTTCGTTTTGGCCCTGAACCATTTTGGACAACTTGAGGCAGTAGAAGACGAACTTTTATCAACGTCTCGGAATTGAGTGGAAACTCATCCACCCTCGTCATTTCTCTTGAGTATTCCAGAATGCATGAACTTGTTTCGAGATTCCTCCGTTTGGGCCCTGAACCATTTGGGACAACTTAAGGCAGAGGAAGACGAACTTTTTTCAACGTCTCGGAATTGCCTGGAAACTCACCCACCCTCCTCATTTATCGTGAGGATTCCAGAATGCATTAAGTTGTTTCGAGATTCCTTCGTTTGGGCCCTGAACCATTTTGGACAACTTGAGGCAGTAGAAGACGAACTTTTATCAACGTCTCGGAATTGCGTGGAAACTCAACCACCCTCCTCATTTCTCTTGAGTATTCCAGAATGCATGAACTTGTTTCGAGATTCCTCCGTTTGGGCCCTGAACCATTTGGGACAACTTAAGGCAGAGGAAGACGAACTTTTTTCAACGTCTCGGAATTGCATGGAAACTCACCCACCCTCCTCATTTATCGTGAGGATTCCAGAATGCATTAAGTTGTTTCGAGATTCCTCTGTTTGGGCCCTGAACCGTTTTGGACAACTTGAGGCAACAGAAGACGAACTTTTTTCAACGTCTCGGAATTGCGTGGAAACTCACCCACCCTCCTCATTTCTCTTGAGTTTTCCAGAATGCATGAACTTGTTTCGAGATTCCTATGTTTTGGCCCTGAACCGTTTGGGACTACTTTAGGCAAATGAAGACGAACTTTTTTCAACGTCTCGGAATTGCTTAGAAACTCACCCACCCTCCTCATTTCTCGTGAGGATCCCAGAATGCATGAACATGTTTCGAGATTCCTCCGTTTGGGCCCAGAACCATTTTTAACAACTTGAGGCAGATGAAGACGAACTTTTTTCAACGTCTCGGAATTGCGTGGAAACTCACCCACCCTCCTCATTTCTCTTGAGTATTCCAGAATGCATGAACTTGTTTCGAGATTCCTCCGTTTGGGCCCTGAACCATATGGGACAACTTGAGGCATAAGAAGACGAACTTTTTTCAACGTCTCGGAATTGCATGGAAACTCACCCACCCTCCTCATTTATCGTGAGGATTCCAGAATGCATTAAGTTGTTTCGAGATTCCTTCGTTTGGGCCCTGAACCATTTTTAACAACTAGAGGCAGTAGAAGACGAACTTTTTTCAACGTCTCGGAATTGCGTGGAAACTCACCCACCCTCCTCATTTCTCTTGAGTATTCCAGAATGCATGAACTTGTTTCGAGATTCCTCCGTTTGGGCCCTGAACCATATGGGACAACTTGAGGCATAAGAAGACGAACTTTTTTCAACGTCTCGGAATTGCGAGGAAACTCACCCACCCTCCTCATTTCTCGTGAGGAATCCAGAATGCATGAACTTGCTTCGAGATTCCTCCGTTTGGGCCCTGAACCATTTGGGACAACTTAAGGCAGAGGAAGACGAACTTTTTTCAACGTCTCGGAATTGCATGGAAACTCACCCACCCTCCTCATTTATCGTGAGGATTCCAGAATGCATTAAGTTGTTTCGAGATTCCTTCGTTTGGGCCCTGAACCATTTTTAACAACTAGAGGCAGTAGAAGACGAACTTTTTTCAACGTCTCGGAATTGCGTGGAAACTCACCCACCCTCCTCATTTCTCTTGAGTATTCCAGAATGCATGAACTTGTTTCGAGATTCCTCCGTTTGGGCCCTGAACCATATGGGACAACTTGAGGCATAAGAAGACGAACTTTTTTCAACGTCTCGGAATTGCGAGGAAACTCACCCACCCTCCTCATTTCTCGTGAGGAATCCAGAATGCATGAACTTGCTTCGAGATTCCTCCGTTTGGGCCCTGAACCATTTGGGACAACTTAAGGCAGAGGAAGACGAACTTTTTTCAACGTCTCGGAATTGCATGGAAACTCACCCACCCTCCTCATTTATCGTGAGGATTCCAGAATCCATTAAGTTGTTTCGAGATTCGTTCGTTTGGGCCCTGAACGATTTTGGAAAACTTGAGGCAGTAGAAGACGAACTTTTTTCAACGTCTCGGAATTGCGTGGAAACCCATCCACCCTCCTCATTTCTCTTGAGTATTCCAGAATGCATGAACTTGTTTGGAGATTCCTCCGTTTGGGCCCTGAACCATATGGGACTACTTGAGGCAGAAGAAGACGAACTTTTTTCAACGTCTCGGAATTGCTTGGAAACTCACCCACCCTCCTCATTACTCGTGACGATCCCAGAAAGAATGAACATGTTTCGAGATTCCTGCGTTTGGGCCCAGAACCATTTTGGACAACTTGAGGCAGAGGAAGACGAACTTTATTCAACGTCTCGGAATTGCGTGGAAACCCACCCACCCTCCTCATTTCTCTTGAGTATTCCAGAATGCATGAACTTGTTTCGAGATTCCTCCGTTTGGGCCCTGAACCATATGGGACAACTTGAGGCAGAGGAAGACGAACTTTTTTCAACGTCTCGGAATTGCGTGGAAACTCACCCACCCTCCTCATTTCTCTTGAGTTTTCCAGAATGCATGAACTTGTTTCGAGATTCCTCCGTTTGGGCCCTGAACCATATGGGACAACTTGAGGTAGAGGAAGACGAACTTTTTTCAACGTCTCGGAATTGCGTGGAAACTCACCCACCCTCCTCATTTATCGTGAGGATTCCAGAATGCATTAAGTTGTTTCGAGATTCCTTCGTTTGGGCCCTGAACCATTTTGGACAACTTGAGGCAGTAGAAGACGAACTTTTTTCAACGTCTCGGAATTGCGTGGAAACTCATCCACCCTCCTTATTTCTCTTGAGTATTCCAGAATGCATGAACTTGTTTCGAGATTCCTCCGTTTGTGCCCTGAACCATTTGGGACAACTTAAGGCAGAGGAAGACGAACTTTTTTCAACGTCTCGGAATTGCATGGAAACTCACCCACCCTCCTCATTTATCGTGAGGATTCCAGAATGCATTAAGTTGTTTCGAGATTCCTTCGTTTGCGCCCTGAACCATTTTGGACAACTTGAGGCTGAAGAAGAGGAACTTTTTTCAACATCTCGGAATAGCGTGGAAACTCACCCACCCTCCTCATTTCTCGTGAGGAATCCTGAATGCATTAAGTTGTTTCGAGATTCCTTCGTTTGGGCCCTGAACCATTTTGGACAACTTGAGGCAGTAGAAGACGAACTTTTTTCAATGTCTCGGAATTGCGTGGAAACTCATCCACCCTCCTTATTTCTCTTGAGTATTCCAGAATGCATGAACTTGTTTCGAGATTCCTCCGTTTGTGCCCTGAACCATTTGGGACAACTTAAGGCAGAGGAAGACGAACTTTTTTCAACGTCTCGGAATTGCATGGAAACTCACCCACCCTCCTCATTTATCGTGAGGATTCCAGAATGCATTAAGTTGTTTCGAGATTCCTTCGTTTGCGCCCTGAACCATTTTGGACAACTTGAGGCTGAAGAAGAGGAACTTTTTTCAACATCTCGGAATAGCGTGGAAACTCACCCACCCTCCTCATTTCTCGTGAGGAATCCTGAATGCATTAAGTTGTTTCGATATTCCTCCGTTTGGGCCCTGAACCATTTGGGACGACTTGAGGCAGAGGAAGACGAACTTTTTTCAACGTCTCGGAATTGCGTGGAAACTCACCCACCCTCCTCATTTCTCTTGAGTATTCCAGAATGCATGAACTTGTTTCGAGATTCCTCCGTTTGGGCCCTGAACCATATGGGACAATTTGAGGCAGAAGAAGACGAACTTTTTTCAACGTATTGGAATTGCGTGGAAACTCAGCCACCCTCCTCATTTCTCGTGAGGAATCCAGAGTGCATGAACTTGCTTCGAGATTCCTCCGTTTGGGCCCTGAACCATTTGGAACAACTTAAGGCAGAGGAAGATGAACTTTTTTCAACGTCTCGGAATTGCGTGGAAACTCATCCACCCTCCTTATTTCTCTTGAGTATTCCAGAATGCATGAACTTGTTTCGAGATTCCTCCGTTTGGGCCCTGAACCATTTGGGACAACTTAAGGCAGAGGAAGACGAACTTTTTTCAATGTCTCGGAATTGCGTGGAAACTCACCCACCCTCCTCATTTATCGTGAGGATTCCAGAATGCATTAAGTTGTTTCGAGATTCCTTCGTTTTGGCCCTGAACCATTTTGGACAACTTGAGGCAGTAGAAGACGAACTTTTATCAACGTCTCGGAATTGAGTGGAAACTCATCCACCCTCGTCATTTCTCTTGAGTATTCCAGAATGCATGAACTTGTTTCGAGATTCCTCCGTTTGGGCCCTGAACCATTTGGGACAACTTAAGGCAGAGGAAGACGAACTTTTTTCAACGTCTCGGAATTGCCTGGAAACTCACCCACCCTCCTCATTTATCGTGAGGATTCCAGAATGCATTAAGTTGTTTCGAGATTCCTTCGTTTGGGCCCTGAACCATTTTGGACAACTTGAGGCAGTAGAAGACGAACTTTTATCAACGTCTCGGAATTGCGTGGAAACTCAACCACCCTCCTCATTTCTCTTGAGTATTCCAGAATGCATGAACTTGTTTCGAGATTCCTCCGTTTGGGCCCTGAACCATTTGGGACAACTTAAGGCAGAGGAAGACGAACTTTTTTCAACGTCTCGGAATTGCATGGAAACTCACCCACCCTCCTCATTTATCGTGAGGATTCCAGAATGCATTAAGTTGTTTCGAGATTCCTCTGTTTGGGCCCTGAACCGTTTTGGACAACTTGAGGCAACAGAAGACGAACTTTTTTCAACGTCTCGGAATTGCGTGGAAACTCACCCACCCTCCTCATTTCTCTTGAGTTTTCCAGAATGCATGAACTTGTTTCGAGATTCCTCTGTTTTGGCCCTGAACCGTTTGGGACTACTTTAGGCAAATGAAGACGAACTTTTTTCAACGTCTCGGAATTGCTTAGAAACTCACCCACCCTCCTCATTTCTCGTGAGGATCCCAGAATGCATGAACATGTTTCGAGATTCCTCCGTTTGGGCCCAGAACCATTTTTAACAACTTGAGGCAGATGAAGACGAACTTTTTTCAACGTCTCGGAATTGCGTGGAAACTCACCCACCCTCCTCATTTCTCTTGAGTATTCCAGAATGCATGAACTTGTTTCGAGATTCCTCCGTTTGGGCCCTGAACCATATGGGACAACTTGAGGCATAAGAAGACGAACTTTTTTCAACGTCTCGGAATTGCGAGGAAACTCACCCACCCTCCTCATTTCTCGTGAGGAATCCAGAATGCATGAACTTGCTTCGAGATTCCTCCGTTTGGGCCCTGAACCATTTGGGACAACTTAAGGCAGAGGAAGACGAACTTTTTTCAACGTCTCGGAATTGCATGGAAACTCACCCACCCTCCTCATTTATCGTGAGGATTCCAGAATGCATTAAGTTGTTTCGAGATTCCTTCGTTTGGGCCCTGAACCATTTTTAACAACTAGAGGCAGTAGAAGACGAACTTTTTTCAACGTCTCGGAATTGCGTGGAAACTCACCCACCCTCCTCATTTCTCTTGAGTATTCCAGAATGCATGAACTTGTTTCGAGATTCCTCCGTTTGGGCCCTGAACCATATGGGACAACTTGAGGCATAAGAAGACGAACTTTTTTCAACGTCTCGGAATTGCGAGGAAACTCACCCACCCTCCTCATTTCTCGTGAGGAATCCAGAATGCATGAACTTGCTTCGAGATTCCTCCGTTTGGGCCCTGAACCATTTGGGACAACTTAAGGCAGAGGAAGACGAACTTTTTTCAACGTCTCGGAATTGCATGGAAACTCACCCACCCTCCTCATTTATCGTGAGGATTCCAGAATGCATTAAGTTGTTTCGAGATTCCTTCGTTTGGGCCCTGAACCATTTTTAACAACTAGAGGCAGTAGAAGACGAACTTTTTTCAACGTCTCGGAATTGCGTGGAAACTCACCCACCCTCCTCATTTCTCTTGAGTATTCCAGAATGCATGAACTTGTTTCGAGATTCCTCCGTTTGGGCCCTGAACCATATGGGACAACTTGAGGCATAAGAAGACGAACTTTTTTCAACGTCTCGGAATTGCGAGGAAACTCACCCACCCTCCTCATTTCTCGTGAGGAATCCAGAATGCATGAACTTGCTTCGAGATTCCTCCGTTTGGGCCCTGAACCATTTGGGACAACTTAAGGCAGAGGAAGACGAACTTTTTTCAACGTCTCGGAATTGCATGGAAACTCACCCACCCTCCTCATTTATCGTGAGGATTCCAGAATCCATTAAGTTGTTTCGAGATTCCTTCGTTTGGGCCCTGAACGATTTTGGAAAACTTGAGGCAGTAGAAGACGAACTTTTTTCAACGTCTCGGAATTGCGTGGAAACCCATCCACCCTCCTCATTTCTCTTGAGTATTCCAGAATGCATGAACTTGTTTGGAGATTCCTCCGTTTGGGCCCTGAACCATATGGGACTACTTGAGGCAGAAGAAGACGAACTTTTTTCAACGTCTCGGAATTGCTTGGGAAACTCACCCACCCTCCTCATTACTCGTGACGATCCCAGAAAGAATGAACATGTTTCGAGATTCCTGCGTTTGGGCCCAGAACCATTTTGGACAACTTGAGGCAGAGGAAGACGAACTTTATTCAACGTCTCGGAATTGCGTGGAAACTCACCCACCCTCCTCATTTCTCTTGAGTATTCCAGAATGCATGAACTTGTTTCGAGATTCCTCCGTTTGGGCCCTGAACCATATGGGACAACTTGAGGCAGAGGAAGACGAACTTTTTTCAACGTCTCGGAATTGCGTGGAAACTCACCCACCCTCCTCATTTCTCTTGAGTTTTCCAGAATGCATGAACTTGTTTCGAGATTCCTCCGTTTGGGCCCTGAACCATATGGGACAACTTGAGGTAGAGAGGAAGACGAACTTTTTTCAACGTCTCGGAATTGCGTGGAAACTCACCCACCCTCCTCATTTATCGTGAGGATTCCAGAATGCATTAAGTTGTTTCGAGATTCCTTCGTTTGGGCCCTGAACCATTTTGGACAACTTGAGGCAGTAGAAGACGAACTTTTTTCAACGTCTCGGAATTGCGTGGAAACTCATCCACCCTCCTTATTTCTCTTGAGTATTCCAGAATGCATGAACTTGTTTCGAGATTCCTCCGTTTGTGCCCTGAACCATTTGGGACAACTTAAGGCAGAGGAAGACGAACTTTTTTCAACGTCTCGGAATTGCATGGAAACTCACCCACCCTCCTCATTTATCGTGAGGATTCCAGAATGCATTAAGTTGTTTCGAGATTCCTTCGTTTGCGCCCTGAACCATTTTGGACAACTTGAGGCTGAAGAAGATGAACTTTTTTCAACATCTCGGAATAGCGTGGAAACTCACCCACCCTCCTCATTTCTCGTGAGGAATCCTGAATGCATTAAGTTGTTTCGATATTCCTCCGTTTGGGCCCTGAACCATTTGGGACAACTTGAGGCAGAGGAAGACGAACTTTTTTCAACGTCTCGGAATTGCGTGGAAACTCACCCACCCTCCTCATTTCTCTTGAGTATTCCAGAATGCATGAACTTGTTTCGAGATTCCTCCGTTTGGGCCCTGAACCATATGGGACAACTTGAGGCAGAAGAAGACGAACTTTTTTCAACGTATTGGAATTGCGTGGAAACTCAGCCACCCTCCTCATTTCTCGTGAGGAATCCAGAGTGCATGAACTTGCTTCGAGATTCCTCCGTTTGGGCCCTGAACCATTTGGAACAACTTAAGGCAGAGGAAGATGAACTTTTTTCAACGTCTCGGAATTGCGTGGAAACTCATCCACCCTCCTTATTTCTCTTGTGTATTCCAGAATGCATGAACTTGTTTCGAGATTCCTCCGTTTGGGCCCTGAACCATTTGGGACAACTTAAGGCAGAGGAAGACGAACTTTTTTCAATGTCTCGGAATTGCGTGGAAACTCACCCACCCTCCTCATTTATCGTGAGGATTCCAGAATGCATTAAGTTGTTTCGAGATTCCTTCGTTTGGGCCCTGAACCATTTTGGACAACTTGAGGCAGTAGAAGACGAACTTTTATCAACGTCTTGGATTTGAGTGGAAACTCATCCAGCCTCCTCATTTCTCTTGAGTATTCCAGAATGCATGAACTTGTTTCGAGATTCCTCCGTTTGGGCCCTGAACCATTTGGGACAACTTAAGGCAGAGGAAGACGAACTTTTTTCAACGTCTCGGAATTGCATGGAAACTCACCCACCCTCCTCATTTATCGTGAGGATTCCAGAATGCATTAATGTTTTTCGAGATTCCTTCGTTTGGGCCCTGAACCATTTTGGACAACTTGAGGCAGTAGAAGACGAACTTTTATCAACGTCTCGGAATTGCGTGGAAACTCAACCACCCTCCTCATTTCTCTTGAGTATTCCAGAATGCATGAACTTGTTTCGAGATTCCTCCGTTTGGGCCCTGAACCATTTGGGACAACTTAAGGCAGAGGAAGACGAACTTTTTTCAACGTCTCGGAATTGCTTGGAAACTCACCCACCCTCCTCATTTATCGTGAGGATTCCAGAATGCATTAAGTTGTTTCGAGATTCCTCTGTTTGGGCCCTGAACCGTTTTGGACAACTTGAGGCAGTAGAAGACGAACTTTTTTCAACGTCTCGGAATTGCGTGGAAACTCACCCACCCTCCTCATTTCTCTTGAGTATTCCAGAATGCATGAACTTGTTTCGAGATTCCTCTGTTTTGGACCTGAACCATTTGGGACAACTTAAGGCAGAGGAAGACGAACTTTTTTCATCATCTCGGAATTGCATGGAAACTCACCCACCCTCCTCATTTATCGTGAGGATTCCAGAATGCATTAATGTTTTTCGAGATTCCTTCGTTTGGGCCCTGAACCATTTTGGACAACTTGAGGCAGTAGAAGACGAACTTTTATCAACGTCTCGGAATTGCGTGGAAACTCAACCACCCTCCTCATTTCTCTTGAGTATTCCAGAATGCATGAACTTGTTTCGAGATTCCTCCGTTTGGGCCCTGAACCATTTGGGACAACTTAAGGCAGAGGAAGACGAACTTTTTTCAACGTCTCGGAATTGCTTGGAAACTCACCCACCCTCCTCATTTATCGTGAGGATTCCAGAATGCATTAAGTTGTTTCGAGATTCCTCTGTTTGGGCCCTGAACCGTTTTGGACAACTTGAGGCAGTAGAAGACGAACTTTTTTCAACGTCTCGGAATTGCGTGGAAACTCACCCACCCTCCTCATTTCTCTTGAGTATTCCAGAATGCATGAACTTGTTTCGAGATTCCTCTGTTTTGGCCCTGAACCGTTTGGGACTACTTGAGGCAGAAGAAGACGAACTTTTTTCAACGTCTCGGAATTGCTTAGAAACTCACCCACTCTCCTCATTTCTCGTGAGGATCCCAGAATGCATGAACATGTTTCGAGATTCCTCCGTTTGGGCCAAGAACCATTTTGGACAACTTGAGGCAGATGAAGACGAAATTTGTTCAACGTCTCGGAATTGCGTGGAAACTCAGCCACCCTCCTCATTTCTCTTGAGTATTCCAGAATGCATGAACTTGTTTCGAGATTCCTCCGTTTGGGCCCTGAACCATATGGGACAACTTGAGGCAGAAGAAGACGAACTTTTTTCAACGTCTCGGAATTGCGTGGAAACTCACCCACCCTCCTCATTTCTCGTGAGGAATCCAGAATGCATGAAGTTGCTTCGAGATTCCTCCGTTTGGGCCCTGAACCATTTGGGACAACTTAAGGCAGAGGAAGACGAACTTTTTTCAACGTCTCGGAATTGCGTGGAAACCCACCCACCCTCCTCATTTATCGTGAGGATTCCAGAATCCATTAAGTTGTTTCGAGATTCCTTCGTTTGGGCCTTGAACGATTTTGGAAAACTTGAGGCAGTAGAAGACGAACTTTTTTCAACGTCTCGGAATTGCGTGGAAACTCATCCACCCTCCTCATTTCTCTTGAGTATTCCAGAATGCATGAACTTGTTTGGAGATTCCTCCGTTTGGGCCCTGAACCATATGGGACTACTTGAGGCAGAAGAAGACGAACTTTTTTCAACGTCTCGGAATTGCTTGGAAACTCACCCACCCACCTCATTTGTCGTGACGATCCCAGAATGCATGAACATGTTTCGAGATTCCTCCGTTTGGGCCCAGAACCATTTTGGACAACTTGAGGCAGAGGAAGACGAACTTTTTTCAACGTCTCGGAATTGCGAGGAAACTCACGCACCCTCCTCATTTCTCTTGAGTATTCCAGAATGCATGAACTTGTTTCGAGATTCCTCCGTTTGGGCCCTGAACCATATGGGACAACTTGAGGTAGAGGAAGACGAACTTTTTTCAACGTCTCGGAATTGCGTGGAAACTCACCCACCCTCCTCATTTATCGTGAGGATTCCAGAATGCTTTAAGTTGTTTCGAGATTCCTTCGTTTGGGCCCTGAACCATTTTGGACAACTTGAGGCAGTAGAAGACGAACTTTTTTCAACGTCTCGGAATTGCGTGGAAACTCATCCACCCTCCTTATTTCTCTTGAGTATTCCAGAATGCATGAACTTGTTTCGAGATTCCTCCGTTTGTGCCCTGAACCATTTGGGACAACTTAAGGCAGAGGAAGACGAACTTTTTTCAACGTCTCGGAATTGCATGGAAACTCACCCACCCTCCTCATTTATCGTGAGGATTCCAGAATGCATTAAGTTGTTTCGAGATTCCTTCGTTTGCGCCCTGATCCATTTTGGACAACTTGAGGCTGAAGAAGATGAACTTTTTTCAACATCTCGGAATAGCGTGGAAACTCACCCACCCTCCTCATTTCTCGTGAGGAATCCAGAATGCATTAAGTTGTTTCGATATTTCTCCGTTTGGGACCTGAACCATTTGGGACGACTTGAGGCAGAGGAAGACGAACTTTTTTCAACGTCTCGGAATTGCGTGGAAACTCACCCACCCTCCTCATTTCCCGTAAGGATTCTAGAATGCATGAACTTGTTTCGAGATTCCTCCGTTTGGGCCCTGAACCATTTTGGACAACTTGAGGCAGAAGAAGACGATCTTTTTTGAACGTCTCGGAATTGCGTGTAAACTCACCCACCCTCCTCATTTCTCTTGAGTATTCCAGAATGCATGAACTTGTTTCGAGATTCCTCTGTTTTGGACCTGAACCATTTGGGACAACTTAAGGCAGAGGAAGACGAACTTTTTTCATCATCTCGGAATTGCATGGAAACTCACCCACCCTCCTCATTTATCGTGAGGATTCCAGAATGCATTAATGTTTTTCGAGATTCCTTCGTTTGGGCCCTGAACCATTTTGGACAACTTGAGGCAGTAGAAGACGAACTTTTATCAACGTCTCGGAATTGCGTGGAAACTCAACCACCCTCCTCATTTCTCTTGAGTATTCCAGAATGCATGAACTTGTTTCGAGATTCCTCCGTTTGGGCCCTGAACCATTTGGGACAACTTAAGGCAGAGGAAGACGAACTTTTTTCAACGTCTCGGAATTGCTTGGAAACTCACCCACCCTCCTCATTTATCGTGAGGATTCCAGAATGCATTAAGTTGTTTCGAGATTCCTCTGTTTGGGCCCTGAACCGTTTTGGACAACTTGAGGCAGTAGAAGACGAACTTTTTTCAACGTCTCGGAATTGCGTGGAAACTCACCCACCCTCCTCATTTCTCTTGAGTATTCCAGAATGCATGAACTTGTTTCGAGATTCCTCTGTTTTGGCCCTGAACCGTTTGGGACTACTTGAGGCAGAAGAAGACGAACTTTTTTCAACGTCTCGGAATTGCTTAGAAACTCACCCACTCTCCTCATTTCTCGTGAGGATCCCAGAATGCATGAACATGTTTCGAGATTCCTCCGTTTGGGCCAAGAACCATTTTGGACAACTTGAGGCAGATGAAGACGAAATTTGTTCAACGTCTCGGAATTGCGTGGAAACTCAGCCACCCTCCTCATTTCTCTTGAGTATTCCAGAATGCATGAACTTGTTTCGAGATTCCTCCGTTTGGGCCCTGAACCATATGGGACAACTTGAGGCAGAAGAAGACGAACTTTTTTCAACGTCTCGGAATTGCGTGGAAACTCACCCACCCTCCTCATTTCTCGTGAGGAATCCAGAATGCATGAAGTTGCTTCGAGATTCCTCCGTTTGGGCCCTGAACCATTTGGGACAACTTAAGGCAGAGGAAGACGAACTTTTTTCAACGTCTCGGAATTGCGTGGAAACCCACCCACCCTCCTCATTTATCGTGAGGATTCCAGAATCCATTAAGTTGTTTCGAGATTCCTTCGTTTGGGCCTTGAACGATTTTGGAAAACTTGAGGCAGTAGAAGACGAACTTTTTTCAACGTCTCGGAATTGCGTGGAAACTCATCCACCCTCCTCATTTCTCTTGAGTATTCCAGAATGCATGAACTTGTTTGGAGATTCCTCCGTTTGGGCCCTGAACCATATGGGACTACTTGAGGCAGAAGAAGACGAACTTTTTTCAACGTCTCGGAATTGCTTGGAAACTCACCCACCCACCTCATTTGTCGTGACGATCCCAGAATGCATGAACATGTTTCGAGATTCCTCCGTTTGGGCCCAGAACCATTTTGGACAACTTGAGGCAGAGGAAGACGAACTTTTTTCAACGTCTCGGAATTGCGAGGAAACTCACGCACCCTCCTCATTTCTCTTGAGTATTCCAGAATGCATGAACTTGTTTCGAGATTCCTCCGTTTGGGCCCTGAACCATATGGGACAACTTGAGGTAGAGGAAGACGAACTTTTTTCAACGTCTCGGAATTGCGTGGAAACTCACCCACCCTCCTCATTTATCGTGAGGATTCCAGAATGCTTTAAGTTGTTTCGAGATTCCTTCGTTTGGGCCCTGAACCATTTTGGACAACTTGAGGCAGTAGAAGACGAACTTTTTTCAACGTCTCGGAATTGCGTGGAAACTCATCCACCCTCCTTATTTCTCTTGAGTATTCCAGAATGCATGAACTTGTTTCGAGATTCCTCCGTTTGTGCCCTGAACCATTTGGGACAACTTAAGGCAGAGGAAGACGAACTTTTTTCAACGTCTCGGAATTGCATGGAAACTCACCCACCCTCCTCATTTATCGTGAGGATTCCAGAATGCATTAAGTTGTTTCGAGATTCCTTCGTTTGCGCCCTGATCCATTTTGGACAACTTGAGGCTGAAGAAGATGAACTTTTTTCAACATCTCGGAATAGCGTGGAAACTCACCCACCCTCCTCATTTCTCGTGAGGAATCCAGAATGCATTAAGTTGTTTCGATATTTCTCCGTTTGGGACCTGAACCATTTGGGACGACTTGAGGCAGAGGAAGACGAACTTTTTTCAACGTCTCGGAATTGCGTGGAAACTCACCCACCCTCCTCATTTCCCGTAAGGATTCTAGAATGCATGAACTTGTTTCGAGATTCCTCCGTTTGGGCCCTGAACCATTTTGGACAACTTGAGGCAGAAGAAGACGATCTTTTTTGAACGTCTCGGAATTGCGTGTAAACTCACCCACCCTCCTCATTTCTCTTGAGTATTCCAGAATGCATGAACTTGTTTCGAGATTCCTCTGTTTTGGACCTGAACCATTTGGGACAACTTAAGGCAGAGGAAGACGAACTTTTTTCATCATCTCGGAATTGCATGGAAACTCACCCACCCTCCTCATTTATCGTGAGGATTCCAGAATGCATTAATGTTTTTCGAGATTCCTTCGTTTGGGCCCTGAACCATTTTGGACAACTTGAGGCAGTAGAAGACGAACTTTTATCAACGTCTCGGAATTGCGTGGAAACTCAACCACCCTCCTCATTTCTCTTGAGTATTCCAGAATGCATGAACTTGTTTCGAGATTCCTCCGTTTGGGCCCTGAACCATTTGGGACAACTTAAGGCAGAGGAAGACGAACTTTTTTCAACGTCTTGGAATTGCTTGGAAACTCACCCACCCTCCTCATTTATCGTGAGGATTCCAGAATGCATTAAGTTGTTTCGAGATTCCTCTGTTTGGGCCCTGAACCGTTTTGGACAACTTGAGGCAGTAGAAGACGAACTTTTTTCAACGTCTCGGAATTGCGTGGAAACTCACCCACCCTCCTCATTTCTCTTGAGTATTCCAGAATGCATGAACTTGTTTCGAGATTCCTCAGTTTTGGCCCTGAACCGTTTGGGACTACTTGAGGCAGAAGAAGACGAACTTTTTTCAACGTCTCGGAATTGCTTAGAAACTCACCCACTCTCCTCATTTCTCGTGAGGATCCCAGAATGCATGAACATGTTTCGAGATTCCTCCGTTTGGGCCAAGAACCATTTTGGACAACTTGAGGCAGATGAAGACGAAATTTGTTCAACGTCTCGGAATTGCGTGGAAACTCAGCCACCCTCCTCATTTCTCTTGAGTATTCCAGAATGCATGAACTTGTTTCGAGATTCCTCCGTTTGGGCCCTGAACCATATGGGACAACTTGAGGCAGAAGAAGACGAACTTTTTTCAACGTCTCGGAATTGCGTGGAAACTCACCCACCCTCCTCATTTCTCGTGAGGAATCCAGAATGCATGAAGTTGCTTCGAGATTCCTCCGTTTGGGCCCTGAACCATTTGGGACAACTTAAGGCAGAGGAAGACGAACTTTTTTCAACGTCTCGGAATTGCGTGGAAACCCACCCACCCTCCTCATTTATCGTGAGGATTCCAGAATCCATTAAGTTGTTTCGAGATTCCTTCGTTTGGGCCTTGAACGATTTTGGAAAACTTGAGGCAGTAGAAGACGAACTTTTTTCAACGTCTCGGAATTGCGTGGAAACTCATCCACCCTCCTCATTTCTCTTGAGTATTCCAGAATGCATGAACTTGTTTGGAGATTCCTCCGTTTGGGCCCTGAACCATATGGGACTACTTGAGGCAGAAGAAGACGAACTTTTTTCAACGTCTCGAAATTGCTTGGAAACTCACCCACCCACCTCATTTGTCGTGACGATCCCAGAATGCATGAACATGTTTCGAGATTCCTCCGTTTGGGCCCAGAACCATTTTGGACAACTTGAGGCAGAGGAAGACGAACTTTTTTCAACGTCTCGGAATTGCGAGGAAACTCACGCACCCTCCTCATTTCTCTTGAGTATTCCAGAATGCATGAACTTGTTTCGAGATTCCTCCGTTTGGGCCCTGAACCATATGGGACAACTTGAGGTAGAGGAAGACGAACTTTTTTCAACGTCTCGGAATTGCGTGGAAACTCACCCACCCTCCTCATTTATCGTGAGGATTCCAGAATGCTTTAAGTTGTTTCGAGATTCCTTCATTTGGGCCCTGAACCATTTTGGACAACTTGAGGCAGTAGAAGACGAACTTTTTTCAACGTCTCGGAATTGCGTGGAAACTCATCCACCCTCCTTATTTCTCTTGAGTATTCCAGAATGCATGAACTTGTTTCGAGATTCCTCCGTTTGTGCCCTGAACCATTTGGGACAACTTAAGGCAGAGGAAGACGAACTTTTTTCAACGTCTCGGAATTGCATGGAAACTCACCCACCCTCCTCATTTATCGTGAGGATTCCAGAATGCATTAAGTTGTTTCGAGATTCCTTCGTTTGCGCCCTGAACCATTTTGGACAACTTGAGGCTGAAGAAGATGAACTTTTTTCAACATCTCGGAATAGCGTGGAAACTCACCCACCCTCCTCATTTCTCGTGAGGAATCCAGAATGCATTAAGTTGTTTCGATATTTCTCCGTTTGGGACCTGAACCATTTGGGACGACTTGAGGCAGAGGAAGACGAACTTTTTTCAACGTCTCGGAATTGCGTGGAAACTCACCCACCCTCCTCATTTCCCGTAAGGATTCTAGAATGCATGAACTTGTTTCGAGATTCCTCCGTTTGGGCCCTGAACCATTTTGGACAACTTGAGGCAGAAGAAGACGATCTTTTTTGAACGTCTCGGAATTGCGTGTAAACTCACCCACCCTCCTCATTTCTCTTGAGTATTCCAGAATGCATGAACTTGTTTCGAGATTCCTCTGTTTTGGACCTGAACCATTTGGGACAACTTAAGGCAGAGGAAGACGAACTTTTTTCATCATCTCGGAATTGCATGGAAACTCACCCACCCTCCTCATTTATCGTGAGGATTCCAGAATGCATTAATGTTTTTCGAGATTCCTTCGTTTGGGCCCTGAACCATTTTGGACAACTTGAGGCAGTAGAAGACGAACTTTTATCAACGTCTCGGAATTGCGTGGAAACTCAACCACCCTCCTCATTTCTCTTGAGTATTCCAGAATGCATGAACTTGTTTCGAGATTCCTCCGTTTGGGCCCTGAACCATTTGGGACAACTTAAGGCAGAGGAAGACGATCTTTTTTCAACGTCTCGGAATTGCTTGGAAACTCACCCACCCTCCTCATTTATCGTGAGGATTCCAGAATGCATGAACTTGTTTCGAGATTCCTCCGTTTGGGCCCTGAACCATTTGGGACAACTTAAGGCAGAGGAAGACGAACTTTTTTCAACGTCTCGGAATTGCTTGGAAACTCACCCACCCTCCTCATTTATCGTGAGGATTCCAGAATGCATTAAGTTGTTTCGAGATTCCTCTGTTTGGGCCCTGAACCGTTTTGGACAACTTGAGGCAGAAGAAGACGAACTTTTTTCAACGTCTCGGAATTGCGTGGAAACTCACCCACCCTCCTCATTTCTCGTGAGGAATCCAGAATGCATGAAGTTGCTTCGAGATTCCTCCGTTTGGGCCCTGAACCATTTGGGACAACTTAAGGCAGAGGAAGACGAACTTTTTTCAACGTCTCGGAATTGCGTGGAAACCCACCCACCCTCCTCATTTATCGTGAGGATTCCAGAATCCATTAAGTTGTTTCGAGATTCCTTCGTTTGGGCCTTGAACGATTTTGGAAAACTTGAGGCAGTAGAAGACGAACTTTTTTCAACGTCTCGGAATTGCGTGGAAACTCATCCACCCTCCTCATTTCTCTTGAGTATTCCAGAATGCATGAACTTGTTTGGAGATTCCTCCGTTTGGGCCCTGAACCATATGGGACTACTTGAGGCAGAAGAAGACGAACTTTTTTCAACGTCTCGGAATTGCTTGGAAACTCACCCACCCACCTCATTTGTCGTGACGATCCCAGAATGCATGAACATGTTTCGAGATTCCTCCGTTTGGGCCCAGAACCATTTTGGACAACTTGAGGCAGAGGAAGACGAACTTTTTTCAACGTCTCGGAATTGCGAGGAAACTCACGCACCCTCCTCATTTCTCTTGAGTATTCCAGAATGCATGAACTTGTTTCGAGATTCCTCCGTTTGGGCCCTGAACCATATGGGACAACTTGAGGTAGAGGAAGACGAACTTTTTTCAACGTCTCGGAATTGCGTGGAAACTCACCCACCCTCCTCATTTATCGTGAGGATTCCAGAATGCTTTAAGTTGTTTCGAGATTCCTTCGTTTGGGCCCTGAACCATTTTGGACAACTTGAGGCAGTAGAAGACGAACTTTTTTCAACGTCTCGGAATTGCGTGGAAACTCATCCACCCTCCTTATTTCTCTTGAGTATTCCAGAATGCATGAACTTGTTTCGAGATTCCTCCGTTTGTGCCCTGAACCATTTGGGACAACTTAAGGCAGAGGAAGACGAACTTTTTTCAACGTCTCGGAATTGCATGGAAACTCACCCACCCTCCTCATTTATCGTGAGGATTCCAGAATGCATTAAGTTGTTTCGAGATTCCTTCGTTTGCGCCCTGATCCATTTTGGACAACTTGAGGCTGAAGAAGATGAACTTTTTTCAACATCTCGGAATAGCGTGGAAACTCACCCACCCTCCTCATTTCTCGTGAGGAATCCAGAATGCATTAAGTTGTTTCGATATTTCTCCGTTTGGGACCTGAACCATTTGGGACGACTTGAGGCAGAGGAAGACGAACTTTTTTCAACGTCTCGGAATTGCGTGGAAACTCACCCACCCTCCTCATTTCCCGTAAGGATTCTAGAATGCATGAACTTGTTTCGAGATTCCTCCGTTTGGGCCCCGAACCATTTTGGACAACTTGAGGCAGAAGAAGACGATCTTTTTTGAACGTCTCGGAATTGCGTGTAAACTCACCCACCCTCCTCATTTCTCTTGAGTATTCCAGAATGCATGAACTTGTTTCGAGATTCCTCTGTTTTGGACCTGAACCATTTGGGACAACTTAAGGCAGAGGAAGACGAACTTTTTTCATCATCTCGGAATTGCATGGAAACTCACCCACCCTCCTCATTTATCGTGAGGATTCCAGAATGCATTAATGTTTTTCGAGATTCCTTCGTTTGGGCCCTGAACCATTTTGGACAACTTGAGGCAGTAGAAGACGAACTTTTATCAACGTCTCGGAATTGCGTGGAAACTCAACCACCCTCCTCATTTCTCTTGAGTATTCCAGAATGCATGAACTTGTTTCGAGATTCCTCCGTTTGGGCCCTGAACCATTTGGGACAACTTAAGGCAGAGGAAGACGAACTTTTTTCAACGTCTCGGAATTGCTTGGAAACTCACCCACCCTCCTCATTTATCGTGAGGATTCCAGAATGCATTAAGTTGTTTCGAGATTCCTCTGTTTGGGCCCTGAACCGTTTTGGACAACTTGAGGCAGTAGAAGACGAACTTTTTTCAACGTCTCGGAATTGCGTGGAAACTCACCCACCCTCCTCATTTCTCTTGAGTATTCCAGAATGCATGAACTTGTTTCGAGATTCCTCTGTTTTGGCCCTGAACCGTTTGGGACTACTTGAGGCAGAAGAAGACGAACTTTTTTCAACGTCTCGGAATTGCTTAGAAACTCACCCACCCTCCTCATTTATCGTGAGGATTCCAGAATGCATTAAGTTGTTTCGAGATTCCTTCGTTTGGGCCCTGAACGATTTTGGAAAACTTGAGGCAGGAGAAGACGAACTTTTTTCAACGTCTCGGAATTGCGTGGAAACCCATCCACCCTCCTCATTTCTCTTGAGTATTCCAGAATGCATGAACTTGTTTCGAGATTCCTCCGTTTGTGCCCTGAACCATTTGGGACAACTTAAGGCAGAGGAAGACGAACTTTTTTCAACGTCTCGGAATTGCATGGAAACTCACCCACCCTCCTCATTTATCGTGAGGATTCCAGAATGCATGAAGTTGTTTCGAGATTCCTTCGTTTGCGCCCTGAACCATTTTGGACAACTTGAGGCTGAAGAAGATGAACTTTTTTCAACATCTCGGAATAGCGTGGAAACTCACCCACCCTCCTCATTTCTCGTGAGGAATCCAGAATGCATTAATTTGTTTCGATATTCCTCCGTTTGGGACCTGAACCATTTGGGACAACTTGAGGCAGAGGAAGACGAACTTTTTTCAACGTCTCGGAATTGCGTGGAAACTCACCCACCCTCCTCATTTCCCGTAAGGATTCTAGAATGCATGAACTTGTTTCGAGATTCCTCCGTTTGGGCCCTGAACCATTTTGGACAACTTGAGGCAGAAGAAGACGATCTTTTTTGAACGTCTCGGAATTGCGTGTAAACTCACCCACACTCCTCATTTCTCTTGAGTATTCCAGAATGCATGAACTTGTTTCGAGATTCCTCCGTTTTTGCCCTGAACCATATGTGACAACTTGAGGCAGAAGAAGACGAACTTTTTTCAACGTCTTGGAATTGCGTGGAAACTCACCCACCCTCCTCATTTCTCGTGAGGAATCCAGAGTGCATGAACTTGCTTCGAGATTCCTCCGTTTGAGCCCTGAACCATTTGGGACAACTTAAGGCAGAGGAAGACGAACTTTTTTCAATGTCTCGGAATTGCGTGGAAACTCACCCACCCTCCTCATTTATCGTGAGGATTCCAGAATGCATTAAGTTGTTTCGAGATTCCTTCGTTTGGGCCCTGAACCATTTTGGACAACTTGAGGCAGTAGAAGACGAACTTTTATCAACGTCTTGGAATTGAGTGGAAACTCATCCACCCTCCTCATTTCTCTTGAGTATTCCAGAATGCCTGAACTTGTTTCGAGATTCCTCCGTTTGGGCCCTGAACCATTTGGGACAACTTAAGGCAGAGGAAGACGAACTTTTTTCATCATCTCAGAATTGCATGGAAACTCACCCACCCTCCTCATTTATCGTGAGGATTCCAGAATGCATTAAGTTGTTTCGAGATTCCTTCGTTTGGGCCCTGAACCATTTTAGACAACTTGAGGCAGTAGAAGACGAACTTTTATCAACGTCTCGGAATTGCGTGGAAACTCAACCACCCTCCTCATTTCTCTTGAGTATTCCAGAATGCATGAACTTGTTTCGAGATTCCTCCGTTTGGGCCCTGAACCATTTGGGACAACTTAAGGCAGAGGAAGACGAACTTTTTTCAACGTCTCGGAATTGCTTGGAAACTCACCCACCCTCCTCATTTATCGTGAGGATTCCAGAATGCATTAAGTTGTTTCGAGATTCCTCTGTTTGGGCCCTGAACCGTTTTGGACAACTTGAGGCAGTAGAAGACGAACTTTTTTCAACGTCTCGGAATTGCGTGGAAACTCACCCACCCTCCTCATTTCTCTTGAGTATTCCAGAATGCATGAACTTGTTTCGAGATTCCTCTGTTTTGGCCCTGAACCGTTTGGGACTACTTGAGGCAGCAGAAGACGAACTTTTTTCAACGTCTCGGAATTGCTTAGAAACTCACCCACTCTCCTCATTTCTCGTGAGGATCCCAGAATGCATGAAAATGTTTCGAGATTCCTCCGTTTGGGCCAAGAACCATTTTGGACAACTTGAGGCAGATGAAGACGAACTTTTTTCAACGTCTCGGAATTGCGTGGAAACTCAGCCACCCTCCTCATTTCTCTTGAGTATTCCAGAATGCATGAACTTGTTTCGAGATTCCTCCGTTTGGGCCCTGAACCATATGGGACAACTTGACGCAGAAGAAGACGAACTTTTTTCAACGTCTCGGAATTGCGTGGAAACTCACCCACCCTCCTCATTTCTCGTGAGGAATCCAGAATGCATGAACTTGCTTCGAGATTCCTCCGTTTGGGCCCTGAACCATTTGGGACAACTTAAGGCAGAGGAAGACGAACTTTTTTCAACGTCTCGGAATTGCGTGGAAACTCACCCACCCTCCTCATTTATCGTGAGGATTCCAGAATCCATTAAGTTGTTTCGAGATTCCTTCGTTTGGGCCCTGAACGATTTTGGAAAACTTGAGGCAGTAGAAGACGAACTTTTTTCAACGTCTCGGAATTGCGTAGAAACTCATCCACCCTCCTCATTTCTCTTGAGTATTCCAGAATGCATGAACTTGTTTGGAGATTCCTCCGTTTGGGCCCTGAACCATATGGGACTACTTGAGGCAGAAGAAGACGAACTTTTTTCAACGTCTCGGAATTGCTTGGAAATTCACCCACCCTCCTCATTTGTCGTGACGATCCCAGAATGCATGAACATGTTTCGAGATTCCTCCGTTTGGGCCCAGAACCATTTTGGACAACTTGAGGCAGAGGAAGACGAACTTTTTTCAACGTCTCGGAATTGCGAGGAAACTCACGCACCCTCCTCATTTCTCTTGAGTATTCCAGAATGCATGAACTTGTTTCGAGATTCCTCCGTTTGGGCCCTGAACCATATGGGACAACTTGAGGCAGAGGAAGACGAACTTTTTTCAACGTCTCAGAATTGCGTGGAAACTCACCCACCCTCCTCATTTATCTTGAGGATTCAAGAATGCATTAAGTTGTTTCGAGATTCCTTCGTTTGCGCCCTGAACCATTTTGGACTACTTGAGGCTGAAGAAGATGAACTTTTTTCAATATCTCGGAATAGCGTGGAAACTCACCCACCCTCCTCATTTCTCGTGAGGAATCCAGAATGCATGAACTTGTTTCGATATTCTTCCGTTTGGGCCCTGAACCATTTGGGACAACTTGAGGCAGAGGAAGACGAACTTTTTTCAACGTCTCGGAATTGCGTGGAAACTCACCCACCCTCCTCATTTCCCGTAAGGATTCTAGAATGCATGAACTTGTTTCGAGATTCCTCCGTTTGGCCCTGAACCATTTTGGACAACTTGAGGCAGAAGAAGACGATCTTTTTTGAACGTCTCGGAATTGCGTGTAAACTCACCCACCCTCCTCATTTCTCTTGAGTATTCCAGAATGCATGAACTTGTTTCGAGATTCCTCCGTTTGGGCCCTGAACCATATGGGACAACTTGAGGCAGAAGAAGACGAACTTTTTTCAACGTCTTGGAATTGCGTGGAAACTCACCCACCCTCGTCATTTCTCGTGAGGAATCCAGAGTGCATGAACTTGCTTCGAGATTCCTCCGTTTTGGCCCTGAACCATTTGGGACAACTTAAGGCAGAGGAAGACGAACTTTTTTCAACGTCTTGGAATTGCGTGGAAACTCACCCACCCTCCTCATTTATCGTGAGGATTCTAGAATCCATTAAGTTTTTTCGAGATTCCTTCGTTTGGGCCCTGAACGATTTTGGAAAACTTGAGGCAGTAGAAGATGAACTTTTTTCAACGTCTAGGAATTGCGTGGAAACTCATCCACCCTCCTCATTTCTCTTGAGTATTCCAGAATGCATGAACTTGTTTGGAGATTCCTCCGTTTGGGCCCTGAACCATATGGGACTACTTGAGGCAGAAGAAGACGAACTTTTTTCAACGTCTCGGAATTGCTTGGAAACTCACCCACCCTCCTCATTTTTCGTGACGATCCCAGAATGCATGAACATGTTTTGAGATTCCTCCGTTTGGGCCCAGAACCATTTTGGAAAACTTGAGGCAGAGGAAGACGAACTTTTTTCAACGTCTCGGAATTGCGTGGAAACTCACCCACCCTCCTCATTTCTCTTGAGTATTCCAGAATGCATGAACTTGTTCCGAGATTCCTCTGTTTGGGCCCTGAACCATATGGGACAACTTGAGGCAGAGGAAGACGAACTTTTTTCAACGTCTCGGAATTGCGTGGAAACTCACCCACCCTCCTCATTTATCGTGAGGATTCCAGAATGCATTAAGTTGTTTCGAGATTCCTTCGTTTGCGTCCTGAACCATTTTGGACTACTTGAGGCTGAAGAAGATGAACTTTTTTCAACATCTCGGAATAGCGTGGAAACTCACCCACCCTCCTCATTTCTCGTGGGGAATCCAGAATGCATGAACTTGTTTCGATATTCCTCCGTTTGGGCCCTGAACCATTTGGGACAACTTGAGGCAGAGGAAGACGAACTTTTTCCAACGTCTTGGAATTGCGTGGAAACTCACCCACCCTCCTCATTTCTCGTGAGGAATCCAGAGTGCATGAACTTGCTTCGAGATTCCTCCGTTTTGGCCCTGAACCATTTGGGACAACTTAAGGCAGAGGAAGACGAACTTTTTTCAACGTCTCGGAATTGCGTGGAAACTCTCCCACCCTCCTCATTTATCGTGAGGATTCTAGAATCCATTAAGTTGTTTCGAGATTCCTTCGTTTGGGCCCTGAACGATTTTGGAAAACTTGAGGCAGTAGAAGATGAACTTTTTTCAACGTCTAGGAATTGCGTGGAAACTCATCCACCCTCCTCATTTCTCTTGAGTATTCCAGAATGCATGAACTTGTTTGGAGATTCCTCCGTTTGGGCCCTGAACCATATGGGACTACTTGAGGCAGAAGAAGACGAACTTTTTTCAACGTCTCGGAATTGCTTGGAAACTCACCCACCCTCCTCATTTCTCGTGACGATCCCAGAATGCATGAACATGTTTTGAGATTCCTCCGTTTGGGCCCAGAACCATTTTGGACAACTTGAGGCAGAGGAAGACGAACTTTTTTCAACGTCTCGGAATTGCGTGGAAACTCACCCACCCTCCTCATTTCTCTTGAGTATTCCAGAATGCATGAACTTGTTTCGAGATTCCTCCGTTTGGGCCCTGAACCATATGGGACAACTTAAGGCAGAGGAAGACGAACTTTTTTCAACGTCTCAGAATTGCGTGGAAACTCACCCACCCTCCTCATTTCCCGTAAGGATTCTAGAATGCATGAACTTGTTTCGAGATTCCTCCGTTTGGGCTCTGAACCATATGGGACAACTTGAGGCAGAAGAAGACAAACTTTTTTCAACGTCTCGGAATTGCGTGGAAACTCACCCACCCTCCTCATTTCTCGTGAGGAATCCAGAATGCATGAACTTGTTTCGAGATTCCTCCGTTTGGGCCCTGAACCATTTGGGACAACTTAAGGCAGAGGAAGACGAACTTTTTTCAACGTCTCGGAATTGCTTCGAAACTCACCCACGCTCCTCATTTCTCGTGAGGATCTCAGAATGCATGCACATGTTTCGAGATTCCTCCGTTTGGGCCCAGAACCATTTTGGACAACTTGAGGCCGATGAAGACGAACTTTTTTCAACGTCTCGGAATTGCGTGGAAACTCACCCACCCTCCTCATTTCTCTTGAGTATTCCAGAATGCTTGAACTTGTTTCGAGATTCCTCCGTTTGGTCCCTGAACCATTTGGGAGAACTTAAGTCAGAGGAAGACGAGCTTTTTTCAACGTCTCGGAATTGTATCGAAACTCACCCACCCTCCTCATTTATCGTGAGGATTCCAGAATGCATTAAGTTGTTTCGAGATTCCTTCGTTTGAGCCCTGAACCATTTTGGACAACTTGAGGCAGTAGAAGACGAACTTTTTTCAACGTCTCGGAATTGCGTGGAAACTCACCCACCCTCCTCATTTCTCTTGAGTATTGGAATGCATGAACTTGTTTCGAGATTCCTCTGTTTTGGCCCTGAACCGTTTGGGACTACTTGAGGCAGCAGAAGACGAACTTTTTTCAACGTCTCGGAATTGCTTAGAAACTCACCCACTCTCCTCATTTCTCGTGAGGATCCCAGAATGCATGAAAATGTTTCGAGATTCCTCCGTTTGGGCCAAGAACCATTTTGGACAACTTGAGGCAGATGAAGACGAACTTTTTTCAACGTCTCGGAATTGCGTGGAAACTCAGCCACCCTCCTCATTTCTCTTGAGTATTCCAGAATGCATGAACTTGTTTCGAGATTCCTCTGTTTGGGCTCTGAACCATATGGGACAACTTGAGGCAGAAGAAGACGAACTTTTTTCAACGTCTCGGAATTGCGTGGAAACTCACCCACCCTCCTCATTTCTCGTGAGGAATCCAGAATGCATGAACTTGTTTCGAGATTCCTCCGTTTGGGCCCTGAACCATTTGGGACAACTTAAGGCAGAGGAAGACGAACTTTTTTCAACGTCTCGGAATTGCTTCGAAACTCACCCACGCTCCTCATTTCTCGTGAGGATCTCAGAATGCATGAACATGTTTCGAGATTCCTCCGTTTGGGCCCAGAACCATTTTGGACAACTTGAGGCCGATGAAGACGAACTTTTTTCAACGTCTCGGAATTGCGTGGAAACTCACCCACCCTCCTCATTTCTCTTGAGTATTCCAGAATGCTTGATCTTGTTTCGAGATTCCTCCGTTTGGTCCCTGAACCATTTGGGACAACTTAAGTCAGAGGAAGACGAACTTTTTTCAACGTCTCGGAATTGTATCGAAACTCACCCACCCTCCTCATTTATCGTGAGGATTCCAGAATGCATGAACATGTTTCGAGATTCCTCCGTTTGGGCCCAGAACCATTGTGGACAACTTGAGGCAGTAGAAGACGAACTTTTTTCAACGTCTCGGAATTGCGTGGAAACTCACCCACCCTCCTCATTTCTCTTGACTATTCCAGAATGCATGAACTTGTTTCGAGATTCCTCTGTTTTGGCCCTGAACCGTTTGGGACTTCTTGAGGCAGCAGAAGACGAACTTTTTTCAACGTCTCGGAATTGCTTAGAAACTCACCCACTCTCCTCATTTCTCGTGAGGATCCCAGAATGCATGAAAATGTTTCGAGATTCCTCCGTTTGGGCCAAGAACCATTTTGGACAACTTGAGGCAGATGAAGACGAACTTTTTTCAACGTCTCGGAATTGCGTGGAAACTCACGCACCCTCCTCATTTCTCTTGAGTATTCCAGAATGCATGAACTTGTTTCGAGATTCCTCCGTTTGGGCCCTGAACCATATGAGACAACTTGAGGCAGAGGAAGACGAACTTTTTTCAACGTCTCGGAATTGCGTGGAAACTCACCCACCCTCCTCATTTCTCTTGAGTATTCCAGAATGCATGAACTTGTTTCGAGATTCCTCCGTTTGGGCCCTGAACCATATGAGACAACTTGAGGCAGAGGAAGACGAACTTTTTTCAACGTCTCGGAATTGCGTGGAAACTCACCCACCCTCCTCATTTATCGTGAGGATTCCAAAATGCATTAAGTTGTTTCGATATTCCTTCGTTTGGGCCCTGAACCATTTTGGAGAACTTGAGGCAGAAGAAGACGAACTTTTTTCAACGTCTCGGAATTGCTTGGAAACTCACCCACCCTCCTCATTTCTCGTGACGATCCCAGAATGCATGAACATGTTTTGAGATTCCTCCGTTTGGGCCCAGAACCATTTTGGACAACTTGAGGCAGAGGAAGACGAACTTTTTTCAACGTCTCGGAATTGCGTGGAAACTCACCCACCCTCCTCATTTCTCTTGAGTATTCCAGAATGCATGAACTTGTTTCGAGATTCCTCCGTTTGGGCCCTGAACCATATGGGACAACTTAAGGCAGAGGAAGACGAACTTTTTTCAACGTCTCAGAATTGCGTGGAAACTCACCCACCCTCCTCATTTCCCGTAAGGATTCTAGAATGCATGAACTTGTTTCGAGATTCCTCCGTTTGGGCTCTGAACCATATGGGACAACTTGAGGCAGAAGAAGACAAACTTTTTTCAACGTCTCGGAATTGCGTGGAAACTCACCCACCCTCCTCATTTCTCGTGAGGAATCCAGAATGCATGAACTTGTTTCGAGATTCCTCCGTTTGGGCCCTGAACCATTTGGGACAACTTAAGGCAGAGGAAGACGAACTTTTTTCAACGTCTCGGAATTGCTTCGAAACTCACCCACGCTCCTCATTTCTCGTGAGGATCTCAGAATGCATGCACATGTTTCGAGATTCCTCCGTTTGGGCCCAGAACCATTTTGGACAACTTGAGGCCGATGAAGACGAACTTTTTTCAACGTCTCGGAATTGCGTGGAAACTCACCCACCCTCCTCATTTCTCTTGAGTATTCCAGAATGCTTGAACTTGTTTCGAGATTCCTCCGTTTGGTCCCTGAACCATTTGGGAGAACTTAAGTCAGAGGAAGACGAGCTTTTTTCAACGTCTCGGAATTGTATCGAAACTCACCCACCCTCCTCATTTATCGTGAGGATTCCAGAATGCATTAAGTTGTTTCGAGATTCCTTCGTTTGAGCCCTGAACCATTTTGGACAACTTGAGGCAGTAGAAGACGAACTTTTTTCAACGTCTCGGAATTGCGTGGAAACTCACCCACCCTCCTCATTTCTCTTGAGTATTCCAGAATGCATGAACTTGTTTCGAGATTCCTCTGTTTTGGCCCTGAACCGTTTGGGACTACTTGAGGCAGCAGAAGACGAACTTTTTTCAACGTCTCGGAATTGCTTAGAAACTCACCCACTCTCCTCATTTCTCGTGAGGATCCCAGAATGCATGAAAATGTTTCGAGATTCCTCCGTTTGGGCCAAGAACCATTTTGGACAACTTGAGGCAGATGAAGACGAACTTTTTTCAACGTCTCGGAATTGCGTGGAAACTCAGCCACCCTCCTCATTTCTCTTGAGTATTCCAGAATGCATGAACTTGTTTCGAGATTCCTCTGTTTGGGCTCTGAACCATATGGGACAACTTGAGGCAGAAGAAGACGAACTTTTTTCAACGTCTCGGAATTGCGTGGAAACTCACCCACCCTCCTCATTTCTCGTGAGGAATCCAGAATGCATGAACTTGTTTCGAGATTCCTCCGTTTGGGCCCTGAACCATTTGGGACAACTTAAGGCAGAGGAAGACGAACTTTTTTCAACGTCTCGGAATTGCTTCGAAACTCACCCACGCTCCTCATTTCTCGTGAGGATCTCAGAATGCATGAACATGTTTCGAGATTCCTCCGTTTGGGCCCAGAACCATTTTGGACAACTTGAGGCCGATGAAGACGAACTTTTTTCAACGTCTCGGAATTGCGTGGAAACTCACCCACCCTCCTCATTTCTCTTGAGTATTCCAGAATGCTTGATCTTGTTTCGAGATTCCTCCGTTTGGTCCCTGAACCATTTGGGACAACTTAAGTCAGAGGAAGACGAACTTTTTTCAACGTCTCGGAATTGTATCGAAACTCACCCACCCTCCTCATTTATCGTGAGGATTCCAGAATGCATGAACATGTTTCGAGATTCCTCCGTTTGGGCCCAGAACCATTGTGGACAACTTGAGGCAGTAGAAGACGAACTTTTTTCAACGTCTCGGAATTGCGTGGAAACTCACCCACCCTCCTCATTTCTCTTGACTATTCCAGAATGCATGAACTTGTTTCGAGATTCCTCTGTTTTGGCCCTGAACCGTTTGGGACTTCTTGAGGCAGCAGAAGACGAACTTTTTTCAACGTCTCGGAATTGCTTAGAAACTCACCCACTCTCCTCATTTCTCGTGAGGATCCCAGAATGCATGAAAATGTTTCGAGATTCCTCCGTTTGGGCCAAGAACCATTTTGGACAACTTGAGGCAGATGAAGACGAACTTTTTTCAACGTCTCGGAATTGCGTGGAAACTCACGCACCCTCCTCATTTCTCTTGAGTATTCCAGAATGCATGAACTTGTTTCGAGATTCCTCCGTTTGGGCCCTGAACCATATGAGACAACTTGAGGCAGAGGAAGACGAACTTTTTTCAACGTCTCGGAATTGCGTGGAAACTCACCCACCCTCCTCATTTCTCTTGAGTATTCCAGAATGCATGAACTTGTTTCGAGATTCCTCCGTTTGGGCCCTGAACCATATGAGACAACTTGAGGCAGAGGAAGACGAACTTTTTTCAACGTCTCGGAATTGCGTGGAAACTCACCCACCCTCCTCATTTATCGTGAGGATTCCAAAATGCATTAAGTTGTTTCGAGATTCCTTCGTTTGGGCCCTGAACCATTTTGGAGAACTTGAGGCAGAAGAAGACGAACTTTTTTCAACGTCTCGGAATTGCTTGGAAACTCACCCACCCTCCTCATTTCTCGTGACGATCCCAGAATGCATGAACATGTTTTGAGATTCCTCCGTTTGGGCCCAGAACCATTTTGGACAACTTGAGGCAGAGGAAGACGAACTTTTTTCAACGTCTCGGAATTGCGTGGAAACTCACCCACCCTCCTCATTTCTCTTGAGTATTCCAGAATGCATGAACTTGTTTCGAGATTCCTCCGTTTGGGCCCTGAACCATATGGGACAACTTAAGGCAGAGGAAGACGAACTTTTTTCAACGTCTCAGAATTGCGTGGAAACTCACCCACCCTCCTCATTTCCCGTAAGGATTCTAGAATGCATGAACTTGTTTCGAGATTCCTCCGTTTGGGCTCTGAACCATATGGGACAACTTGAGGCAGAAGAAGACAAACTTTTTTCAACGTCTCGGAATTGCGTGGAAACTCACCCACCCTCCTCATTTCTCGTGAGGAATCCAGAATGCATGAACTTGTTTCGAGATTCCTCCGTTTGGGCCCTGAACCATTTGGGACAACTTAAGGCAGAGGAAGACGAACTTTTTTCAACGTCTCGGAATTGCTTCGAAACTCACCCACGCTCCTCATTTCTCGTGAGGATCTCAGAATGCATGCACATGTTTCGAGATTCCTCCGTTTGGGCCCAGAACCATTTTGGACAACTTGAGGCCGATGAAGACGAACTTTTTTCAACGTCTCGGAATTGCGTGGAAACTCACCCACCCTCCTCATTTCTCTTGAGTATTCCAGAATGCTTGAACTTGTTTCGAGATTCCTCCGTTTGGTCCCTGAACCATTTGGGAGAACTTAAGTCAGAGGAAGACGAGCTTTTTTCAACGTCTCGGAATTGTATCGAAACTCACCCACCCTCCTCATTTATCGTGAGGATTCCAGAATGCATTAAGTTGTTTCGAGATTCCTTCGTTTGAGCCCTGAACCATTTTGGACAACTTGAGGCAGTAGAAGACGAACTTTTTTCAACGTCTCGGAATTGCGTGGAAACTCACCCACCCTCCTCATTTCTCTTGAGTATTCCAGAATGCATGAACTTGTTTCGAGATTCCTCTGTTTTGGCCCTGAACCGTTTGGGACTACTTGAGGCAGCAGAAGACGAACTTTTTTCAACGTCTCGGAATTGCTTAGAAACTCACCCACTCTTTTCATTTCTCGTGAGGATCCCAGAATGCATGAAAATGTTTCGAGATTCCTCCGTTTGGGCCAAGAACCATTTTGGACAACTTGAGGCAGATGAAGACGAACTTTTTTCAACGTCTCGGAATTGCGTGGAAACTCAGCCACCCTCCTCATTTCTCTTGAGTATTCCAGAATGCATGAACTTGTTTCGAGATTCCTCTGTTTGGGCTCTGAACCATATGGGACAACTTGAGGCAGAAGAAGACGAACTTTTTTCAACGTCTCGGAATTGCGTGGAAACTCACCCACCCTCCTCATTTCTCGTGAGGAATCCAGAATGCATGAACTTGTTTCGAGATTCCTCCGTTTGGGCCCTGAACCATTTGGGACAACTTAAGGCAGAGGAAGACGAACTTTTTTCAACGTCTCGGAATTGCTTCGAAACTCACCCACGCTCCTCATTTCTCGTGAGGATCTCAGAATGCATGAACATGTTTCGAGATTCCTCCGTTTGGGCCCAGAACCATTTTGGACAACTTGAGGCCGATGAAGACGAACTTTTTTCAACGTCTCGGAATTGCGTGGAAACTCACCCACCCTCCTCATTTCTCTTGAGTATTCCAGAATGCTTGATCTTGTTTCGAGATTCCTCCGTTTGGTCCCTGAACCATTTGGGACAACTTAAGTCAGAGGAAGACGAACTTTTTTCAACGTCTCGGAATTGTATCGAAACTCACCCACCCTCCTCATTTATCGTGAGGATTCCAGAATGCATGAACATGTTTCGAGATTCCTCCGTTTGGGCCCAGAACCATTGTGGACAACTTGAGGCAGTAGAAGACGAACTTTTTTCAACGTCTCGGAATTGCGTGGAAACTCACCCACCCTCCTCATTTCTCTTGACTATTCCAGAATGCATGAACTTGTTTCGAGGTTCCTCTGTTTTGGCCCTGAACCGTTTGGGACTTCTTGAGGCAGCAGAAGACGAACTTTTTTCAACGTCTCGGAATTGCTTAGAAACTCACCCACTCTCCTCATTTCTCGTGAGGATCCCAGAATGCATGAAAATGTTTCGAGATTCCTCCGTTTGGGCCAAGAACCATTTTGGACAACTTGAGGCAGATGAAGACGAACTTTTTTCAACGTCTCGGAATTGCGTGGAAACTCACGCACCCTCCTCATTTCTCTTGAGTATTCCAGAATGCATGAACTTGTTTCGAGATTCCTCCGTTTGGGCCCTGAACCATATGAGACAACTTGAGGCAGAGGAAGACGAACTTTTTTCAACGTCTCGGAATTGCGTGGAAACTCACCCACCCTCCTCATTTATCGTGAGGATTCCAGAATGCATTAAGTTGTTTCGAGATTCCTTCGTTTGCGCCCTGAACCATTTTGGACTACTTGAGGCTGAAGAAGATGAACTTTTTTCAACATCTCGGAATAGCGTGGAAACTCACCCACCCTCCTCATTTCTCGTGAGGAATCCAGAATGCATGAACTTGTTTCGATATTCCTCCGTTTGGGCCCTGAACCATTTGGGACAACTTCAGGCAGAGGAAGACGAACTTTTTTCAACGTCTGGGAATTGCGTGGAAACTCACCCACCCTCCTCATTTCTCGTGAGGAATCCAGAGTGCATGAACTTGCTTCGAGATTCCTCCGTTTTGGCCCTGAACCATTTGGGACAACTTAAGGCAGAGGAAGACGAACTTTTTTCAACGTCTCGGAATTGCGTGGAAACTCACCCACCCTCCTCATTTATCGTGAGGATTCTAGAATCCATTAAGTTGTTTCGAGATTCCTTCGTTTGGGCCTTGAACGATTTTGGAAAACTTGAGGCAGTAGAAGATGAACTTTTTTCAACGTCTAGGAATTGCGTGGAAACTCATCCACCCTCCTCATTTCTCTTGAGTATTCCAGAATGCATGAACTTGTTTGGAGATTCCTCCGTTTGGGCCCTGAACCATATGGGACTACTTGAGGCAGAAGAAGACGAACTTTTTTCAACGTCTCGGAATTGCTTGGAAACTCACCCACCCTCCTCATTTCTCGTGACGATCCCAGAATGCATGAACATGTTTTGAGATTCCTCCGTTTGGGCCCAGAACCATTTTGGACAACTTGAGGCAGAGGAAGACGAACTTTTTTCAACGTCTCGGAATTGCGTGGAAACTCACCCACCCTCCTCTCTCTTGAGTATTCCAGAATGCATGAACTTGTTTCGAGATTCCTCCGTTTGGGCCCTGAACCATATGGGACAACTTAAGGCAGAGGAAGACGAACTTTTTTCAACGTCTCAGAATTGCGTGGAAACTCATCCACCCTCCTCATTTCTCTTGAATATTCCAGAATGCATGAACTTGTTCCGAGATTCCTCCGTTTGGGCCCTGAACCATATGGGCCAACTTGTGGCAGAAGAAGATGGACTTTTTTCAACGTCTGGGAATTGCGTAGAAACTCACCCACCCTCCTCATTTCTGTTGAGTATTTCAGAATGCATGAACTTGTTTCGAGATTCCTCCGTTTGGGCCCTGAACCATTTGGGACAACTTAAGGCAGAGGAAGACGAACTTTTTTCAACGTCTCGGAATTGCTTCGAAACTCACCCACGCTCCTCATTTCTCGTGAGGATCTCAGAATGCATGAACATGTTTCGAGATTCCTCCGTTTGGGCCCAGAACCATTTTGGACAACTTGAGGCAGAAGAAGACGAACTTTTTTCAACGTCTCGGAATTGCTTGGAAACTCACCCACCCTCCTCATTTCTCGTGACGATCCCAGAATGCATGAACATGTTTTGAGATTCCTCCGTTTGGGCCCAGAACCATTTTGGACAACTTGAGGCAGAGGAAGACGAACTTTTTTCAACGTCTCGGAATTGCGTGGAAACTCACCCACCCTCCTCATTTCTCTTGAGTATTCCAGAATGCTTGAACTTGTTTCGAGATTCCTCCGTTTGGTCCCTGAACCATTTGGGACAACTTAAGTCAGAGGAAGACGAACTTTTTTCAACGTCTCGGAATTGTATCGAAACTCACCCACCCTCCTCATTTATCGTGAGGATTCCAGAATGCATTAAGTTGTTTCGAGATTCCTTCGTTTGAGCCCTGAACCATTTTGGACAACTTGAGGCAGTAGAAGACGAACTTTTTTCAACGTCTCGGAATTGCGTGGAAACTCACCCACCCTCCTCATTTCTCTTGAGTATTCCAGAATGCATGAACTTGTTTCGAGATTCCTTTGTTTTGGCCCTGAACCGTTTGGGACTACTTGAGGCAGCAGAAGATGAACTTTTTTCAACGTCTCGGAATTGCTTAGAAACTCACCCACTCTCCTCATTTCTCGTGAGGATCCCAGAATGCATGAAAATGTTTCGAGATTCCTCCGTTTGGGCCAAGAACCATTTTGGACAACTTGAGGCAGATGAAGACGAACTTTTTTCAACGTCTCGGAATTGCGTGGAAACTCAGCCACCCTCCTCATTTCTCTTGAGTATTCCAGAATGCATGAACTTGTTTCGAGATTCCTCCGTTTGGGCTCTGAACCATATGGGACAACTTGAGGCAGAAGAAGACGAACTTTTTTCAACGTCTCGGAATTGCGTGGAAACTCACCCACCCTCCTCATTTCACGTGAGGAATCCAGAATGCATGAACTTGTTTCGAGATTCCTCCGTTTGGGCCCTGAACCATTTGGGACAACTTTAGGCAGAGGAAGACGAACTTTTTTCATCGTCTCGGAATTGCTTCGAAACTCACCCACGCTCCTCATTTCTCGTGAGGATCTCAGAATGCATGAACATGTTTCGAGATTCCTCCGTTTGGGCCCAGAACCATTTTGGACAACTTGAGGCCGATGAAGACGAACTTTTTTCAACGTCTCGGAATTGCGTGGAAACTCACCCACCCTCCTCATTTCTCTTGAGTATTCCGGAATGCTTGAACTTGTTTCGAGATTCCTCCGTTTGGTCCCTGAACCATTTGGGACAACGGAAGACGAACTTTTTTCAACGTCTCGGAATTGTATCGAAACTCACCCACCCTCCTCATTTATCGTGAGGATTCCAGAATGCATTAAGTTGTTTCGAGATTCCTTCGTTTGAGCCCTGAACCATTTTGGACAACTTGAGGCAGTAGAAGACGAACTTTTTTCAACGTCTCGGAATTGCGTGGAAACTCACCCACCCTCCTCATTTCTCTTGAGTATTCCAGAATGCATGAACTTGTTTCGAGATTCCTCTGTTTTGGCCCTGAACCGTTTGGGACTACTTGAGGCAGCAGAAGACGAACTTTTTTCAACGTCTCGGAATTGCTTAGAAACTCACCCACTCTCCTCATTTCTCGTGAGGATCCCAGAATGCATGAAAATGTTTCGAGATTCCTCCGTTTGGGCCAAGAACCATTTTGGACAACTTGAGGCAGATGAAGACGAACTTTTTTCAACGTCTCGGAATTGCGTGGAAACTCAGCCACCCTCCTCATTTCTCTTGAGTATTCCAGAATGCATGAACTTGTTTCGAGATTCCTCCGTTTGGGCCCTGAACCATTTGGGACAACTTAAGGCAGAGGAAGACGAACTTTTTTCAACGTCTCGGAATTGCGTGGAAACTCACCCACCCTCCTCATTTATCGTGAGGATTCCAGAATCCATTAAGTTGTTTCGAGATTCCTTCGTTTGGGCCCTGAACGATTTTGGAAAACTTGAGGCAGTAGAAGACGAACTTTTTTCAACGTCTCGGAATTGCGTGGAAACTCATCCACCCTCCTCATTTCTCTTGAGTATTCCAGAATGCATTAACTTGTTTGGAGATTCCTCCGTTTAGGCCCTGAACCATATGGGACTACTTGAGGCAGAAGAAGACGAACTTTTTTCAACGTCTCGGAATTGCTTGGAAACTCACCCACCCTCCTCATTTGTCGTGACGATCCCAGAATGCATGAACATGTTTCGAGATTCCTCCGTTTGGGCCCAGAACCATTTTGGACAACTTGAGGCAAAGGAAGACGAACTTTTTTCAACGTCTCGGAATTGCGTGGAAACTCACCCACCCTCCTCATTTCTCTTGAGTATTCCAGAATGCATGAACTTGTTTCGAGATTCCTCCGTTTGGGCCCTGAACCATATGGGACAACTTAAGGCAGAGGAAGACGAACTTTTTTCAACGTCTCGGAATTGCTTGGAAACTCACCCACCCTCCTCATTTGTCGTGACGATCCCAGAATGCATGAACATGTTTCGAGATTCCTCCGTTTGGGCCCAGAACCATTTTGGACAACTTGAGGCAGAGGAAGACGAACTTTTTTCAACGTCTCGGAATTGCGAGGAAACTCACGCACCCTCCTCATTTCTCTTGAGTATTCCAGAATGCATGAACTTGTTTCGAGATTCCTCCGTTTGGGCCCTGAACCATATGGGACAACTTGAGGCAGAGGAAGACGAACTTTTTTCAACGTCTCGGAATTGCGTGGAAACTCACCCACGCTCCTCATTTATCGTGAGGATTCCAGAATGCATTAAGTTGTTTCGAGATTCCTTCGTTTGCGCCCTGAACCATTTTGGACTACTTGAGGTTGAAGAAGATGAACTTTTTTCAACATCTCGGAATAGCGTGGAAACTCACCCACCCTCCTCATTTCTCGTGAGGAATCAAGAATGCATGAACTTGTTTCGATATTCCTCCGTTTGGGCCCTGAACCATTTGGGACAACTTGAGGCAGAGGAAGACGAACTTTTTTCAACGTCTCGGAATTGCGTGGAAACTCACCCACCCTCCTCATTTCCCGTAAGGATTCTAGAATGCATGAACTTGTTTCGAGATTCCTCCGTTTGGGCTCTGAACCATATGGGACAACTTGAGGCAGAAGAAGACGAACTTTTTTCAACGTCTCGGAATTGCGTGGAAACTCACCCACCCTCCTCATTTCTCGTGAGGAATCCAGAATGCATGAACTTGTTTCGAGATTCCTCCGTTTGGGCCCTGAACCATTTGGGACAACTTAAGGCAGAGGAAGACGAACTTTTTTCAACGTCTCGGAATTGCTTCGAAACTCACCCACGCTCCTCATTTCTCGTGAGGATCTCAGAATGCATGCACATGTTTCGAGATTCCTCCGTTTGGGCCCAGAACCATTTTGGTCAACTTGAGGCCGATGAAGACGAACTTTTTTCAACGTCTCGGAATTGCGTGGAAACTCACCCACCCTCCTCATTTCTCTTGAGTATTCCAGAATGCTTGAACTTGTTTCGAGATTCCTCCGTTTGGTCCCTGAACCATTTGGGAGAACTTAAGTCAGAGGAAGACGAGCTTTTTTCAACGTCTCGGAATTGTATCGAAACTCACCCACCCTCCTCATTTATCGTGAGGATTCCAGAATGCATTAAGTTGTTTCGAGATTCCTTCGTTTGAGCCCTGAACCATTTTGGACAACTTGAGGCAGTAGAAGACGAACTTTTTTCAACGTCTCGGAATTGCGTGGAAACTCACCCACCCTCCTCATTTCTCTTGAGTATTCCAGAATGCATGAACTTGTTTCGAGATTCCTCTGTTTTGGCCCTGAACCGTTTGGGACTACTTGAGGCAGCAGAAGACGAACTTTTTTCAACGTCTCGGAATTGCTTAGAAGCTCACCCACTCTCCTCATTTCTCGTGAGGATCCCAGAATGCATGAAAATGTTTCGAGATTCCTCCGTTTGGGCCAAGAACCATTTTGGACAACTTGAGCAGATGAAGACGAACTTTTTTCAACGTCTCGGAATTGCGTGGAAACTCAGCCACCCTCCTCATTTCTCTTGAGTATTCCAGAATGCATGAACTTGTTTCGAGATTCCTCCGTTTGGGCCCTGAACCATTTGGGACAACTTAAGGCAGAGGAAGACGAACTTTTTTCAACGTCTCGGAATTGCGTGGAAACTCACCCACCCTCCTCATTTATCGTGAGGATTCCAGAATCCATTAAGTTGTTTCGAGATTCCTTCGTTTGGGCCCTGAACGATTTTGGAAAACTTGAGGCAGTAGAAGACGAACTTTTTTCAACGTCTCGGAATTGCGTGGAAACTCATCCACCCTCCTCATTTCTCTTGAGTATTCCAGAATGCATTAACTTGTTTGGAGATTCCTCCGTTTGGGCCCTGAACCATATGGGACTACTTGAGGCAGAAGAAGACGAACTTTTTTCAACGTCTCGGAATTGCTTGGAAACTCACCCACCCTCCTCATTTGTCGTGACGATCCACGAATGCATGAACATGTTTCGAGATTCCTCCGTTTGGGCCCAGAACCATTTTGGACAACTTGAGGCAGAGGAAGACGAACTTTTTTCAACGTCTCGGAATTGCGTGGAAACTCACCCACCCTCCTCATTTCTCTTGAGTATTCCAGAATGCATGAACTTGTTTCGAGATTCCTCCGTTTGGGCCCTGAACCATATGGGACAACTTAAGGCAGAGGAAGACGAACTTTTTTCAACGTCTCGGAATTTCTTGGAAACTCACCCACCCTCCTCATTTGTCATGACGTTCCCAGAATGCATGAACATGTTTCGAGATTCCTCCGTTTGGGCCCAGAACCATTTTGGACAACTTGAGGCAGAGGAAGACGAACTTTTTTCAACGTCTCGGAATTGCGAGGAAACTCACGCACCCTCCTCATTTCTCTTGAGTATTCCAGAATGCATGAACTTGTTTCGAGATTTCTCCGTTTGGGCCCTGAACCATATGGGACAACTTGAGGCAGAGGAAGACGAACTTTTTTCAACGTCTCGGAACTGCGTGGAAACTCACCCACCCTCCTCATTTATCGTGAGGATTCCAGAATGCATTAAGTTGTTTCGAGATTCCTACGTTTGCGCCCTGAACCATTTTGGACTACTTGAGGCTGAAGAAGATGAACTTTTTTCAACATCTCGGAATAGCGTGGAAACTCACCCACCCTCCTCATTTCTCGTGAGGAATCCAGAATGCATGAACTTGTTTCGATATTCCTCCGTTTGGGCGCTGAACCATTTGGGACAACTTGAGGCAGAGGAAGACGAACTTTTTTCAACGTCTCGGAATTGCGTGGAAACTCACCCACCCTCCTCATTTCCCGTAAGGATTCTAGAATGCATGAACTTGTTTCGAGATTCCTCCGTTTGGGCCCTGAACCATTTTGGACAACTTGAGGCAGAAGAAGACGATCTTTTTTGAACGTCTCGGAATTGCGTGTAAACTCACCCATCCTCCTCATTTCTCTTGAGTATTCCAGAATGCATGAACTTGTTTCGAGATTCCTCCGTTTGGGCCCTGAACCATATGGGACAACTTGAGGCAGAAGAAGACGAACTTTTTTCAACGTCTCGGAATTGCGTGGAAACTCACCCACCCTCCTCATTTATCGTGAGGATTCTAGAATCCATTAAGTTGTTTCGTGATTCCTTCGTTTGGGCCCTGAACGATTTTGGAAAACTTGAGGCAGTAGAAGATGAACTTTTTTCAACGTCTAGGAATTGCGTGGAAACTCATCCACCCTCCTCATTTCTCTTGAGTATTCCAGAATGCATGAACTTGTTTGGAGATTCCTCCGTTTGGGCCCTGAACCATATGGGACTACTTGAGGCAGAAGAAGACGAACTTTTTTCAACGTCTCGGAATTGCTTGGAAACTCACCCACCCTCCTCATTTCTCGTGACGATCCCAGAATGCATGAACATGTTTTGAGATTCCTCCGTTTGGGCCCAGAACCATTTTGGACAACTTGAGGCAGAGGAAGACGAACTTTTTTCAACGTCTCGGAATTGCGTGGAAACTCACCCACCCTCCTCATTTCTCTTGAGTATTCCAGAATGCATGAACTTGTTTCGAGATTCCTCCGTTTGGGCCCTGAACCATATGGGACAACTTAAGGCAGAGGAAGACGAACTTTTTTCAACGTCTCAGAATTGCGTGGAAACTCATCCACCCTCCTCATTTCTCTTGAGTATTCCAGAATGCATGAACTTGTTCCGAGATTCCTCCGTTTGGGCCCTGAACCATATGGGCCAACTTGTGGCAGAAGAAGATGGACTTTTTTCAACGTCTGGGAATTGCGTAGAAACTCACCCACTCTCCTCATTTCTCTTGAGTTTTTCAGAATGCATGAACTTGTTTCGAGATTCCTCCGTTTGGGCCCTGAACCATTTGGGACAACTTAAGGCAGAGGAAGACGAACTTTTTCAACGTCTCGGAATTGCGTGGAAACTCACCCACCCTCCTCATTTATCGTGAGGATTCCAGAATGCATTAAGTTGTTTCGAGATTCCTTCGTTTTGGCCCTGAACCATTTTGGACAACTTGAGGCAGTAGAAGACGAACTTTTTTCAACGTCTCGGAATTGCGTGGAAACGCATCCACCCTCCTCATTTCTCTTGAGTATTCCAGAATGCTTGAACTTGTTTCGAGATTCCTCCGTTTGGTCCCTGAACCATTTGGGACAACTTAAGTCAGAGGAAGACGAACTTTTTTCAACGTCTCGGAATTGTATCGAAACTCACCCACCCTCCTCATTTATCGTGAGGATTCCAGAATGCATTAAGTTGTTTCGAGATTCCTTCGTTTGAGCCCTGAACCATTTTGGACAACTTGAGGCAGTAGAAGATGAACTTTTATCAACGTGTCGGAATTGCGTGGAAACTCACCCACCCTCCTCATTTCTCTTGAGTATTCCAGAATGCATGAACTTGTTTCGAGATTCCTCTGTTTTGGCCCTGAACCATTTGGGACTACTTGAGGCAGAAGAAGACGAACTTTTTTCAACGTCTCGGAATTGCTTCAAAACTCACCCACGCTCCTCATTTCTCGTGAGGATCGAAGAATGCATGAACATGTTTCGAGATTCCTCCGTTTGGGCCCAGAACCATTTTGGACAACTTGAGGCCGATGAAGACGAACTTTTTTCAACGTCTCGGAATTGCGTGGAAACTCACCCACCCTCCTCATTTCTCTTGAGTATTCCAGAATGCATGAACTTTTTTCGAGATTCCTCCGTTTGGGCCCTGAACCATATGGGACAACTTGAGGCAGAAGAAGACGAAATTTTTTTCAACGTCTCGGAATTGCGTGGAAACTCACCCACCCTCCTCATTTATCGTGAGGATTCTAGAATCCATTAAGTTGTTTCGTGATTCCTTCGTTTGGGCCCTGAACGATTTTGGAAAACTTGAGGCAGTAGAAGATGAACTTTTTTCAACGTCTAGGAATTGCGTGGAAACTCATCCACCCTCCTCATTTCTCTTGAGTATTCCAGAATGCATGAACTTGTTTGGAGATTCCTCCGTTTGGGCCCTGAACCATATGGGACTACTTGAGGCAGAAGAAGACGAACTTTTTTCAACGTCTCGGAATTGCTTGGAAACTCACCCACCCTCCTCATTTCTCGTGACGATCCCAGAATGCATGAACATGTTTTGAGATTCCTCCGTTTGGGCCCAAAACCATTTTGGACAACTTGAGGCAGAGGAAGACGAACTTTTTTCAACGTCTCGGAATTGCGTGGAAACTCACCCACCCTCCTCATTTCTCTTGAGTATTCCAGAATGCATGAACTTGTTTCGAGATTCCTCCGTTTGGGCCCTGAACCATATGGGACAACTTAAGGCAGAGGAAGACGAACTTTTTTCAACGTCTCAGAATTGCGTGGAAACTCATCCACCCTCCTCATTTCTCTTGAGTATTCCAGAATGCATGAACTTGTTCCGAGATTCCTCCGTTTGGGCCCTGAACCTTATGGGCCAACTTGTGGCAGAAGAAGATGGACTTTTTTCAACGTCTGGGAATTGCGTAGAAACTCACCCACTCTCCTCATTTCTCTTGAGTTTTTCAGAATGCATGAACTTGTTTCGAGATTCCTCCGTTTGGGCCCTGAACCATTTGGGACAACTTAAGGCAGAGGAAGACGAACTTTTTCAACGTCTCGGAATTGCGTGGAAACTCACCCACCCTCCTCATTTATCGTGAGGATTCCAGAATGCATTAAGTTGTTTCGAGATTCCTTCGTTTGGGCCCTGAACCATTTTGGACAACTTGAGGCAGTAGAAGACGAACTTTTTTCAACGTCTCGGAATTGCGTGGAAACGCATCCACCCTCCTCATTTCTCTTGAGTATTCCAGAATGCTTGAACTTGTTTCGAGATTCCTCCATTTGGTCCCTGAACCATTTGGGACAACTTAAGTCAGAGGAAGACGAACTTTTTTCAACGTCTCGGAATTGTATCGAAACTCACCCACCCTCCTCATTTATCGTGAGGATTCCAGAATGCATTAAGTTGTTTCGAGATTCCTTCGTTTGAGCCCTGAACCATTTTGGACAACTTGAGGCAGTAGAAGATGAACTTTTATAAACGTCTCGGAATTGCGTGGAAACTCACCCACCCTCCTCATTTCTCTTGAGTATTCCAGAATGCATGAACTTGTTTCGAGATTCCTCTGTTTTGGCCCTGAACCATTTGGGACTACTTGAGGCAGAAGAAGACGAACTTTTTTCAACGTCTCGGAATTGCTTCGAAACTCACCCACGCTCCTCATTTCTCGTGAGGATCTAAGAATGCATGAACATGTTTCGAGATTCCTCCGTTTGGGCCCAGAACCATTTTGGACAACTTGAGGCCGATGAAGACGAACTTTTTTCAACGTCTCGGAATTGCGTGGAAACTCACCCACCCTCCTCATTTCTCTTGAGTATTCCAGAATGCATGAACTTTTTTCGAGATTCCTCCGTTTGGGCCCTGAACCATATGGGACTACTTGAGGCAGAAGAAGACGAACTTTTTTCAACGTCTCGGAATTGCGTGGAAACTCACCCACCCTCCTCATTTCTCGTGGCGATCCTAGAATGCATGAACATGTTTCGAGATTCCTCCGTTTGGGCCCTGAACCATATGGGACAACTTGAGGCAGAAGAAGACGAACTTTTTTCAACGTCTCGGAATTGCTTGGAAACTCACCCACCCTCCTCATTTCTCGTGACGATCCCAGAATGCATGAACATGTTTCGAGATTCCTCCGTTTGGGCCCTGAACCATATGGGACAACTTGAGGCAGATGAAGACGAACTTTTTTCAACGTCTCGGAATTGCGTGGAAACTCACCCACCCTCCTCATTTATCGTGAGGATTCTAGAATCCATTAAGTTGTTTCGAGATTCCTTCGTTTGGGCCCTGAACGATTTTGGAAAACTTGAGGCAGTAGAAGACGAAGTTTTTTCAACGTCTCGGAATTGCGTGGAAACCCATCCACCCTCCTCATTTCTCTTGAGTATTCCAGAATGCATGAACTTGTTTGGAGATTCCTCCGTTTGGGCCCTGAACCATATGGGACTACTTGAGGCAGAAGAAGACGAACTTTTTTCAACGTCTCGGAATTGCTTGGAAACTCACCCACCCTCCTCATTTCTCGTGACGATCCCAGAATGCATGAACATGTTTCGAGATTCCTCCGTTTGGGCCCTGAACCATATGGGACAACTTGAGGCAGATGAAGACGAACTTTTTTCAACGTCTCGGAATTGCGTGGAAACTCACCCACCCTCCTCATTTCTCGTGAGGAATCCAGAATGCATGAACTTGCTTCGAGATTCCTCCGTTTGGGCCCTGAACCATTTGGGACAACTTGAGGCAGAGGAAGACGAACTTTTTTCAACGTCTCGGAATTGCGTGGAAACTCACCCACCCTCCTCATTTATCGAGAGGATTCCAGAATGCATTAAGTTGTTTCGTGATTCCTTCGTTTGGGCCCTGAACCATTTTGGACAACTTGAGGCAGTAGAAGACGAACTTTTTTCAACGTCTCGGAATTGCTTAGAAACTCACCCACTCTCCTCATTTCTCGTGAGGATCCCAGAATGCATGAACATGTTTCGAGATTCCTCCGTTTGGGCCCAGATTCATTTTGGACAACTTGAGGCAGATGAAGACGAACTTTTTTCAACGTCTCGGAATTGCGTGGAAACTCAGCCACCCTCCTCATTTCTCTTGAGTATTCCAGAATGCATGAACTTGTTTCGAGATTCCTCCGTTTGGGCCCTGAACCATATGGGACAACTTGACGCAGAAGAAGACGAACTTTTTTCAACGTCTCGGAATTGCGTGGAAACTCACCCACCCTCCTCATTTCTCGTGAGGAATCCAGAATGCATGAACTTGCTTCGAGATTCCTCCGTTTGGGCCCTGAACCATTTGGGACAACTTAAGGCAGAGGAAGACGAACTTTTTTCAACGTCTCGGAATTGCGTGGAAACTCACCCACCCTCTTCATTTATCGTGAGGATTCCAGAATCCATTAAGTTGTTTCGAGATTCCTTCGTTTGGGCCCTGAACGATTTTGGAAAACTTGAGGCAGTAGAATACGAACTTTTTTCAACGTCTCGGAATTGCATGGAAACTCACCCACCCTCCTCATTTATCGTGAGGATTCCAGAATGCATTAAGTTGTTTCGAGATTCCTCTGTTTGGGCCCTGAACCATTTTGGACAACTTGAGGCAGTAGAAGACGAACTTTTTTCAACGTCTCGGAATTGCGTGGAAACTCACCCACCCTCCTCATTTATCGTGAGGATTCCAGAATCCATTAAGTTGTTTCGAGATTCCTTCGTTTGGGCCCTGAACGATTTTGGAAAACTTGAGGCAGTAGAAGACGAACTTTTTTCAACGTCTCGGAATTGCATGGAAACTCACCCACCCTCCTCATTTATCGTGAGGATTCCAGAATGCATTAAGTTGTTTCGAGATTCCTCTGTTTGGGCCCTGAACCATTTTGGACAACTTGAGGCAGTAGAAGACGAACTTTTTTCAACGTCTCGGAATTGGTGGAAACCCATCCACCCTCCTCATTTCTCTTGAGTATTCCAGAATGCATGAACTTGTTTGGAGATTCCTCCGTTTGGGCCCTGAACCATATGGGACTACTTGAGGCAGAAGAAGACGAACTTTTTTCAACGTCTCGGAATTGCTTGGAAACTCACCCACCCTCCTCATTTCTCGTGACGATCCCAGAATGCATGAACATGTTTCGAGATTCCTCCATTTGGGCCCAGAACCATTTTGGACAACTTGAGGCAGAGGAAGACGAACTTTTTTCAACATGTCGGAATTGCGTGGAAACTCAACCACCCTCCTCATTTCTCTTGAGTATTCCAGAATGCATGAACTTGTTTCGAGATTCCTCCGTTTGGACCCTGAACCATATGGGACAACTTGAGGCAGAGGAAGACGAACTTTTTTCAACGTCTCGGAATTGCGTGGAAACTCACCCACCCTCCTCATTTATCGTGAGGATTCCAGAATGCATTAAGTTGTTTCGAGATTCCTTATTTTGGGCCCTGAACCATTTTGGACAACTTGAGGCAATAGAAGACGAACTTTTTTCAACGTCTCGGAATTGCTTAGAAACTCACCCACTCTCCTCATTTCTCGTGAGGATCCCAGAATGCATGAACATGTTTCGAGATTCCTCCGTTTGGGCCCAGAACCATTTTGGACAACTTGAGGCAGATGAAGACGAACTTTTTTCAACGTCTCGGAATTGCGTGGAAACTCACCCACCCTCCTCATTTCTCTTGAGTATTCCAGAATGCATGAACTTGTTTCGAGATTCCTCCGTTTGGGCCCTGAACCATATGGGACAACTTGAGGCAGAAGAAGACGAACTTTTTTCAACGTCTCGGAATTGCTTGGAAACTCACCCACCCTCCTCATTTCTCGTGACGATCCCAGAATGCATGAACATGCTTCGAGATTCCTCCGTTTGGGCCCAGAACCATTTTGGACAACTTGAGGCAGAGGAAGACGAACTTTTTTCAACATCTCGGAATTGCGTGGAAACTCAACCACCCTCCTCATTTCTCTTGAGTATTCCAGAATGCATGAACTTGTTTGGAGATTCCTCCGTTTGGTCCCTGAACCATTTGGGACAACTTAAGTCAGAGGAAGACGAACTTTTTTCAACGTCTCGGAATTGTATCGAAACTCACCCACCCTCCTCATTTATCGTGAGGATTCCAGAATGCATTAAGTTGTTTCGAGATTCCTTCGTTTGAGCCCTGAACCATTTTGGACAACTTGAGGCAGTAGAAGACGAACTTTTTTCAACGTCTCGGAATTGCGTGGAAACTCACCCACCCTCCTCATTTCTCTTGAGTATTCCAGAATGCATGAACTTGTTTGGAGATTCCTCCGTTTGGGCCCTGCACCATATGGGACTACTTGAGGCAGAAGAAGACGAACTTTTTTCAACGTCTCGGAATTGCTTGGAAACTCACCCACCCTCCTCATTTCTCGTGACGATCCCAGAATGCATGAACATGTTTCGAGATTCCTCCGTTTGGACCCAGAACCATTTTGGACAACTTGAGGCAGAGGAAGACGAACTTTTTTCAACATCTCGGAATTGCGTGGAAACTCAACCACCCTCCTCATTTCTCTTGAGTATTCCAGAATGCATGAACTTGTTTCGAGATTCCTCCGTTTGGACCCAGAACCATATGGGACAACTTGAGGCAGAGGAAGACGAACTTTTTTCAACGTCTCGGAATTGCGTGGAAACTCACCCACCCTCCTCATTTATCGTGAGGATTCCAGAATGCATTAAGTTGTTTCGAAATTCCTTCGTTTGGGCCCTGAACCATTTTGGACAACTTGAGGCAATAGAAGACGAACTTTTTTCAACGTCTCGGAATTGCTTAGAAACTCACCCACTCTCCTCATTTCTCGTGAGGATCCCAGAATGCATGAACATGTTTCGAGATTCCTCCGTTTGGGCCCAGAACCATTTTGGAAAACTTGAGGCAGATGAAGACGAACTTTTTTCAACGTCTCGGAATTGCGTGGAAACTCAGCCACCCTCCTCATTTCTCTTGAGTATTCCAGAATGCATGAACTTGTTTCGAGATTCCTCCGTTTGGGCCCTGAACCATATGGGACAACTTGAGGCAGAAGAAGACGAACTTTTTTCAACGTCTCGGAATTGCGTGGAAACTCACCCACCCTCCTCATTTCTCGTGAGGAATCCAGAATGCATGAACTTGCTTCGAGATTCCTCCGTTTGGGCCCTGAACCATTTGGGACAACTTAAGGCAGAGGAAGACGAACTTTTTTCAACGTCTCGGAATTGCGTGGAAACTCACCCACCCTCCTCATTTATCGTGAGGATTCCAGAATCCATTAAGTTGTTCCGAGATTCCTTCGTTTGGGCCCTGAACGATTTTGGAAAACTTGAGGCAGTAGAAGACGAACTTTTTTCAACGTCTCGGAATTGCGTGGAAACTCATCCACCCTTCTCATTTCTCTTGAGTATTCCAGAATGCATGAACTTGTTTGGAGATTCCTCCGTTTGGGCCCTGAACCATATGGGACAACTTGAGGCAGAAGAAGACGAACTTTTTTCAACGTCTCGGAATTGCTTGGAAACTCACCCACCCTCCTCATTTCTCGTGACGATCCCAGAATGCATGAACATGTTTCGAGATTCCTCCGTTTGGGCCCAGAACCATTTTGGACAACTTGAGGCAGAGGAAGACGAACTTTTTTCAACGTCTCGGAATTGCGTGGAAACTCAACCACCCTCCTCATTTCTCTTGAGTATTCCAAAATGCATGAACTTGTTTCGAGATTCCTCCGTTTGGACCCTGAACCATATGGGACAACTTGACGCAGAGGAAGACAAACTTTATTCAACGTCTCGGAATTGCGTGGAAACTCACCCACCCTCCTCATTTATCGTGAGGATTCCAGAATGCATTAAGTTGTTTCGAGATTCCTTCGTTTGGGCCCTGAACCATTTTGGACAACTTGAGGCAATAGAAGACGAACTTTTTTCAACGTCTCGGAATTGCTTAGAAACTCACCCACTCTCCTCATTTCTCGTGAGGATCCCAGAATGCATGAACTTGTTTCGAGATTCCTCCGTTTGGGCCCAGAACCATTTTGGACAACTTGAGGCAGATGAAGACGAACTTTTTTTAACGTCTCGGAATTGCGTGGAAACTCACCCACCCTCCTCATTTCTCTTGAGTATTCCAGAATGCATGAACTTGTTTCGAGATTCCTCCGTTTGGGCCCTGAACCATATGGGACAACTTGAGGCAGAAGAAGACGAACTTTTTTCAACGTCTCGGAATTGCGTGGAAACTCACCCACCCTCCTCATTTCTCGTGAGGAATCCAGAATGCATGAACTTGCTTCGAGATTCCTCCGTTTGGGCCCTGAACCATTTGGGACAACTTAAGGCAGAGGAAGACGAACTTTTTTCAACGTCTCGGAATTGCGTGGAAACTCACCCACCCTCCTCATTTATCGTGAGGATTCCAGAATCCATTAAGTTGTTTCGAGATTCCTCCGTTTGGGCCCAGAACCATTTTGGACAACTTGAGGCAGAGGAAGACGAACTTTTTTCAACGTCTCGGAATTGCGAGGAAACTCACGCACCCTCCTCATTTCTCTTGAGTATTCCAGAATGCATGAACTTGTTTCGAGATTCCTCCGTTTGGGCCCTGAACCATATGGGACAACTTGAGGCAGAGGAAGACGAACTTTTTTCAACGTCTCGGAATTGCGTGGAAACTCACCCACCCTCCTCATTTATCGTGAGGATTCCAGAAAGCATTAAGTTGTTTCGAGATTCCTTCGTTTGGGCCCTGAACCATTTTGGACAACTTGAGGCAGTAGAAGACGAACATTTTTCAACGTCTCGGAATTGCGTGGAAACTCATCCACCCTCCTTATTTCTCTTGAGTATTCCAGAATGCATGAACATGTTTCGAGATTCCTCCGTTTGGGCCCTGAACCATTTGGGACAACTTAAGGCAGAGGAAGACGAACTTTTTTCAACGTCTCGGAATTGCATGGAAACTCACCCACCCTCCTCATTTATCGTGAGGATTCCAGAATGCATTAAGTTGTTTCGAGATTCCTTCGTTTGCGCCCTGAACCATTTTGGACAACTTGAGGCTGAAGAAGATGAACTTTTTTCAACATCTCGGAATAGCGTGGAAACTCACCCACCCTCCTCATTTCTCGTGAGGAATCCAGAATGCATGAACTTGTTTCGATATTCCTCCGTTTGGGCCCTGAACCATTTGGGACAACTTGAGGCAGAGGAAGACGAACTTTTTTCAACGTCTCGGAATTGCGTGGAAACTCACCCACCCTCCTCATTTCCCGTAAGGATTCTAGAATGCATGAACTTGTTTCGAGATTCCTCCGTTTGGGCCCTGAACCATTTTGGACAACTTGAGGCAGAAGAAGACGATCTTTTTTGAACGTCTCGGAATTGCGTGTAAACTCACCCACCCTCCTCATTTCTCTTTAGTATTCCAGAATGCATGAACTTGTTTCGAGATTCCTCCGTTTGGGCCCTGAACCATATGGGACAACTTGAGGCAGAGGAAGACGAACTTTTTTCAACGTCTCGGAATTGCGTGGAAACTCACCCACCCTCCTCATTTATAGTGAGGATTCGAGAATCCATTAAGTTGTTTCGAGATTCCTTCGTTTGGGCCCTGAACGATTTTAGAAAACTTGAGGCAGTAGAAGACGAACTTTTTTCAACGTCTCGGAATTGCGTGGAAACTCATCCACCCTCCTCATTTCTCTTGAGTATTCCAGAATGCATGAACTTGTTTCGAGATTCCTCCGTTTGGGCCCTGAACCATATGGGACTACTTGAGGCAGAAGAAGACGAACTTTTTTCAACGTCTCGGAATTGGTTCGAAACTCACCCACTCTCCTCATTTCTCGTGAGGATCCCAGAATGCATGAACATGTTTCGAGATTCCTCCGTTTCGGCCCTGAACCATTTTGGACAACTTGAGGCAGATGAAGACGAACTTTTTTCAACGTCTCGGAATTGCGTGGAAACTCACCCACCCTCCTCATTTCTCTTGAGTATTCCAGAATGCATGAACTTTTTTCGAGATTCCTCTGTTTGGGCCTTGAACCATATGGGACAACTTGAGGCAGAAGAAGACGAACTTTTTTCAACGTCTCGGAATTGCGTGGAAACTCACCCACCCTCCTCATTTCTCGTGAGGAATCCAGAATGCATGAACTTGCTTCGAGATTCCTCCGTTTGGGCCCTGAACCATTTGGGACAACTTAAGGCAGAGGAAGACGAACTTTTTTCAACGTCTCGGAATTGCGTGGAAACTCACCCACCCTCCTCATTTATCGTGAGGATTCCAGAATCCATTAAGTTGTTTCGAGATTCCTTCGTTTGGGCCCTGAACGATTTTGGAAAACTTGAGGCAGTAGAAGACGAACTTTTTTCAACGTCTCGGAATTGCATGGAAACTCACCCACCCTCCTCATTTATCGTGAGGATTCCAGAATCATTAAGTTGTTTCGAGATTCCTCTGTTTGGGCCCTGAACCATTTTGGACAACTTGAGGCAGTAGAAGACGAACTTTTTTCAACGTCTCGGAATTGCGTGGAAACCCATCCACCCTCCTCATTTCTCTTGAGTATTCCAGAATGCATGAACTTGTTTGGAGATTCCTCCGTTTGGGCCCTGCACCATATGGGACTACTTGAGGCAGAAGAAGACGAACTTTTTTCAACGTCTCGGAATTGCTTGGAAACTCACCCACCCTCCTCATTTCTCGTGACGATCCCAGAATGCATGAACATGTTTCGAGATTCCTCCGTTTGGGCCCAGAACCATTTTGGACAACTTGAGGCAGAGGAAGACGAACTTTTTTCAACATCTCGGAATTGCGTGGAAACTCAACCACCCTCCTCATTTCTCTTGAGTATTCCAGAATGCATGAACTTGTTTCGAGATTCCTCCGTTTGGACCCAGAACCATATGGGACAACTTGAGGCAGAGGAAGACGAACTTTTTTCAACGTCTCGGAATTGCGTGGAAACTCACCCACCCTCCTCATTTATCGTGAGGATTCCAGAATGCATTAAGTTGTTTCGAGATTCCTTCGTTTGGGCCCTGAACCATTTTGGACAACTTGAGGCAATAGAAGACGAACTTTTTTCAACGTCTCGGAATTGCTTAGAAACTCACCCACTCTCCTCATTTCTCGTGAGGATCCCAGAATGCATGAACATGTTTCGAGATTCCTCCGTTTGGGCCCAGAACCATTTTGGAAAACTTGAGGCAGATGAAGACGAACTTTTTTCAACGTCTCGGAATTGCGTGGAAACTCAGCCACCCTCCTCATTTCTCTTGAGTATTCCAGAATGCATGAACTTGTTTCGAGATTCCTCCGTTTGGGCCCTGAACCATATGGGACAACTTGAGGCAGAAGAAGACGAACTTTTTTCAACGTCTCGGAATTGCGTGGAAACTCACCCACCCTCCTCATTTCTCGTGAGGAATCCAGAATGCATGAACTTGCTTCGAGATTCCTCCGTTTGGGCCCTGAACCATTTGGGACAACTTAAGGCAGAGGAAGACGAACTTTTTTCAACGTCTCGGAATTGCGTGGAAACTCACCCACCCTCCTCATTTATCGTGAGGATTCCAGAATCCATTAAGTTGTTCCGAGATTCCTTCGTTTGGGCCCTGAACGATTTTGGAAAACTTGAGGCAGTAGAAGACGAACTTTTTTCAACGTCTCGGAATTGCGTGGAAACTCATCCACCCTCCTCATTTCTCTTGAGTATTCCAGAATGCATGAACTTGTTTGGAGATTCCTCCGTTTGGGCCCTGAACCATATGGGACAACTTGAGGCAGAAGAAGACGAACTTTTTTCAACGTCTCGGAATTGCTTGGAAACTCACCCACCCTCCTCATTTCTCGTGACGATCCCAGAATGCATGAACATGTTTCGAGATTCCTCCGTTTGGGCCCAGAACCATTTTGGACAACTTGAGGCAGAGGAAGACGAACTTTTTTCAACGTCTCGGAATTGCGTGGAAACTCACCCACCCGCCTCATTGATCGTGAGGACTCCAGAATGCATTAAGTTGTTTCGAGATTCCTCCGTTTGGGCCTTGAACCATTTGGGACTACTTGAGGCAGAGGAAGACGAACTTTTTTCAACGTCTCGGAATTGCGTGGAAACTCACCCACCCTCCTCATTTATCGTGAGTATTCCAAAATGCATGAACTTGTTTCGAGATTCCTCCGTTTGGACCCTGAACCATATGGGACAACTTGACGCAGAGGAAGACGAACTTTATTCAACGTCTCGGAATTGCGTGGAAACTCACCCACCCTCCTCATTTATCGTGAGGATTCCAGAATGCATTAAGTTGTTTCGAGATTCCTTCGTTTGGGCCCTGAACCATTTTGGACAACTTGAGGCAATAGAAGACGAACTTTTTTCAACGTCTCGGAATTGCTTAGAAACTCACCCACTCTCCTCATTTCTCGTGAGGATCCCAGAATGCATGAACTTGTTTCGAGATTCCTCCGTTTGGGCCCAGAACCATTTTGGACAACTTGAGGCAGATGAAGACGAACTTTTTTTAACGTCTCGGAATTGCGTGGAAACTCACCCACCCTCCTCATTTCTCTTGAGTATTCCAGAATGCATGAACTTGTTTCGAGATTCCTCCGTTTGGGCCCTGAACCATATGGGACAACTTGAGGCAGAAGAAGACGAACTTTTTTCAACGTCTCGGAATTGCGTGGAAACTCACCCACCCTCCTCATTTCTCGTGAGGAATCCAGAATGCATGAACTTGCTTCGAGATTCCTCCGTTTGGGCCCTGAACCATTTGGGACAACTTAAGGCAGAGGAAGACGAACTTTTTTCAACGTCTCGGAATTGCGTGGAAACTCACCCACCCTCCTCATTTATCGTGAGGATTCCAGAATCCATTAAGTTGTTTCGAGATTCCTCCGTTTGGGCCCAGAACCATTTTGGACAACTTGAGGCAGAGGAAGACGAACTTTTTTCAACGTCTCGGAATTGCGAGGAAACTCACGCACCCTCCTCATTTCTCTTGAGTATTCCAGAATGCATGAACTTGTTTCGAGATTCCTCCGTTTGGGCCCTGAACCATATGGGACAACTTGAGGCAGAGGAAGACGAACTTTTTTCAACGTCTCGGAATTGCGTGGAAACTCACCCACCCTCCTCATTTATCGTGAGGATTCCAGAATGCATTAAGTTGTTTCGAGATTCCTTCGTTTGGGCCCTGAACCATTTTGGACAACTTGAGGCAGTAGAAGACGAACATTTTTCAACGTCTCGGAATTGCGTGGAAACTCATCCACCCTCCTTATTTCTCTTGAGTATTCCAGAATGCATGAACATGTTTCGAGATTCCTCCGTTTGGGCCCTGAACCATTTGGGACAACTTAAGGCAGAGGAAGACGAACTTTTTTCAACGTCTCGGAATTGCATGGAAACTCACCCACCCTCCTCATTTATCGTGAGGATTCCAGAATGCATTAAGTTGTTTCGAGATTCCTTCGTTTGCGCCCTGAACCATTTTGGACAACTTGAGGCTGAAGAAGATGAACTTTTTTCAACATCTCGGAATAGCGTGGAAACTCACCCACCCTCCTCATTTCTCGTGAGGAATCCAGAATGCATGAACTTGTTTCGATATTCCTCCGTTTGGGCCCTGAACCATTTGGGACAACTTGAGGCAGAGGAAGACGAACTTTTTTCAACGTCTCGGAATTGCGTGGAAACTCACCCACCCTCCTCATTTCCCGTAAGGATTCTAGAATGCATGAACTTGTTTCGAGATTCCTCCGTTTGGGCCCTGAACCATTTTGGACAACTTGAGGCAGAAGAAGACGATCTTTTTTGAACGTCTCGGAATTGCGTGTAAACTCACCCACCCTCCTCATTTCTCTTTAGTATTCCAGAATGCATGAACTTGTTTCGAGATTCCTCCGTTTGGGCCCTGAACCATATGGGACAACTTGAGGCAGAAGAAGACGAACTTTTTTCAACGTCTTGGAATTGCGTGGAAACTCACCCACCCTCCTCATTTCTCGTGAGGAATCCAGAGTGCATGAACTTGCTTCGAGATTCCTCCGTTTGGGCCCTGAACCATTTGGGACAACTTAAGGCAGAGGAAGACGAACTTTTTTCAACGTCTCGGAATTGCGTGGAAACTCACCCACCCTCCTCATTTATCGTGAGGATTCCAGAATCCATTAAGTTGTTTCGAGATTCCTTCGTTTGGGCCCTGAACGATTTTGGAAAACTTGAGGCAGTAGAAGACGAACTTTTTTCAACGTCTCGGAATTGCGTGGAAACTCATCCACCCTCCTCATTTCTCTTGAGTATTCCAGAATGCATGAACTTGTTTGGAGATTCCTCCGTTTGGGCCCTGAACCATATGGGACTACTTGAGGCAGAAGAAGACGTACTTTTTTCAACGTCTCGGAATTGCTTGGAAACTCACCCACCCTCCTCATTTGTCGTGACGATCCCAGAATGCATGAACATGTTTCGAGATTCCTCCGTTTGGGCCCAGAACCATTTTGGACAACTTGAGGCAGAGGAAGACGAACTTTTTTCAACGTCTCGGAATTGCGAGGAAACTCACGCACCCTCCTCATTTCTCTTGAGTATTCCAGAATGCATGAACTTGTTTCGAGATTCCTCGGTTTGGGCCCTGAACCATATGGGACAACTTGAGGCAGAGGAAGACGAACTTTTTTCAACGTCTCGGAATTGCGTGGAAACTCACCCACCCTCCTCATTTATCGTGAGGATTCCAGAATGCATTAAGTTGTTTCGAGATTCCTTCGTTTGGGCCCTGAACCATTTTGGACAACTTGAGGCAGTAGAAGACGAACATTTTTCAACGTCTCGGAATTGCGTGGAAACTCATCCACCCTCCTTATTTCTCTTGAGTATTCCAGAATGCATGAACTTGTTTCGAGATTCCTCCGTTTGGGCCCTGAACCATTTGGGACAACTTAAGGCAGAGGAAGACGAACTTTTTTCAACGTCTCGGAATTGCGTGGAAACTCACCCACCCTCCTCATTTATCGTGAGGATTCCAGAATGCATTAAGTTGTTTCGAGATTCCTTCGTTTGGGCCCTGAACCATTTTGGACAACTTGAGGCAGTAGAAGACGAACTTTTTTCAACGTCTCGGAATTGCGTGGAAACACATCCACCCTCCTCATTTCTCTTGAGTATTCCAGAATGCATGAACTTGTTTCGAGATTCCTCCGTTTGGTCCCTGAACCATTTGGGACAACTTAAGGCAGAGGAAGACGAACTTTTTTCAACGTCTCGGAATTGTATCGAAACTCACCCACCCTCCTCATTTATCGTGAGGATTCCAGAATGCATTAAGTTGTTTCGAGATTCCTTCGTTTGGGCCCTGAACCATTTTGGACAACTTGAGGCAGTAGAAGATGAACTTTTATCAACGTCTCGGAATTGCGTGGAAACTCATCCACCCTCCTCATTTCTCTTGAGTATTCCAGAATGCAAGAACTTGTTTCGAGATTCCTCCGTTTGGGCCCTGAACCATTTGGGACAACTTAAGGCAGAGGAAGACGAACTTTTTTCAACGTCTCGGAATTGCATGGAAACTCACCCACCCTCCTCATTTATCGTGAGGATTCCAGAATGCGTTAAGTTGTTTCGAGATTCCTCTGTTTGGGCCCTGAACCATTTTGGACAACTTGAGGCAGTAGAAGACGAACTTTTTTCAACGTCTCGGAATTGCGTGGAAACTCACCCACCCTCCTCATTTCTCTTGAGTATTCCAGAATGCATGAACTTGTTTCGAGATTCCTCTGTTTTGGCCCTGAACCATTTGGGACTACTTGAGGCAGAAGAAGACGAACTTTTTTCAACGTCTCGGAATTGGTTCGAAACTCACCCACTCTCCTCATTTCTCGTGAGGATCCCAGAATGCATGAACTTGTTTCGAGATTCCTCCGTTTGGGCCCAGAACCATTTTGGACAACTTGAGGCAGATGAAGACGAACTTTTTTTAACGTCTCGGAATTGCGTGGAAACTCACCCACCCTCCTCATTTCTCTTGAGTATTCCAGAATGCATGAACTTGTTTCGAGATTCCTCCGTTTGGGCCCTGAACCATATGGGACAACTTGAGGCAGAAGAAGACGAACTTTTTTCAACGTCTCGGAATTGCGTGGAAACTCACCCACCCTCCTCATTTCTCGTGAGGAATCCAGAATGCATTAAGGTTTTTCGAGATTCCTTCGTTTGGGCCCTGTACCATTTTGGACAACTTGAGGCAATAGAAGACGAACTTTTTTCAACGTCTCGGAATTGCGTGGAAACTCACCCACCCTCCTCATTTCTCTTGAGTATTCCAGAATGCATGAACTTGTTTCGAGATTCCTCCGTTTGGGCGCTGAACCATATGGGACAACTTGAGGCAGAAGAAGACGAACTTTTTTCAACGTCTTGTAATTGCGTTGAAACTCACCCACCCTCGACATTTCTCTTGAGTATTCCAGAATGCACGAACTTGTTTCGAGATTCCTCCGTTTGGGCCCTGAACCATATGGGACAACTTGAGGCAGAGGAAGATGAACTTTTTTCAACATCTCGGAATTGCGTGGAAACTCACCCACCCTCCTCATTTCTCGTGAGGAATCCAGAATGCATGAACTTGTTTCGAGATTCCTCCGTTTGGGCCCTGAACCATTTGGGAAAACTTGAGGCGGAGAAAGACGAACTTTTTTCAACGTCTCGGAATTGCGTGGAAACTCACCCACCCTCCTCATTTATCGTGAGGATTCCAGAATGCATGAACTTGTTTCGAGATTCCTCCGTTTGGGCCCTGAACCATATGGGACAACTTGAGGCAGAGGAAGACGAACTTTTTTCAACGTCTCGGAATTGCGTGGAAACTCACCCACCCTCCTCATTTATCGTGAGGATTCCAGAATGCATTAAGTTGTTTCGAGATTCCTTCGTTTGGGCCCTGAACCATTTTGGACAACTTGAGGCAATAGAAGACGAACTTTTTTCAACGTCTCGGAATTGCTTAGAAACTCACCCACTCTCCTCATTTCTCGTGAGGATCCCAGAATGCATGAACATGTTTCGAGATTCCTCCGTTTGGGCCCAGAACCATTTTGGAAAACTTGAGGCAGATGAAGACGAACTTTTTTCAACGTCTCGGAATTGCGTGGAAACTCAGCCACCCTCCTCATTTCTCTTGAGTATTCCAGAATGCATGAACTTGTTTCGAGATTCCTCCGTTTGGGCCCTGAACCATATGGGACAACTTGAGGCAGAAGAAGACGAACTTTTTTCAACGTCTCGGAATTGCGTGGAAACTCACCCACCCTCCTCATTTCTCGTGAGGAATCCAGAATGCATGAACTTGCTTCGAGATTCCTCCGTTTGGGCCCTGAACCATTTGGGACAACTTAAGGCAGAGGAAGACGAACTTTTTTCAACGTCTCGGAATTGCGTGGAAACTCACCCACCCTCCTCATTTATCGTGAGGATTCCAGAATCCATTAAGTTGTTCCGAGATTCCTTCGTTTGGGCCCTGAACGATTTTGGAAAACTTGAGGCAGTAGAAGACGAACTTTTTTCAACGTCTCGGAATTGCGTGGAAACTCATCCACCCTCCTCATTTCTCTTGAGTATTCCAGAATGCATGAACTTGTTTGGAGATTCCTCCGTTTGGGCCCTGAACCATATGGGACAACTTGAGGCAGAAGAAGACGAACTTTTTTCAACGTCTCGGAATTGCTTGGAAACTCACCCACCCTCCTCATTTCTCGTGACGATCCCAGAATGCATGAACATGTTTCGAGATTCCTCCGTTTGGGCCCAGAACCATTTTGGACAACTTGAGGCAGAGGAAGACGAACTTTTTTCAACGTCTCGGAATTGCGTGGAAACTCACCCACCCGCCTCATTGATCGTGAGGACTCCAGAATGCATTAAGTTGTTTCGAGATTCCTCCGTTTGGGCCCTGAACCATTTGGGACTACTTGAAGCAGAGGAAGACGAACTTTTTTCAACGTCTCGGAATTGCGTGGAAACTCACCCACCCTCCTCATTTATCGTGAGTATTCCAAAATGCATGAACTTGTTTCGAGATTCCTCCGTTTGGACCCTGAACCATATGGGACAACTTGACGCAGAGGAAGACGAACTTTATTCAACGTCTCGGAATTGCGTGGAAACTCACCCACCCTCCTCATTTATCGTGAGGATTCCAGAATGCATTAAGTTGTTTCGAGATTCCTTCGTTTGGGCCCTGAACCATTTTGGACAACTTGAGGCAATAGAAGACGAACTTTTTTCAACGTCTCGGAATTGCTTAGAAACTCACCCACTCTCCTCATTTCTCGTGAGGATCCCAGAATGCATGAACTTGTTTCGAGATTCCTCCGTTTGGGCCCAGAACCATTTTGGACAACTTGAGGCAGATGAAGACGAACTTTTTTTAACGTCTCGGAATTGCGTGGAAACTCACCCACCCTCCTCATTTCTCTTGAGTATTCCAGAATGCATGAACTTGTTTCGAGATTCCTCCGTTTGGGCCCTGAACCATATGGGACAACTTGAGGCAGAAGAAGACGAACTTTTTTCAACGTCTCGGAATTGCGTGGAAACTCACCCACCCTCCTCATTTCTCGTGAGGAATCCAGAATGCATGAACTTGCTTCGAGATTCCTCCGTTTGGGCCCTGAACCATTTGGGACAACTTAAGGCAGAGGAAGACGAACTTTTTTCAACGTCTCGGAATTGCGTGGAAACTCACCCACCCTCCTCATTTATCGTGAGGATTCCAGAATCCATTAAGTTGTTTCGAGATTCCTCCGTTTGGGCCCAGAACCATTTTGGACAACTTGAGGCAGAGGAAGACGAACTTTTTTCAACGTCTCGGAATTGCGAGGAAACTCACGCACCCTCCTCATTTCTCTTGAGTATTCCAGAATGCATGAACTTGTTTCGAGATTCCTCCGTTTGGGCCCTGAACCATATGGGACAACTTGAGGCAGAGGAAGACGAACTTTTTTCAACGTCTCGGAATTGCGTGGAAACTCACCCACCCTCCTCATTTATCGTGAGGATTCCAGAATGCATTAAGTTGTTTCGAGATTCCTTCGTTTGGGCCCTGAACCATTTTGGACAACTTGAGGCAGTAGAAGACGAACATTTTTCAACGTCTCGGAATTGCGTGGAAACTCATCCACCCTCCTTATTTCTCTTTAGTATTCCAGAATGCATGAACATGTTTCGAGATTCCTCCGTTTGGGCCCTGAACCATTTGGGACAACTTAAGGCAGAGGAAGACGAACTTTTTTCAACGTCTCGGAATTGCATGGAAACTCACCCACCCTCCTCATTTATCGTGAGGATTCCAGAATGCATTAAGTTGTTTCGAGATTCCTTCGTTTGCGCCCTGAACCATTTTGGACAACTTGAGGCTGAAGAAGATGAACTTTTTTCAACATCTCGGAATAGCGTGGAAACTCACCCACCCTCCTCATTTCTCGTGAGGAATCCAGAATGCATGAACTTGTTTCGATATTCCTCCGTTTGGGCCCTGAACCATTTGGGACAACTTGAGGCAGAGGAAGACGAACTTTTTTCAACGTCTCGGAATTGCGTGGAAACTCACCCACCCTCCTCATTTCCCGTAAGGATTCTAGAATGCATGAACTTGTTTCGAGATTCCTCCGTTTGGGCCCTGAACCATTTTGGACAACTTGAGGCAGAAGAAGACGATCTTTTTTGAACGTCTCGGAATTGCGTGTAAACTCACCCACCCTCCTCATTTCTCTTTAGTATTCCAGAATGCATGAACTTGTTTCGAGATTCCTCCGTTTGGGCCCTGAACCATATGGGACAACTTGAGGCAGAAGAAGACGAACTTTTTTCAACGTCTTGGAATTGCGTGGAAACTCACCCACCCTCCTCATTTCTCGTGAGGAATCCAGAGTGCATGAACTTGCTTCGAGATTCCTCCGTTTGGGCCCTGAACCATTTGGGACAACTTAAGGCAGAGGAAGACGAACTTTTTTCAACGTCTCGGAATTGCGTGGAAACTCACCCACCCTCCTCATTTATCGTGAGGATTCCAGAATCCATTAAGTTGTTTCGAGATTCCTTCGTTTGGGCCCTGAACGATTTTGGAAAACTTGAGGCAGTAGAAGACGAACTTTTTTCAACGTCTCGGAATTGCGTGGAAACTCATCCACCCTCCTCATTTCTCTTGAGTATTCCAGAATGCATGAACTTGTTTGGAGATTCCTCCGTTTGGGCCCTGAACCATATGGGACTACTTGAGGCAGAAGAAGACGAACTTTTTTCAACGTCTCGGAATTGCTTGGAAACTCACCCACCCTCCTCATTTGTCGTGACGATCCCAGAATGCATGAACATGTTTCGAGATTCCTCCGTTTGGGCCCAGAACCATTTTGGACAACTTGAGGCAGAGGAAGACGAACTTTTTTCAACGTCTCGGAATTGCGAGGAAACTCACGCACCCTCCTCATTTCTCTTGAGTATTCCAGAATGCATGAACTTGTTTCGAGATTCCTCGGTTTGGGCCCTGAACCATATGGGACAACTTGAGGCAGAGGAAGACGAACTTTTTTCAACGTCTCGGAATTGCGTGGAAACTCACCCACCCTCCTCATTTATCGTGAGGATTCCAGAATGCATTAAGTTGTTTCGAGATTCCTTCGTTTGGGCCCTGAACCATTTTGGACAACTTGAGGCAGTAGAAGACGAACATTTTTCAACGTCTCGGAATTGCGTGGAAACTCATCCACCCTCCTTATTTCTCTTGAGTATTCCAGAATGCATGAACTTGTTTCGAGATTCCTCCGTTTGGGCCCTGAACCATTTGGGACAACTTAAGGCAGAGGAAGACGAACTTTTTTCAACGTCTCGGAATTGCGTGGAAACTCACCCACCCTCCTCATTTATCGTGAGGATTCCAGAATGCATTAAGTTGTTTCGAGATTCCTTCGTTTGGGCCCTGAACCATTTTGGACAACTTGAGGCAGTAGAAGACGAACTTTTTTCAACGTCTCGGAATTGCGTGGAAACACATCCACCCTCCTCATTTCTCTTGAGTATTCCAGAATGCATGAACTTGTTTCGAGATTCCTCCGTTTGGTCCCTGAACCATTTGGGACAACTTAAGGCAGAGGAAGACGAACTTTTTTCAACGTCTCGGAATTGTATCGAAACTCACCCACCCTCCTCATTTATCGTGAGGATTCCAGAATGCATTAAGTTGTTTCGAGATTCCTTCGTTTGGGCCCTGAACCATTTTGGACAACTTGAGGCAGTAGAAGATGAACTTTTATCAACGTCTCGGAATTGCGTGGAAACTCATCCACCCTCCTCATTTCTCTTGAGTATTCCAGAATGCAAGAACTTGTTTCGAGATTCCTCCGTTTGGGCCCTGAACCATTTGGGACAACTTAAGGCAGAGGAAGACGAACTTTTTTCAACGTCTCGGAATTGCATGGAAACTCACCCACCCTCCTCATTTATCGTGAGGATTCCAGAATGCGTTAAGTTGTTTCGAGATTCCTCTGTTTGGGCCCTGAACCATTTTGGACAACTTGAGGCAGTAGAAGACGAACTTTTTTCAACGTCTCGGAATTGCGTGGAAACTCACCCACCCTCCTCATTTCTCTTGAGTATTCCAGAATGCATGAACTTGTTTCGAGATTCCTCTGTTTTGGCCCTGAACCATTTGGGACTACTTGAGGCAGAAGAAGACGAACTTTTTTCAACGTCTCGGAATTGGTTCGAAACTCACCCACTCTCCTCATTTCTCGTGAGGATCCCAGAATGCATGAACTTGTTTCGAGATTCCTCCGTTTGGGCCCAGAACCATTTTGGACAACTTGAGGCAGATGAAGACGAACTTTTTTTAACGTCTCGGAATTGCGTGGAAACTCACCCACCCTCCTCATTTCTCTTGAGTATTCCAGAATGCATGAACTTGTTTCGAGATTCCTCCGTTTGGGCCCTGAACCATATGGGACAACTTGAGGCAGAAGAAGACGAACTTTTTTCAACGTCTCGGAATTGCGTGGAAACTCACCCACCCTCCTCATTTCTCGTGAGGAATCCAGAATGCATGAACTTGCTTCGAGATTCCTCCGTTTGGGCCCTGAACCATTTGGGACAACTTAAGGCAGAGGAAGACGAACTTTTTTCAACGTCTCGGAATTGCGTGGAAACTCACCCACCCTCCTCATTTATCGTGAGGATTCCAGAATCCATTAAGTTGTTTCGAGATTCCTCCGTTTGGGCCCAGAACCATTTTGGACAACTTGAGGCAGAGGAAGACGAACTTTTTTCAACGTCTCGGAATTGCGAGGAAACTCACGCACCCTCCTCATTTCTCTTGAGTATTCCAGAATGCATGAACTTGTTTCGAGATTCCTCCGTTTGGGCCCTGAACCATATGGGACAACTTGAGGCAGAGGAAGACGAACTTTTTTCAACGTCTCGGAATTGCGTGGAAACTCACCCACCCTCCTCATTTATCGTGAGGATTCCAGAATGCATTAAGTTGTTTCGAGATTCCTTCGTTTGGGCCCTGAACCATTTTGGACAACTTGAGGCAGTAGAAGACGAACATTTTTCAACGTCTCGGAATTGCGTGGAAACTCATCCACCCTCCTTATTTCTCTTGAGTATTCCAGAATGCATGAACATGTTTCGAGATTCCTCCGTTTGGGCCCTGAACCATTTGGGACTACTTGAGGCAGAAGAAGACGAACTTTTTTCAACGTCTCGGAATTGGTTCGAAACTCACCCACTCTCCTCATTTCTCGTGAGGATCCCAGAATGCATGAACATGTTTCGAGATTCCTCCGTTTGGGCCCAGAACCATTTTGGACAACTTGAGGCAGATGAAGACGAACTTTTTTCAACGTCTCGGAATTGCGTGGAAACTCACCCACCCTCCTCATTTCTCTTGAGTATTCCAGAATGCATGAACTTGTTTGGAGATTCCTCCGTTTGGGCCCTGAACCATATGGGACTACTTGAGGCAGAAGAAGACGAACTTTTTTCAACGTCTCGGAATTGCGTGGAAACTCACCCACCCTCCTCATTTCCCGTAAGGATTCTAGAATGCATGAACTTGTTTCGAGATTCCTCCGTTTGGGCCCAGAACCATTTTGGACAACTTGAGGCAGACGAAGACGAACTTTTTTCAACGTCTCGGAATTGCGAGGAAACTCACGCACCCTCCTCATTTCTCTTGAGTATTCCAGAATGCATGAACTTGTTTCGAGATTCCTCGGTTTGGGCCCTGAACCATATGGGACAACTTGAGGCAGAGGAAGACGAACTTTTTTCAACGTCTCGGAATTGCGTGGAAACTCACCCACCCTCCTCATTTATCGTGAGGATTCCAGAATGCATTAAGTTGTTTCGAGATTCCTTCGTTTGGGCCCTGAACCATTTTGGACAACTTGAGGCAGTAGAAGACGAACATTTTTCAACGTCTCGGAATTGCGTGGAAACTCATCCACCCTCCTTATTTCTCTTGAGTATTCCAGAATGCATGAACTTGTTTCGAGATTCCTCCGTTTGGGCCCTGAACCATTTGGGACAACTTAAGGCAGAGGAAGACGAACTTTTTTCAACGTCTCGGAATTGCGTGGAAACTCACCCACCCTCCTCATTTATCGTGAGGATTCCAGAATGCATTAAGTTGTTTCGAGATTCCTTCGTTTGGGCCCTGAACCATTTTGGACAACTTGAGGCAGTAGAAGACGAACTTTTTTCAACGTCTCGGAATTGCGTGGAAACACATCCACCCTCCTCATTTCTCTTGAGTATTCCAGAATGCATGAACTTGTTTCGAGATTCCTCCGTTTGGTCCCTGAACCATTTGGGACAACTTAAGGCAGAGGAAGACGAACTTTTTTCAACGTCTCGGAATTGTATCGAAACTCACCCACCCTCCTCATTTATCGTGAGGATTCCAGAATGCATTAAGTTGTTTCGAGATTCCTTCGTTTGGGCCCTGAACCATTTTGGACAACTTGAGGCAGTAGAAGATGAACTTTTATCAACGTCTCGGAATTGCGTGGAAACTCATCCACCCTCCTCATTTCTCTTGAGTATTCCAGAATGCAAGAACTTGTTTCGAGATTCCTCCGTTTGGGCCCTGAACCATTTGGGACAACTTAAGGCAGAGGAAGACGAACTTTTTTCAACGTCTCGGAATTGCATGGAAACTCACCCACCCTCCTCATTTATCGTGAGGATTCCAGAATGCGTTAAGTTGTTTCGAGATTCCTCTGTTTGGGCCCTGAACCATTTTGGACAACTTGAGGCAGTAGAAGACGAACTTTTTTCAACGTCTCGGAATTGCGTGGAAACTCACCCACCCTCCTCATTTCTCTTGAGTATTCCAGAATGCATGAACATGTTTCGAGATTCCTCCGTTTGGGCCCTGAACCATTTGGGACTACTTGAGGCAGAAGAAGACGAACTTTTTTCAACGTCTCGGAATTGGGTCGAAACTCACCCACTCTCCTCATTTCTCGTGAGGATCCCAGAATGCATGAACATGTTTCGAGATTCCTCCGTTTGGGCCCAGAACCATTTTGGACAACTTGAGGCAGATGAAGACGAACTTTTTTCAACGTCTCGGAATTGCGTGGAAACTCACCCACCCTCCTCATTTCTCTTGAGTATTCCAGAATGCATGAACTTGTTTGGAGATTCCTCCGTTTGGGCCCTGAACCATATGGGACTACTTGAGGCAGAAGAAGACGAACTTTTTTCAACGTCTCGGAATTGCGTGGAAACTCACCCACCCTCCTCATTTCCCGTAAGGATTCTAGAATGCATGAACTTGTTTCGAGATTCCTCCGTTTGGGCCCAGAACCATTTTGGACAACTTGAGGCAGAGGAAGACGAACTTTTTTCAACGTCTCGGAATTGCGAGGAAACTCACGCACCCTCCTCATTTCTCTTGAGTATTCCAGAATGCATGAACTTGTTTCGAGATTCCTCGGTTTGGGCCCTGAACCATATGGGACAACTTGAGGCAGAGGAAGACGAACTTTTTTCAACGTCTCGGAATTGCGTGGAAACTCACCCACCCTCCTCATTTATCGTGAGGATTCCAGAATGCATTAAGTTGTTTCGAGATTCCTTCGTTTGGGCCCTGAACCATTTTGGACAACTTGAGGCAGTAGAAGACGAACATTTTTCAACGTCTCGGAATTGCGTGGAAACTCATCCACCCTCCTTATTTCTCTTGAGTATTCCAGAATGCATGAACTTGTTTCGAGATTCCTCCGTTTGGGCCCTGAACCATTTGGGACAACTTAAGGCAGAGGAAGACGAACTTTTTTCAACGTCTCGGAATTGTATCGAAACTCACCCACCCTCCTCATTTATCGTGAGGATTCCAGAATGCATTAAGTTGTTTCGAGATTCCTTCGTTTGGGCCCTGAACCATTTTGGACAACTTGAGGCAGTAGAAGATGAACTTTTATCAACGTCTCGGAATTGCGTGGAAACTCATCCACCCTCCTCATTTCTCTTGAGTATTCCAGAATGCAAGAACTTGTTTCGAGATTCCTCCGTTTGGGCCCTGAACCATTTGGGACAACTTAAGGCAGAGGAAGACGAACTTTTTTCAACGTCTCGGAATTGCATGGAAACTCACCCACCCTCCTCATTTATCGTGAGGATTCCAGAATGCGTTAAGTTGTTTCGAGATTCCTCTGTTTGGGCCCTGAACCATTTTGGACAACTTGAGGCAGTAGAAGACGAACTTTTTTCAACGTCTCGGAATTGCGTGGAAACTCACCCACCCTCCTCATTTCTCTTGAGTATTCCAGAATGCATGAACTTGTTTCGAGATTCCTCTGTTTTGGCCCTGAACCATTTGGGACTACTTGAGGCAGAAGAAGACGAACTTTTTTCAACGTCTCGGAATTGGTTCGAAACTCACCCACTCTCCTCATTTCTCGTGAGGATCCCAGAATGCATGAACATGTTTCGAGATTCCTCCGTTTGGGCCCAGAACCATTTTGGACAACTTGAGGCAGATGAAGATGAACTTTTTTCAACGTCTCGGAATTGTGTGGAAACTCACCCACCCTCCTCATTTCTCTTGAGTATTCCAGAATGCATGAACTTGTTTGGAGATTCCTCCGTTTGGGCCCTGAACCATATGGGACTACTTGAGGCAGAAGAAGACGAACTTTTTTCAACGTCTCGGAATTGCTTGGAAACTCACCCACCCTCCTCATTTCTCGTGACGATCCCAGAATGCATGAACATGTTTCGAGATTCCTCCGTTTGGGCCCAGAACCATTTTGGACAACTTGAGGTAGAGGAAGACGAACTTTTTTCAACATCTCGGAATTGCGTGGAAACTCAACCACCCTCCTCATTTCTCTTGAGTATTCCAGAATGCATGAACTTGTTTCGAGATTCCTCCGTTTGGGCCCTGAACCATTTGGGACAACTTGAGCCAGAAGAAGACGAACTTTTTTCAACGTCTTGGAATTTCGTAAAAACTCACCCACCCTCCTCATTTCTCTTGAGTATTCCAGAATGCATGAACTTATTTCGAGATTCCTCTGTTTGGGCCCTGAACCATTTGGGACTACTTGAGGCCGAAGAAGACGAACTTTTTTCAACGTCTCGGAATTGCTTGGAAACTCACCCACCCTCCTCCTTTCTCGTCACGATCCCAGAATGCATGAACATGTTTCGAGATTCCTTTGTTTGGGCCCAGAACCATTTTGGACAACTTAAGGCAGATGAAGACGAACTTTTTTCAACGTCTCGGAATTGCGTGGAAACTCAGCCACCCTCCTCATTTCTCTTGAGTATTCCAGAATGCATGAATTTGTTTCGAGATTCCTCCGTTTGGGCCCTGAACCATTTTGCACAACTTGAGGCAGTAGAAGATGAACTTTTATCAACGTCTCGGAATTGCGAGGAAACTCGTCCACCCTCCTCATTTCTCTTGAGTATTCCAGAATGCATGAACTTGTTTCGAGATTCCTCCGTTTGGGCCCTGAACCATTTGGGACAACTTAAGGCAGAGGAAGACGAACTTTTTTCAACGTCTCGGAATTGCGTGGAAACTCACCCACCCTCCTCATTTATCGTGAGGATTCGAGAATCCATTAAGTTGTTTCGAGATTCCTTCGTTTGGGCCCTGAACGATTTTGGAAAACTTGAGGCAGTAGAAGACGAACTTTTTTCAACGTCTCGGAATTGCGTGGAAACTCATCCACCCTCCTCATTTCTCTTGAGTATTCCAGAATGCATGAACTTGTTTGGAGATTCCTCCGTTTGGGCCCTGAACCATATGGGACTACTTGAGGCAGAAGAAGACGAACTTTTTTCAACGTCTCGGAATTGGTTCGAAACTCACCCACTCTCCTCATTTCTCGTGAGGATCCCAGAATGCATGAACATGTTTCGAGATTCCTCCGTTTGGGCCCAGAACCATTTTGGACAACTTGAGGCAGATGAAGACGAACTTTTTTCAACGTCTCGGAATTGCGTGGAAACTCACCCACCCTCCTCATTTCTCTTGAGTATTCCAGAATGCATGAACTTGTTTCGAGATTCCTCCGTTTGGGCCCTGAACCATATGGGACTACTTGAGGCAGAAGAAGACGAACTTTTTTCAACGTCTCGGAATTGCTTGGAAACTCACCCACCCTCCTCCTTTCTCGTCACGATCCCAGAATGCATGAACATGTTTCGAGATTCCTTTGTTTGGGCCCAGAACCATTTTGGACAACTTAAGGCAGATGAAGACGAACTTTTTTCAACGTCTCGGAATTGCGTGGAAACTCAGCCACCCTCCTCATTTCTCTTGAGTATTCCAGAATGCATGAATTTGTTTCGAGATTCCTCCGTTTGGGCCCTGAACCATTTGGGACAACTTGAGCCAGAAGAAGACGAACTTTTTTCAACGTCTTGGAATTTCGTAAAAACTCACCCACCCTCCTCATTTCTCTTGAGTATTCCAGAATGCATGAACTTGTTTGGAGATTCCTCCGTTTGGGCCCTGAACCATATGGGACTACTTGAGGCAGAAGAAGACGAACTTTTTTCAACGTCTCGGAATTGCTTGGAAACTCACCCACCCTCCTCATTTCTCGTGACGATCCCAGAATGCATGAACATGTTTCGAGATTCCTCCGTTTGGGCCCAGAACCATTTTGGACAACTTGAGGTAGAGGAAGACGAACATTTTTCAACGTCTCGGAATTGCGTGGAAACTCATCCACCCTCCTTATTTCTCTTGAGTATTCCAGAATGCATGAACTTGTTTCGAGATTCCTCCGTTTGGGCCCTGAACCATTTGGGACAACTTAAGGCAGAGGAAGACGAACTTTTTTCAACGTCTTGGAATTTCGTAAAAACTCACCCACCCTCCTCATTTCTCTTGAGTATTCCAGAATGCATGAACTTGTTTGGAGATTCCTCCGTTTGGGCCCTGAACCATATGGGACTACTTGAGGCAGAAGAAGACGAACTTTTTTCAACGTCTCGGAATTGCTTGGAAACTCACCCACCCTCCTCATTTCTCGTGACGATCCCAGAATGCATGAACATGTTTCGAGATTCCTCCGTTTGGGCCCAGAACCATTTTGGACAACTTGAGGTAGAGGAAGACGAACATTTTTCAACGTCTCGGAATTGCGTGGAAACTCATCCACCCTCCTCATTTATCGTGAGGATTCCAGAATGCATTAAGTTGTTTCGAGATTCCTTCGTTTGGGCCCTGAACCATTTTGGACAACTTGAGGCAGTAGAAGACGAACTTTTTTCAACGTCTCGGAATTGCGTGGAAACACATCCACCCTCCTCATTTCTCTTGAGTATTCCAGAATGCATGAACTTGTTTCGAGATTCCTCCGTTTGGTCCCTGAACCATTTGGGACAACTTAAGGCAGAGGAAGACGAACTTTTTTCAACGTCTCGGAATTGTATCGAAACTCACCCACCCTCCTCATTTATCGTGAGGATTCCAGAATGCATTAAGTTGTTTCGAGATTCCTTCGTTTGGGCCCTGAACCATTTTGGACAACTTGAGGCAGTAGAAGATGAACTTTTATCAACGTCTCGGAATTGCGTGGAAACTCATCCACCCTCCTCATTTCTCTTGAGTATTCCAGAATGCAAGAACTTGTTTCGAGATTCCTCCGTTTGGGCCCTGAACCATTTGGGACAACTTAAGGCAGAGGAAGACGAACTTTTTTCAACGTCTCGGAATTGCTTGGAAACTCACCCACCCTCCTCATTTATCGTGAGGATTCCAGAATGCGTTAAGTTGTTTCGAGATTCCTCTGTTTGGGCCCTGAACCATTTTGGACAACTTGAGACAGTAGAAGACGAACTTTTTTCAACGTCTCGGAATTGCGTGGAAACTCACCCACCCTCCTCATTTCTCTTGAGTATTCCAGAATGCATGAACTTGTTTCGAGATTCCTCTGTTTTGGCCCTGAACCATTTGGGACTACTTGAGGCAGAAGAAGACGAACTTTTTTCAACGTCTCGGAATTGGTTCGAAACTCACCCACTCTCCTCATTTCTCGTGAGGATCCCAGAATGCATGAACATGTTTCGAGATTCCTCCGTTTGGGCCCAGAACCATTTTGGACAACTTGAGGCAGATGAAGATGAACTTTTTTCAACGTCTCGGAATTGTGTGGAAACTCACCCACCCTCCTCATTTCTCTTGAGTATTCCAGAATGCATGAACTTGTTTGGAGATTCCTCCGTTTGGGCCCTGAACCATATGGGACTACTTGAGGCAGAAGAAGACGAACTTTTTTCAACGTCTCGGAATTGCTTGGAAACTCACCCACCCTCCTCATTTCTCGTGACGATCCCAGAATGCATGAACATGTTTCGAGATTCCTCCGTTTGGGCCCAGAACCATTTTGGACAACTTGAGGTAGAGGAAGACGAACTTTTTTCAACATCTCGGAATTGCGTGGAAACTCAACCACCCTCCTCATTTCTCTTGAGTATTCCAGAATGCATGAACTTGTTTCGAGATTCCTCCGTTTGGGCCCTGAACCATTTGGGACAACTTGAGCCAGAAGAAGACGAACTTTTTTCAACGTCTTGGAATTTCGTAAAAACTCACCCACCCTCCTCATTTCTCTTGAGTATTCCAGAATGCATGAACTTATTTCGAGATTCCTCTGTTTGGGCCCTGAACCATTTGGGACTACTTGAGGCCGAAGAAGACGAACTTTTTTCAACGTCTCGGAATTGCTTGGAAACTCACCCACCCTCCTCCTTTCTCGTCACGATCCCAGAATGCATGAACATGTTTCGAGATTCCTCTGTTTGGGCCCTGAACCATTTTGGACAACTTGAGGCAGTAGAAGACGAACTTTTTTCAACGTCTCGGAATTGCGTGGAAACTCACCCACCCTCCTCATTTCTCTTGAGTATTCCAGAATGCATGAACATGTTTCGAGATTCCTCCGTTTGGGCCCTGAACCATTTGGGACTACTTGAGGCAGAAGAAGACGAACTTTTTTCAACGTCTCGGAATTGGGTCGAAACTCACCCACTCTCCTCATTTCTCGTGACGATCCCAGAATGCATGAACATGTTTCGAGATTCCTCCGTTTGGGCCCAGAACCATTTTGGACAACTTGAGGTAGAGGAAGACGAACTTTTTTCAACATCTCGGAATTGCGTGGAAACTCAACCACCCTCCTCATTTCTCTTGAGTATTCCAGAATGCATGAACTTGTTTCGAGATTCCTCCGTTTGGGCCCTGAACCATTTGGGACAACTTGAGCCAGAAGAAGACGAACTTTTTTCAACGTCTTGGAATTTCGTAAAAACTCACCCACCCTCCTCATTTCTCTTGAGTATTCCAGAATGCATGAACTTATTTCGAGATTCCTCTGTTTGGGCCCTGAACCATTTGGGACTACTTGAGGCCGAAGAAGACGAACTTTTTTCAACGTCTCGGAATTGCTTGGAAACTCACCCACCCTCCTCCTTTCTCGTCACGATCCCAGAATGCATGAACATGTTTCGAGATTCCTTTGTTTGGGCCCAGAACCATTTTGGACAACTTAAGGCAGATGAAGACGAACTTTTTTCAACGTCTCGGAATTGCTTGGAAACTCACCCACCCTCCTCCTTTCTCGTCACGATCCCAGAATGCATGAACATGTTTCGAGATTCCTTTGTTTGGGCCCAGAACCATTTTGGACAACTTAAGGCAGATGAAGACGAACTTTTTTCAACGTCTCGGAATTGCGTGGAAACTCAGCCACCCTCCTCATTTCTCTTGAGTATTCCAGAATGCATGAATTTGTTTCGAGATTCCTCCGTTTGGGCCCTGAACCATTTTGCACAACTTGAGGCAGTAGAAGATGAACTTTTATCAACGTCTCGGAATTGCGAGGAAACTCGTCCACCCTCCTCATTTCTCTTGAGTATTCCAGAATGCATGAACTTGTTTCGAGATTCCTCCGTTTGGGCCCTGAACCATTTGGGACAACTTAAGGCAGAGGAAGACGAACTTTTTTCAACGTCTCGGAATTGCGTGGAAACTCACCCACCCTCCTCATTTATCGTGAGGATTCGAGAATCCATTAAGTTGTTTCGAGATTCCTTCGTTTGGGCCCTGAACGATTTTGGAAAACTTGAGGCAGTAGAAGACGAACTTTTTTCAACGTCTCGGAATTGCGTGGAAACTCATCCACCCTCCTCATTTCTCTTGAGTATTCCAGAATGCATGAACTTGTTTGGAGATTCCTCCGTTTGGGCCCTGAACCATATGGGACTACTTGAGGCAGAAGAAGACGAACTTTTTTCAACGTCTCGGAATTGGTTCGAAACTCACCCACTCTCCTCATTTCTCGTGAGGATCCCAGAATGCATGAACATGTTTCGAGATTCCTCCGTTTGGGCCCAGAACCATTTTGGACAACTTGAGGCAGATGAAGACGAACTTTTTTCAACGTCTCGGAATTGCGTGGAAACTCACCCACCCTCCTCATTTCTCTTGAGTATTCCAGAATGCATGAACTTGTTTCGAGATTCCTCCGTTTGGGCCCTGAACCATATGGGACTACTTGAGGCAGAAGAAGACGAACTTTTTTCAACGTCTCGGAATTGCTTGGAAACTCACCCACCCTCCTCCTTTCTCGTCACGATCCCAGAATGCATGAACATGTTTCGAGATTCCTTTGTTTGGGCCCAGAACCATTTTGGACAACTTAAGGCAGATGAAGACGAACTTTTTTCAACGTCTCGGAATTGCGTGGAAACTCAGCCACCCTCCTCATTTCTCTTGAGTATTCCAGAATGCATGAATTTGTTTCGAGATTCCTCCGTTTGGGCCCTGAACCATTTGGGACAACTTGAGCCAGAAGAAGACGAACTTTTTTCAACGTCTTGGAATTTCGTAAAAACTCACCCACCCTCCTCATTTCTCTTGAGTATTCCAGAATGCATGAACTTGTTTGGAGATTCCTCCGTTTGGGCCCTGAACCATATGGGACTACTTGAGGCAGAAGAAGACGAACTTTTTTCAACGTCTCGGAATTGCTTGGAAACTCACCCACCCTCCTCATTTCTCGTGACGATCCCAGAATGCATGAACATGTTTCGAGATTCCTCCGTTTGGGCCCAGAACCATTTTGGACAACTTGAGGTAGAGGAAGACGAACATTTTTCAACGTCTCGGAATTGCGTGGAAACTCATCCACCCTCCTTATTTCTCTTGAGTATTCCAGAATGCATGAACTTGTTTCGAGATTCCTCCGTTTGGGCCCTGAACCATTTGGGACAACTTAAGGCAGAGGAAGACGAACTTTTTTCAACGTCTTGGAATTTCGTAAAAACTCACCCACCCTCCTCATTTCTCTTGAGTATTCCAGAATGCATGAACTTGTTTGGAGATTCCTCCGTTTGGGCCCTGAACCATATGGGACTACTTGAGGCAGAAGAAGACGAACTTTTTTCAACGTCTCGGAATTGCTTGGAAACTCACCCACCCTCCTCATTTCTCGTGACGATCCCAGAATGCATGAACATGTTTCGAGATTCCTCCGTTTGGGCCCAGAACCATTTTGGACAACTTGAGGTAGAGGAAGACGAACATTTTTCAACGTCTCGGAATTGCGTGGAAACTCATCCACCCTCCTCATTTATCGTGAGGATTCCAGAATGCATTAAGTTGTTTCGAGATTCCTTCGTTTGGGCCCTGAACCATTTTGGACAACTTGAGGCAGTAGAAGACGAACTTTTTTCAACGTCTCGGAATTGCGTGGAAACACATCCACCCTCCTCATTTCTCTTGAGTATTCCAGAATGCATGAACTTGTTTCGAGATTCCTCCGTTTGGTCCCTGAACCATTTGGGACAACTTAAGGCAGAGGAAGACGAACTTTTTTCAACGTCTCGGAATTGTATCGAAACTCACCCACCCTCCTCATTTATCGTGAGGATTCCAGAATGCATTAAGTTGTTTCGAGATTCCTTCGTTTGGGCCCTGAACCATTTTGGACAACTTGAGGCAGTAGAAGATGAACTTTTATCAACGTCTCGGAATTGCGTGGAAACTCATCCACCCTCCTCATTTCTCTTGAGTATTCCAGAATGCAAGAACTTGTTTCGAGATTCCTCCGTTTGGGCCCTGAACCATTTGGGACAACTTAAGGCAGAGGAAGACGAACTTTTTTCAACGTCTCGGAATTGCTTGGAAACTCACCCACCCTCCTCATTTATCGTGAGGATTCCAGAATGCGTTAAGTTGTTTCGAGATTCCTCTGTTTGGGCCCTGAACCATTTTGGACAACTTGAGACAGTAGAAGACGAACTTTTTTCAACGTCTCGGAATTGCGTGGAAACTCACCCACCCTCCTCATTTCTCTTGAGTATTCCAGAATGCATGAACTTGTTTCGAGATTCCTCTGTTTTGGCCCTGAACCATTTGGGACTACTTGAGGCAGAAGAAGACGAACTTTTTTCAACGTCTCGGAATTGGTTCGAAACTCACCCACTCTCCTCATTTCTCGTGAGGATCCCAGAATGCATGAACATGTTTCGAGATTCCTCCGTTTGGGCCCAGAACCATTTTGGACAACTTGAGGCAGATGAAGATGAACTTTTTTCAACGTCTCGGAATTGTGTGGAAACTCACCCACCCTCCTCATTTCTCTTGAGTATTCCAGAATGCATGAACTTGTTTGGAGATTCCTCCGTTTGGGCCCTGAACCATATGGGACTACTTGAGGCAGAAGAAGACGAACTTTTTTCAACGTCTCGGAATTGCTTGGAAACTCACCCACCCTCCTCATTTCTCGTGACGATCCCAGAATGCATGAACATGTTTCGAGATTCCTCCGTTTGGGCCCAGAACCATTTTGGACAACTTGAGGTAGAGGAAGACGAACTTTTTTCAACATCTCGGAATTGCGTGGAAACTCAACCACCCTCCTCATTTCTCTTGAGTATTCCAGAATGCATGAACTTGTTTCGAGATTCCTCCGTTTGGGCCCTGAACCATTTGGGACAACTTGAGCCAGAAGAAGACGAACTTTTTTCAACGTCTTGGAATTTCGTAAAAACTCACCCACCCTCCTCATTTCTCTTGAGTATTCCAGAATGCATGAACTTATTTCGAGATTCCTCTGTTTGGGCCCTGAACCATTTGGGACTACTTGAGGCCGAAGAAGACGAACTTTTTTCAACGTCTCGGAATTGCTTGGAAACTCACCCACCCTCCTCCTTTCTCGTCACGATCCCAGAATGCATGAACATGTTTCGAGATTCCTCTGTTTGGGCCCTGAACCATTTTGGACAACTTGAGGCAGTAGAAGACGAACTTTTTTCAACGTCTCGGAATTGCGTGGAAACTCACCCACCCTCCTCATTTCTCTTGAGTATTCCAGAATGCATGAACATGTTTCGAGATTCCTCCGTTTGGGCCCTGAACCATTTGGGACTACTTGAGGCAGAAGAAGACGAACTTTTTTCAACGTCTCGGAATTGGGTCGAAACTCACCCACTCTCCTCATTTCTCGTGACGATCCCAGAATGCATGAACATGTTTCGAGATTCCTCCGTTTGGGCCCAGAACCATTTTGGACAACTTGAGGTAGAGGAAGACGAACTTTTTTCAACATCTCGGAATTGCGTGGAAACTCAACCACCCTCCTCATTTCTCTTGAGTATTCCAGAATGCATGAACTTGTTTCGAGATTCCTCCGTTTGGGCCCTGAACCATTTGGGACAACTTGAGCCAGAAGAAGACGAACTTTTTTCAACGTCTTGGAATTTCGTAAAAACTCACCCACCCTCCTCATTTCTCTTGAGTATTCCAGAATGCATGAACTTATTTCGAGATTCCTCTGTTTGGGCCCTGAACCATTTGGGACTACTTGAGGCCGAAGAAGACGAACTTTTTTCAACGTCTCGGAATTGCTTGGAAACTCACCCACCCTCCTCCTTTCTCGTCACGATCCCAGAATGCATGAACATGTTTCGAGATTCCTTTGTTTGGGCCCAGAACCATTTTGGACAACTTAAGGCAGATGAAGACGAACTTTTTTCAACGTCTCGGAATTGCGTGGAAACTCAGCCACCCTCCTCATTTCTCTTGAGTATTCCAGAATGCATGAATTTGTTTCGAGATTCCTCCGTTTGGGCCCTGAACCATTTTGGACAACTTGAGGCAGTAGAAGATGAACTTTTATCAACGTCTCGGAATTGCGAGGAAACTCGTCCACCCTCCTCATTTCTCTTGAGTATTCCAGAATGCATGAACTTGTTTCGAGATTCCTCCGTTTGGGCCCTGAACCATTTGGGACAACTTAAGGCAGAGGAAGACGAACTTTTTTCAACGTCTCAGAATTGCGTGGAAACTCACCCACCCTCCTCATTTATCGTGAGGATTCGAGAATCCATTAAGTTGTTTCGAGATTCCTTCGTTTGGGCCCTGAACGATTTTGGAAAACTTGAGGCAGTAGAAGACGAACTTTTTTCAACGTCTCGGAATTGCGTGGAAACTCATCCACCCTCCTCATTTCTCTTGAGTATTCCAGAATGCATGAACTTGTTTGGAGATTCCTCCGTTTGGGCCCTGAACCATATGGGACTACTTGAGGCAGAAGAAGACGAACTTTTTTCAACGTCTCGGAATTGGTTCGAAACTCACCCACTCTCCTCATTTCTCGTGAGGATCCCAGAATGCATGAACATGTTTCGAGATTCCTCCGTTTGGGCCCAGAACCATTTTGGACAACTTGAGGCAGATGAAGACGAACTTTTTTCAACGTCTCGGAATTGCGTGGAAACTCACCCACCCTCCTCATTTCTCTTGAGTATTCCAGAATGCATGAACTTGTTTGGAGATTCCTCCGTTTGGGCCCTGAACCATATGGGACTACTTGAGGCAGAAGAAGACGAACTTTTTTCAACGTCTCGGAATTGCTTGGAAACTCACCCACCCTCCTCATTTCTCGTGACGATCCCAGAATGCATGAACATGTTTCGAGATTCCTCCGTTTGGGCCCAGAACCATTTTGGACAACTTGAGGTAGAGGAAGACGAACTTTTTTCAACATCTCGGAATTGCGTGGAAACTCAACCACCCTCCTCATTTCTCTTGAGTATTCCAGAATGCATGAACTTGTTTCGAGATTCCTCCGTTTGGGCCCTGAACCATTTGGGACAACTTGAGCCAGAAGAAGACGAACTTTTTTCAACGTCTTGGAATTTCGTAAAAACTCACCCACCCTCCTCATTTCTCTTGAGTATTCCAGAATGCATGAACTTATTTCGAGATTCCTCTGTTTGGGCCCTGAACCATTTGGGACTACTTGAGGCCGAAGAAGACGAACTTTTTTCAACGTCTCGGAATTGCTTGGAAACTCACCCACCCTCCTCCTTTCTCGTCACGATCCCAGAATGCATGAACATGTTTCGAGATTCCTTTGTTTGGGCCCAGAACCATTTTGGACAACTTAAGGCAGATGAAGACGAACTTTTTTCAACGTCTCGGAATTGCGTGGAAACTCAGCCACCCTCCTCATTTCTCTTGAGTATTCCAGAATGCATGAATTTGTTTCGAGATTCCTCCGTTTGGGCCCTGAACCATTTTGGACAACTTGAGGCAGTAGAAGATGAACTTTTATCAACGTCTCGGAATTGCGAGGAAACTCGTCCACCCTCCTCATTTCTCTTGAGTATTCCAGAATGCATGAACTTGTTTCGAGATTCCTCCGTTTGGGCCCTGAACCATTTGGGACAACTTCAGGCAGAGGAAGACGAACTTTTTTCAACGTCTCGGAATTGCGTGGAAACTCACCCACCCTCCTCATTTATCGTGAGGATTCGAGAATCCATTAAGTTGTTTCGAGATTCCTTCGTTTGGGCCCTGAACGATTTTGGAAAACTTGAGGCAGTAGAAGACGAACTTTTTTCAACGTCTCGGAATTGCGTGGAAACTCATCCACCCTCCTCATTTCTCTTGAGTATTCCAGAATGCATGAACTTGTTTGGAGATTCCTCCGTTTGGGCCCTGAACCATATGGGACTACTTGAGGCAGAAGAAGACGAACTTTTTTCAACGTCTCGGAATTGGTTCGAAACTCACCCACTCTCCTCATTTCTCGTGAGGATCCCAGAATGCATGAACATGTTTCGAGATTCCTCCGTTTGGGCCCAGAACCATTTTGGACAACTTGAGGCAGATGAAGACGAACTTTTTTCAACGTCTCGGAATTGCGTGGAAACTCACCCACCCTCCTCATTTCTCTTGAGTATTCCAGAATGCATGAACTTGTTTGGAGATTCCTCCGTTTGGGCCCTGAACCATATGGGACTACTTGAGGCAGAAGAAGACGAACTTTTTTCAACGTCTCGGAATTGCTTGGAAACTCACCCACCCTCCTCATTTCTCGTGACGATCCCAGAATGCATGAACATGTTTCGAGATTCCTCCGTTTGGCCCCAGAACCATTTTGGACAACTTGAGGCAGAGGAAGACGAACTTTTTTCAACGTCTCGGAATTGCGTGGAAACTCACCCACCCTCCTCATTTCTCGCGAGAAATCCAGAATGCATGAACTTGCTTCGAGATTCCTCCGTTTGGGCCCTGAACCATTTGGGACAACTTAAGGCAGAGGAAGACGAACTTTTTTCAACGTCTCGGAATTGCGTGGAAACTCACCCACCCTCCTCATTTATCGTGAGGATTCCAGAATGCATTAAGTTGTTTCGAGATTCCTTCGTTTGGGCCTTGAACGATTTTGGAAAACTTGAGGCAGGAGAAGACGAACTTTTTTCAACGTCTCGGAATTGCGTGGAAACCCATCCACCCTCCTCATTTCTCTTGAGTATTCCAGAATGCATGAACTTGTTTGGTGATTCCTCCGTTTGGGCCCTGAACCATATGGGACTACTTGAGGCAGAAGAAGACGAACTTTTTTCAACTTCTCGGAATTGCTTGGAAACTCACCCACCCTCCTCATTTCTCGTGACGATCCCAGAATGCATGAACATGTTTCGAGATTCCTCCGTTTGGGCCCAGAACCATTTTGGACAACTTGAGGCAGAGGAAGACGAACTTTTTTCAACGTCTCCGAATTGCGTGGAAACTCACCCACCCTCCTCATTTCTCTTGAGTATTCCAGAATGCATGAACTTGTTTCGAGATTCCTCCGTTTGGGCCCTGAACCATATGGGACAACTTAAGGCAGAGGAAGACGAACTTTTTTCAACGTCTCAGAATTGCGTGGAAACTCATCCACCCTCCTCATTTCTCTTGAGTATTCCAGAATGCATGAACTTGTTCCGAGACTCCTCCGTTTGGGCCCTGAACCATATGGGCCAACTTGAGGCAGAAGAAGATGGACTTTTTCAACGTCTGGGAATTGCGTAGAAACTCACCCACCCTCCTCATTTCTCTTGAGTATTCCAGAATGCATGAACTTATTTCGAGATTCCTCTGTTTGGGCCCTGAACCATTTGGGACTACTTGAGGCCGAAGAAGACGAACTTTTTTCAACGTCTCGGAATTGCTTGGAAACTCACCCACCCTCCTCCTTTCTCGTCACGATCCCAGAATGCATGAACATGTTTCGAGATTCCTCCGTTTGGGCCCAGAACCATTTTGGACAACTTAAGGCAGATGAAGACGAACTTTTTTCAACGTCTCGGAATTGCGTGGAAACTCAGCCACCCTCCTCATTTCTCTTGAGTATTCCAGAATGCATGAACTTGTTTCGAGATTCCTCCGTTTGGGCCCTGAACCATTTTGGACAACTTGAGGCAGTAGAAGATGAACTTTTATCAACGTCTCGGAATTGCGTGGAAACTCGTCCACCCTCCTCATTTCTCTTGAGTATTCCAGAATGCATGAACTTGTTTCGAGATTCCTCCGTTTGGGCCCTGAACCATTTGGGACAACTTCAGTCAGAGGAAGACGAACTTTTTTCAACGTCTCGGAATTGCGTGGAAACTCACCCACCCTCCTCATTTATCGTGAGGATTCGAGAATCCATTAAGTTGTTTCGAGATTCCTTCGTTTGGGCCCTGAACGATTTTGGAAAACTTGAGGCAGTAGAAGACGAACTTTTTTCAACGTCTCGGAATTGCGTGGAAACTCATCCACCCTCCTCATTTCTCTTGAGTATTCCAGAATGCATGAACTTGTTTGGAGATTCCTCCGTTTGGGCCCTGAACCATATGGGACTACTTGAGGCAGAAGAAGACGAACTTTTTTCAACGTCTCGGAATTGGTTCGAAACTCACCCACTCTCCTCATTTCTCGTGAGGATCCCAGAATGCATGAACATGTTTCGAGATTCCTCCGTTTGGGCCCAGAACCATTTTGGACAACTTGAGGCAGATGAAGACGAACTTTTTTCAACGTCTCGGAATTGCGTGGAAACTCACCCACCCTCCTCATTTCTCTTGAGTATTCCAGAATGCATGAACTTGTTTGGAGATTCCTCCGTTTGGGCCCTGAACCATATGGGACTACTTGAGGCAGAAGAAGACGAACTTTTTTCAACGTCTCGGAATTGCTTGGAAACTCACCCACCCTCCTCATTTCTCGTGACGATCCCAGAATGCATGAACATGTTTCGAGATTCCTCCGTTTGGCCCCAGAACCATTTTGGACAACTTGAGGCAGAGGAAGACGAACTTTTTTCAACGTCTCGGAATTGCGTGGAAACTCACCCACCCTCCTCATTTCTCGCGAGGAATCCAGAATGCATGAACTTGCTTCGAGATTCCTCCGTTTGGGCCCTGAACCATTTGGGACAACTTAAGGCAGAGGAAGACGAACTTTTTTCAACGTCTCGGAATTGCGTGGAAACTCACCCACCCTCCTCATTTATCGTGAGGATTCCAGAATGTATTAAGTTGTTTCGAGATTCCTTCGTTTGGGCCTTGAACGATTTTGGAAAACTTGAGGCAGGAGAAGACGAACTTTTTTCAACGTCTCGGAATTGCGTGGAAACCCATCCACCCTCCTCATTTCTCTTGAGTATTCCAGAATGCATGAACTTGTTTGGTGATTCCTCCGTTTGGGCCCTGAACCATATGGGACTACTTGAGGCAGAAGAAGACGAACTTTTTTCAACTTCTCGGAATTGCTTGGAAACTCACCCACCCTCCTCATTTCTCGTGACGATCCCAGAATGCATGAACATGTTTCGAGATTCCTCCGTTTGGGCCCAGAACCATTTTGGACAACTTGAGGCAGAGGAAGACGAACTTTTTTCAACGTCTCCGAATTGCGTGGAAACTCACCCACCCTCCTCATTTCTCTTGAGTATTCCAGAATGCATGAACTTGTTTCGAGATTCCTCCGTTTGGGCCCTGAACCATATGGGACAACTTAAGGCAGAGGAAGACGAACTTTTTTCAACGTCTCAGAATTGCGTGGAAACTCATCCACCCTCCTCATTTCTCTTGAGTATTCCAGAATGCATGAACTTGTTCCGAGATTCCTCCGTTTGGGCCCTGAACCATATGGGCCAACTTGAGGCAGAAGAAGATGGACTTTTTCAACGTCTGGGAATTGCGTAGAAACTCACCCACCCTCCTCATTTCTCTTGAGTATTCCAGAATGCATGAACTTATTTCGAGATTCCTCTGTTTGGGCCCTGAACCATTTGGGACTACTTGAGGCCGAAGAAGACGAACTTTTTTCAACGTCTCGGAATTGCTTGGAAACTCACCCACCCTCCTCCTTTCTCGTCACGATCCCAGAATGCATGAACATGTTTCGAGATTCCTCCGTTTGGGCCCAGAACCATTTTGGACAACTTAAGGCAGATGAAGACGAACTTTTTTCAACGTCTCGGAATTGCGTGGAAACTCAGCCACCCTCCTCATTTCTCTTGAGTATTCCAGAATGCATGAACTTGTTTCGAGATTCCTCCGTTTGGGCCCTGAACCATTTTGGACAACTTGAGGCAGTAGAAGATGAACTTTTATCAACGTCTCGGAATTGCGTGGAAACTCGTCCACCCTCCTCATTTCTCTTGAGTATTCCAGAATGCATGAACTTGTTTCGAGATTCCTCCGTTTGGGCCCTGAACCATTTGGGACAACTTCAGGCAGAGGAAGACGAACTTTTTTCAACGTCTCGGAATTGCGTGGAAACTCACCCACCCTCCTCATTTATCGTGAGGATTCGAGAATCCATTAAGTTGTTTCGAGATTCCTTCGTTTGGGCCCTGAACGATTTTGGAAAACTTGAGGCAGTAGAAGACGAACTTTTTTCAACGTCTCGGAATTGCGTGGAAACTCATCCACCCTCCTCATTTCTCTTGAGTATTCCAGAATGCATGAACTTGTTTGGAGATTCCTCCGTTTGGGCCCTGAACCATATGGGACTACTTGAGGCAGAAGAAGACGAACTTTTTTCAACGTCTCGGAATTGGTTCGAAACTCACCCACTCTCCTCATTTCTCGTGAGGATCCCAGAATGCATGAACATGTTTCGAGATTCCTCCGTTTGGGCCCAGAACCATTTTGGACAACTTGAGGCAGATGAAGACGAACTTTTTTCAACGTCTCGGAATTGCGTGGAAACTCACCCACCCTCCTCATTTCTCTTGAGTATTCAAGAATGCATGAACTTGTTTCGAGATTCCTCCGTTTGGGCCCTGAACCATATGGGACAACTTGAGGCAGAAGAAGACGAACTTTTTTCAACGTCTCGGAATTGCGTGGAAACTCACCCACCCTCCTCATTTCTCGTGAGGAGTCTAGATTGCATGAACTTGCTTCGAGATTCCTCCGTTTGGGCCCTGAACCATTTGGGACAACTTAAGGCAGAGGAAGACGAACTTTTTTCAACGTCTCGGAATTGCGTGGAAACTCACCCACCCTCCTCATTTATCGTGAGGATTCCAGAATCCATTAAGTTGTTTCGAGATTCCTTCGTTTGGGCCCTGAACGATTTTGGAAAACTTGAGGCAGGAGAACATGAACTTTTTTCAACGTCTCGGAATTGCGTGGAAACCCATCCACCCTCCTCATTTCTCTTGAGTATTCCAGAATGCATGAACTTGTTTGGTGATTCCTCCGTTTGGGCCCTGAACCATATGGGACTACTTGAGGCAGAAGAAGACGAACTTTTTTCAACGTCTCGGAATTGCTTGGAAACTCACCCACCCTCCTCATTTCTCGTGACGATCCCAGAATGCATGAACATGTTTCGAGATTCCTCCGTTTGGGCCCAGAACCATTTTGGACAACTTGAGGCAGAGGAAGACGAACTTTTTTCAACGTCTCCGAATTGCGTGGAAACTCACCCACCCTCCTCATTTCTCTTGAGTATTCCAGAATGCATGAACTTGTTTCGAGATTCCTCCGTTTGGGCCCTGAACCATATGGGACAACTTAAGGCAGAGGAAGACGAACTTTTTTCAACGTCTTAGAATTGCGTGGAAACTCATCCACCCTCCTCATTTCTCTTGAGTATTCCAGAATGCATGAACTTGTTCCGAGATTCCTCCGTTTGGGCCCTGAACCATATGGGCCAACTTGAGGCAGAAGAAGATGGACTTTTTCAACGTCTGGGAATTGCGTAGAAACTCACCCACCCTCCTCATTTCTCTTGAGTATTCCAGAATGCATGAACTTATTTCGAGATTCCTCTGTTTGGGCCCTGAACCATTTGGGACTACTTGAGGCCGAAGAAGACGAACTTTTTTCAACGTCTCGGAATTGCTTGGAAACTCTCACACCCTCCTCCTTTCTCGTCACGATCCCAGAATGCATGAACATGTTTCGAGATTCCTCCGTTTGGGCCCAGAACCATTTTGGACAACTTAAGGCAGATGAAGACGAACTTTTTTCAACGTCTCGGAATTGCGTGGAAACTCAGCCACCCTCCTCATTTCTCTTGAGTATTCCAGAATGCATGAACTTGTTTCGAGATTCCTCCGTTTGGGCCCTGAACCATTTTGGACAACTTGAGGCAGTAGAAGATGAACTTTTATCAACGTCTCGGAATTGCGTGGAAACTCGTCCACCCTCCTCATTTCTCTTGAGTATTCCAGAATGCATGAACTTGTTTCGAGATTCCTCCGTTTGGGCCCTGAACCATTTGGGACAACTTCAGGCAGAGGAAGACGAACTTTTTTCAACGTCTCGGAATTGCGTGGAAACTCAGCCACCCTCCTCATTTCTCTTGAGTATTCCAGAATGCATGAACTTGTTTCGAGATTCCTCCGTTTGGGCCCTGAACCATTTTGGACAACTTGAGGCAGTAGAAGATGAACTTTTATCAACGTCTCGGAATTGCGTGGAAACTCGTCCACCCTCCTCATTTCTCTTGAGTATTCCAGAATGCATGAACTTGTTTCGAGATTCCTCCGTTTGGGCCCTGAACCATTTGGGACAACTTCAGGCAGAGGAAGACGAACTTTTTTCAACGTCTCGGAATTGCGTGGAAACTCACCCACCCTCCTCATTTATCGTGAGGATTCGAGAATCCATTAAGTTGTTTCGAGATTCCTTCGTTTGGGCCCTGAACGATTTTGGAAAACTTGAGGCAGTAGAAGACGAACTTTTTTCAACGTCTCGGAATTGCGTGGAAACTCATCCACCCTCCTCATTTCTCTTGAGTATTCCAGAATGCATGAACTTGTTTGGAGATTCCTCCGTTTGGGCCCTGAACCATATGGGACTACTTGAGGCAGAAGAAGACGAACTTTTTTCAACGTCTCGGAATTGGTTCGAAACTCACCCACTCTCCTCATTTCTCGTGAGGATCCCAGAATGCATGAACATGTTTCGAGATTCCTCCGTTTGGGCCCAGAACCATTTTGGACAACTTGAGGCAGATGAAGACGAACTTTTTTCAACGTCTCGGAATTGCGTGGAAACTCACCCACCCTCCTCATTTCTCTTGAGTATTCAAGAATGCATGAACTTGTTTCGAGATTCCTCCGTTTGGGCCCTGAACCATATGGGACAACTTGAGGCAGAAGAAGACGAACTTTTTTCAACGTCTCGGAATTGCGTGGAAACTCACCCACCCTCCTCATTTCTCGTGAGGAGTCTAGAATGCATGAACTTGCTTCGAGATTCCTCCGTTTGGGCCCTGAACCATTTGGGACAACTTAAGGCAGAGGAAGACGAACTTTTTTCAACGTCTCGGAATTGCGTGGAAACTCACCCACCCTCCTCATTTATCGTGAGGATTCCAGAATCCATTAAGTTGTTTCGAGATTCCTTCGTTTGGGCCCTGAACGATTTTGGAAAACTTGAGGCAGGAGAACACGAACTTTTTTCAACGTCTCGGAATTGCGTGGAAACCCATCCACCCTCCTCATTTCTCTTGAGTATTCCAGAATGCATGAACTTGTTTGGTGATTCCTCCGTTTGGGCCCTGAACCATATGGGACTACTTGAGGCAGAAGAAGACGAACTTTTTTCAACGTCTCGGAATTGCTTGGAAACTCACCCACCCTCCTCATTTCTCGTGACGATCCCAGAATGCATGAACATGTTTCGAGATTCCTCCGTTTGGGCCCAGAACCATTTTGGACAACTTGAGGCAGAGGAAGACGAACTTTTTTCAACGTCTCCGAATTGCGTGGAAACTCACCCACCCTCCTCATTTCTCTTGAGTATTCCAGAATGCATGAACTTGTTTCGAGATTCCTCCGTTTGGGCCATGAACCATATGGGACAACTTAAGGCAGAGGAAGACGAACTTTTTTCAACGTCTCAGAATTGCGTGGAAACTCATCCACCCTCCTCATTTCTCTTGAGTATTCCAGAATGCATGCACTTGTTCCGAGATTCCTCCGTTTGGGCCCTGAACCATATGGGCCAACTTGAGGCAGAAGAAGATGGACTTTTTTCAACGTCTGGGAATTGCGTAGAAACTCACCCACCCTCCTCATTTCTCGTGAGTATTCCAGAATGCATGAACTTGTTTCGAGATTCCTCTGTTTGGGCCCTGAACCATTTGGGACAACTTAAGGAAGATGAAGACGAACTTTTTTCAACGTCTCGGAATTGCGTGGAAACTCAGCCACCCTCCTCATTTCTCTTGAGTATTCCAGAATGCTTGAACTTGTTTCGAGATTCCTCCGTTTGGGCCCTGAACCATTTTGGACAACTTGAGGCAGTAGAAGATGAACTTTTATCAACGTCTCGGAATTGCGTGGAAACTCGTCCACCCTCCTCATTTCTCTTGAGTATTCCAGAATGCATGAACATGTTTCGAGATTCCTCCGTTTGGGCCCAGAACCATTTTGGACAACTTGAGGCAGATGAAGACGAACTTTTTTCAACGTCTCGGAATTGCGTGGAAACTCACCCACCCTCCTCATTTCTCTTGAGTATTCAAGAATGCATGAACTTGTTTCGAGATTCCTCCGTTTGGGCCCTGAACCATATGGGACAACTTGAGGCAGAAGAAGACGAACTTTTTTCAACGTCTTGGAATTGCGTGGAAACTCACCCACCCTCCTCATTTCTCGTGAGGAGTCTAGAATGCATGAACTTGCTTCGAGATTCCTCCGTTTGGGCCCTGAACCATTTGGGACAACTTAAGGCAGAGGAAGACGAACTTTTTTCAACGTCTCGGAATTGCGTGGAAACTCACCCACCCTTCTCATTTATCGTGAGGATTCCAGAATCCATTAAGTTGTTTCGAGATTCCTTCGTTTGGGCCCTGAACGATTTTGGAAAACTTGAGGCAGGAGAAGACGAACTTTTTTCAACGTCTCGGAATTGCGTGAAAACCCATCCACCCTCCTCATTTCTCTTGAGTATTCCAGAATGCATGAACTTATTTGGTGATTCCTCCGTTTGGGCCCTGAACCATATGGGACTACTTGAGGCAGAAGAAGACGAACTTTTTTCAACGTCTCGGAATTGCTTGGAAACTCACACACCCTCCTCATTTCTCGTGACGATCCCAGAATGCATGAACATGTTTCGAGATTCCTCCGTTTGGGCCCAGAACCATTTTGGACAACTTGAGGCAGAGGAAGACGAACTTTTTTCAACGTCTCGGAATTGCGTGGAAACTCACCCACCCTCCTCATTTCTCTTGAGTATTCCAGAATGCATGAACTTGTTTCGAGATTCCTCCGTTTGGGCCATGAACCATATGGGACAACTTAAGGCAGAGGAAGACGAACTTTTTTCAACGTCTCAGAATTGCGTGGAAACTCATCCACCCTCCTCATTTCTCTTGAGTATTCCAGAATGCATGAACTTGTTTCGAGATTCCTCCGTTTGGGCCCTGAACCATTTGGGACAACTTAAGGCAGAGGAAGACGAACTTTTTTCAACGTCTCGGAATTGCGTGGAAACTCACCCACCCTCCTCATTTCTCATGAGTATTCCAGAATGCATGAACTTGTTCCGAGATTCCTCCGTTTGGGCCCTGAACCATATGGGCCAACTTGAGGCAGAAGAAGATGGACTTTATTCAACGTCTGGGAATTGCGTAGAAACTCACCCACCCTCCTCATTTCTCGTGAGTATTCCAGAATGCATGAACTTGTTTCGAGATTCATCCGTTTGGGCCCTGAAAACCATTTGGGACAACTTAAGGCAGAGGAAGACGAACTTTTTTCAACGTCTCGGAATTGCGTGGAAACCCACCCACCCTCCTCATTTCTCTTGAGTATTCCAGAATGCATGAACTTGTTTCGATATTCCTCCGTTTGGGCCCTGAACCATTTGGGACAACTTGAGGCAGAGGAAGACGAACTTTTTTCAACGTCTCGGAATTGCGTGGAAACTCACCCACCCTCCTCATTTATCGTGAGGATTCCAGAATGCATTAAGTTGTTTCGAGATTCCTTCGTTTGGGCCCTGAACCATTTTGGACAACTTGAGGCAGTAGAAGACGAACTTTTTTCAACGTCTCAGAATTGCGTGGAAACGCATCCACCCTCCTCATTTCTCTTGAGTATTCCAGAATGCATGAACTTGTTTCGAGATTCCTCCGTTTGGTCCCTGAACCATTTGGGAGAACTTAAGGCAGAGGAAGACGAACTTTTTTCAACGTCTCGGAATTTTATCGAAACTCACCCACCCTCCTCATTTATCGTGAGGATTCCAGAATGCATTAAGTTGTTTCGAGATTCCTTCGTTTGGGCCCTGAACCATTTTGGACAACTTGAGGCAGTAGAAGACGAACTTTTTTCAACGTCTCGGAATTGCGTGGAAACTCACCCACCCTCCTCATTTATCGTGAGGATTCCAGAATCCATTAAGTTGTTTTGAGATTCCTTCGTTTGGGCCCTGAACGATTTTGGAAAACTTGAGGCAGGAGAAGACGAATTTTTTTCAACGTCTCGAAATTGCGTGAAAACCCATCCACCCTCCTCATTTCTCTTGAGTATTCCAGAATGCATGAACTTATTTGGTGATTCCTCCGTTTGGGCCCTGAACCATATGGGACTACTTGAGGCAGAAGAAGACGAACTTTTTTCAACGTCTCGGAATTGCTTGGAAACTCAAACACCCTCCTCATTTCTCGTGACGATCCCAGAATGCATGAACATGTTTCGAGATTCCTCCGTTTGGGCCCAGAACCATTTTGGACAACTTGAGGCAGAGGAAGACGAACTTTTTTCAACGTCTCGGAATTGCGTGGAAACTCACCCACCCTCCTCATTTCTCTTGAGTATTCCAGAATGCATTAAGTTGTTTCGAGATTCCTTCGTTTGGGCCCTGAACCATTTTGGACAACTTGAGGCAGTAGAAGACGAACTTTTTTCAACGTCTCGGAATTACGTGGAAACTCACCCACCCTCCTCATTTATCGTGAGGATTCCAGAATCCATTAAGTTGTTTTGAGATTCCTTCGTTTGGGCCCTGAACGATTTTGGAAAACTTGAGGCAGGAGAAGACGAATTTTTTTCAACGTCTCGAAATTGCGTGAAAACCCATCCACCCTCCTCATTTCTCTTGAGTATTCCAGAATGCATGAACTTATTTGGTGATTCCTCCGTTTGGGCCCTGAACCATATGGGACTACTTGAGGCAGAAGAAGACGAACTTTTTTCAACGTCTCGGAATTGCTTGGAAACTCAAACACCCTCCTCATTTCTCGTGACGATCCCAGAATGCATGAACATGTTTCGAGATTCCTCCGTTTGGGCCCAGAACCATTTTGGACAACTTGAGGCAGAGGAAGACGAACTTTTTTCAACGTCTCGGAATTGCGTGGAAACTCACCCACCCTCCTCATTTCTCTTGAGTATTCCAGAATGCATTAAGTTGTTTCGAGATTCCTTCGTTTGGGCCCTGAACCATTTTGGACAACTTGAGGCAGTAGAAGACGAACTTTTTTCAACGTCTCGGAATTGCGTGGAAACTCACCCACCCTCCTCATTTCTCTTGAGTATTCCAGAATGCATGAACTTGTTTCGAGATTCCTCCGTTTGGGCCCTGAACCATATGGGACAACTTAAGGCAGAGGAAGACGAACTTTTTTCAACGTCTCAGAATTGCGTGGAAACTCATCCACCCTCCTCATTTCTCTTGAGTATTCCAGAATGCATGAACTTGTTCCGAGATTCCTCTGTTTGGGCCCTGAACCATATGGGCCAACTTCAGGCAGAAGAAGATGGACATTTTTCAACGTCTGGGAATTGCGTAGAAACTCACCCACCCTCCTCATTTCTCGTGAGTATTCCAGAATGCATGAACTTGTTTCGAGATTCCTCCGTTTGGGCCCTGAACCATTTGGGACAACTTAAGGCAGAGGAAGACGAACTTTTTTCAACGTCTCGGAATTGCGTGGAAACCCACCCACCCTCCTCATTTCTCTTGAGTATTCCAGAATGCATGAACTTGTTTCGATATTCCTCCGTTTGGGCCCTGAACCATTTGGGACAACTTGAGGCAGAGGAAGACGAACTTTTTTCAACGTCTCGGAATTGCGTGGAAACTCACCCACCCTCCTCATTTATCGTGAGGATTCCAGAATGCGTTAAGTTGTTTCGAGATTCCTTCGTTTGGGCCCTGAACCATTTTGGACAACTTGAGGCAGTAGAAGACGAACTTTTTTCAACGTCTCAGAATTGCGTGGAAACGCATCCACCCTCCTCATTTCTCTTGAGTATTCCAGAATGCATGAACTTGTTTCGAGATTCCTCCGTTTGGTCCCTGAACCATTTGGGAGAACTTAAGGCAGAGGAAGACGAACTTTTTTCAACGTCTCGGAATTTTATCGAAACTCACCCACCCTCCTCATTTATCGTGAGGATTCCAGAATGCATTAAGTTGTTTCGAGATTCCTTCGTTTGGGCCCTGAACCATTTTGGACAACTTGAGGCAGTAGAAGACGAACTTTTTTCAACGTCTCGGAATTGCGTGGAAACTCACCCACCCTCCTCATTTATCGTGAGGATTCCAGAATCCATTAAGTTGTTTTGAGATTCCTTCGTTTGGGCCCTGAACGATTTTGGAAAACTTGAGGCAGGAGAAGACGAATTTTTTTCAACGTCTCGAAATTGCGTGAAAACCCATCCACCCTCCTCATTTCTCTTGAGTATTCCAGAATGCATGAACTTATTTGGTGATTCCTCCGTTTGGGCCCTGAACCATATGGGACTACTTGAGGCAGAAGAAGACGAACTTTTTTCAACGTCTCGGAATTGCTTGGAAACTCAAACACCCTCCTCATTTCTCGTGACGATCCCAGAATGCATGAACATGTTTCGAGATTCCTCCGTTTGGGCCCAGAACCATTTTGGACAACTTGAGGCAGAGGAAGACGAACTTTTTTCAACGTCTCGGAATTGCGTGGAAACTCACCCACCCTCCTCATTTCTCTTGAGTATTCCAGAATGCATTAAGTTGTTTCGAGATTCCTTCGTTTGGGCCCTGAACCATTTTGGACAACTTGAGGCAGTAGAAGACGAACTTTTTTCAACGTCTCGGAATTGCGTGGAAACTCACCCACCCTCCTCATTTCTCTTGAGTATTCCAGAATGCATGAACTTGTTTCGAGATTCCTCCGTTTGGGCCCTGAACCATATGGGACAACTTAAGGCAGAGGAAGACGAACTTTTTTCAACGTCTCAGAATTGCGTGGAAACTCATCCACCCTCCTCATTTCTCTTGAGTATTCCAGAATGCATGAACTTGTTCCGAGATTCCTCTGTTTGGGCCCTGAACCATATGGGCCAACTTCAGGCAGAAGAAGATGGACATTTTTCAACGTCTGGGAATTGCGTAGAAACTCACCCACCCTCCTCATTTCTCGTGAGTATTCCAGAATGCATGAACTTGTTTCGAGATTCCTCCGTTTGGGCCCTGAACCATTTGGGACAACTTAAGGCAGAGGAAGACGAACTTTTTTCAACGTCTCGGAATTGCGTGGAAACCCACCCACCCTCCTCATTTCTCTTGAGTATTCCAGAATGCATGAACTTGTTTCGATATTCCTCCGTTTGGGCCCTGAACCATTTGGGACAACTTGAGGCAGAGGAAGACGAACTTTTTTCAACGTCTCGGAATTGCGTGGAAACTCACCCACCCTCCTCATTTATCGTGAGGATTCCAGAATGCGTTAAGTTGTTTCGAGATTCCTTCGTTTGGGCCCTGAACCATTTTGGACAACTTGAGGCAGTAGAAGACGAACTTTTTTCAACGTCTCAGAATTGCGTGGAAACGCATCCACCCTCCTCATTTCTCTTGAGTATTCCAGAATGCATGAACTTGTTTCGAGATTCCTCCGTTTGGTCCCTGAACCATTTGGGAGAACTTAAGGCAGAGGAAGACGAACTTTTTTCAACGTCTCGGAATTTTATCGAAACTCACCCACCCTCCTCATTTATCGTGAGGATTCCAGAATGCATTAAGTTGTTTCGAGATTCCTTCGTTTGGGCCCTGAACCATTTTGGACAACTTGAGGCAGTAGAAGACGAACTTTTTTCAACGTCTCGGAATTGCGTGGAAACTCACCCACCCTCCTCATTTATCGTGAGGATTCCAGAATCCATTAAGTTGTTTTGAGATTCCTTCGTTTGGGCCCTGAACGATTTTGGAAAACTTGAGGCAGGAGAAGACGAATTTTTTTCAACGTCTCGAAATTGCGTGAAAACCCATCCACCCTCCTCATTTCTCTTGAGTATTCCAGAATGCATGAACTTATTTGGTGATTCCTCCGTTTGGGCCCTGAACCATATGGGACTACTTGAGGCAGAAGAAGACGAACTTTTTTCAACGTCTCGGAATTGCTTGGAAACTCAAACACCCTCCTCATTTCTCGTGACGATCCCAGAATGCATGAACATGTTTCGAGATTCCTCCGTTTGGGCCCAGAACCATTTTGGACAACTTGAGGCAGAGGAAGACGAACTTTTTTCAACGTCTCGGAATTGCGTGGAAACTCACCCACCCTCCTCATTTCTCTTGAGTATTCCAGAATGCATTAAGTTGTTTCGAGATTCCTTCGTTTGGGCCCTGAACCATTTTGGACAACTTGAGGCAGTAGAAGACGAACTTTTTTCAACGTCTCGGAATTGCGTGGAAACTCACCCACCCTCCTCATTTCTCTTGAGTATTCCAGAATGCATGAACTTGTTTCGAGATTCCTCCGTTTGGGCCCTGAACCATATGGGACAACTTAAGGCAGAGGAAGACGAACTTTTTTCAACGTCTCAGAATTGCGTGGAAACTCATCCACCCTCCTCATTTCTCTTGAGTATTCCAGAATGCATGAACTTGTTCCGAGATTCCTCTGTTTGGGCCCTGAACCATATGGGCCAACTTCAGGCAGAAGAAGATGGACATTTTTCAACGTCTGGGAATTGCGTAGAAACTCACCCACCCTCCTCATTTCTCGTGAGTATTCCAGAATGCATGAACTTGTTTCGAGATTCCTCCGTTTGGGCCCTGAACCATTTGGGACAACTTAAGGCAGAGGAAGACGAACTTTTTTCAACGTCTCGGAATTGCGTGGAAACCCACCCACCCTCCTCATTTCTCTTGAGTATTCCAGAATGCATGAACTTGTTTCGATATTCCTCCGTTTGGGCCCTGAACCATTTGGGACAACTTGAGGCAGAGGAAGACGAACTTTTTTCAACGTCTCGGAATTGCGTGGAAACTCACCCACCCTCCTCATTTCTCTTGAGTATTCCAGAATGCATTAAGTTGTTTCGAGATTCCTTCGTTTGGGCCCTGAACCATTTTGGACAACTTGAGGCAGTAGAAGACGAACTTTTTTCAACGTCTCGGAATTGCGTGGAAACTCACCCACCCTCCTCATTTCTCTTGAGTATTCCAGAATGCATGAACTTGTTTCGAGATTCCTCCGTTTGGGCCCTGAACCATATGGGACAACTTAAGGCAGAGGAAGACGAACTTTTTTCAACGTCTCAGAATTGCGTGGAAACTCATCCACCCTCCTCATTTCTCTTGAGTATTCCAGAATGCATGAACTTGTTCCGAGATTCCTCTGTTTGGGCCCTGAACCATATGGGCCAACTTCAGGCAGAAGAAGATGGACATTTTTCAACGTCTGGGAATTGCGTAGAAACTCACCCACCCTCCTCATTTCTCGTGAGTATTCCAGAATGCATGAACTTGTTTCGAGATTCCTCCGTTTGGGCCCTGAACCATTTGGGACAACTTAAGGCAGAGGAAGACGAACTTTTTTCAACGTCTCGGAATTGCGTGGAAACCCACCCACCCTCCTCATTTCTCTTGAGTATTCCAGAATGCATGAACTTGTTTCGATATTCCTCCGTTTGGGCCCTGAACCATTTGGGACAACTTGAGGCAGAGGAAGACGAACTTTTTTCAACGTCTCGGAATTGCGTGGAAACTCACCCACCCTCCTCATTTATCGTGAGGATTCCAGAATGCGTTAAGTTGTTTCGAGATTCCTTCGTTTGGGCCCTGAACCATTTTGGACAACTTGAGGCAGTAGAAGACGAACTTTTTTCAACGTCTCAGAATTGCGTGGAAACGCATCCACCCTCCTCATTTCTCTTGAGTATTCCAGAATGCATGAACTTGTTTCGAGATTCCTCCGTTTGGTCCCTGAACCATTTGGGAGAACTTAAGGCAGAGGAAGACGAACTTTTTTCAACGTCTCGGAATTTTATCGAAACTCACCCACCCTCCTCATTTATCGTGAGGATTCCAGAATGCATTAAGTTGTTTCGAGATTCCTTCGTTTGGGCCCTGAACCATTTTGGACAACTTGAGGCAGTAGAAGACGAACTTTTTTCAACGTCTCGGAATTGCGTGGAAACTCACCCACCCTCCTCATTTATCGTGAGGATTCCAGAATCCATTAAGTTGTTTTGAGATTCCTTCGTTTGGGCCCTGAACGATTTTGGAAAACTTGAGGCAGGAGAAGACGAATTTTTTTCAACGTCTCGAAATTGCGTGAAAACCCATCCACCCTCCTCATTTCTCTTGAGTATTCCAGAATGCATGAACTTATTTGGTGATTCCTCCGTTTGGGCCCTGAACCATATGGGACTACTTGAGGCAGAAGAAGACGAACTTTTTTCAACGTCTCGGAATTGCTTGGAAACTCAAACACCCTCCTCATTTCTCGTGACGATCCCAGAATGCATGAACATGTTTCGAGATTCCTCCGTTTGGGCCCAGAACCATTTTGGACAACTTGAGGCAGAGGAAGACGAACTTTTTTCAACGTCTCGGAATTGCGTGGAAACTCACCCACCCTCCTCATTTCTCTTGAGTATTCCAGAATGCATTAAGTTGTTTCGAGATTCCTTCGTTTGGGCCCTGAACCATTTTGGACAACTTGAGGCAGTAGAAGACGAACTTTTTTCAACGTCTCGGAATTGCGTGGAAACTCACCCACCCTCCTCATTTCTCTTGAGTATTCCAGAATGCATGAACTTGTTTCGAGATTCCTCCGTTTGGGCCCTGAACCATATGGGACAACTTAAGGCAGAGGAAGACGAACTTTTTTCAACGTCTCAGAATTGCGTGGAAACTCATCCACCCTCCTCATTTCTCTTGAGTATTCCAGAATGCATGAACTTGTTCCGAGATTCCTCTGTTTGGGCCCTGAACCATATGGGCCAACTTCAGGCAGAAGAAGATGGACATTTTTCAACGTCTGGGAATTGCGTAGAAACTCACCCACCCTCCTCATTTCTCGTGAGTATTCCAGAATGCATGAACTTGTTTCGAGATTCCTCCGTTTGGGCCCTGAACCATTTGGGACAACTTAAGGCAGAGGAAGACGAACTTTTTTCAACGTCTCGGAATTGCGTGGAAACCCACCCACCCTCCTCATTTCTCTTGAGTATTCCAGAATGCATGAACTTGTTTCGATATTCCTCCGTTTGGGCCCTGAACCATTTGGGACAACTTGAGGCAGAGGAAGACGAACTTTTTTCAACGTCTCGGAATTGCGTGGAAACGCACCCACCCTCCTCATTTATCGTGAGGATTCCAGAATGCATTAAGTTGTTTCGAGATTCCTTCGTTTGGGCCCTGAACCATTTTGGACAACTTGAGGCAGTAGAAGACGAACTTTTTTCAACGTCTCAGAATTGCGTGGAAACGCATCCACCCTCCTCATTTCTCTTGAGTATTCCAGAATGCATGAACTTGTTTCGAGATTCCTCCGTTTGGTCCCTGAACCATTTGGGAGAACTTAAGGCAGAGGAAGACGAACTTTTTTCAACGTCTCGGAATTTTATCGAAACTCACCCACCCTCCTCATTTATCGTGAGGATTCCAGAATGCATTAAGTTGTTTCGAGATTCCTTCGTTTGGGCCCTGAACCATTTTGGACAACTTGAGGCAGTAGAAGACGAACTTTTTTCAACGTCTCGGAATTGCGTGGAAACTCACCCACCCTCCTCATTTATCGTGAGGATTCCAGAATCCATTAAGTTGTTTTGAGATTCCTTCGTTTGGGCCCTGAACGATTTTGGAAAACTTGAGGCAGGAGAAGACGAATTTTTTTCAACGTCTCGAAATTGCGTGAAAACCCATCCACCCTCCTCATTTCTCTTGAGTATTCCAGAATGCATGAACTTATTTGGTGATTCCTCCGTTTGGGCCCTGAACCATATGGGACTACTTGAGGCAGAAGAAGACGAACTTTTTTCAACGTCTCGGAATTGCTTGGAAACTCAAACACCCTCCTCATTTCTCGTGACGATCCCAGAATGCATGAACATGTTTCGAGATTCCTCCGTTTGGGCCCAGAACCATTTTGGACAACTTGAGGCAGAGGAAGACGAACTTTTTTCAACGTCTCGGAATTGCGTGGAAACTCACCCACCCTCCTCATTTCTCTTGAGTATTCCAGAATGCAGGAACTTGTTTCGAGATTCCTCCGTTTGGGCCCTGAACCATATGGGACAACTTAAGGCAGAGGAAGACGAACTTTTTTCAACGTCTCCGAATTGCGTGGAAACTCATCCACCCTCCTCATTTCTCTTGAGTATTCCAGAATGCATGAACTTGTTTCGAGATTCCTCCGTTTGGGCCCTGAACCATTTGGGACAACTTAAGGCAGAGGAAGACGAACTTTTTTCAACGTCTCGGAATTGCGTGGAAACTCACCCACCCTCCTCATTTCTCATGAGTATTCCAGAATGCATGAACTTGTTCCGAGATTCCTCCGTTTGGGCCCTGAACCATATGGGCCAACTTGAGGCAGAAGAAGATGGACTTTATTCAACGTCTGGGAATTGCGTAGAAACTCACCCACCCTCCTCATTTCTCTTGAGTATTCGAGAATGCATGAACTTGTTTCGAGATTCCTCCGTTTGGGCCCAGAACCATTTTGGACAACTTGAGGCAGAGGAAGACGAACTTTTTTCAACGTCTCGGAATTGCGTGGAAACTCACCCACCCTCCTCATTTCTCTTGAGTATTCCAGAATGCATGAACTTGTTTCGAGATTCCTCCGTTTGGGCCCTGAACCATATGGGACAACTTAAGGCAGAGGAAGACGAACTTTTTTCAACGTCTCAGAATTGCGTGGAAACTCATCCACCCTCCTCATTTCTCTTGAGTATTCCAGAATGCATGAACTTGTTCCGAGATTCCTCCGTTTGGGCCCTGAACCATATGGGCCAACTTCAGGCAGAAGAAGATGGACATTTTTCAACGTCTGGGAATTGCGTAGAAACTCACCCACCCTCCTCATTTCTCGTGAGTATTCCAGAATGCATGAACTTGTTTCGAGATTCCTCCGTTTGGGCCCTGAACCATTTGGGACAACTTAAGGCAGAGGAAGACGAACTTTTTTCAACGTCTCGGAATTGCGTGGAAACCCACCCACCCTCCTCATTTCTCTTGAGTATTCCAGAATGCATGAACTTGTTTCGATATTCCTCCGTTTGGGCCCCGAACCATTTGGGACAACTTGAGGCAGAGGAAGACGAACTTTTTTCAACGTCTCGGAATTGCGTGGAAACTCACCCACCCTCCTCATTTATCGTGAGGATTCCAGAATGCATTAAGTTGTTTCGAGATTCCTTCGTTTGGGCCCTGAACCATTTTGGACAACTTGAGGCAGTAGAAGACGAACTTTTTTCAACGTCTCAGAATTGCGTGGAAACGCATCCACCCTCCTCATTTCTCTTGAGTATTCCAGAATGCATGAACTTGTTTCGAGATTCCTCCGTTTGGTCCCTGAACCATTTGGGACAACTTAAGGCAGAGGAAGACGAACTTTTTTCAACGTCTCGGAATTTTATCGAAACTCACCCACCCTCCTCATTTATCGTGAGGATTCCAGAATGCATTAAGTTGTTTCGAGATTCCTTCGTTTGGGCCCTGAACCATTTTGGACAACTTGAGGCAGTAGAAGACGAACTTTTTTCAACGTCTCAGAATTGCGTGGAAACACATCCACCCTCGTCATTTCTCTTGAGTATTCCAGAATGCATGAACTTGTTTCGAGATTCCTCCGTTTGGTCCCAGAACCATTTGGGACAACTTAAGGCAGAGGAAGACGAACTTTTTTCAACGTCTCGGAATTGTATCGAAACTCACCCACCCTCCTCATTTATCGTGAGGATTCCAGAATGCATTAAGTTGTTTCGAGATTCCTTCGTTTGGGCCCTGAACCATTTTGGACAACTTGAGGCAGTAGAAGATGAACTTTTATCAACGTCTCGGAATTGCGTGGAAACTCGTCCACCCTCCTCATTTCTCTTGAGTATTCCAGAATGCATGAACTTGTTTCGAGATTCCTCCGTTTGGTCCCAGAACCATTTGGGACAACTTAAGGCAGAGGAAGACGAACTTTTTTCAACGTCTCGGAATTGCGTGGAAACTCACCCACCCTCCTCATTTATCGTGAGGATTCTAGAATCCATTAAGTTGTTTCGAGATTCCTTCGTTTGGGCCCTGAACGATTTTGGAAAACTTGAGGCAGTAGAAGACGAACTTTTTTCAACGTCTCGGAATTGCGTGGAAACTCATCCACCCTCCTCATTTCTCTTGAGTATTCCAGAATGCATGAACTTGTTTGGAGATTCCTCCGTTTGGGCCCTGAACCATATGGGACTACTTGAGGCAGAAGAAGACGAACTTTTTTCAACGTCTCGGAATTGGTTCGAAACTCACCCACTCTCCTCATTTCTCGTGAGGATCCTAGAATGCATGAACATGTTTCGAGATTCCTCCGTTTGGGCCCAGAACCATTTTGGACAACTTGAGGCAGATGAAGACGAACTTTTTTCAACGTCTCGGAATTGCGTGGAAACTCACCCACCCTCCTCATTTCTCGTGAGGAGTCCAGAATGCATGAACTTGCTTCGAGATTCCTCCGTTTGGGCCCTGAACCATATGGGACAACTTAAGGCAGAGGAAGACGAACTTTTTTCAACGTCTCCGAATTGCGTGCAAACTCATCCACCCTCCTCATTTCTCTTGAGTATTCCAGAATGCATGAACTTGTTTCGAGATTCCTCCGTTTGGGCCCTGAACCATTTGGGACAACTTAAGGCAGAGGAAGACGAACTTTTTTCAACGTCTCGGAATTGCGTGGAAACTCACCCACCCTCCTCATTTCTCATGAGTATTCCAGAATGCATGAACTTGTTCCGAGATTCCTCCGTTTGGGCCCTGAACCATATGGGCCAACTTGAGGCAGAAGAAGATGGACTTTATTCAACGTCTGGGAATTGCGTAGAAACTCACCCACCCTCCTCATTTCTCTTGAGTATTCGAGAATGCATGAACTTGTTTCGAGATTCCTCCGTTTGGGCCCAGAACCATTTTGGACAACTTGAGGCAGAGGAAGACGAACTTTTTTCAACGTCTCGGAATTGCGTGGAAACTCACCCACCCTCCTCATTTCTCTTGAGTATTCCAGAATGCATGAACTTGTTTCGAGATTCCTCCGTTTGGGCCCTGAACCATATGGGACAACTTAAGGCAGAGGAAGACGAACTTTTTTCAACGTCTCAGAATTGCGTGGAAACTCATCCACCCTCCTCATTTCTCTTGAGTATTCCAGAATGCATGAACTTGTTCCGAGATTCCTCCGTTTGGGCCCTGAACCATATGGGCCAACTTCAGGCAGAAGAAGATGGACATTTTTCAACGTCTGGGAATTGCCTAGAAACTCACCCACCCTCCTCATTTCTCGTGAGTATTCCAGAATGCATGAACTTGTTTCGAGATTCCTCCGTTTGGGCCCTGAACCATATGGGACTACTTGAGGCAGAAGAAGACGAACTTTTTTCAACGTCTCGGAATTGCGTGGAAACTCACCCACCCTCCTCATTTCTCATGAGGAGTCCAGAATGCATGAACTTGCTTCGAGATTCCTCCGTTTGGGCCCTGAACCATTTGGGACAACTTCAGGCAGAGGAAGACGAACTTTTTTCAACGTCTCGGAATTGCGTGGAAACTCACCCACCCTCCTCATTTATCGTGAGGATTCCAGAATCCATTAAGTTTTTTCGAGATTCCTTCGTTTGGGCCCTGAACGATTTTGGAAAACTTGAGGCAGTAGAAGACGAACTTTTTTCAACGTCTCGGAATTGCGTGGAAACCCATCCACCCTCCTCATTTCTCTTGAGTATTCCAGAATGCATGAACTTGTTTGGTGATTCCTCCGTTTGGGCCCTGAACCATATGGGACTACTTGAGGCAGAAGAAGACGAACTTTTTTCAACGTCTCGGAATTGCTTGGAAACTCACCCACCCTCCTCATTTCTCGTGACGATCCCAGAATGCATGAACATGTTTCGAGATTGCTCCGTTTGGGCCCAGAACCATTTTGGACAACTTGAGGCAGAGGAAGACGAACTTTTTTCAACGTCTCGGAATTGCGTGGAAACTCACCCACCCTCCTCATTTCTCGTGAGGAGTCCAGAATGCATGAACTTGCTTCGAGATTCCTCCGTTTGGGCCCTGAACCATATGGGACAACTTAAGGCAGAGGAAGACGAACTTTTTTCAACGTCTCCGAATTGCGTGGAAACTCATCCACCCTCCTCATTTCTCTTGAGTATTCCAGAATGCATGAACTTGTTTCGAGATTCCTCCGTTTGGGCCCTGAACCATTTGGGACAACTTAAGGCAGAGGAAGACGAACTTTTTTCAACGTCTCGGAATTGCGTGGAAACTCACCCACCCTCCTCATTTCTCATGAGTATTCCAGAATGCATGAACTTGTTCCGAGATTCCTCCGTTTGGGCCCTGAACCATATGGGCCAACTTGAGGCAGAAGAAGATGGACTTTATTCAACGTCTGGGAATTGCGTAGAAACTCACCCACCCTCCTCATTTCTCTTGAGTATTCGAGAATGCATGAACTTGTTTCGAGATTCCTCCGTTTGGGCCCAGAACCATTTTGGACAACTTGAGGCAGAGGAAGACGAACTTTTTTCAACGTCTCGGAATTGCGTGGAAACTCACCCACCCTCCTCATTTCTCTTGAGTATTCCAGAATGCATGAACTTGTTTCGAGATTCCTCCGTTTGGGCCCTGAACCATATGGGACAACTTAAGGCAGAGGAAGACGAACTTTTTTCAACGTCTCAGAATTGCGTGGAAACTCATCCACCCTCCTCATTTCTCTTGAGTATTCCAGAATGCATGAACTTGTTCCGAGATTCCTCCGTTTGGGCCCTGAACCATATGGGCCAACTTCAGGCAGAAGAAGATGGACATTTTTCAACGTCTGGGAATTGCCTAGAAACTCACCCACCCTCCTCATTTCTCGTGAGTATTCCAGAATGCATGAACTTGTTTCGAGATTCCTCCGTTTGGGCCCTGAACCATATGGGACTACTTGAGGCAGAAGAAGACGAACTTTTTTCAACGTCTCGGAATTGCGTGGAAACTCACCCACCCTCCTCATTTCTCATGAGGAGTCCAGAATGCATGAACTTGCTTCGAGATTCCTCCGTTTGGGCCCTGAACCATTTGGGACAACTTCAGGCAGAGGAAGACGAACTTTTTTCAACGTCTCGGAATTGCGTGGAAACTCACCCACCCTCCTCATTTATCGTGAGGATTCCAGAATCCATTAAGTTTTTTCGAGATTCCTTCGTTTGGGCCCTGAACGATTTTGGAAAACTTGAGGCAGTAGAAGACGAACTTTTTTCAACGTCTCGGAATTGCGTGGAAACCCATCCACCCTCCTCATTTCTCTTGAGTATTCCAGAATGCATGAACTTGTTTGGTGATTCCTCCGTTTGGGCCCTGAACCATATGGGACTACTTGAGGCAGAAGAAGACGAACTTTTTTCAACGTCTCGGAATTGCTTGGAAACTCACCCACCCTCCTCATTTCTCGTGACGATCCCAGAATGCATGAACATGTTTCGAGATTGCTCCGTTTGGGCCCAGAACCATTTTGGACAACTTGAGGCAGAGGAAGACGAACTTTTTTCAACGTCTCGGAATTGCGTGGAAACTCACCCACCCTCCTCATTTCTCGTGAGGAGTCCAGAATGCATGAACTTGCTTCGAGATTCCTCCGTTTGGGCCCTGAACCATATGGGACAACTTAAGGCAGAGGAAGACGAACTTTTTTCAACGTCTCCGAATTGCGTGGAAACTCATCCACCCTCCTCATTTCTCTTGAGTATTCCAGAATGCATGAACTTGTTTCGAGATTCCTCCGTTTGGGCCCTGAACCATATGGGACTACTTGAGGCAGAAGAAGACGAACTTTTTTCAACGTCTCGGAATTGCGTGGAAACTCACCCACCCTCCTCATTTCTCATGAGGAGTCCAGAATGCATGAACTTGCTTCGAGATTCCTCCGTTTGGGCCCTGAACCATTTGGGCCAACTTCAGGCAGAGGAAGACGAACTTTTTTCAACGTCTCGGAATTGCGTGGAAACTCACCCACCCTCCTCATTTATCGTGAGGATTCCAGAATCCATTAAGTTGTTTCGAGATTCCTTCGTTTGGGCCCTGAACCATTTTGGACAACTTGAGGCAGTAGAAGACGAACTTTTTTCAACGTCTCAGAATTGCGTGGAAACGCATCCACCCTCCTCATTTCTCTTGAGTATTCCAGAATGCATGAACTTGTTTCGAGATTCCTCCGTTTGGTCCCTGAACCATTTGGGACAACTTAAGGCAGAGGAAGACGAACTTTTTTCAACGTCTCGGAATTTTATCGAAACTCACCCACCCTCCTCATTTATCGTGAGGATTCCAGAATGCATTAAGTTGTTTCGAGATTCCTTCGTTTGGGCCCTGAACCATTTTGGACAACTTGAGGCAGTAGAAGACGAACTTTTTTCAACGTCTCAGAATTGCGTGGAAACACATCCACCCTCGTCATTTCTCTTGAGTATTCCAGAATGCATGAACTTGTTTCGAGATTCCTCCGTTTGGTCCCAGAACCATTTGGGACAACTTAAGGCAGAGGAAGACGAACTTTTTTCAACGTCTCGGAATTGTATCGAAACTCACCCACCCTCCTCATTTATCGTGAGGATTCCAGAATGCATTAAGTTGTTTCGAGATTCCTTCGTTTGGGCCCTGAACCATTTTGGACAACTTGAGGCAGTAGAAGATGAACTTTTATCAACGTCTCGGAATTGCGTGGAAACTCGTCCACCCTCCTCATTTCTCTTGAGTATTCCAGAATGCATGAACTTGTTTCGAGATTCCTCCGTTTGGTCCCAGAACCATTTGGGACAACTTAAGGCAGAGGAAGACGAACTTTTTTCAACGTCTCGGAATTGCGTGGAAACTCACCCACCCTCCTCATTTATCGTGAGGATTCTAGAATCCATTAAGTTGTTTCGAGATTCCTTCGTTTGGGCCCTGAACGATTTTGGAAAACTTGAGGCAGTAGAAGACGAACTTTTTTCAACGTCTCGGAATTGCGTGGAAACTCATCCACCCTCCTCATTTCTCTTGAGTATTCCAGAATGCATGAACTTGTTTGGAGATTCCTCCGTTTGGGCCCTGAACCATATGGGACTACTTGAGGCAGAAGAAGACGAACTTTTTTCAACGTCTCGGAATTGGTTCGAAACTCACCCACTCTCCTCATTTCTCGTGAGGATCCTAGAATGCATGAACATGTTTCGAGATTCCTCCGTTTGGGCCCAGAACCATTTTGGACAACTTGAGGCAGATGAAGACGAACTTTTTTCAACGTCTCGGAATTGCGTGGAAACTCACCCACCCTCCTCATTTCTCGTGAGGAGTCCAGAATGCATGAACTTGCTTCGAGATTCCTCCGTTTGGGCCCTGAACCATATGGGACAACTTAAGGCAGAGGAAGACGAACTTTTTTCAACGTCTCCGAATTGCGTGGAAACTCATCCACCCTCCTCATTTCTCTTGAGTATTCCAGAATGCATGAACTTGTTTCGAGATTCCTCCGTTTGGGCCCTGAACCATTTGGGACAACTTAAGGCAGAGGAAGACGAACTTTTTTCAACGTCTCGGAATTGCGTGGAAACTCACCCACCCTCCTCATTTCTCATGAGTATTCCAGAATGCATGAACTTGTTCCGAGATTCCTCCGTTTGGGCCCTGAACCATATGGGCCAACTTGAGGCAGAAGAAGATGGACTTTATTCAACGTCTGGGAATTGCGTAGAAACTCACCCACCCTCCTCATTTCTCTTGAGTATTCGAGAATGCATGAACTTGTTTCGAGATTCCTCCGTTTGGGCCCAGAACCATTTTGGACAACTTGAGGCAGAGGAAGACGAACTTTTTTCAACGTCTCGGAATTGCGTGGAAACTCACCCACCCTCCTCATTTCTCTTGAGTATTCCAGAATGCATGAACTTGTTTCGAGATTCCTCCGTTTGGGCCCTGAACCATATGGGACAACTTAAGGCAGAGGAAGACGAACTTTTTTCAACGTCTCAGAATTGCGTGGAAACTCATCCACCCTCCTCATTTCTCTTGAGTATTCCAGAATGCATGAACTTGTTCCGAGATTCCTCCGTTTGGGCCCTGAACCATATGGGCCAACTTCAGGCAGAAGAAGATGGACATTTTTCAACGTCTGGGAATTGCCTAGAAACTCACCCACCCTCCTCATTTCTCGTGAGTATTCCAGAATGCATGAACTTGTTTCGAGATTCCTCCGTTTGGGCCCTGAACCATATGGGACTACTTGAGGCAGAAGAAGACGAACTTTTTTCAACGTCTCGGAATTGCGTGGAAACTCACCCACCCTCCTCATTTCTCATGAGGAGTCCAGAATGCATGAACTTGCTTCGAGATTCCTCCGTTTGGGCCCTGAACCATTTGGGACAACTTCAGGCAGAGGAAGACGAACTTTTTTCAACGTCTCGGAATTGCGTGGAAACTCACCCACCCTCCTCATTTATCGTGAGGATTCCAGAATCCATTAAGTTTTTTCGAGATTCCTTCGTTTGGGCCCTGAACGATTTTGGAAAACTTGAGGCAGTAGAAGACGAACTTTTTTCAACGTCTCGGAATTGCGTGGAAACCCATCCACCCTCCTCATTTCTCTTGAGTATTCCAGAATGCATGAACTTGTTTGGTGATTCCTCCGTTTGGGCCCTGAACCATATGGGACTACTTGAGGCAGAAGAAGACGAACTTTTTTCAACGTCTCGGAATTGCTTGGAAACTCACCCACCCTCCTCATTTCTCGTGACGATCCCAGAATGCATGAACATGTTTCGAGATTGCTCCGTTTGGGCCCAGAACCATTTTGGACAACTTGAGGCAGAGGAAGACGAACTTTTTTCAACGTCTCGGAATTGCGTGGAAACTCACCCACCCTCCTCATTTCTCGTGAGGAGTCCAGAATGCATGAACTTGCTTCGAGATTCCTCCGTTTGGGCCCTGAACCATATGGGACAACTTAAGGCAGAGGAAGACGAACTTTTTTCAACGTCTCCGAATTGCGTGGAAACTCATCCACCCTCCTCATTTCTCTTGAGTATTCCAGAATGCATGAACTTGTTTCGAGATTCCTCCGTTTGGGCCCTGAACCATATGGGACTACTTGAGGCAGAAGAAGACGAACTTTTTTCAACGTCTCGGAATTGCGTGGAAACTCACCCACCCTCCTCATTTCTCATGAGGAGTCCAGAATGCATGAACTTGCTTCGAGATTCCTCCGTTTGGGCCCTGAACCATTTGGGCCAACTTCAGGCAGAGGAAGACGAACTTTTTTCAACGTCTCGGAATTGCGTGGAAACTCACCCACCCTCCTCATTTATCGTGAGGATTCCAGAATCCATTAAGTTGTTTCGAGATTCCTTCGTTTGGGCCCTGAACCATTTTGGACAACTTGAGGCAGTAGAAGACGAACTTTTTTCAACGTCTCAGAATTGCGTGGAAACGCATCCACCCTCCTCATTTCTCTTGAGTATTCCAGAATGCATGAACTTGTTTCGAGATTCCTCCGTTTGGTCCCTGAACCATTTGGGACAACTTAAGGCAGAGGAAGACGAACTTTTTTCAACGTCTCGGAATTTTATCGAAACTCACCCACCCTCCTCATTTATCGTGAGGATTCCAGAATGCATTAAGTTGTTTCGAGATTCCTTCGTTTGGGCCCTGAACCATTTTGGACAACTTGAGGCAGTAGAAGACGAACTTTTTTCAACGTCTCAGAATTGCGTGGAAACACATCCACCCTCGTCATTTCTCTTGAGTATTCCAGAATGCATGAACTTGTTTCGAGATTCCTCCGTTTGGTCCCAGAACCATTTGGGACAACTTAAGGCAGAGGAAGACGAACTTTTTTCAACGTCTCGGAATTGTATCGAAACTCACCCACCCTCCTCATTTATCGTGAGGATTCCAGAATGCATTAAGTTGTTTCGAGATTCCTTCGTTTGGGCCCTGAACCATTTTGGACAACTTGAGGCAGTAGAAGATGAACTTTTATCAACGTCTCGGAATTGCGTGGAAACTCGTCCACCCTCCTCATTTCTCTTGAGTATTCCAGAATGCATGAACTTGTTTCGAGATTCCTCCGTTTGGTCCCAGAACCATTTGGGACAACTTAAGGCAGAGGAAGACGAACTTTTTTCAACGTCTCGGAATTGCGTGGAAACTCACCCACCCTCCTCATTTATCGTGAGGATTCTAGAATCCATTAAGTTGTTTCGAGATTCCTTCGTTTGGGCCCTGAACGATTTTGGAAAACTTGAGGCAGTAGAAGACGAACTTTTTTCAACGTCTCGGAATTGCGTGGAAACTCATCCACCCTCCTCATTTCTCTTGAGTATTCCAGAATGCATGAACTTGTTTGGAGATTCCTCCGTTTGGGCCCTGAACCATATGGGACTACTTGAGGCAGAAGAAGACGAACTTTTTTCAACGTCTCGGAATTGGTTCGAAACTCACCCACTCTCCTCATTTCTCGTGAGGATCCTAGAATGCATGAACATGTTTCGAGATTCCTCCGTTTGGGCCCAGAACCATTTTGGACAACTTGAGGCAGATGAAGACGAACTTTTTTCAACGTCTCGGAATTGCGTGGAAACTCACCCACCCTCCTCATTTCTCGTGAGGAGTCCAGAATGCATGAACTTGCTTCGAGATTCCTCCGTTTGGGCCCTGAACCATATGGGACAACTTAAGGCAGAGGAAGACGAACTTTTTTCAACGTCTCCGAATTGCGTGGAAACTCATCCACCCTCCTCATTTCTCTTGAGTATTCCAGAATGCATGAACTTGTTTCGAGATTCCTCCGTTTGGGCCCTGAACCATTTGGGACAACTTAAGGCAGAGGAAGACGAACTTTTTTCAACGTCTCGGAATTGCGTGGAAACTCACCCACCCTCCTCATTTCTCATGAGTATTCCAGAATGCATGAACTTGTTCCGAGATTCCTCCGTTTGGGCCCTGAACCATATGGGCCAACTTGAGGCAGAAGAAGATGGACTTTATTCAACGTCTGGGAATTGCGTAGAAACTCACCCACCCTCCTCATTTCTCTTGAGTATTCGAGAATGCATGAACTTGTTTCGAGATTCCTCCGTTTGGGCCCAGAACCATTTTGGACAACTTGAGGCAGAGGAAGACGAACTTTTTTCAACGTCTCGGAATTGCGTGGAAACTCACCCACCCTCCTCATTTCTCTTGAGTATTCCAGAATGCATGAACTTGTTTCGAGATTCCTCCGTTTGGGCCCTGAACCATATGGGACAACTTAAGGCAGAGGAAGACGAACTTTTTTCAACGTCTCAGAATTGCGTGGAAACTCATCCACCCTCCTCATTTCTCTTGAGTATTCCAGAATGCATGAACTTGTTCCGAGATTCCTCCGTTTGGGCCCTGAACCATATGGGCCAACTTCAGGCAGAAGAAGATGGACATTTTTCAACGTCTGGGAATTGCCTAGAAACTCACCCACCCTCCTCATTTCTCGTGAGTATTCCAGAATGCATGAACTTGTTTCGAGATTCCTCCGTTTGGGCCCTGAACCATATGGGACTACTTGAGGCAGAAGAAGACGAACTTTTTTCAACGTCTCGGAATTGCGTGGAAACTCACCCACCCTCCTCATTTCTCATGAGGAGTCCAGAATGCATGAACTTGCTTCGAGATTCCTCCGTTTGGGCCCTGAACCATTTGGGACAACTTCAGGCAGAGGAAGACGAACTTTTTTCAACGTCTCGGAATTGCGTGGAAACTCACCCACCCTCCTCATTTATCGTGAGGATTCCAGAATCCATTAAGTTTTTTCGAGATTCCTTCGTTTGGGCCCTGAACGATTTTGGAAAACTTGAGGCAGTAGAAGACGAACTTTTTTCAACGTCTCGGAATTGCGTGGAAACCCATCCACCCTCCTCATTTCTCTTGAGTATTCCAGAATGCATGAACTTGTTTGGTGATTCCTCCGTTTGGGCCCTGAACCATATGGGACTACTTGAGGCAGAAGAAGACGAACTTTTTTCAACGTCTCGGAATTGCTTGGAAACTCACCCACCCTCCTCATTTCTCGTGACGATCCCAGAATGCATGAACATGTTTCGAGATTGCTCCGTTTGGGCCCAGAACCATTTTGGACAACTTGAGGCAGAGGAAGACGAACTTTTTTCAACGTCTCGGAATTGCGTGGAAACTCACCCACCCTCCTCATTTCTCGTGAGGAGTCCAGAATGCATGAACTTGCTTCGAGATTCCTCCGTTTGGGCCCTGAACCATATGGGACAACTTAAGGCAGAGGAAGACGAACTTTTTTCAACGTCTCCGAATTGCGTGGAAACTCATCCACCCTCCTCATTTCTCTTGAGTATTCCAGAATGCATGAACTTGTTTCGAGATTCCTCCGTTTGGGCCCTGAACCATATGGGACTACTTGAGGCAGAAGAAGACGAACTTTTTTCAACGTCTCGGAATTGCGTGGAAACTCACCCACCCTCCTCATTTCTCATGAGGAGTCCAGAATGCATGAACTTGCTTCGAGATTCCTCCGTTTGGGCCCTGAACCATTTGGGACAACTTCAGGCAGAGGAAGACGAACTTTTTTCAACGTCTCGGAATTGCGTGGAAACTCACCCACCCTCCTCATTTATCGTGAGGATTCCAGAATCCATTAAGTTTTTTCGAGATTCCTTCGTTTGGGCCCTGAACGATTTTGGAAAACTTGAGGCAGTAGAAGACGAACTTTTTTCAACGTCTCGGAATTGCGTGGAAACCCATCCACCCTCCTCATTTCTCTTGAGTATTCCAGAATGCATGAACTTGTTTGGTGATTCCTCCGTTTGGGCCCTGAACCATATGGGACTACTTGAGGCAGAAGAAGACGAACTTTTTTCAACGTCTCGGAATTGCTTGGAAACTCACCCACCCTCCTCATTTCTCGTGACGATCCCAGAATGCATGAACATGTTTCGAGATTGCTCCGTTTGGGCCCAGAACCATTTTGGACAACTTGAGGCAGAGGAAGACGAACTTTTTTCAACGTCTCGGAATTGCGTGGAAACTCACCCACCCACCTCATTTCTCTTGAGTATTCCAGAATGCATGAACTTGTTTCGAGATTCCTCCGTTTGGGCCCTGAACCATATGGGACAACTTAAGGCAGAGGAAGACGAACTTTTTTCAACGTCTCGGAATTGCGTGGAAACTCACCCACCCTCCTCATTTCTCATGAGTATTCCAGAATGCATGAACTTGTTCCGAGATTCCTCCGTTTGGGCCCTGAACCATATGGGCCAACTTGAGGCAGAAGAAGATGGACTTTTTTCAACGTCTGGGAATTGCGTAGAAACTCACCCACCCTCCTCATTTCTCTTGAGTATTCTAGAATGCATGAACTTGTTTCGAGATTCCTCCGTTTGGGCCCTGAACCATTTGGGACAACATAAGGCAGAGGAAGACGAACTTTTTTCAACGTCTCGGAATTGCGTGGAAACTCACCCACCCTCCTCATTTCTCTTGAGTATTCCAGAATGCATGAACTTGTTTCGATATTCCTCCGTTTGGGCCCTGAACCATTTGGGACAACTTGAGGCAGAGGAAGACGAACTTTTTTCAACGTCTCGGAATTGCGTGGAAACTCACCCACCCTCCTCATTTATCGTGAGGATTCCAGAATGCATTAAGTTGTTTCGAGATTCCTTCGTTTGGGCCCTGAACCATTTTGGACAACTTGAGGCAGTAGAAGACGAACTTTTTTCAACGTCTCAGAATTGCGTGGAAACTCATCCACCCTCCTCATTTCTCTTGAGTATTCCAGAATGCATGAACCTGTTTCGAGATTCCTCCGTTTGGGCCCTGAACCATAGGACAACTTGAGGCAGAAGAAGACGAACATTTTCCAACGTCTCGGAATTGCGTGGAAACTCACCCGCCCTCCTCATTTCTCGTGAGGATTCCAGAATGCACTAAGTTGTTTCGAGATTCCTTCGTTTGGGCCCTGAACCATTCTGGACAACTTGAGGCAGAAGAAGACGAACTTTTTTCAACGTCTCGGAATTGCTTGGAAACTCACCCACCCTCCTTATTTCTCTTGAGTATTCCAGAATGCATGAACTTGTTTCGAGATTCCTCCGTTTGGTCCCTGAACCATTTGGGACAACTTAAGGCAGAGGAAGACGAACTTTTTTCAACGTCTCGGAATTTTATCGAAACTCACCCACCCTCCTCATTTATCGTGAGGATTCCAGAATGCATTAAGTTGTTTCGAGATTCCTTCGTTTGGGCCCTGAACCATTTTGGACAACTTGAGGCAGTAGAAGAGGAACTTTTATCAACGTCTCGGAATTGCGTGGAAACTCGTCCACCCTCCTCAATTCTCTTGAGTATTCCAGAATGCATGAACTTGTTTCGAAATTCCTCCGTTTGGGCCCTGAACCATTTGTGATAACTTAAGGCAGAGGAAGACGAACTTTTTTCAACATCTCGGAATTGCGTGGAAACTCACCCACCCTCCTCATTTATCGTGAGGATTATAGAATCCATTAAGTTGTTTCGAGATTCCTTCGTTTGGGCCCTGAACGATTTTGGAAAACTTGAGGCAGTAGAAGACGAACTTTTTTCAACGTCTCGGAATTGCGTGGAAACTCATCCACCCTCCTCATTTCTCTTGAGTATTCCAGAATGCATGAACTTGTTTGGAGATTCCTCCGTTTGGGCCCTGAACCATATGGGACTACTTGAGGCAGAAGAAGACGAACTTTTTTGAACGTCTCGGAATTGGTTCGAAACTCACCCACTCTCCTCATTTCTCGTGAGGATCCCAGAATGCATGAACATATTTCGAGATTCCTCCGTTTGGGCCCAGAACCATTTTGGACAACTTGAGGCAGATGAAGACGAACTTTTTTCAACGTCTCGGAATTGCGTGGAAACTCACCCACCCTCCTCATTTCTCTTGAGTATTCCAGAATTCATGAACTTGTTTCGAGATTCCTCCGTTTGGGCCCTGAACCATATGGGACAACTTGAGGCAGAAGAAGACGAACTTTTTTCAACGTCTCGGAATTGCGTGGAAACTCACCCACCCTCCTCATTTCTCGTGAGGAGTCCAGAATGCATGAACTTGCTTCGGGATTCCTCCATTTGGGCCCTGAACCATTTGGGACAACTTAAGGCAGAGGAAGACGAACTTTTTTCAACGTCTCGGAATTGCGTGGAAACTCACCCACCCTCCTCATTTCTCGTGAGGAGTCCAGAATGCATGAACTTGTTTCGAGATTCCTTCGTTTGGGCCCTGAACGATTTTGGAAAACTTGAGGCAGTAGAAGACGAACTTTTTTCAACGTCTCGGAATTGCGTGGAAACCCATCCACCCTCCTCATTTCTCTTGAGTATTCCAGAATGCATGAACTTGTTTGGTGATTCCTCCGTTTGGGCCCTGAACCATATGGGACTACTTGAGGCAGAAGAAGACGAACTTTTTTCAACGTCTCGGAATTGCTTGGAAACTCACCCACCCTCCTCATTTCTCGTGACGATCCCAGAATGGATGAACATGTTTCGAGATTCCTCCGTTTGGGCCCAGAACCATTTTGGACAACTTGAGGCAGAGGAAGACGAACTTTTTTCAACGTCTCGGAATTGCGTGGAAACTCACCCACCCTCCTCATTTCTCTTGAGTATTCCAGAATGCATGAACTTGTTTCGAGATTCCTCCGTTTGGGCCCTGAACCATATGGGACAACTTAAGGCAAAGGAAGACGAACTTTTTTCAACGTCTCAGAATTGCGTGGAAACTCATCCACCCTCCTCATTTCTCTTGAGTATTCCAGAATGCATGAACTTGTTTCGAGATTCCTCCGTTTGGGCCCTGAACCATTTGGGACAACTTAAGGCAGAGGAAGACGAACTTTTTTCAACGTCTCGGAATTGCGTGGAAACTCACCCACCCTCCTCATTTATCGTGAGGATTCTAGAATCCATTAAGTTGTTTCGAGATTCCTTCGTTCGGGCCCTGAACGATTTTGGAAAACTTGAGGCAGTAGAAGACGAACTTTTTTCAACGTCTCGGAATTGCGTGGAAACTCATCCACCCTCCTCATTTCTCTTGAGTATTCCAGAATGCATGAACTTGTTTGGAGATTCCTCCGTTTGGGCCCTGAACCATATGGGACTACTTGAGGCAGAAGAAGACGAACTTTTTTCAACGTCTCGGAATTGCTTGGAAACTCACCCACCCTCCTCATTTCTCGTGACGATCCCAGAATGGATGAACATGTTTCGAGATTCCTCCGTTTGGGCCCAGAACCATTTTGGACAACTTGAGGCAGAGGAAGACGAACTTTTTTCAACGTCTCGGAATTGCGTGGAAACTCACCCACCCTCCTCATTTCTCTTGAGTATTCCAGAATGCATGAACTTGTTTCGAGATTCCTCCGTTTGGGCCCTGAACCATATGGGACAACTTAAGGCAAAGGAAGACGAACTTTTTTCAACGTCTCAGAATTGCGTGGAAACTCATCCACCCTCCTCATTTCTCTTGAGTATTCCAGAATGCATGAACTTGTTTCGAGATTCCTCCGTTTGGGCCCTGAACCATTTGGGATAACTTAAGGCAGAGGAAGACGAACTTTTTTCAACGTCTCGGAATTGCGTGGAAACTCACCCACCCTCCTCATTTATCGTGAGGATTCTAGAATCCATTAAGTTGTTTCGAGATTCCTTCGTTCGGGCCCTGAACGATTTTGGAAAACTTGAGGCAGTAGAAGACGAACTTTTTTCAACGTCTCGGAATTGCGTGGAAACTCATCCACCCTCCTCATTTCTCTTGAGTATTCCAGAATGCATGAACTTGTTTGGAGATTCCTCCGTTTGGGCCCTGAACCATATGGGACTACTTGAGGCAGAAGAAGACGAACTTTTTTGAACGTCTCGGAATTGGTTCGAAACTCACCCACTCTCCTCATTTCTCGTGAGGATCCCAGAATGCATGAACATATTTCGAGATTCCTCCGTTTGGGCCCAGAACCATTTTGGACAACTTGAGGCAGATGAAGACGAACTTTTTTCAACGTCTCGGAATTGCGTGGAAACTCACCCACCCTCCTCATTTCTCTTGAGTATTCCAGAATGCATGAACTTGTTTCGAGATTCCTCCGTTTGGGCCCTGAACCATTTTGGACAACTTGAGGCAGTAGAAGATGAACTTTTATCAACGTCTCGGAATTGCGTGGAAACTCGTCCACCCTCCTCATTTCTCGTGACGATCCCAGAATGCATGAACATGTTTCGAGATTCCTCCGTTTGGGCCCTGAACCATTTGGGACAACTTAAGGCAGAGGAAGACGAACTTTTTTCAACGTCTCGGAATTGCGTGGAAACTCACCCACCCTCCTCATTTATCGTGAGGATTCCAGAATCCATTAAGTTTTTTCGAGATTCCTTCGTTTGGGCCCTGAACCATTTTGGACAACTTGAGGCAGTAGAAGATGAACTTTTATCAACGTCTCGGAATTGCGTGGAAACTCTTCCACCCTCCTCATTTCTCTTGAGTATTCCAGAATGCATGAACTTGTTTCGAGATTCCTCCGTTTGGGCCCTGAACCATTTGGGACAACTTAAGGCAGAGGAAGACGAACTTTTTTCAACGTCTCGGAATTGCGTGGAAACTCACCCACCCTCCTCATTTATCGTGAGGATTCCAGAATGCCTTAAGTTGTTTCGAGATTCCTTCGTTTGGGCCCTGAACGATTTTGGAAAACTTGAGGCAGTAGAAGACGAACTTTTTTCAACGTCTCGGAATTGCGTGGAAACTCATCCACCCTCCTCATTTCGCTTGTGTATTCCAGAATGCATGAACTTGTTTGGAGATTCCTCCGTTTGGGCCCTGAACCATATGGGACAACTTGAGGCAGTAGAAGACGAACTTTTTTCAACGTCTCAGAATTGCGTGGAAACGCATCCACCCTCCTCATTTCTCTTGAGTATTCGAGAATGCATGAACATGTTTCGAGATTCCTCCGTTTGGGCCCAGAACCATTTTGGACAACTTGAGGCAGAGGAAGACGAACTTTTTTCAACGTCTCGGAATTGCGTGGAAACTCACCCACCCTCCTCATTTCTCTTGAGTATTCCAGAATGCATGAACTTGTTTCGAGATTCCTCCGTTTGGGCCCTGAACCATATGGGACAACTTAAGGCAGAGGAAGACGAACTTTTTTCAACGTCTCAGAATTGCGTGGAAACTCATCCACCCTCCTCATTTCTCTTGAGTATTCCAGAATGCATGAACTTGTTCCGAGATTCCTCCGTTTGGGCCCTGAACCATATGGGCCAACTTGAGGCAGAAGAAGATGGACTTTTTTCAACGTCTGGGAATTGCGTAGAAACTCACCCACCCTCCTCATTTCTCTTGAGTATTCCAGAATGCATGAACTTGTTTCGAGATTCCTCCGTTTGGGCCCTGAACCATTTGGGACAACTTAAGGCAGAGGAAGACGAACTTTTTTCAACGTCTCGGAATTGCGTGGAAACTCACCCACCCTCCTCATTTCTCTTGAGTATTCCAGAATGCATGAACTTGTTTCGATATTCCTCCGTTTGGGCCCTGAACCATTTGGGACAACTTGAGGCAGAGGAAGACGAACTTTTTTCAACGTCTCGGAATTGCGTGGAAACTCACCCACCCTCCTCATTTATCGTGAGGATTCCAGAATGCCTTAAGTTGTTTCGAGATTCCTTCGTTTGGGCCCTGAACCATTTTGGACAACTTGAGGCAGTAGAAGACGAACTTTTTTCAACGTCTCAGAATTGCGTGGAAACGCATCCACCCTCCTCATTTCTCTTGAGTATTCCAGAATGCATGAACTTGTTTCGAGATTCCTCCGTTTGGTCCCTGAACCATTTGGGACAACTTAAGGCAGAGGAAGACGAACTTTTTTCAACGTCTCGGAATTTTATCGAAACTCACCCACCCTCCTCATTTATCGTGAGGATTCCAGAATGCATTAAGTTGTTTCGAGATTCCTTCGTTTGGGCCCTGAACCATTTTGGACAATTTGAGGCAGTAGAAGACGAACTTTTTTCAACGTCTCAGAATTGCGTGGAAACAGATCCACCCTCCTCATTTCTCTTGAGTATTCCAGAATGCATGAACTTGTTTCGAGATTCCTCCGTTTGGTCCCTGAACCATTTGGGACAACTTAAGGCAGAGGAAGACGAACTTTTTTCAACGTCTCGGAATTGTATCGAAACTCACCCACCCTCCTCATTTATCGTGAGGATTCCAGAATGCATTAAGTTGTTTCGAGATTCCTTCGTTTGGGCCCTGAACCATTTTGGACAACTTGAGGCAGTAGAAGATGAACTTTTATCAACGTCTCGGAATTACGTGGAAACTCTTCCACCCTCCTCATTTCTCTTGAGTATTCCAGAATGCATGAACTTGTTTCGAGATTCCTCCGTTTGGGCCCTGAACCATTTGGGACAACTTAAGGCAGAGGAAGACGAACTTTTTTCAACGTCTCGGAATTGCGTGGAAACTCACCCACCCTCCTCATTTATCGTGAGGATTCTAGAATCCATTAAGTTGTTTCGAGATTCCTTCGTTTGGGCCCTGAACGATTTTGGAAAACTTGAGGCAGTAGAAGACGAACTTTTTTCAACGTCTCGGAATTGCGTGGAAACTCATCCACCCTCCTCATTTCGCTTGAGTATTCCAGAATGCATGAACTTGTTTGGAGATTCCTCCGTTTGGGCCCTGAACCATATGGGACTACTTGAGGCAGAAGAAGACGAACTTTTTTCAACGTCTCGGAATTGGTTCGAAACTCACCCACTCTCCTCATTTCTCGTGAGGATCCCAGAATGCATTAAGTTGTTTCGAGATTCCTTCGTTTGGGCCCGGAACCATTTTGGACAACTTGAGGCAGATGAAGACGAACTTTTTTCAACGTCTCGGAATTGCTTGGAAACTCACCCACCCTCCTCATTTCTCGTGACGATCCCAGAATGCATGAACATGTTTCGAGATTCCTCCGTTTGGGCCCAGAACCATTTTGGACAACTTGAGGCAGAGGAAGACGAACTTTTTTCAACGTCTCGGAATTGCGTGGAAACTCACCCACCCTCCTCATTTCTCTTGAGTATTCCAGAATGCATGAACTTGTTTCGAGATTCCTCCGTTTGGGCCCTGAACCATATGGGACAACTTGAGGCAGTAGAAGACGAACTTTTTTCAACGTCTCAGAATTGCGTGGAAACGCATCCACCCTCCTCATTTCTCTTGAGTATTCCAGAATGCATGAACTTGTTTCGAGATTCCTCCGTTTGGTCCCTGAACCATTTGGGACAACTTAAGGCAGAGGAAGACGAACTTTTTTCAACGTCTCGGAATTTTATCGAAACTCACCCACCCTCCTCATTTATCGTGAGGATTCCAGAATGCATTAAGTTGTTTCGAGATTCCTTCGTTTGGGCCCTGAACCATTTTGGACAATTTGAGGCAGTAGAAGACGAACTTTTTTCAACGTCTCAGAATTGCGTGGAAACACATCCACCCTCCTCATTTCTCTTGAGTATTCCAGAATGCATGAACTTGTTTCGAGATTCCTCCGTTTGGTCCCTGAACCATTTGGGACAACTTAAGGCAGAGGAAGACGAACTTTTTTCAACGTCTCGGAATTGTATCGAAACTCACCCACCCTCCTCATTTATCGTGAGGATTCCAGAATGCATTAAGTTGTTTCGAGATTCCTTCGTTTGGGCCCTGAACCATTTTGGACAACTTGAGGCAGTAGAAGATGAACTTTTATCAACGTCTCGGAATTGCGTGGAAACTCTTCCACCCTCCTCATTTCTCTTGAGTATTCCAGAATGCATGAACTTGTTTCGAGATTCCTCCGTTTGGGCCCTGAACCATTTGGGACAACTTAAGGCAGAGGAAGACGAACTTTTTTCAACGTCTCGGAATTGCGTGGAAACTCACCCACCCTCCTCATTTATCGTGAGGATTCTAGAATCCATTAAGTTGTTTCGAGATTCCTTCGTTTGGGCCCTGAACGATTTTGGAAAACTTGAGGCAGTAGAAGACGAACTTTTTTCAACGTCTCGGAATTGCGTGGAAACTCATCCACCCTCCTCATTTCGCTTGAGTATTCCAGAATGCATGAACTTGTTTGGAGATTCCTCCGTTTGGGCCCTGAACCATATGGGACTACTTGAGGCAGAAGAAGACGAACTTTTTTCAACGTCTCGGAATTGGTTCGAAACTCACCCACTCTCCTCATTTCTCGTGAGGATCCCAGAATGCATTAAGTTGTTTCGAGATTCCTTCGTTTGGGCCCGGAACCATTTTGGACAACTTGAGGCAGATGAAGACGAACTTTTTTCAACGTCTCGGAATTGCTTGGAAACTCACCCACCCTCCTCATTTCTCGTGACGATCCCAGAATGCATGAACATGTTTCGAGATTCCTCCGTTTGGGCCCAGAACCATTTTGGACAACTTGAGGCAGAGGAAGACGAACTTTTTTCAACGTCTCGGAATTGCGTGGAAACTCACCCACCCTCCTCATTTCTCTTGAGTATTCCAGAATGCATGAACTTGTTTCGAGATTCCTCCGTTTGGGCCCTGAACCATATGGGACAACTTGAGGCAGAAGAAGACGAACTTTTTTCAACGTCTCGGAATTGCGTGGAAACTCACCCACCCTCCTCATTTCTCTTGAGTATTCCAGAATGCATGAACTTGTTTCGAGATTCCTCTGTTTTGGCCCTGAACCATTTGGGACTACTTGAGGCAGAAGAAGACGAACTTTTTTCAACGTCTCGGAATTGCGTGGAAACTCACCCACCCTCCTCATTTATCGTGAGGATTCCAGAATGCCTTATGTTGTTTCGAGATTCCTTCGTTTGGGCCCTGAACCATTTTGGACAACTTGAGGCAGTAGAAGACGAACTTTTTTCAACGTCTCAGAATTGCGTGGAAACGCATCCACCCTCCTCATTTCTCTTGAGTATTCCAGAATGCATGAACTTGTTTCGAGATTCCTCCGTTTGGGCCCAGAACCATTTTGGACAACTTGAGGCAGAGGAAGACGAACTTTTTTCAACGTCTCGGAATTGCGTGGAAACTCACCCACCCTCCTCATTTCTCTTGAGTATTCCAGAATGCATGAACTTGTTTCGAGATTCCTCCGTTTCGGCCCTGAACCATATGGGACAACTTGAGGCAGAAGAAGACGAACTTTTTTCAACGTCTCGGAATTGCGTGGAAACTCACCCACCCTCCTCATTTCTCTTGAGTATTCCAGAATGCATGAACTTGTTTCGAGATTCCTCCGTTTGGGGCAAGAACCATTTTGGACAACTTGAGGCAGATGAAGACGAACTTTTTTCAACGTCTCGGAATTGCGTGGAAACTCACCCACCCTCCTTATTTATCGTGAGGATTCCAGAATGCATTAAGTTGTTTCGAGATTCCTTCGTTTGGGCCCTGAACCATTTTTGACAACTAGAGGCAGTAGAAGACGAACTTTTTTCAACGTCTCGGAATTGCGTGGAAAATCACCCACCCTCGTCATTTCTCTTGAGTATTCCAGAATGCATGAACTTGTTTCGAGATTCCTCTGTTTTGGCCTTGAACCATTTGGGACTACTTGAGGCAGAAGAAGACGAACTTTTTTCAACGTCTCGGAATTGCTTGGAAACTCACCCACCCTCGTCATTTCTCTTGAGTATTCCAGAATGCACGAACATGTTTCGAGATTCCTCCGTTTGGGCCATGAACCATTTTGGACAACTTGAGGCAGAAGAAGACGAACTTTTTTCAACATCTGGGAATTGCGTGGAAACTCACCCACCCTCCTCATTTCTCGTGAGGAATCCAGAATGGATGAACTTTTTTCGAGATTCCTACGTTTGGGCCCTGAACAATTTGGGAAAACTTGAGGCAGAGGAAGACGAACTTTTTTCAACGTCTCGGAATTGCGTGGAAACTCACCCACCCACCTCATTTATCGTGAGGATTCCAGAATGCATTAAGTTGTTTCGAGATTCCTTCGTTTGGGCCCTGAACCATTTTTAACAACTAGAGGCAGTAGAAGACGAACTTTTTTCAACGTCTCGGAATTGCTTGGAAACTCACCCACCCTCCTCATTTCTCGTGACGATCCCAGAATGCATGAACATGTTTCGAGATTCCTCCGTTTGGGCCCAGAACCATTTTGGACAACTTGAGGCAGATGAAGACGAACTTTTTTCAACGTCTCGGAATTGCGTGGAAACTCACCCACCCTCCTCATTTCTCTTGAGTATTCCAGAATGCATGAACTTGTTTCGAGATTCCTCCGTTTGGGCCCTGAACCATATGGGACAACTTAAGGCAGAGGAAGACGAACTTTTTTCAACGTCTCAGAATTGCGTGGAAACTCATCCACCCTCCTCATTTCTCTTGAGTATTCCAGAATGCATGAACTTGTTCCGAGATTCCTCCGTTTGGGCCCTGAACCATATGGGCCAACTTGAGGCAGAAGAAGATGGACTTTTTTCAACGTCTGGGAATTGCGTAGAAACTCACCCCCCCCTCCTCATTTCTCTTGAGTATTCCAGAATGCATGAACTTGTTTCGAGATTCCTCACCATTTGGGACAACTTAAGGCAGAGGAAGACGAACTTTTTTCAACGTCTCGGAATTGCGTGGAAACTCACCCACCCTCCTCATTTCTCTTGAGTATTCCAGAATGCATGAACTTGTTTCGATATTCCTCCGTTTGGGCCCTGAACCATTTGGGACAACTTGAGGCAGAGGAAGACGAACTTTTTTCAACGTCTCGGAATTGCGTGGAAACTCACCCACCCTCCTCATTTATCGTGAGGATTCCAGAATGCCTTAAGTTGTTTCGAGATTCCTTCGTTTGGGCCCTGAACCATTTTGGACAACTTGAGGCAGTAGAAGACGAACTTTTTTCAACGTCTCAGAATTGCGTGGAAACGCATCCACCCTCCTCATTTCTCTTGAGTATTCCAGAATGCATGAACTTGTTTCGAGATTCCTCCGTTTGGTCCCTGAACCATTTGGGACAACTTAAGGCAGAGGAAGACGAACTTTTTTCAACGTCTCGGAATTTTATCGAAACTCACCCACCCTCCTCATTTATCGTGAGGATTCCAGAATGCATTAAGTTGTTTCGAGATTCCTTCGTTTGGGCCCTGAACCATTTTGGACAATTTGAGGCAGTAGAAGACGAACTTTTTTCAACGTCTCAGAATTGCGTGGAAACAGATCCACCCTCCTCATTTCTCTTGAGTATTCCAGAATGCATGAACTTGTTTCGAGATTCCTCCGTTTGGTCCCTGAACCATTTGGGACAACTTAAGGCAGAGGAAGACGAACTTTTTTCAACGTCTCGGAATTGTATCGAAACTCACCCACCCTCCTCATTTATCGTGAGGATTCCAGAATGCATTAAGTTGTTTCGAGATTCCTTCGTTTGGGCCCTGAACCATTTTGGACAACTTGAGGCAGTAGAAGATGAACTTTTATCAACGTCTCGGAATTGCGTGGAAACTCTTCCACCCTCCTCATTTCTCTTGAGTATTCCAGAATGCATGAACTTGTTTCGAGATTCCTCCGTTTGGGCCTTGAACCATTTGGGACAACTTAAGGTAGAGGAAGACGAACTTTTTTCAACGTCTCGGAATTGCGTGGAAACTCACCCACCCTCCTCATTTATCGTGAGGATTCTAGAATCCATTAAGTTGTTTCGAGATTCCTTCGTTTGGGCCCTGAACGATTTTGGAAAACTTGAGGCAGTAGAAGACGAACTTTTTTCAACGTCTCGGAATTGCGTGGAAACTCATCCACCCTCCTCATTTCGCTTGAGTATTCCAGAATGCATGAACTTGTTTGGAGATTCCTCCGTTTGGGCCCTGAACCATATGGGACTACTTGAGGCAGAAGAAGACGAACTTTTTTCAACGTCTCGGAATTGGTTCGAAACTCACCCACTCTCCTCATTTCTCGTGAGGATCCCAGAATGCATTAAGTTGTTTCGAGATTCCTTCGTTTGGGCCCGGAACCATTTTGGACAACTTGAGGCAGATGAAGACGAACTTTTTTCAACGTCTCGGAATTGCTTGGAAACTCACCCACCCTCCTCATTTCTCGTGACGATCCCAGAATGCATGAACATGTTTCGAGATTCCTCCGTTTGGGCCCAGAACCATTTTGGACAACTTGAGGCAGAGGAAGACGAACTTTTTTCAACGTCTCGGAATTGCGTGGAAACTCACCCACCCTCCTCATTTCTCTTGAGTATTCCAGAATGCATGAACTTGTTTCGAGATTCCTCCGTTTGGGCCCTGAACCATATGGGACAACTTGAGGCAGTAGAAGACGAACTTTTTTCAACGTCTCAGAATTGCGTGGAAACGCATCCACCCTCCTCATTTCTCTTGAGTATTCCAGAATGCATGAACTTGTTTCGAGATTCCTCCGTTTGGTCCCTGAACCATTTGGGACAACTTAAGGCAGAGGAAGACGAACTTTTTTCAACGTCTCGGAATTTTATCGAAACTCACCCACCCTCCTCATTTATCGTGAGGATTCCAGAATGCATTAAGTGGTTTCGAGATTCCTTCGTTTGGGCCCTGAACCATTTTGGACAATTTGAGGCAGTAGAAGACGAACTTTTTTCAACGTCTCAGAATTGCGTGGAAACACATCCACCCTCCTCATTTCTCTTGAGTATTCCAGAATGCATGAACTTGTTTCGAGATTCCTCCGTTTGGTCCCTGAACCATTTGGGACAACTTAAGGCAGAGGAAGACGAACTTTTTTCAACGTCTCGGAATTGTATCGAAACTCACCCACCCTCCTCATTTATCGTGAGGATTCCAAAATGCATTAAGTTGTTTCGAGATTCCTTCGTTTGGGCCCTGAACCATTTTGGACAACTTGAGGCAGTAGAAGATGAACTTTTATCAACGTCTCGGAATTGCGTGGAAACTCTTCCACCCTCCTCATTTCTCTTGAGTATTTCAGAATGCATGAACTTGTTTCGAGATTCCTCCGTTTGGGCCCTGAACCATTTGGGACAACTTAAGGCAGAGGAAGACGAACTTTTTTCAACGTCTCGGAATTGCGTGGAAACTAACCCACCCTCCTCATTTATCGTGAGGATTCTAGAATCCATTAAGTTGTTTCGAGATTCCTTCGTTTGGGCCCTGAACGATTTTGGAAAACTTGAGGCAGTAGAAGACGAACTTTTTTCAACGTCTCGGAATTGCGTGGAAACTCATCCACCCTCCTCATTTCGCTTGAGTATTCCAGAATGCATGAACTTGTTTGGAGATTCCTCCGTTTGGGCCCTGAACCATATGGGACTACTTGAGGCAGAAGAAGACGAACTTTTTTCAACGTCTCGGAATTGGTTCGAAACTCACCCACTCTCCTCATTTCTCGTGAGGATCCCAGAATGCATTAAGTTGTTTCGAGATTCCTTCGTTTGGGCCTGGAACCATTTTGGACAACTTGAAACAGATGAAGACGAACTTTTTTCAACGTCTCGGAATTGCGTGGAAACTCACCCACCCACCTCATTTATCGTGAGGATTCCAGAATGCATTAAGTTGTTTCGAGATTCCTTCGTTTGGGCCCTGAACCATTTTTAACAACTAGAGGCAGTAGAAGACGAACTTTTTCCAACGTCTCGGAATTGCGTGGAAACTCACCCACCCTCCTCATTTCTCTTGAGTATTCCAGAATGCATGAACTTGTTTCGAGATTCCTCTGTTTTGGCCCTGAACCATTTGGGACTACTTGAGGCAGAAGAAGACGAACTTTTTTCAACGTCTCGGAATTGCGTGGAAACTCACCCACCCTCCTCATTTCTCTTGAGTATTCCAGAATGCATGAACTTGTTTCGAGATTCCTCTGTTTTGGCCCTGAACCATTTGGGACTACTTGAGGCAGAAGAAGACGAACTTTTTTCAACGTCTCGGAATTGCGTGGAAACTCACCCACCCTCCTCATTTATCGTGAGGATTCCAGAATGCCTTAAGTTGTTTCGAGATTCCTTCGTTTGGGCCCTGAACCATTTTGGACAACTTGAGGCAGTAGAAGACGAACTTTTTTCAACGTCTCAGAATTGCGTGGAAACGCATCCACCCTCCTCATTTCTCTTGAGTATTCCAGAATGCATGAACTTGTTTCGAGATTCCTCCGTTTGGGCCCAGAACCATTTTGGACAACTTGAGGCAGAGGAAGACGAACTTTTTTCAACGTCTCGGAATTGCGTGGAAACTCACCCACCCTCCTCATTTCTCTTGAGTATTCCAGAATGCATGAACTTGTTTCGAGATTCCTCCGTTTGGGCCCTGAACCATATGGGACAACTTGAGGCAGAAGAAGACGAACTTTTTTCAACGTCTCGGAATTGCGTGGAAACTCACCCACCCTCCTCATTTCTCTTGAGTATTCCAGAATGCATGAACTTGTTTCGAGATTCCTCCGTTTGGGGCAAGAACCATTTTGGACAACTTGAGGCAGATGAAGACGAACTTTTTTCAATGTCTCGGAATTGCGTGGAAACTCACCCACCCTCCTTATTTATCGTGAGGATTCCAGAATGCATTAAGTTGTTTCGAGATTCCTTCGTTTGGGCCCTGAACCATTTTTGACAACTAGAGGCAGTAGAAGACGAACTTTTTTCAACGTCTCGGAATTGCGTGGAAAATCACCCACCCTCGTCATTTCTCTTGAGTATTCCAGAATGCATGAACTTGTTTCGAGATTCCTCTGTTTTGGCCTTGAACCATTTGGGACTACTTGAGGCAGAAGAAGACGAACTTTTTTCAACGTCTCGGAATTGCTTGGAAACTCACCCACCCTCGTCATTTCTCTTGAGTATTCCAGAATGCACGAACATGTTTCGAGATTCCTCCGTTTGGGCCCAGAACCATTTTGGACAACTTGAGGTAGAAGAAGACGAACTTTTTTCAACATCTGGAAATTGCGTGGAAACTCACCCACCCTCCTCATTTCTCGTGAGGAATCCAGAATGGATGAACTTTTTTCGAGATTCCTACGTTTGGGCCCTGAACAATTTGGGAAAACTTGAGGCAGAGGAAGACGAACTTTTTTCAACGTCTCGGAATTGCGTGGAAACTCACCCACCCACCTCATTTATCGTGAGGATTCCAGAATGCATTAAGTTGTTTCGAGATTCCTTCGTTTGGGCCCTGAACCATTTTTAACAACTAGAGGCAGTAGAAGACGAACTTTTTCCAACGTCTCGGAATTGCGTGGAAACTCACCCACCCTCCTCATTTCTCTTGAGTATTCCAGAATGCATGAACTTGTTTCGAGATTCCTCTGTTTTGGCCCTGAACCATTTGGGACTACTTGAGGCAGAAGAAGACGAACTTTTTTCAACGTCTCGGAATTGCTTGGAAACTCACCCACCCTCCTCATTTCTCGTGAGGATCCCAGAATGCGTGAACATATTTCGAGATTCCTCCGTTTGGGCCCAGAACCATTTTGGACAACTTGAGGCAGATGAAGACGAACTTTTTTCAACGTCTCGGAATTGCGTGGAAACTCACCCACCCTCCTCATTTCTCTTGAGTATTCCAGAACGCATGAACTTGTTTCGAGATTCCTCTGTTTTGGCCCTGAACCATTTGGGACTACTTGAGGCAGAAGAAGACGAACTTTTTTCAACGTCTTGGAATTGCATGGAAACTCACCAACCCTCCTCATTTCTTGTGAGGATCCCAGAATGCGTGAACATGTTTCGAGATTCCTCAGTTTGGGCCCAGAACCATTTTGGACAACTTGAGGCAGATGAAGACGAACTTTTTTCAACGTCTCGGAATTGCGTGGAAACTCACCCACCCTCCTCATTTCTCTTGAGTATTCCAGAATGCATGAACTTGTATCGAGATTCCTCTGTTTTGGCCCTGAATCATTTGGGACTACTCGAGGCAGAAGAAGACGAACTTTTTTCAACGTCTCGGAATTGCTTGGAAACTCACCCACCCTCCTCATTTCTCGTGAGGATCCCAGAATGCATGAACATGTTTCGAGATTCCTCCGTTTGGGCCCAGAACCATTTTGGACAACTTGAGGCAGATGAACACGAACTTTTTTCAACGTCTCGGAATTGCGTGGAAACTCACCCACCCTCCTCATTTCTCTTGATTATTCCAGAATGCATGAACTTGTTTCGAGATTCCTCCGTTTTGGCCCTGAACCATTTGGGACTACTTGAGGCAGAAGAAGACGAACTTTTTTCAATGTCTCGGAATTGCTTGGAAACTCACCCACCCTCCTCATTTCTCGTGAGGATCCCAGAATGCCTGAACATGTTTCGAGATTCCTCCGTTTGGGCCCTGAACCATATGGGAAAACTTGAGGCAGAAGAAGACGAACTTTTTTCAACGTCTTGGTATTGCGTAGAAACTCACCCACCCTCCTCATTTCTCTTGAGTATTGCAGAATGCATGAACTTGTTTTGAGATTCCTCCGTTTGGGCCCTGAACCATATGGGACAACTTGAGGCACAGGAAGACGAACTTTTTTCAACCTCTCGGAATTGCGTGGAAACTCACCCACGCTCTTCATTTATCGTGAGGATTCCAGAAAGCATTAAGTTGTTTCGAGATTCCTTCGTTTGGGCCATGAACCATTTTGGACAACTTGAGGCAGAAGAAGACGATCTTTTTTCAACATCTGGGAATTGCGTGGAAACTCACCCACCCTCCTCATTTCTCGTGAGGAATCCAGAATGCATGAACGTGTTTCGAGATTCCTCCGTTTGGGCTCTGAACAATTTGGGACAACTTGAGGCAGAGGAAGACGAACTTTTTTCAACGTCTCGGAATTGCGTGGAAACTCACCCACCCTCCTCATTTATCGTGAGGATTCCAGAATGCATTAAGTTGTTTCGAGATTCCTTCGTTTGGGCCCTGAACCATTTTTGACAACTAGAGGCAGTAGAAGACGAACTTTTTTCAACGTCTCGGAATTGCGTGGAAACTCACCCACCCTCCTCATTTCTCTTGAGTATTCCAGAATGCATGAACTTATTTCGAGATTCCTCCGTTTGGGCCCTGAACCATTTGGGACTACTTGAGGCAGAAGAACACGAAATTTTTTCAACGTCTCGGATTTGCTTGGAAACTCATCCACCCTCCTCCTTTCTCGTCACGATCCCAGAATGCATGAACATGTTTCGAGATTCCGCCGTTTGGGCGTAGAAACATTTTGGACAACTTGAGGCAGAGGAAGACGAACTTTTTTCAACGTCTCGGAATTGCGGGGAAACTCACCCACCCTCCTCATTTCTCGTGAGGAATCCAGAATGCATGAACTTGTTTCGAGATTTCTCCGTTTGGCCCTGAACCATTTGGGACAACTTGAGGCAGAGGAAGACGAACTTTTTTCAACGTCTCGGAATTGGATGGAAACTCACCCACCCTCCTCATTTCTCGTGACGATCCCAGAATGCATGAACATGTTTCGAGATTCATCCGTTTGGGCCCTGAACCATTTTTAACAACTAGAGGCAGTAGAAGACGAACTTTTTTCAACGTCTTGGAATTGCGTAGAAACTCACCCACCCTCCTCATTTCTCTTGAGTATTGCAGAATGCATGAACTTGTTTCGAGATTCCTCCATTTGGGCCCTGAACCATATGGGACAACTTGAGGCAGAGGAAGACGAACTTTTTTCAACCTCTCGGAATTGCGTGGAAACTCACCCACCCTCCTCATTTCTCTTGAGTATTCCAGAATGCATGAACTTGTTTCGAGATTCCTCTGTTTTGGCCCTGAACCATTTGGGACTACTTGAGGCAGAAGAAGACGAACTTTTTTCAATGTCTCGGAATTGCTTGGAAACTCACCCACCCTCCTCATTTCTCTTGAGTATTCCAGAATGCATGAACTTATTTAGAGATTCCTCCGTTTGGGCCCTGAACCATTTGGGACTACTTGAGGCAGAAGAACACGAAATTTTTTCAACGTCTCGGATTTGCTTGGAAACTCACCCACCCTCCTCCTTTCTCGTCACGATCCCAGAATGCATGAACATGTTTCGAGATTCCGCCGTTTGGGCGTACAAACATTTTGGACAACTTGAGGCAGAGGAAGACGAACTTTTTTCAACGTCTCGGAATTGCGTGGAAACTCACCCACCCTCCTCATTTCTCGTGAGGAATCCAGAATGCATGAACTTGTTTCGAGATTTCTCCGTTTGGCCCTGAACCATTTGGGACTACTTGAGGCAGAAGAAGACGAACTTTTTTCAACGTCTCGGAATTGCTTGGAAACTCACCCACCCTCCTCATTTCTCGTGACGATCCCAGAATGCATGAACATGTTTCGAGATTCCTCCGTTTGGGCCCTGAACCATTTTTAACAACTAGAGGCAGTAGAAGACGAACTATTTTCAACGTCTTGGAATTGCGTAGAAACTCACCCACCCTCCTCATTTCTCTTGAGTATTGCAGAATGCATGAACTTGTTTCGAGATTCCTCCGTTTGGGCCCTGAACCATATGGGACAACTTGAGGCAGAGGAAGACGAACATTTTTCAACCTCTCGGAATTGCGTGGAAACTCACCCACGCTCCTCATTTATCGTGAGGATTCCAGAAAGCATTAAGTTGTTTCGAGATTCCTTCGTTTGGGCCCTGAACCATTTTGGACAACTTGAGGCAGAAGAAGACGAACTTTTTTCAACATCTGGGAATTGCTTGGAAACTCACCCACCCTCCTCATTTCTCTTGAGTATTCCAGAATGCATGAACTTGTTTCAAGATTCCTCTGTTTTGGCCCTGAACCATTTGGGACTACTTGAGGCAGAAGAAGACGAACTTTTTTCAACGTCTCGGAATTGCTTGGAAACTCACCCACCCTCCTCATTTCTCGTGAGGATCCCAGAATGCGTGAACATGTTTCGAGATTCCTCTGTTTGGGCCCAGAACCATTTTGGACAACTTGAGGCAGATGAAGACGAACTTTTTTCAACGTCTCGGAATTGCGTGGAAACTCACCCACCCTCCTCATTTCTCTTGAGTATTCCAGAATGCATGAACTTGTTTCGAGATTCCTCTGTTTTGGCCCTGAACCATTTGGGACTACTTGAGGCAGAAGAAGACGAACTTTTTTCAATGTCTCGGAATTGCTTGGAAACTCACCCACCCTCCTCATTTCTCGTGAGGATCCCAGAATGCCTGAACATGTTTCGAGATTCCTCCGTTTGGGCCCTGAACCATATGGGAAAACTTGAGGCAGAAGAAGACGAACTTTTTTCAACGTCTTGGAATTGCGTAGAAACTCACCCACCCTCCTCATTTCTCTTGAGTATTGCAGAATGCATGAACTTGTTTTGAGATTCCTCCGTTTGGGCCCTGAACCATATGGGACAACTTGAGGCACAGGAAGACGAACTTTTTTCATCCTCTCGGAATTGCGTGGAAACTCACCCACGCTCTTCATTTATCGTAAGGATTCCAGAAAGCATTAAGTTGTTTCGAGATTCCTTCGTTTGGGCCATGAACCATTTTGGACAACTTGAGGCAGAAGAAGACGATCTTTTTTCAACATCTGGGAATTGCGTGGAAACTCACCCACCCTCCTCATTTCTCGTGAGGAATCCAGAATGCATGAACGTGTTTCGAGATTCCTCCGTTTGGGCCCTGAACAATTTGGGACAACTTGAGGCAGAGGAAGACGAACTTTTTTCAACGTCTCGGAATTGCGTGGAAACTCACCCACCCTCCTCATTTATCGTGAGGATTCCAGAATGCATTAAGTTGTTTCGAGATTCCTTCGTTTGGGCCCTGAACCATTTTTGACAACTAGAGGCAGTAGAAGACGAACTTTTTTCAATGTCTCGGAATTGCTTGGAAACTCACCCACCCTCCTCATTTCTCTTGAGTATTCCAGAATGCATGAACTTATTTAGAGATTCCTCCGTTTGGGCCCTGAACCATTTGGGACTACTTGAGGCAGAAGAACACGAAATTTTTTCAACGTCTCGGATTTGCTTGGAAACTCACCCACCCTCCTCCTTTCTCGTCACGATCCCAGAATGCATGAACATGTTTCGAGATTCCGCCGTTTGGGCGTACAAACATTTTGGACAACTTGAGACAGAGGAAGACGAACTTTTTTCAGCGTCTCGGAATTGCGTGGAAACTCACCCACCCTCCTCATTTCTCGTGAGGAATCCAGAATGCATGAACTTGTTTCGAGATTTCTCCGTTTGGCCCTGAACCATTTGGGACAACTTGAGGCAGAGGAAGACGAACTTTTTTCAACGTCTCGGAATTGCTTGGAAACTCACCCACCCTCCTCATTTCTCGTGACGATCCCAGAATGCATGAACATGTTTCGAGATTCCTCCGTTTGGGCCCTGAACCATTTTTAACAACTAGAGGCAGTAGAAGACGAACTATTTTCAACGTCTTGGAATTGCGTAGAAACTCACCCACCCTCCTCATTTCTCTTGAGTATTGCAGAATGCATGAACTTGTTTCGAGATTCCTCCGTTTGGGCCCTGAACCATATGGGACAACTTGAGGCAGAGGAAGACGAACTTTTTTCAACCTCTCGGAATTGCGTGGAAACTCACCCACGCTCCTCATTTATCGTGAGGATTCCAGAAAGCATTAAGTTGTTTCGAGATTCCTTCGTTTGGGCCCTGAACCATTTTGGACAACTTGAGGCAGAAGAAGACGAACTTTTTTCAACATCTGGGAATTGCGTGGAAACTCACCCACCCTCCTCATTTCTCGTGAGGAATCCAGAATGCATGAACTTCTTTCGAGATTCCTCCGTTTGGGCCCTGAACAATTTGGGAAAACTTGAGGCAGAGGAAGACGAACTTTTTTCAACGTCTCGGAATTGCGTGGAAACTCACCCACCCACCTCATTTATCGTGAGGATTCCAGAATGCATTAAGTTGTTTCGAGATTCCTTCGTTTGGGCCCTGAACCATTTTTAACAACTAGAGGCAGTAGAAGACGAACTTTTTTCAACGTCTCGGAATTGCGTGGAAACTCACCCACCCTCCTCATTTCTCTTGAGTATTCCAGAATGCATGAACTTGTTTCAAGATTCCTCTGTTTTGGCCCTGAACCATTTGGGACTACTTGAGGCAGAAGAAGACAAACTTTTTTCAACGTCTCGGAATTGCTTGGAAACTCACCCACCCTCCTCATTTCTCGTGAGGATCCCAGAATGCGTGAACATGTTTCGAGATTCCTCTGTTTGGGCCCAGAACCATTTTGGACAACTTGAGGCAGATGAAGAAGAACTTTTTTCAACGTCTCGGAATTGCGTGGAAACTCACCCACCCTCCTCATTTCTCTTGAGTATTCCAGAATGCGTGAACATGTTTCGAGATTCCTCCGTTTGGGCCCAGAACCATTTTGGACAACTTGAGGCAGATGAAGACGAACTTTTTTCAACGTCTCGGAATTGCGTGGAAACTCACCCACCCTCCTCATTTCTCTTGAGTATTCCAGAATGCATGAACTTGTTTCGAGATTCCTCTGTTTTGGCCCTGAACCATTTGGGACTACTTGAGGCAGAAGAAGACGAACTTTTTTCAACGTCTCGGAATTGCTTGGAAACTCACCCACCCTCCTCATTTCTTGTGAGGATCCCAGAATGCGTGAACATGTTTCGAGATTCCTCCGTTTGGGCCCAGAACCATTTTGGACAACTTGAGGCAGATGAAGACGAACTTTTTTCAACGTCTCGGAATTGCGTGGAAACTCACCCACCCTCCTCATTTCTCTTGAGTATTCCAGAATGCATGAACTTGTTTCGAGATTCCTCTGTTTTGGCCCTGAACCATTTGGGACTACTTGAGGCAGAAGAAGACGAACTTTTTTCAATGTCTCGGAATTGCTTGGAAACTCACCCACCCTCCTCATTTCTCGTGAGGATCCCAGAATGCCTGAACATGTTTCGAGATTCCTCCGTTTGGGCCCTGAACCATATGGGAAAACTTGAGGCAGAAGAAGACGAACTTTTTTCAACGTCTTGGAATTGCGTAGAAACTCACCCACCCTCCTCATTTCTCTTGAGTATTGCAGAATGCATGAACTTGTTTTGAGATTCCTCCGTTTGGGCCCTGAACCATATGGGACAACTTGAGGCACAGGAAGACGAACTTTTTTCAACCTCTCGGAATTGCGTGGAAACTCACCCACGCTCTTCATTTATCGTAAGGATTCCAGAAAGCATTAAGTTGTTTCGAGATTCCTTCGTTTGGGCCATGAACCATTTTGGACAACTTGAGGCAGAAGAAGACGATCTTTTTTCAACATCTGGGAATTGCGTGGAAACTCACCCACCCTCCTCATTTCTCGTGAGGAATCCAGAATGCATGAACGTGTTTCGAGATTCCTCCGTTTGGGCCCTGAACAATTTGGGACAACTTGAGGCAGAGGAAGACGAACTTTTTTCAACGTCTCGGAATTGCGTGGAAACTCACCCACCCTCCTCATTTATCGTGAGGATTCCGGAATGCATTAAGTTGTTTCGAGATTCCTTCGTTTGGGCCCTGAACCATTTTTGACAACTAGAGGCAGTAGAAGACGAACTTTTTTCGACGTCTCGGAATTGCGTGGAAACTCACCCACCCTCCTCATTTCTCTTGAGTATTCCAGAATGCATGAACTTATTTAGAGATTCCTCCGTTTGGGCCCTGAACCATTTGGGACTACTTGAGGCAGAAGAACACGAAATTTTTTCAACGTCTCGGATTTGCTTGGAAACTCACCCACCCTCCTCCTTTCTCGTCACGATCCCAGAATGCATGAACATGTTTCGAGATTCCGCCGTTTGGGCGTACAAACATTTTGGACAACTTGAGGCAGAGGAAGACGAACTTTTTTCAACGTCTCGGAATTGCGTGGAAACTCACCCACCCTCCTCATTTCTCGTGAGGAATCCAGAATGCATGAACTTGTTTCGAGATTTCTCCGTTTGGCCCTGAACCATTTGGGACAACTTGAGGCAGAGGAAGACGAACTTTTTTCAACGTCTCGGAATTGCTTGGAAACTCACCCACCCTCCTCATTTCTCGTGACGATCCCAGAATGCATGAACATGTTTCGAGATTCCTCCGTTTGGGCCCAGAACCATTTTGGACAACTTGAGGCAGATGAAGACGAACTTTTTTCAACGTCTCGGAATTGCGTGGAAACTCACCCACCCTCCTCATTTCTCTTGAGTATTCCAGAATGCATGAACTTGTTTCGAGATTCCTCCGTTTGGGCCCTGAACCATATGGGACAACTTGAGGCAGAGGAAGACGAACTTTTTTCAACCTCTCGGAATTGCGTGGAAACTCACCCACGCTCCTCATTTATCGTGAGCATTCCAGAAAGCATTAAGTTGTTTCGAGATTCCTTCGTTTGGGCCCTGAACCATTTTGGACAACTTGAGGCAGAAGAAGACGAACTTTTTTCAACATCTGGGAATTGCGTGGAAACTCACCCACCCTCCTCATTTCTCGTGAGGAATCCAGAATGCATGAACTTGTTTCGAGATTCCTCCGTTTGGGCCCTGAACCATTTGGGACAACTTGAGGCAGAGGAAGACGAACTTTTTTCAACGTCTCGGAATTGCGTGGAAACTCACCCACCCACCTCATTTATCGTGAGGATTCCAGAATGCGTGAACATGTTTCGAGATTCCTCCGTTTGGGCCCAGAACCATTTTGGACAACTTGAGGCAGATGAAGACGAACTTTTTTCAACGTCTCGGAATTGCGTGGAAACTCACCCACCCTCCTCATTTCTCTTGAGTATTCCAGAATGCATGAACTTGTTTCGAGATTCCTCTGTTTTGGCCCTGTACCATTTCGGACTACTTGAGGCAGAAGAAGACGAACTTTTTTCAATGTCTCGGAATTGCTTGGAAACTCACCCACCCTCCTCATTTCTCGTGACGATCCCAGAATGCGTGAACATGTTTCGAGATTCCTCCGTTTGGGCCCTGAACCATATGGGAAAACTTGAGACAGAAGAAGACGAACTTTTTTCAACGTCTCGGAATTGCGTGGAAACTCACCCACCCTCCTCATTTCTCTTGAGTATTCCAGAATGCATGAACTTGTATCGAGATTCCTCTGTTTTGGCCCTGAATCATTTGGGACTACTTGAGGCAGAAGAAGACGAACTTTTTTCAACGTCTCGGAATTGCTTGGAAACTCACCCACCCTCCTCATTTCTCGTGAGCATCCCAGAATGCATGAACATGTTTCGAGATTCCTCCGTTTGGGACCAGAACTATTTTGGACAACTTGAGGCAGATGAACACGAACTTTTTTCAACGTCTCGGAATTGCGTGGAAACTCACCCACCCTCCTCATTTCTCTTGAGTATTCCAGAATGCATGAACTTGTTTCGAGATTCCTCTGTTTTGGCCCTGAACCATTTGGGACTACTTGAGGCAGAAGAAGACGAACTTTTTTCAATGTCTCGGAATTGCTTGGAAACTCACCCACCCTCCTCATTTCTCGTGACGATCCCAGAATGCATGAACATGTTTCGAGATTCCTCCGTTTGGGCCCAGAACCATATGGGAAAACTTGAGGCAGAAGAAGACGAACTTTTTTCAACGTCTTGGAATTGAGTAGAAACTCACCCACCCTCCTCATTTCTCTTGAGTATTGCAGAATGCATGAACTTGTTTCGAGATTCCTCCGTTTGGGCCCTGAACCATATGGGACAACTTGAGGCAGAGGAAGACGAACTTTTTTCAACCTCTCGGAATTGCTTGGAAACTCACCCACCCTCCTCATTTCTCGTGACAATCCCAGAATGCGTGAACATGTTTCGAGATTCCTCCGTTTGGGCCCTGAACCATATGGGAAAACTTGAGGCAGAAGAAGACGAACTTTTTTCAACGTCTCGGAATTGCGTGGAAACTCACGCACCCTCCTCATTTCTCTTGAGTATTCCAGAATGCATGAACTTGTATCGAGATTCCTCTGTTTTGGCCCTGAATCATTTGGGACTACTTGAGGCAGAAGAAGACGAACTTTTTTCAACGTCTCGGAATTGCTTGGAAACTCACCCACCCTCCTCATTTCTCGTGAGGATCCCAGAATGCATGAACATGTTTCGAGATTCCTCCGTTTGGGCCCAGAACCATTTTGGACAACTTGAGGCAGATGAACACGAACTTTTTTCAACGTCTCGGAATTGCGTGGAAACTCACCCACCCTCCTCATTTCTCTTGAGTATTCCAGAATGCATGAACTTGTTTCGAAATTCCTCTGTTTTGGCCCTGAACCATCTGGGACTACTTGAGGCAGAAGAAGACGAACTTTTTTCAATGTCTCGGAATTGCTTGGAAACTCACCCACCCTCCTCATTTCTCGTGACGATCCCAGAATGCATGAACATGTTTCGAGATTCCTCCGTTTGGGCCCAGAACCATATGGGAAAACTTGAGGCAGAAGAAGACGAACTTTTTTCAACCTCTTGGAATTGCGTAGAAACTCACCCACCCTCCTCATTTCTCTTGAGTATTGCAGAATGCATGAACTTGTTTCGAGATTCCTCCGTTCGGGCCCTGAACCGTATGGGACAACTTGAGTCAGAGGAAGACGAACTTTTTTCAACCTCTCGGAATTGCGTGGAAACTCACCCACGCTCCTCATTTATCGTGAGGATTCCAGAAAGCATTAAGTTGTTTCGAGATTCCTTCGTTTGGGCCCTGAACCATTTTGGACAACTTGAGGTAGAAGAAGACGAACTTTTTTCAACATCTGGGAATTGCGTGGAAACTCACCCACCCTCCTCATTTCCCGTGAGGAATCCAGAATGCATGAACTTGTTTCGAGATTCCTCCGTTTGGGCCCTGAACAATTTGGGACAACTTGAGGCAGAGGAAGACGAACTTTTTTCAATGTCTCAGAATTGCGTGGAAACTCACCCACCCACCTCATTTATCGTGAGGATTCCAGAATGCATTAAGTTGTTTCGAGATTCCTTCGTTTGGGCCCTGAACCATTTTTAACAACTAGAGGCAGTAGAAGGCGAACTTTTTTCAACGTCTCGGAATTGCGTGGAAACACACCCACCCTCCTCATTTCTCTTGAGTATTCCAGAATGCATGAACTTGTTTCGAGATTCCTCTGTTTTGGCCCTGAACCATTTGGGACTACTTGAGGCAGAAGAAGACGAACTTTTTTCAACGTCTCGGAATTGCTTGGAAACTCACCCACCCTCCTCATTTCTCGTGAGGGTCCCAGAATGCGTGAACATGTTTCGAGATTCCTCCGTTTGGGCCCAGAACCATTTTGGACAACTTGAGGCAGATGAAGACGAACTTTTTTCAACGTCTCGGAATTGCGTGGAAACTAACCCTCCCTCCTCATTTCTCTTGAGTATTCCTGAAAGCATGAACTTGTATCGAGATTCCTCTGTTTTGGCCCTGAACCATTTGGGACTACTTGAGGCAGAAGAAGACGAACTTTTTTCAACGTCTCGGAATTGCTTGGAAACTCACCCACCCTCTTCATTTCTCGTGAGGATCCCAGAATGCATGAACATGTTTCGAGATTCCTCCGTTTGGGCCCAGAACCATTTTGGACAACTTGAGGCAGATGAACACGAACTTTTTTCAACGTCTCGGAATTGCGTGGAAACTCACCCACCCTCCTCATTTCTCTTGAGTATTCCAGAATGCATGAACTTGTTTCGAGATTCCTCTATTTTGGCCCTGAACCATTTGGGACTACTTGAGGCAGAAGAAGACGAACTTTTTTCAACGTCTCAGAATTGCTTGGAAACTCACCCACCCTCCTCATTTCTCGTGACGATCCCAGAATGCATGAACATGTTTCGAGATTCCTCCGTTTGGGCCCTGAACCATTTTTAACAACTAGAGGCAGTAGAAGACGAACTTTTTTCAACGTCTTGGAATTGCGTAGAAACTCACCCACCCTCCTCATTTCTCTTGAGTATTGCAGAATGCATGAACTTGTTTCGAGATTCCTCCGTTTGGGCCCTGAACCATATGGGACAACTTGAGGCAGAGGAAGACGAACTTTTTTCAACCTCTCGGAATTGCGTGGAAACTCACCCACGCTCCTCATTTATCGTGAGGATTCCAGAAAGCATTAAGTTGTTTCGAGATTCCTTCGTTTGGGCCCTGAACCATTTTGGACAACTTGAGGCAGAAGAAGACGAACTTTTTTCAACATCTGGGAATTGCGTGGAAACTCACCCACCCTCCTCATTTCTCGTGAGGAATCCAGAATGCATGAACTTGTTTCGAGATTCCTCCGTTTGGGCCCTGAACAATTTGGGACAACTTGAGGCAGAGGAAGACGAACTTTTTTCAACGTCTCGGAATTGCGTGGAAACTCACCCACCCACCTCATTTATCGTGAGGATTCCAGAATGCATTAGGTTGTTTCGAGATTCCTTCGTTTGGGCCCTGAACCATTTTTAACAACAAGAGGCAGTAGAAGACGAACTTTTTTCAACGTCTCGGAATTGCGTGGAAACTCACCCACCCTCCTCATTTCTCTTGAGTATTCCAGAATGCGTGAACATGTTTCGAGATTCCTCCGTTTGGGCCCAGAACCATTTTGGACAACTTGAGGCAGATGAACACGAACTTTTTTCAACGTCTCGGAATTGCGTGGAAACTCACCCACCCACCTCATTTCTCTTGAGTATTCCAGAATGCATGAACTTGTTTCGAGATTCCTCTATTTTGGCCCTGAACCATTTGGGACTACTTGAGGCAGAAGAAGACGAACTTTTTTCAACGTCTCGGAATTGTTTGGAAACTCACCCACCCTCCTCATTTCTCGTGACGATCCCAGAATGCATGAACATGTTTCGAGATTCCTCCGTTTGGGCCCTGAACCATTTTTCACAACTAGAGGCAGTAGAAGACGAACTTTTTTCAACGTCTTGGAATTGCGTAGAAACTCACCCACCCTCCTCATTTCTCTTGAGTATTGCAGAATGCATGAACTTGTTTCGAGATTCCTCCGTTTGGGCCCTGAACCATATGGGACAACTTGAGGCAGAGGAAGACGAACTTTTTTCAACCTCTCGGAATTGCGTGGAAACTCACCCACGCTCCTCATGTATAGTGAGGATTCCAGAAAGCATTAAGTTGTTTCGAGATTCCTTCGTTTGGGCCCTGAACCATTTTGGACAACTTGAGGCAGAAGAAGACGAACTTTTTTCAACATCTGGGAATTGCGTGGAAACTCACCCACCCTCCTCATTTCTCGTGAGGAATCCAGAATGCATGAACTTGTTTCGAGATTCCTCCGTTTGGGCCCTGAACAATTTGGGACAACTTGAGGCAGAGGAAGACGAACTTTTTTCAACGTCTCGGAATTGCGTGGAAACTCACCCACCCACCTCATTTATCGTGAGGATTCCAGAATGCATTAAGTTGTTTCGAGATTCCTTCGTTTGGGCCCTGAACCATTTTTCACAACAAGAGGCAGTAGAAGACGAACTTTTTTCAACGTCTCGGATTTGCGTGGAAACTCACCCACCCTCCTCATTTCTCTTGAGTATTCCAGAATGCATGAACTTGTTTCGAGATTCCTCTGTTTTGGCCCTGAACCATTTGGGACTACTTGAGGCAGAAGAAGACGAACTTTTTTCAACGTCTCGGAATTGCTTGGAAACTCACCCACCCTCCTCATTTCTCGTGAGGATCCCAGAATGCGTGAACATGTTTCGAGATTCCTCCGTTTGGGCCCTGAACCATTTTTCACAACTAGAGGCAGTAGAAGACGAACTTTTTTCAACGTCTCGGAATTGCGTGGAAACTCACCCACCCTCCTCATTTCTCTTGAGTATTCCAGAATGCAAGAACTTGTTTCGAGATTCCTCTGTTTTGGCCCTGAACCATTTGGGACTACTTGAGGCAGAAGAAGACGAACTTTTTTCAACATCTCGGAATTGCTTGGAAACTCACCCACCCTCCTCATTTCTCGTGAGGATCCCAGAATGCGTGAACATGTTTCGAGATTCCTCCGTTTGGGCCCAGAACCATTTTGGACAACTTGAGGCAGATGAAGACGAACTTTTTTCAACGTCTCGGAATTGCGTGGAAACTCACCCACCCTCCTCATTTCTCTTGAGTATTCCAGAATGCATGAACTTATTTCGAGATTCCTCTGTTTGGGCCCTGAACCATTTGGGACTACTTGAGGCAGAAGAAGACGAAATTTTTTCAACGTCTCGGATTTGCTTGGAAACTCACCCACCCTCCTCCTTTGTCGTCACGATCCCAGAATGCATGAACATGTTTCGAGATTCCTCCGTTTGGGCGTAGAAACATTTTGGACAACTTGAGGCAGAGGAAGATGAACTTTTTTCAACGTCTCGGAATTGCGTGGAAACTCACCCACCCTCCTCAATTCTCGTGAGGAATCCAGAATGCATGAACTTGTTTCGAGATTCCTCCGTTTGGCCCTGAACCATTTGGGACAACTTGAGGCAGAGGAAGACGAACTTTTTTCAACGTCTCGAAATTGCGTGGAAACTTACCCACCCTCCTCATTTATCGTGAGGATTCCAGAATGCATTAAGTTGTTTCGAGATTCCTTCGTTTGGGCCCTGAACCATTTTGGACAACTTGAGGCAGAAGAAGACGAACTTTTTTCAACATCTGGGAATTGCGTGGAAACTCACCCACCCTCCTCATTTCTCGTGAGGAATCCAGAATGCATGAACTTGTTTCGAGATTCCTCCGTTTGGGCCCTGAACAATTTGGGACAACTTGAGGCAGAGGAAGACGAACTTTTTTCAACGTCTCGGAATTGCGTGGAAACTCAGCCACCCACCTCATTTATCGTGAGGATTCCAGAATGCATTAAGTTGTTTCGAGATTCCTTCGTTTGGGCCCTGAACCATTTTTAACAACTAGAGGCAGTAGAAGGCGAACTTTTTTCAACGTCTCGGAATTGCGTGGAAACTCACCCACCCTCCTCGTTTCTCTTGAGTATTCCAGAATGCATGAACTTGTTTCGAGATTCCTCTGTTTTGGCCCTGAACCATTTGGGACTACTTGAGGCAGAAGAAGACGAACTTTTTTCAACGTCTCGGAATTGCTTGGAAACTCACCCACCCTCCTTATTTCTCGTGAGGATCCCAGAATGCGTGAACATGTTTCGAGATTCCTCCGTTTGGGCCCAGAACCATTTTGGACAACTTGAGGCAGATGAAGACGAACTTTTTTCAACGTCTCGGAATTGCGTGGAAACTCACCCTCCCTCCTCATTTCTCTTGAGTATTCCTGAAAGCATGAACTTGTATCGAGATTCCTCTGTTTTGGCCCTGAACCATTTGGGACTACTTGAGGCAGAAGAAGACGAACTTTTTTCAACGTCTCGGAATTGCTTGGAAACTCACCCACCCTCCTCATTTCTCGTGACGATCCCAGAATGCATGAACATGTTTCGAGATTCCTCCGTTTGGGCCCTGAACCATTTTTAACAACTAGAGGCAGTAGAAGACGAACTTTTTTCAACGTCTTGGAATTGCGTAGAAACTCACCCACCCTCCTCATTTCTCTTGAGTATTGCAGAATGCATGAACTTGTTTCGAGATTCCTCCGTTTGGGCCCTGAACCATATGGGACAACTTGAGGCAGAGGAAGACGAACTTTTTTCAACCTCTCGGAATTGCGTGGAAACTCACCCACGCTCCTCATTTATCGTGAGGATTCCAGAAAGCATTAAGTTGTTTCGAGATTCCTTCGTTTGGGCCCTGAAAAATTTTGGACAACTTGAGGCAGAAGAAGACGAACTTTTTTCAACATCTGGGAATTGCGTGGAAACTCACCCACCCTCCTCATTTCTCGTGAGGAATCCAGAATGCATGAACTTGTTTCGAGATTCCTCCGTTTGGGCCCTGAACAATTTGGGACAACTTGAGGCAGAGGAAGACGAACTTTTTTCAACGTCTCGGAATTGCGTGGAAACTCACCCACCCACCTCATTTATCGTGAGGATTCCAGAATGCATTAGGTTGTTTCGAGATTCCTTCGTTTGGGCCCTGAACCATTTTTAACAACAAGAGGCAGTAGAAGACGAACTTTTTTCAACGTCTCGGAATTGCGTGGAAACTCACCCACCCTCCTCATTTCTCTTGAGTATTCCAGAATGCATGAACTTGTTTCGAGATTCCTCTGTTTTGGCCCTGAACCATTTGGGACTACTTGAGGCAGAAGAAGACGAACTTTTTTCAACGTCTCGGAATTGCTTGGAAACTCACCCACCCTCCTCATTTCTCGTGAGGATCCCAGAATGCATGAACATGTTTCGAGATTCCTCCGTTTGGGCCCAAAACCATTTTGGACAACTTGAGGCAGATGAACACGAACTTTTTTCAACGTCTCGGAATTGCGTGGAAACTCACCCACCCACCTCATTTCTCTAGAGTATTCCAGAATGCATGAACTTGTTTCGAGATTCCTCTATTTTGGCCCTGAACCATTTGGGACTACTTGAGGCAGAAGAAGACGAACTTTTTTCAACGTCTCGGAATTGCTTGGAAACTCACCCACCCTCCTCATTTCTCGTGACGATCCCAGAATGCATGAACATGTTTCGAGATTCCTCCGTTTGGGCCCTGAACCATTTTTCACAACTAGAGGCAGTAGAAAACGAACTTTTTTCAACGTCTTGGAATTGCGTAGAAACTCACCCACCCTCCTCATTTCTCTTGAGTATTGCAGAATGCATGAACTTGTTTCGAGATTCCTCCGTTTGGGCCCTGAACCATATGGGACAACTTGAGGCAGAGGAAGACGAACTTTTTTCAACCTCTCGGAATTGCGTGGAAACTCACCCACGCTCCTCATGTATAGTGAGGATTCCAGAAAGCATTAAGTTGTTTCGAGATTCCTTCGTTTGGGCCCTGAACCATTTTGGACAACTTGAGGCAGAAGAAGACGAACTTTTTTCAACATCTGGGAATTGCGTGGAAACTCACCCACCCTCCTCATTTCTCGTGAGGAAGCCAGAATGCATGAACTTGTTTCGAGATTCCTCCGTTTGGGCCCTGAACAATTTGGGACAACTTGAGGCAGAGGAAGACGAACTTTTTTCAATGTCTCAGAATTGCGTGGAAACTCACCCACCCACCTCATTTATCGTTAGGATTCCAGAATGCATTAAGTTGTTTCGAGATTCCTTCGTTTGGGCCCTGAACCATTTTTCACAACAAGAGGCAGTAGAAGACGAACTTTTTTCAACGTCTCGGAATTGCGTGGAAACTCACCCACCCTCCTCATTTCTCTTGAGTATTCCAGAATGCATGAACTTGTTTCGAGATTCCTCTGTTTTGGCCCTGAACCATTTGGGACTACTTGAGGCAGAAGAAGACGAACTTTTTTCAACGTCTCGGAATTGCTTGGAAACTCACCCACCCTCCTCATTTCTCGTGAGGATCCCAGAATGCGTGAACATGTTTCGAGATTCCTCCGTTTGGGCCCTGAACCATTTTTCACAACTAGAGGCAGTAGAAGACGAACTTTTTTCAACGTCTCGGAATTGCGTGGAAACTCACCCACCCTCCTCATTTCTCTTGAGTATTCCAGAATGCAAGAACTTGTTTCGAGATTCCTCTGTTTTGGCCCTGAACCATTTGGGACTACTTGAGGCAGAAGAAGACGAACTTTTTTCAACATCTCGGAATTGCTTGGAAACTCACCCACCCTCCTCATTTCTCGTGAGGATCCCAGAATGCGTGAACATGTTTCGAGATTCCTCCGTTTGGGCCCAGAACCATTTTGGACAACTTGAGGCAGATGAAGACGAACTTTTTTCAACGTCTCGGAATTGCGTGGAAACTCACCCACCCTCCTCATTTCTCTTGAGTATTCCAGAATGCATGAACTTATTTCGAGATTCCTCTGTTTGGGCCCTGAACCATTTGGGACTACTTGAGGCAGAAGAAGACGAAATTTTTTCAACGTCTCGGATTTGCTTGGAAACTCACCCACCCTCCTCCTTTCTCGTCACGATCCCAGAATGCATGAACATGTTTCGAGATTCCTCCGTTTGGGCGTAGAAACATTTTGGACAACTTGAGGCAGAGGAAGATGAACTTTTTTCAACGTCTCGGAATTGCGTGGAAACTCACCCACCCTCCTCAATTCTCGTGAGGAATCCAGAATGCATGAACTTGTTTCGAGATTCCTCCGTTTGGCCCTGAACCATTTGGGACTACTTGAGGCAGAAGAAGACGAAATTTTTTCAACGTCTCGGATTTGCTTGGAAACTCACCCACCCTCCTCCTTTCTCGTCACGATCCCAGAATGCATGAACATGTTTCGAGATTCCTCCGTTTGGGCGTAGAAACATTTTGGACAACTTGAGGCAGAGGAAGATGAACTTTTTTCAACGTCTCGAAATTGTGTGGAAACTTACCCACCCTCCTCATTTATCGTGAGGATTCCAGAATGCATTAAGTTGTTTCGAGATTCCTTCGTTTGGGCCCTGAACCATTTTGGACAACTTGAGGCAGAAGAAGACGAACTTTTTTCAACATCTGGGAATTGCGTGGAAACTCACCCACCCTCCTCATTTCTCGTGAGGAATCCAGAATGCATGAACTTGTTTCGAGATTCCTCCGTTTGGGCCCTGAACAATTTGGGACAACTTGAGGCAGAGGAAGACGAACTTTTTTCAATGTCTCGGAATTGCGTGGAAACTCAGCCACCCACCTCATTTATCGTGAGGATTCCAGAATGCATTAAGTTGTTTCGAGATTCCTTCGTTTGGGCCCTGAACCATTTTTAACAACTAGAGGCAGTAGAAGGCGAACTTTTTTCAACGTCTCGGAATTGCGTGGAAACTCACCCACCCTCCTCGTTTCTCTTGAGTATTCCAGAATGCATGAACTTGTTTCGAGATTCCTCTGTTTTGGCCCTGAACCATTTGGGACTACTTGAGGCAGAAGAAGACGAACTTTTTTCAACGTCTCGGAATTGCTTGGAAACTCACCCACCCTCCTCATTTCTCGTGAGGATCCCAGAATGCGTGAACATGTTTCGAGATTCCTCCGTTTGGGCCCAGAACCATTTTGGACAACTTGAGGCAGATGAAGACGAACTTTTTTCAACGTCTCGGAATTGCGTGGAAACTCACCCTCCCTCCTCATTTCTCTTGAGTATTCCTGAAAGCATGAACTTGTATCGAGATTCCTCTGTTTTGCCCTGAACCATTTGGGACTACTTGAGGCAGAAGAAGACGAACTTTTTTCAACGTCTCGGAATTGCTTGGAAACTCACCCACCCTCCTCATTTCTCGTGAGGATCCCAGAATGCGTGAACATGTTTCGAGATTCCTCCGTTTGGGCCCAGAACCATTTTTCACAACTAGAGGCAGTAGAAGGCGAACTTTTTTCAACGTCTCGGAATTGCGTGGAAACTCACCCACCCTCCTCGTTTCTCTTGAGTATTCCAGAATGCATGAACTTGTATCGAGATTCCTCTTTTTTGGCCCTGAACCATTTGGGACTACTTGAGGCAGAAGAAGACGAACTTTTTTCAACGTCTCGGAATTGCTTGGAAACTCACCCACCCTCCTCATTTCTCGTGAGGATCCCAGAATGCATGAACATGTTTCGAGATTCCTCCGTTTGGGCCCAGAACCATTTTGGACAACTTGAGGCAGATGAACACGAACTTTTTTCAACGTCTCGGAATTGCGTGGAAACTCACCCACCCTCCTCATTTCTCTTGAGTATTCCAGAATGCATGAACTTGTTTCGAGATTCCTCTATTTTGGCCCTGAACCATTTGGGACTACTTGAGGCAGAAGAAGACGAACTTTTTTCAACGTCTCAGAATTGCTTGGAAACTCACCCACCCTCCTCATTTCTCGTGACGATCCCAGAATGCATGAACATGTTTCGAGATTCCTCCGTTTGGGCCCTGAACCATTTTTAACAACTAGAGGCAGTAGAAGACGAACTTTTTTCAACGTCTTGGAATTGCGTAGAAACTCACCCACCCTCCTCATTTCTCTTGAGTATTGCAGAATGCATGAACTTGTTTCGAGATTCCTCCGTTTGGGCCCTGAACCATATGGGACAACTTGAGGCAGAGGAAGACGAACTTTTTTCAACCTCTCGGAATTGCGTGGAAACTCACCCACGCTCCTCATTTATCGTGAGGATTCCAGAAAGCATTAAGTTGTTTCGAGATTCCTTCGTTTGGGCCCTGAACCATTTTGGACAACTTGAGGCAGAAGAAGACGAACTTTTTTCAACATCTGGGAATTGCGTGGAAACTCACCCACCCTCCTCATTTCTCGTGAGGAATCCAGAATGCATGAACTTGTTTCGAGATTCCTCCGTTTGGGCCCTGAACAATTTGGGACAACTTGAGGCAGAGGAAGACGAACTTTTTTCAACGTCTCGGAATTGCGTGGAAACTCACCCACCGACCTCATTTATCGTGAGGATTCCAGAATGCATTAAGTTGTTTCGAGATTCCTTCGTTTGGGCCCTGAACCATTTTTCACAACAAGAGGCAGTAGAAGACGAACTTTTTTCAACGTCTCGGAATTTGCTTGGAAACTCACCCACCCTCCTCATTTCTCTTGAGTATTCCAGAATGCATGAACTTGTTTCGAGATTCCTCTGTTTTGGCCCTGAACCATTTGGGACTACTTGAGGCAGAAGAAGACGAACTTTTTTCAACGTCTCGGAATTGCTTGGAAACTCACCCACCCTCCTCATTTCTCTTGAGTATTCCAGAATGCATGAACTTGTTTCGAGATTCCTCTTTTTTGGCCCTGAACCATTTGGGACTACTTGAGGCAGAAGAAGACGAACTTTTTTCAACGTCTCGGAATTGCTTGGAAACTCACCCACCCTCCTCATTTCTAGTGAGGAACCCAGAATGCGTGAACATGTTTCGAGATTCCTCCGTTTGGGCCCTGAACCATATGGGAAAACTTGAGGCAGAAGAAGACGAACTTTTTTCAACGTCTTGCAATTGCGTAGAAACTCACCCACCCTCCTCATTTCTCTTGAGTATTGCAGAATGCATGAACTTGTTTCGAGATTCCTCCGTTTGGGCCCTGAACCATATGGGAGAACTTGAGGCAGAGGAAGACGAACTTTTTTCAACCTCTCGGAATTGCGTGGAAACTCACCCACGCTCCTCATTTATCGTGAGCATTCCAGAAAGCATTAAGTTGTTTCGAGATTCCTTCGTTTGGGCCCTGAACCATTTTGGACAACTTGAGGCAGAAGAAGACGAACTTTTTTCAACATCTGGGAATTGCGTGGAAACTCACCCACCCTCCTCATTTCTCGTGAGGAATCCAGAATGCATGAACTTGTTTCGAGATTCCTCCGTTTGGGCCCTGAACAATTTGGGACAACTTGAGGCAGAGGAAGACGAACTTTTTTCAACGTCTCGGAATTGCGTGGAAACTCACCCACCCACCTCATTTATCGTGAGGATTCCAGAATGCATTAAGTTGTTTCGAGATTCCTTCGTTTGGGCCTGAACCATTTTTCACAACAAGAGGCAGTAGAAGACGAACTTTTTTCAACGTCTCGGAATTTGCTTGGAAACTCACCCACCCTCCTCATTTCTCTTGAGTATTCCAGAATGCATGAACTTGTTTCGAGATTCCTCTGTTTTGGCCCTGAACCATTTGGGACTACTTGAGGCAGAAGAAGACGAACTTTTTTCAACATCTCGGAATTGCTTGGAAACTCACCCACCCTCCTCATTTCTCGTGAGGATCCCAGAATGCGTGAACATGTTTCGAGATTCCTCCGTTTGGGCCCAGAACCATTTTGGACAACTTGAGGCAGATGAAGACGAACTTTTTTCAACGTCTCGGAATTGCGTGGAAACTCACCCACCCTCCTCATTTCTCTTGAGTATTCCAGAATGCATGAACTTGTTTCGAGATTCCTCTGTTTGGGTCCTGAACCATTTGGGACTTCTTGAGGCAGAAGAAGACGAAATTTTTTCAACGTCTCGGATTTTCTTGGAAACTCACCCACCCTCCTCCTTTCTCGTCACGATCCCAGAATGCATGAACAAGTTTCGAGATTCCTCCGTTTGGGCGTAGAAACATTTTGGACAACTTGAGGCAGAGGAAGATGAACTTTTTTCAACGTCTCGGAATTGCGTGGAAACTCACCCACCCTCCTCATTTCTCGTGAGGAATCCAGAATGCATGAACTTGTTTCGAGATTCCTCCGTTTGGCCCTCATTTGGGACAACTTGAGGCAGAGGAAGACGAACTTTTTTCAACGTCTCGAAATTGCGTGGAAACTTACCCACCCGCCTCATTTCTCGTAAGGAATCCAGAATGCATGAACTTGTTTCGAGATTCCTCCGTTTGGGCCCTGAACCATTTGGGACAACTTGAGGCAGAGGAAGACGAACTTTTTTCAAGGTCTCGGAATTGCGTGGAAACTCACCCACCCACCTCATTTATCGTGAGGATTCCAGAATGCATTAAGTTGTTTCGAGATTCCTTCGTTTGGGCCCTGAACCATTTTTAACAACTAAAGGCAGTAGAAGGCGAACTTTTTTCAACGTCTCGGAATTGCGTGGAAACTCACCCACCCTCCTCATTTCTCTTGAGTATTCCAGAATGCATGAACTTGTTTCGAGATTCCTCTTTTTTGGCCCTGAACCATTTGGGACTACTTGAGGCAGAAGAAGACGAACTTTTTTCAACGTCTCGGAATTGCTTGGAAACTCACCCACCCTCCTCATTTCTAGTGAGGATCCCAGAATGCGTGAACATGTTTCGAGATTCCTCCGTTTGGGCCCAGAGCCATTTTGTACAACTTGAGGCAGATGAAGACGAACTTTTTTCAACGTCTCGGAATTGCGTGGAAACTCATCCTCCCTCCTCATTTCTCTTGAGTATTCCAGAAAGCATGAACTTGTATCGAGATTCCTCTGTTTTGGCCCTGAATCCTTTGGGACTACTTGAGGCAGAAGAAGACGAACTTTTTTCAACGTCTCGGAATTGCTTGGAAACTCACCCACCCTCCTCATTTCTCGTGAGGATCCCAGAATGCATGAACATGTTTCGAGATTCCACTGTTTGGGCCCAGAACCATTTGGGACTACTTGAGGCAGAAGAAGACGAACTTTTTTCAACGTCTCGGAATTTCTTGGAAACTCACCCACCCTCCTCATTTCTCGTGACGATCCCAGAATGCATGAACATGTTTTGAGATTCCTCCGTTTGGGCCCTGAACCATTTTTAACAACTAGAGGCAGTAGAAGACGAACTTTTTTCAACCTCTTGGAATTGCATAGAAACTCACCCACCCTCCTCATTTCTCTTGAGTATTGCAGAATGCATGAACTTGTTTCGAGATTCCTCCGTTTGGGCCCTGAACCATATGGGACAACTTGAGGCAGAGGAAGACGAACTTTTTTCAACCTCTCGGAATTGCGTGGAAACTCACCCACTCTCCTCATTTATCGTGAGGATTCCAGAATGCATTAAGTTGTTTCGAGATTCCTTTGTTTGGGCCCTGAACCATTTTGGACAACTTGAGGCAGTAGAAGACGAACTTTTTTCAACGTCTCGGAATTGCGTGGAAACTCACCCACCCTCCTCATTTCTCTTGAGTATTCCAGAATGCATGAACTTCTTTCGAGATTCCTCTGTTTTGGCCCTGAACCATTTGGGACTACTTGAGGCAGAAGAAGACGAACTTTTTTCAACGTCTCGGAATTGCGTGGAAACTCACCCACCCTCCTCATTTCTCTTGAGTATTCCAGAATGCATGAACTTGTTTCGAGATTCCTCTTTTTTGGCCCTGAACCATTTGGGACTACTTGAGGCAGAAGAAGACGAACTTTTTTCAACGTCTCGGAATTGCTTGGAAACTCACCCACCCTCCTCATTTCTAGTGAGGATCCCAGAATGCGTGAACATGTTTCGAGATTCCTCCGTTTGGGCCCAGAGCCATTTTGGACAACTTGAGGCAGATGAAGACGAACTTTTTTCAACGTCTCGGAATTGCGTGGAAACTCACCCTCCCTCCTCATTTCTCTTGAGTATTCCAGAAAGCATGAACTTGTATCGAGATTCCTCTGTTTTGGCCCTGAATCCTTTGGGACTACTTGAGGCAGAAGAAGACGAACTTTTTTCAACGTCTCGGAATTGCTTGGAAACTCACCCACCCTCCTCATTTCTCGTGAGGATCCCAGAATGCATGAACATGTTTCGAGATTCCACTGTTTGGGCCCAGAACCATTTGGGACTACTTGAGGCAGAAGAAGACGAACTTTTTTCAACGTCTCGGAATTTCTTGGAAACTCACCCACCCTCCTCATTTCTCGTGACGATCCCAGAATGCATGAACATGTTTCGAGATTCCTCCGTTTGGGCCCTGAACCATTTTTAACAACTAGAGGCAGTAGAAGACGAACTTTTTTCAACCTCTTGGAATTGCATAGAAACTCACCCACCCTCCTCATTTCTCTTGAGTATTGCAGAATGCATGAACTTGTTTCGAGATTCCTCCGTTTGGGCCCTGAACCATATGGGACAACTTGAGGCAGAGGAAGACGAACTTTTTTCAACCTCTCGGAATTGCGTGGAAACTCACCCACTCTCCTCATTTATCGTGAGGATTCCAGAATGCATTAAGTTGTTTCGAGATTCCTTTGTTTGGGCCCTGAACCATTTTGGACAACTTGAGGCAGTAGAAGACGAACTTTTTTCAACGTCTCGGAATTGCATAGAAACTCACCCACCCTCCTCATTTCTCTTGAGTATTGCAGAATGCATGAACTTGTTTCGAGATTCCTCTGTTTTGGCCCTGAACCATTTGGGACTACTTGAGGCAGAAGAAGACGAACTTTTTTCAACGTCTCGGAATTGCTTGGAAACTCACCCACCCTCCTCATTTCTCGTGAGGATCCCAGAATGCGTGAACATGTTTCGAGATTCCTCCGTTTGGGCCCTGAACCATTTTTCACAACTAGAGGCAGTAGAAGACGAACTTTTTTCAACGTCTCGGAACTGCGTGGAAACTCACCCACCCTCCTCATTTCTCTTGAGTATTCCAGAATGCAAGAACTTGTTTCCAGATTCCTCTGTTTTGGCCCTGAACCATTTGGGACTACTTGAGGCAGAAGAAGACGAACTTTTTTCAACGTCTCGGAATTGCTTGGAAACTCACCCACCCTCCTCATTTCTCGTGAGGATCCCAGAATGCGTGAACATGTTTCGAGATTCCTCCGTTTGGGCCCTGAACCATTTTTCACAACTAGAGGCAGTAGAAGACGAACTTTTTTCAACGTCTCGGAATTGCGTGGAAACTCACCCACCCTCCTCATTTCACTTGAGTATTCCAGAATGCATGAACTTCTTTCGAGATTCCTCTGTTTTGGCCCTGAACCATTTGGGACTACTTGAGGCAGAAGAAGACGAACTTTTTTCAATGTCTCGGAATTGCTTGGAAACTCACCCACCCTCCTCATTTCTCGTGAGGAATCCAGAATGCATGAACTTGTTTCGAGATTCCTCCGTTTGGCCCTGAACCATTTGGGACAACTTGAGGCAGAGGAAGACGAACTTTTTTCAACGTCTCGAAATTGCGTGGAAACTCACCCACCCTCCTCATTTATCGTGAGGATTCCAGAATGCATTAAGTTGTTTCGAGATTCCTTCGTTTGGGCCCTGAACCATTTTTGACAACTTGAGGCAGTAGAAGACGAACTTTTTTCAACGTCTCGGAATTGCGTGGAAACTCACCCACCCTCCTCATTTCTCTTGAGTATTCCAGAATGCATGAACTTGTTTCGAGATTCCTCTGTTTTGGCCCTGAACCATTTGGGACTACTTGAGGCAGAAGAAGACGAACTTTTTTTAATGTCTCGGAATTGCGTGGAAACTCACCCACCCACCTCATTTATCGTGAGGATTCCAGAATGCATTATGTTGTTTCGAGATTCCTTCGTTTGGGCCCTGAACCATTTTTAACAACTAGAGGCAGTAGAAGGCAAACTTTTTTCAACGTCTCGGAATTGCGTGGAAACTCACCCACCCTCCTCATTTCTCTTGAGTATTCCAGAATGCATGAACTTGTTTCGAGATTCCTCTGTTTTGGCCCTGAACCATTTGGGACTACTTGAGGCAGAAGAAGACGAACTTTTTTCAACGTCTCGGAATTGCTTGGAAACTCACCCGCCCTCCTCATTTCTCGTGAGGATCCCAGAATGCGTGAACATGTTTCGAGATTCCTCCGTTTAGGCCCAGAACCATTTTGGACAACTTGAGGCAGATGAAGACGAACTTTTTTCAACGTCTCGGAATTGCGTGGAAACTCACCCACCCTCCTCATTTCTCTTGAGTATTCCAGAATGCAAGAACTTGTTTCGAGATTCCTCTGTTTTGGCCCTGAACCATTTGGGACTACTTGAGGCAGAAGAAGACGAACTTTTTTCAACATCTCGGAATTGCTTGGAAACTCACCCACCCTCCTCATTTCTCGTGAGGATCCCAGAATGCGTGAACATGTTTCGAGATTCCTCCGTTTGGGCCCAGAACCATTTTGGACAACTTGAGGCAGATGAAGACGAACTTTTTTCAACGTCTCGGAATTGCGTGGAAACTCACCCACCCTCCTCATTTCTCGTGAGGAATCCAGAATGCATGAACTTGTTTCGAGATTCCTCCGTTTGGCCCTGAACAATTTGGGACAACTTGAGGCAGAGGAAGACGAACTTTTTTCAATGTCTCGGAATTGCGTGGAAACTCACCCACCCACCTCACTTATCGTGAGGATTCCAGAATGCATTAAGTTGTTTCGAGATTCCTTCGTTTGGGCCCTGAACCATTTTTAACAACTAGAGGCAGTAGAAGGCAAACTTTTTTCAACGTCTCGGAATTGCGTGGAAACTCACCCACCCTCCTCATTTCTCTTGAGTATTCCAGAATGCATGAACTTGTTTCGAGATTCCTCTGTTTTGGCCCTGAACCATTTGGGACTACTTGAGGCAGAAGAAGACGAACTTTTTTCAACGTCTCGGAATTGCTTGGAAACTCACCCACCCTCCTCATTTCTCGTGAGGATCCCAGAATGCGTGAACATGTTTCGAGATTCCTCCGTTTGGGCCCAGAACCATTTTGGACAACTTGAGGCAGATGAAGACGAACTTTTTTCAACGTCTCGGAATTGCGTGGAAACTCACCCACCCTCCTCATTTCTCTTGAGTATTCCAGAATGCAAGAACTTGTTTCAAGATTACTCTGTTTTGGCCCTGAACCATTTGGGACTACTTGAGGCAGAAGAAGACGAACTTTTTTCAACATCTCGGAATTGCTTGGAAACTCACCCACCCTCCTCATTTCTCGTGAGGATCCCAGAATGCGTGAACATGTTTCGAGATTCCTCCGTTTGGGCCCAGAACCATTTTGGACAACTTAAGACAGATGAAGACGAACTTTTTTCAACGTCTCGGAATTGCGTGGAAACTCACCCACCCTCCTCATTTCTCGTGAGGAATCCAGAATGCATGAACTTGTTTCGAGATTCCTCCGTTTGGCCCTGAACAATTTGGGACAACTTGAGGCAGAGGAAGACGAACTTTTTTCAATGTCTCGGAATTGCGTGGAAACTCACCCACCCACCTCATTTATCGTGAGGATTCCAGAATGCATTAAGTTGTTTCGAGATTCCTTCGTTTGGGCCCTGAACCATTTTTAACAACTAGAGGCAGTAGAAGGCAAACTTTTTTCAACGTCTCGGAATTGTGTGGAAACTCACCCACCCTCCTCATTTCTCTTGAGTATTCCAGAATGCATGAACTTGTTTCGAGATTCCTCTGTTTTGGCCCTGAACCATTTGGGACTACTTGAGGCAGAAGAAGACGAACTTTTTTCAACGTCTCGGAATTGCTTGGAAACTCACCCACCCTCCTCATTTCTCGTGAGGATCCCAGAATGCGTGAACATGTTTCGAGATTCCTCCGTTTGGGCCCAGAGCCATTTTGGACAACTTGAGGCAGATGAAGACGAACTTTTTTCAACGTCTCGGATTTGCGTGGAAACTCACCCACCCTCCTCATTTCTCTTGAGTATTCCAGAATGCAAGAACTTGTTTCGAGATTCCTCTGTTTTGGCCCTGAACCATTTGGGACTACTTGAGGCAGAAGAAGACGAACTTTTTTCAACATCTTGGAATTGCTTGGAAACTCACCCACCCTCCTAATTTCTCGTGAGGATCCCAGAATGCGTGAACATGTTTCGAGATTCCTCCGTTTGGGCCCAGAACCATTTTGGACAACTTGAGGCAGATGAAGACGAACTTTTTTCAACGTCTCGGAATTGCGTGGAAACTCACCCACCCTCCTCATTTCTCTTGAGTATTCCAGAATGCATGAACTTATTTCGAGATTCCTCTGTTTGGGCCCTGAACCTTTTGGGACTACTTGAGGCAGAAGAAGATGAAATTTTTTCAACGTCTCGGATTTTCTTGGAAACTCACCCACCCTCCTCCTTTCTCGTCACGATCCCAGAATGCATGAACATGTTTCGAGATTCCTCCGTTTGGGCGTAGAAACATTTTGGACAACTTGAGGCAGAGGAAGATGAACTTTTTTCAACGTCTCGGAATTGCGTGGAAACTCACCCACCCTCCTCTTTTCTCGTGAGGAATCCAGAATGCATGAACTTGTTTCGAGATTCCTCCGTTTGGCCCTGAACCATTTGGGACAACTTGAGGCAGAGGAAGACGAACTTTTTTCAACGTCTCGCAATTGCGTGGAAACTCACCCACCCTCCTCATTTATCGTGAGGATTCCAGAATGCATTAAGTTGTTTCGAGATTCCTTTGTTTGGGCCCTGAACCATTTTGGACAACTTGAGGCAGTAGAAGACGAACTTTTTTCAACGTCTCGGAATTGCGTGGAAACTCACCCACCCTCCTCATTTCTCTTGAGTATTCCAGAATGCATGAACTTCTTTCGAGATTCCTCTGTTTTGGCCCTGAACCATTTGGGACTACTTGAGGCAGAAGAAGACGAACTTTTTTCAATGTCTCGGAATTGCTTGGAAACTCACCCACCCTCCTCATTTCACGTGAGGAATCCAGAATGCATGAACTTGTTTCGAGATTCCTCCGTTTGGCCCTGAACCATTTGGGACAACTTGAGGCAGAGGAAGACGAACTTTTTTCAATGTCTCGGAATTGCGTGGAAACTCACCCACCCTCCTCATTTATCGTGAGGATTCCAGAATGCATTAAGTTGTTTCGAGATTCCTTCGTTTGGGCCCTGAACCATTTTTCACAACAAGAGGCAGTAGAAGACGAACTTTTTTCAACGTCTCGGAATTGCGTGGAAACTCACCCACCCTCCTCATTTCTCTTGAGTATTCCAGAATGCATGAACTTGTTTCGAGATTCCTCTGTTTTGGCCCTGAACCATTTGGGACTACTTGAGGCAGAAGAAGACGAACTTTTTTCAACGTCTCGGAATTGCTTGGAAACTCACCCACCCTCCTCATTTCTCGTGAGGATCCCAGAATGCGTGAACATGTTTCGAGATTCCTCCGTTTGGGCCCTGAACCATTTTTCACAACTAGAGGCAGTAGAAGACGAACTTTTTTCAACGTCTCGGAATTGCGTGGAAACGCACCCACCCTCCTCATTTCTCTTGAGTATTCCAGAATGCAAGAACTTGTTTCGAGATTCCTCTGTTTTGGCCCTGAACCATTTGGGACTACTTGAGGCAGAAGAAGACGAACTTTTTTCAACATCTCGGAATTGCTTGGAAACTCACCCACCCTCCTCATTTCTCGTGAGGATCCCAGAATGCGTGAACATGTTTCGAGATTCCTCCGTTTGGGCCCAGAACCATTTTGGACAACTTGAGGCAGATGAAGACGAACTTTTTTCAACGTCTCGGAATTGCGTGGAAACTCAACCACCCTCCTCGTTTCTCTTGAGTATTCCAGAATGCATGAACTTATTTCGAGATTCCTCTGTTTGGGCCCTGAACCATTTGGGACTACTTGAGGCAGAAGAAGACGAAATTTTTTCAACGTCTCGGATTTGCTTGGAAACTCACCCACCCTCCTCATTTCTCGTGAGGATCCCAGAATGCGTGAACATGTTTCGAGATTCCTCCGTTTGGGCCCTGAACCATTTTTCACAACTAGAGGCAGTAGAAGACGAACTTTTTTCAACGTCTCGGAATTGCGTGGAAACTCACCCACCCTCCTCATTTCTCTTGAGTATTCCAGAATGCAAGAACTTGTTTCGAGATTCCTCTGTTTTGGCCCTGAACCATTTGGGACTACTTGAGGCAGAAGAAGACGAACTTTTTTCAACATCTCGGAATTGCTTGGAAACTCACCCACCCTCCTCATTTCTCGTGAGGATCCCAGAATGCGTGAACATGTTTCGAGATTCCTCCGTTTGGGCCCAGAACCATTTTGGACAACTTGAGGCAGATGAAGACGAACTTTTTTCAACGTCTCGGAATTGCGTGGAAACTCACCCACCCTCCTCATTTCTCTTGAGTATTCCAGAATGCATGAACTTATTTCGAGATTCCTCTGTTTGGGCCCTGAACCATTTGGGACTACTTGAGGCAGAAGAAGACGAAATTTTTTCAACGTCTCGGATTTGCTTGGAAACTCACCCACCCTCCTCCTTTCTCGTCACGATCCCAGAATGCATGAACATGTTTCGAGATTCCTCCGTTTGGGCGTAGAAACATTTTGGACAACTTGAGGCAGAGGAAGATGAACTTTTTTCAACGTCTCGGAATTGCGTGGAAACTCACCCACCCTCCTCATTTCTCGTGAGGAATCCAGAATGCATGAACTTGTTTCGAGATTCCTCCGTTTGGCCCTGAACCATTTGGGACAACTTGAGGCAGAGGAAGACGAACTTTTTTCAACGTCTCGGAATTGCTTGGAAACTCACCCACCCTCCTCATTTCTCGTGAGGATCCCAGAATGCGTGAACATGTTTCGAGATTCCTCCGTTTGGGCCCAGAACCATTTTGGACAACTTGAGGCAGATGAAGACGAACTTTTTTCAACGTCTCGGAATTGCGTGGAAACTCACCCTCCCTCCTCATTTCTCTTGAGTATTCTAGAAAGCATGAACTTGTATCGAGATTCCTCTGTTTTGGCCCTGAATCATTTGGGACTACTTGAGGCAGAAGAAGACGAACTTTTTTCAACGTCTCGGAATTGCTTGGAAACTCACCCACCCTCCTCATTTCTCGTGAGGATCCCAGAATGCGTGAACATGTTTCGAGATTCCTCCGTTTGGGCCCAGAACCATTTTGGACAACTTGAGGCAGATGAAGACGAACTTTTTTCAACGTCTCGGAATTGCGTGGAAACTCACCCTCCCTCCTCATTTCTCTTGAGTATTCCAGAATGCAAGAACTTGTTTCGAGATTCCTCTGTTTTGGCCCTGAACCATTTGGGACTACTTGAGGCAGAAGAAGACGAACTTTTTTCAACATCTTGGAATTGCTTGGAAACTCACCCACCCTCCTAATTTCTCGTGAGGATCCCAGAATGCGTGAACATGTTTCGAGATTCCTCCGTTTGGGCCCAGAACCATTTTGGACAACTTGAGGCAGATGAAGACGAACTTTTTTCAACGTCTCGGAATTGCGTGGAAACTCACCCACCCTCCTCATTTCTCTTGAGTATTCCAGAATGCATGAACTTATTTCGAGATTCCTCTGTTTGGGCCCTGAACCTTTTGGGACTACTTGAGGCAGAAGAAGATGAAATTTTTTCAACGTCTCGGATTTTCTTGGAAACTCACCCACCCTCCTCCTTTCTCGTCACGATCCCAGAATGCATGAACATGTTTCGAGATTCCTCCGTTTGGGCGTAGAAACATTTTGGACAACTTGAGGCAGAGGAAGATGAACTTTTTTCAACGTCTCGGAATTGCGTGGAAACTCACCCACCCTCCTCTTTTCTCGTGAGGAATCCAGAATGCATGAACTTGTTTCGAGATTCCTCCGTTTGGCCCTGAACCATTTGGGACAACTTGAGGCAGAGGAAGACGAACTTTTTTCAACGTCTCGCAATTGCGTGGAAACTCACCCACCCTCCTCATTTATCGTGAGGATTCCAGAATGCATTAAGTTGTTTCGAGATTCCTTTGTTTGGGCCCTGAACCATTTTGGACAACTTGAGGCAGTAGAAGACGAACTTTTTTCAACGTCTCGGAATTGCGTGGAAACTCACCCACCCTCCTCATTTCTCTTGAGTATTCCAGAATGCATGAACTTCTTTCGAGATTCCTCTGTTTTGGCCCTGAACCATTTGGGACTACTTGAGGCAGAAGAAGACGAACTTTTTTCAATGTCTCGGAATTGCTTGGAAACTCACCCACCCTCCTCATTTCACGTGAGGAATCCAGAATGCATGAACTTGTTTCGAGATTCCTCCGTTTGGCCCTGAACCATTTGGGACAACTTGAGGCAGAGGAAGACGAACTTTTTTCAATGTCTCGGAATTGCGTGGAAACTCACCCACCCTCCTCATTTATCGTGAGGATTCCAGAATGCATTAAGTTGTTTCGAGATTCCTTCGTTTGGGCCCTGAACCATTTTTCACAACAAGAGGCAGTAGAAGACGAACTTTTTTCAACGTCTCGGAATTGCGTGGAAACTCACCCACCCTCCTCATTTCTCTTGAGTATTCCAGAATGCATGAACTTGTTTCGAGATTCCTCTGTTTTGGCCCTGAACCATTTGGGACTACTTGAGGCAGAAGAAGACGAACTTTTTTCAACGTCTCGGAATTGCTTGGAAACTCACCCACCCTCCTCATTTCTCGTGAGGATCCCAGAATGCGTGAACATGTTTCGAGATTCCTCCGTTTGGGCCCTGAACCATTTTTCACAACTAGAGGCAGTAGAAGACGAACTTTTTTCAACGTCTCGGAATTGCGTGGAAACGCACCCACCCTCCTCATTTCTCTTGAGTATTCCAGAATGCAAGAACTTGTTTCGAGATTCCTCTGTTTTGGCCCTGAACCATTTGGGACTACTTGAGGCAGAAGAAGACGAACTTTTTTCAACATCTCGGAATTGCTTGGAAACTCACCCACCCTCCTCATTTCTCGTGAGGATCCCAGAATGCGTGAACATGTTTCGAGATTCCTCCGTTTGGGCCCAGAACCATTTTGGACAACTTGAGGCAGATGAAGACGAACTTTTTTCAACGTCTCGGAATTGCGTGGAAACTCAACCACCCTCCTCGTTTCTCTTGAGTATTCCAGAATGCATGAACTTATTTCGAGATTCCTCTGTTTGGGCCCTGAACCATTTGGGACTACTTGAGGCAGAAGAAGACGAAATTTTTTCAACGTCTCGGATTTGCTTGGAAACTCACCCACCCTCCTCATTTCTCGTGAGGATCCCAGAATGCGTGAACATGTTTCGAGATTCCTCCGTTTGGGCCCTGAACCATTTTTCACAACTAGAGGCAGTAGAAGACGAACTTTTTTCAACGTCTCGGAATTGCGTGGAAACTCACCCACCCTCCTCATTTCTCTTGAGTATTCCAGAATGCAAGAACTTGTTTCGAGATTCCTCTGTTTTGGCCCTGAACCATTTGGGACTACTTGAGGCAGAAGAAGACGAACTTTTTTCAACATCTCGGAATTGCTTGGAAACTCACCCACCCTCCTCATTTCTCGTGAGGATCCCAGAATGCGTGAACATGTTTCGAGATTCCTCCGTTTGGGCCCAGAACCATTTTGGACAACTTGAGGCAGATGAAGACGAACTTTTTTCAACGTCTCGGAATTGCGTGGAAACTCACCCACCCTCCTCATTTCTCTTGAGTATTCCAGAATGCATGAACTTATTTCGAGATTCCTCTGTTTGGGCCCTGAACCATTTGGGACTACTTGAGGCAGAAGAAGACGAAATTTTTTCAACGTCTCGGATTTGCTTGGAAACTCACCCACCCTCCTCCTTTCTCGTCACGATCCCAGAATGCATGAACATGTTTCGAGATTCCTCCGTTTGGGCGTAGAAACATTTTGGACAACTTGAGGCAGAGGAAGATGAACTTTTTTCAACGTCTCGGAATTGCGTGGAAACTCACCCACCCTCCTCATTTCTCGTGAGGAATCCAGAATGCATGAACTTGTTTCGAGATTCCTCCGTTTGGCCCTGAACCATTTGGGACAACTTGAGGCAGAGGAAGACGAACTTTTTTCAACGTCTCGGAATTGCTTGGAAACTCACCCACCCTCCTCATTTCTCGTGAGGATCCCAGAATGCGTGAACATGTTTCGAGATTCCTCCGTTTGGGCCCAGAACCATTTTGGACAACTTGAGGCAGATGAAGACGAACTTTTTTCAACGTCTCGGAATTGCGTGGAAACTCACCCTCCCTCCTCATTTCTCTTGAGTATTCTAGAAAGCATGAACTTGTATCGAGATTCCTCTGTTTTGGCCCTGAATCATTTGGGACTACTTGAGGCAGAAGAAGACGAACTTTTTTCAACGTCTCGGAATTGCTTGGAAACTCACCCACCCTCCTCATTTCTCGTGAGGATCCCAGAATGCGTGAACATGTTTCGAGATTCCTCCGTTTGGGCCCAGAACCATTTTGGACAACTTGAGGCAGATGAAGACGAACTTTTTTCAACGTCTCGGAATTGCGTGGAAACTCACCCTCCCTCCTCATTTCTCTTGAGTATTCCAGAAAGCATGAACTTGTATCGAGATTCCTCTGTTTTGGCCCTGAATCATTTGGGACTACTTGAGGCAGAAGAAGACGAACTTTTTTCAACGTCTCGGAATTGCTTGGAAACTCACCCACCCTCCTCATTTCTCGTGAGGATCCCAGAATGCATGAACATGTTTCGAGATTCCTCCGTTTGGGCCCAGAACCATTTTGGACAACTTGAGGCAGATGAACACGAACTTTTTTCAACGTCTCGGAATTTCGTGGAAACTCACCCACCCTCCTCATTTCTCTTGAGTATTCCAGAATGCATGAACTTATTTCGAGATTCCTCTGTTTGGGCCCTGAACCATTTGGGACTACTTGAGGCAGAAGAAGACGAAATTTTTTCAACGTCTCGGATTTTCTTGGAAACTCACCCACCCTCCTCCTTTCTCGTCACGATCCCAGAATGCATGAACATGTTTCGAGATTCCTCCGTTTGGGCGTAGAAACATTTTGGACAACTTGAGGCAGAGGAAGATGAACTTTTTTCAACGTCTCGGAATTGCGTGGAAACTCACCCACCCTCCTCATTTCTCGTGAGGAATCCAGAATGCCTGAACTTGTTTCGAGATTCCTCCGTTTGGCCCTGAACCATTTGGGACAACTTGAGGCAGAGGAAGACGAACTTTTTTCAACGTCTCGCAATTGCGTGGAAACTCACCCACCCTCCTCATTTATCGTGAGGATTCCAGAATGCATTAAGTTGTTTCGAGATTCCTTCGTTTGGGCCCTGAACCATTTTGGACAACTTGAGGCAGTAGAAGACGAACTTTTTTCAACGTCTCGGAATTGCGTGGAAACTCACCCACCCTCCTCATTTCTCTTGAGTATTCCAGAATGCATGAACTTGTTTCGAGATTCCTCTGTTTTGGCCCTGAACCATTTGGGACTACTTGAGGCAGAAGAAGACGAACTTTTTTCAATGTCTCGGAATTGCTTGGAAACTCACCCACCCTCCTCATTTCTCGTGAGGAATCCAGAATGCATGAACATGTTTCGAGATTCCTCCGTTTGGGCCCAGAACCATTTTGGACAACTTGAGGCAGATGAACACGAACTTTTTTCAACGTCTCGGAATTGCGTGGAAACTCACCCACCCTCCTCATTTCTCTTGAGTATTCCAGAATGCATGAACTTGTTTCGAGATTCCTCTGTTTTGGCCCTGAACCATTTGGGACTACTTGAGGCAGAAGAAGACGAACTTTTTTCAACATCTCGGAATTGCTTGGAAACTCACCCACCCTCCTCATTTCTCGTGAGGATCCCAGAATGCGTGAACATGTTTCGAGATTCCTCCGTTTGGGCCCAGAACCATTTTGGACAACTTGAGGCAGATGAAGACGAACTTTTTTCAACGTCTCGGAATTGCGTGGAAACTCACCCACCCTCCTCATTTCTCTTGAGTATTCCAGAATGCATGAACTTATTTCGAGATTCCTCTGTTTGGGCCCTGAACCATTTGGGACTACTTAAGGCAGAAGAAGACGAAATTTTTTCAACGTCTCGGATTTTCTTGGAAACTCACCCACCCTCCTCCTTTCTCGTCACGATCCCAGAATGCATGAACATGTTTCGAGATTCCTCCGTTTGGGCGTAGAAACATTTTGGACAACTTGAGGCAGAGGAAGATGAACTTTTTTCAACGTCTCGGAATTGCGTGGAAACTCACCCACCCTCCTCATTTCTCGTGAGGAATCCAGAATGCCTGAACTTGTTTCGAGATTCCTCCGTTTGGCCCTGAACCATTTGGGACAACTTGAGGTAGAGGAAGACGAACTTTTTTCAACGTCTCGCAATTGCGTGGAAACTCACCCACCCTCCTCATTTATCGTGAGGATTCCAGAATGCATTAAGTTGTTTCGAGATTCCTTCGTTTGGGCCCTGAACCATTTTGGACAACTTGAGGCAGTAGAAGACGAACTTTTTTCAACGTCTCGGAATTGCGTGGAAACTCACCCACCCTCCTCATTTCTCTTGAGTATTCCAAAATGCATGAACTTGTTTCGAGATTCCTCTGTTTTGGCCCTGAACCATTTGGGACTACTTGAGGCAGAAGAAGACGAACTTTTTTCAATGTCTCGGAATTGCTTGGAAACTCACCCACCCTCCTCATTTCTCGTGAGGAATCCAGAATGCATGAACTTGTTTCGAGATTCCTCCGTTTGGCCCTGAACCATTTGGGACAACTTGAGGCAGAGGAAGACGAACTTTTTTCAACGTCTCGGAATTGCTTGGAAACTCACCCACCCTCCTCATTTCTCGTGAGGATCCCAGAATGCGTGAACATGTTTCGAGATTCCTCCGTTTGGGCCCAGAACCATTTTGGACAACTTGAGGCAGATGAAGACGAACTTTTTTCAACGTCTCGGAATTGCGTGGAAACTCACCCTCCCTCCTCATTTCTCTTGAGTATTCCAGAAAGCATGAACTTGTATCGAGATTCCTCTGTTTTGGCCCTGAATCATTTGGGACTACTTGAGGCAGAAGAAGACGAAATTTTTTCAACGTCTCGGATTTGCTTGGAAACTCACCCACCCTCCTCATTTCTCGTGAGGATCCCAGAATGCGTGAACATGTTTCGAGATTCCTCCGTTTGGGCCCTGAACCATTTTTCACAACTAGAGGCAGTAGAAGACGAACTTTTTTCAACGTCTCGGAATTGCGTGGAAACGCACCCACCCTCCTCATTTCTCTTGAGTATTCCAGAATGCAAGAACTTGTTTCGAGATTCCTCTGTTTTGGCCCTGAACCATTTGGGACTACTTGAGGCAGAAGAAGACGAACTTTTTTCAACATCTCGGAATTGCTTGGAAACTCACCCACCCTCCTCATTTCTCGTGAGGATCCCAGAATGCGTGAACATGTTTCGAGATTCCTCCGTTTGGGCCCAGAACCATTTTGGACAACTTGAGGCAGATGAAGACGAACTTTTTTCAACGTCTCGGAATTGCGTGGAAACTCACCCACCCTCCTCATTTCTCTTGAGTATTCCAGAATGCATGAACTTATTTCGAGATTCCTCTGTTTGGGCCCTGAACCATTTGGGACTACTTGAGGCAGAAGAAGACGAAATTTTTTCAACGTCTCGGATTTGCTTGGAAACTCACCCACCCTCCTCATTTCTCGTGAGGATCCCAGAATGCGTGAACATGTTTCGAGATTCCTCCGTTTGGGCCCTGAACCATTTTTCACAACTAGAGGCAGTAGAAGACGAACTTTTTTCAACGTCTCGGAATTGCGTGGAAACTCACCCACCCTCCTCATTTCTCTTGAGTATTCCAGAATGCAAGAACTTGTTTCGAGATTCCTCTGTTTTGGCCCTGAACCATTTGGGACTACTTGAGGCAGAAGAAGACGAACTTTTTTCAACATCTCGGAATTGCTTGGAAACTCACCCACCCTCCTCATTTCTCGTGAGGATCCCAGAATGCGTGAACATGTTTCGAGATTCCTCCGTTTGGGCCCAGAACCATTTTGGACAACTTGAGGCAGATGAAGACGAAATTTTTTCAACGTCTCGGATTTGCTTGGAAACTCACCCACCCTCCTCCTTTCTCGTCACGATCCCAGAATGCATGAACATGTTTCGAGATTCCTCCGTTTGGGCGTAGAAACATTTTGGACAACTTGAGGCAGAGGAAGATGAACTTTTTTCAACGTCTCGGAATTGCGTGGAAACTCACCCACCCTCCTCATTTCTCGTGAGGAATCCAGAATGCATGAACTTGTTTCGAGATTCCTCCGTTTGGCCCTGAACCATTTGGGACAACTTGAGGCAGAGGAAGACGAACTTTTTTCAACGTCTCGGAATTGCTTGGAAACTCACCCACCCTCCTCATTTCTCGTGAGGATCCCAGAATGCGTGAACATGTTTCGAGATTCCTCCGTTTGGGCCCAGAACCATTTTGGACAACTTGAGGCAGATGAAGACGAACTTTTTTCAACGTCTCGGAATTGCGTGGAAACTCACCCTCCCTCCTCATTTCTCTTGAGTATTCCAGAAAGCATGAACTTGTATCGAGATTCCTCTGTTTTGGCCCTGAATCATTTGGGACTACTTGAGGCAGAAGAAGACGAACTTTTTTCAACGTCTCGGAATTGCTTGGAAACTCACCCACCCTCCTCATTTCTCGTGAGGATCCCAGAATGCATGAACATGTTTCGAGATTCCTCCGTTTGGGCCCAGAACCATTTTGGACAACTTGAGGCAGATGAACACGAACTTTTTTCAACGTCTCGGAATTGCGTGGAAACTCACCCACCCTCCTCATTTCTCTTGAGTATTCCAGAATGCATGAACTTGTTTCGAGATTCCTCTGTTTTGGCCCTGAACCATTTGGGACTACTTGAGGCAGAAGAAGACGAACTTTTTTCAACATCTCGGAATTGCTTGGAAACTCACCCACCCTCCTAATTTCTCGTGAGGATCCCAGAATGCGTGAACATGTTTCGAGATTCCTCCGTTTGTGCCCAGAACCATTTTGGACAACTTGAGGCAGATGAAGACGAACTTTTTTCAACGTCTCGGAATTGCGTGGAAACTCACCCACCCTCCTCATTTCTCTTGAGTATTCCAGAATGCATGAACTTATTTCGAGATTCCTCTGTTTGGGCCCTGAACCATTTGGGACTACTTGAGGCAGAAGAAGACGAAATTTTTTCAACGTCTCGGATTTTCTTGGAAACTCACCCACCCTCCTCCTTTCTCGTCACGATCCCAGAATGCATGAACATGTTTCGAGATTCCTCCGTTTGGGCGTAGAAACATTTTGGACAACTTGAGGCAGAGGAAGATGAACTTTTTTCAACGTCTCGGAATTGCGTGGAAACTCACCCACCCTCCTCATTTCTCGTGAGGAATCCAGAATGCCTGAACTTGTTTCGAGATTCCTCCGTTTGGCCCTGAACCATTTGGGACAACTTGAGGCAGAGGAAGACGAACTTTTTTCAACGTCTCGCAATTGCGTGGAAACTCACCCACCCTCCTCATTTATCGTGAGGATTCCAGAATGCATTAAGTTGTTTCGAGATTCCTTCGTTTGGGCCCTGAACCATTTTGGACAACTTGAGGCAGTAGAAGACGAACTTTTTTCAACGTCTCGGAATTGCGTGGAAACTCACCCACCCTCCTCATTTCTCTTGAGTATTCCAGAATGCATGAACTTGTTTCGAGATTCCTCTGTTTTGGCCCTGAACCATTTGGGACTACTTGAGGCAGAAGAAGACGAACTTTTTTCAATGTCTCGGAATTGCTTGGAAACTCACCCACCCTCCTCATTTCTCGTGAGGAATCCAGAATGCATGAACTTGTTTCGAGATTCCTCCGTTTGGCCCTGAACCATTTGGGACAACTTGAGGTTGAGGAAGACGAACTTTTTTCAATGTCTCGGAATTACGTGGAAACTCACCCACCCTCCTCATTTATCGTGAGGATTCCAGAATGCATTAAGTTGTTTCGAGATTCCTTCGTTTGGGCCCTGAACCATTTTTCACAACAAGAGGCAGTAGAAGACGAACTTTTTTCAACGTCTCGGAATTGCGTGGAAACTCACCCACCCACCTCATTTCTCTTGAGTATTCCAGAATGCATGAACTTGTTTCGAGATTCCTCTGTTTTGGTCCTGAACCATTTGGGACTACTTGAGGCAGAAGAAGACGAACTTTTTTCAACGTCTCGGAATTGCTTGGAAACTCACCCACCCTCCTCATTTCTCGTGAGGATCCCAGAATGCGTGAACATGTTTCGAGATTCCTCCGTTTGGGCCCTGAACCATTTTTCACAACTAGAGGCAGTAGAAGACGAACTTTTTTCAACGTCTCGGAATTGCGTGGAAACGCACCCACCCTCCTCATTTCTCTTGAGTATTCCAGAATGCAAGAACTTGTTTCGAGATTCCTCTGTTTTGGCCCTGAACCATTTGGGACTACTTGAGGCAGAAGAAGACGAACTTTTTTCAACATCTCGGAATTGCTTGGAAACTCACCCACCCTCCTCATTTCTCGTGAGGATCCCAGAATGCGTGAACATGTTTCGAGATTCCTCCGTTTGGGCCCAGAACCATTTTGGACAACTTGAGGCAGATGAAGACGAACTTTTTTCAACGTCTCGGAATTGCGTGGAAACTCACCCACCCTCCTCATTTCTCTTGAGTATTCCAGAATGCATGAACTTATTTCGAGATTCCTCTGTTTGGGCCCTGAACCATTTGGGACTACTTGAGGCAGAAGAAGACGAAATTTTTTCAACGTCTCGGATTTGCTTGGAAACTCACCCACCCTCCTCATTTCTCGTGAGGATCCCAGAATGCGTGAACATGTTTCGAGATTCCTCCGTTTGGGCCCTGAACCATTTTTCACAACTAGAGGCAGTAGAAGACGAACTTTTTTCAACGTCTCGGAATTGCGTGGAAACTCACCCACCCTCCTCATTTCTCTTGAGTATTCCAGAATGCAAGAACTTGTTTCGAGATTCCTCTGTTTTGGCCCTGAACCATTTGGGACTACTTGAGGCAGAAGAAGACGAACTTTTTTCAACGTCTCGGAATTGCTTGGAAACTCACCCACCCTCCTCATTTCTCGTGAGGATCCCAGAATGCGTGAACATGTTTCGAGATTCCTCCGTTTGGGCCCAGAACCATTTTGGACAACTTGAGGCAGATGAAGACGAACTTTTTTCAACGTCTCGGAATTGCGTGGAAACTCACCCACCCTCCTCATTTCTCTTGAGTATTCCAGAATGCATGAACTTATTTCGAGATTCCTCTGTTTGGGCCCTGAACCATTTGGGACTACTTGAGGCAGAAGAAGACGAAATTTTTTCAACGTCTCGGATTTGCTTGGAAACTCACCCACCCTCCTCATTTCTCGTGAGGATCCCAGAATGCGTGAACATGTTTCGAGATTCCTCCGTTTGGGCCCTGAACCATTTTTCACAACTAGAGGCAGTAGAAGACGAACTTTTTTCAACGTCTCGGAATTGCGTGGAAACTCACCCACCCTCCTCATTTCTCTTGAGTATTCCAGAATGCAAGAACTTGTTTCGAGATTCCTCTGTTTTGGCCCTGAACCATTTGGGACTACTTGAGGCAGAAGAAGACGAACTTTTTTCAACATCTCGGAATTGCTTGGAAACTCACCCACCCTCCTCATTTCTCGTGAGGATCCCAGAATGCGTGAACATGTTTCGAGATTCCTCCGTTTGGGCCCAGAACCATTTTGGACAACTTGAGGCAGATGAAGACGAAATTTTTTCAACGTCTCGGATTTGCTTGGAAACTCACCCACCCTCCTCCTTTCTCGTCACGATCCCAGAATGCATGAACATGTTTCGAGATTCCTCCGTTTGGGCGTAGAAACATTTTGGACAACTTGAGGCAGAGGAAGATGAACTTTTTTCAACGTCTCGGAATTGCGTGGAAACTCACCCACCCTCCTCATTTCTCGTGAGGAATCCAGAATGCATGAACTTGTTTCGAGATTCCTCCGTTTGGCCCTGAACCATTTGGGACAACTTGAGGCAGAGGAAGACGAACTTTTTTCAACGTCTCGGAATTGCTTGGAAACTCACCCACCCTCCTCATTTCTCGTGAGGATCCCAGAATGCGTGAACATGTTTCGAGATTCCTCCGTTTGGGCCCAGAACCATTTTGGACAACTTGAGGCAGATGAAGACGAACTTTTTTCAACGTCTCGGAATTGCGTGGAAACTCACCCTCCCTCCTCATTTCTCTTGAGTATTCCAGAAAGCATGAACTTGTATCGAGATTCCTCTGTTTTGGCCCTGAATCATTTGGGACTACTTGAGGCAGAAGAAGACGAACTTTTTTCAACGTCTCGGAATTGCTTGGAAACTCACCCACCCTCCTCATTTCTCGTGAGGATCCCAGAATGCATGAACATGTTTCGAGATTCCTCCGTTTGGGCCCAGAACCATTTTGGACAACTTGAGGCAGATGAACACGAACTTTTTTCAACGTCTCGGAATTGCGTGGAAACTCACCCACCCTCCTCATTTCTCTTGAGTATTCCAGAATGCATGAACTTGTTTCGAGATTCCTCTGTTTTGGCCCTGAACCATTTGGGACTACTTGAGGCAGAAGAAGACGAACTTTTTTCAACATCTCGGAATTGCTTGGAAACTCACCCACCCTCCTAATTTCTCGTGAGGATCCCAGAATGCGTGAACATGTTTCGAGATTCCTCCGTTTGTGCCCAGAACCATTTTGGACAACTTGAGGCAGATGAAGACGAACTTTTTTCAACGTCTCGGAATTGCGTGGAAACTCACCCACCCTCCTCATTTCTCTTGAGTATTCCAGAATGCATGAACTTATTTCGAGATTCCTCTGTTTGGGCCCTGAACCATTTGGGACTACTTGAGGCAGAAGAAGACGAAATTTTTTCAACGTCTCGGATTTTCTTGGAAACTCACCCACCCTCCTCCTTTCTCGTCACGATCCCAGAATGCATGAACATGTTTCGAGATTCCTCCGTTTGGGCGTAGAAACATTTTGGACAACTTGAGGCAGAGGAAGATGAACTTTTTTCAACGTCTCGGAATTGCGTGGAAACTCACCCACCCTCCTCATTTCTCGTGAGGAATCCAGAATGCCTGAACTTGTTTCGAGATTCCTCCGTTTGGCCCTGAACCATTTGGGACAACTTGAGGCAGAGGAAGACGAACTTTTTTCAACGTCTCGCAATTGCGTGGAAACTCACCCACCCTCCTCATTTATCGTGAGGATTCCAGAATGCATTAAGTTGTTTCGAGATTCCTTCGTTTGGGCCCTGAACCATTTTGGACAACTTGAGGCAGTAGAAGACGAACTTTTTTCAACGTCTCGGAATTGCGTGGAAACTCACCCACCCTCCTCATTTCTCTTGAGTATTCCAGAATGCATGAACTTGTTTCGAGATTCCTCTGTTTTGGCCCTGAACCATTTGGGACTACTTGAGGCAGAAGAAGACGAACTTTTTTCAATGTCTCGGAATTGCTTGGAAACTCACCCACCCTCCTCATTTCTCGTGAGGAATCCAGAATGCATGAACTTGTTTCGAGATTCCTCCGTTTGGCCCTGAACCATTTGGGACAACTTGAGGTTGAGGAAGACGAACTTTTTTCAATGTCTCGGAATTGCGTGGAAACTCACCCACCCTCCTCATTTATCGTGAGGATTCCAGAATGCATTAAGTTGTTTCGAGATTCCTTCGTTTGGGCCCTGAACCATTTTTCACAACAAGAGGCAGTAGAAGACGAACTTTTTTCAACGTCTCGGAATTGCGTGGAAACTCACCCACCCACCTCATTTCTCTTGAGTATTCCAGAATGCATGAACTTGTTTCGAGATTCCTCTGTTTTGGTCCTGAACCATTTGGGACTACTTGAGGCAGAAGAAGACGAACTTTTTTCAACGTCTCGGAATTGCTTGGAAACTCACCCACCCTCCTCATTTCTCGTGAGGATCCCAGAATGCGTGAACATGTTTCGAGATTCCTCCGTTTGGGCCCTGAACCATTTTTCACAACTAGAGGCAGTAGAAGACGAACTTTTTTCAACGTCTCGGAATTGCGTGGAAACGCACCCACCCTCCTCATTTCTCTTGAGTATTCCAGAATGCAAGAACTTGTTTCGAGATTCCTCTGTTTTGGCCCTGAACCATTTGGGACTACTTGAGGCAGAAGAAGACGAACTTTTTTCAACATCTCGGAATTGCTTGGAAACTCACCCACCCTCCTCATTTCTCGTGAGGATCCCAGAATGCGTGAACATGTTTCGAGATTCCTCCGTTTGGGCCCAGAACCATTTTGGACAACTTGAGGCAGATGAAGACGAACTTTTTTCAACGTCTCGGAATTGCGTGGAAACTCACCCACCCTCCTCATTTCTCTTGAGTATTCCAGAATGCATGAACTTATTTCGAGATTCCTCTGTTTGGGCCCTGAACCATTTGGGACTACTTGAGGCAGAAGAAGACGAAATTTTTTCAACGTCTCGGATTTGCTTGGAAACTCACCCACCCTCCTCATTTCTCGTGAGGATCCCAGAATGCGTGAACATGTTTCGAGATTCCTCCGTTTGGGCCCTGAACCATTTTTCACAACTAGAGGCAGTAGAAGACGAACTTTTTTCAACGTCTCGGAATTGCGTGGAAACTCACCCACCCTCCTCATTTCTCTTGAGTATTCCAGAATGCAAGAACTTGTTTCGAGATTCCTCTGTTTTGGCCCTGAACCATTTGGGACTACTTGAGGCAGAAGAAGACGAACTTTTTTCAACGTCTCGGAATTGCTTGGAAACTCACCCACCCTCCTCATTTCTCGTGAGGATCCCAGAATGCGTGAACATGTTTCGAGATTCCTCCGTTTGGGCCCAGAACCATTTTGGACAACTTGAGGCAGATGAAGACGAACTTTTTTCAACGTCTCGGAATTGCGTGGAAACTCACCCACCCTCCTCATTTCTCTTGAGTATTCCAGAATGCATGAACTTATTTCGAGATTCCTCTGTTTGGGCCCTGAACCATTTGGGACTACTTGAGGCAGAAGAAGACGAAATTTTTTCAACGTCTCGGATTTGCTTGGAAACTCACCCACCCTCCTCCTTTCTCGTCACGATCCCAGAATGCATGAACATGTTTCGAGATTCCTCCGTTTGGGCGTAGAAACATTTTGGACAACTTGAGGCAGAGGAAGATGAACTTTTTTCAACGTCTCGGAATTGCGTGGAAACTCACCCACCCTCCTCATTTCTCGTGAGGAATCCAGAATGCATGAACTTGTTTCGAGATTCCTCCGTTTGGCCCTGAACCATTTGGGACAACTTGAGGCAGAGGAAGACGAACTTTTTTCAACGTCTCGGAATTGCTTGGAAACTCACCCACCCTCCTCATTTCTCGTGAGGATCCCAGAATGCGTGAACATGTTTCGAGATTCCTTCGTTTGGGCCCAGAACCATTTTGGACAACTTGAGGCAGATGAAGACGAACTTTTTTCAACGTCTCGGAATTGCGTGGAAACTCACCCTCCCTCCTCATTTCTCTTGAGTATTCCAGAAAGCATGAACTTGTATCGAGATTCCTCTGTTTTGGCCCTGAATCATATGGGACTACTTGAGGCAGAAGAAGACGAACTTTTTTCAACGTCTCGGAATTGCTTGGAAACTCACCCACCCTCCTCATTTCTCGTGAGGATCCCAGAATGCATGAACATGTTTCGAGATTCCTCCGTTTGGGCCCAGAACCATTTTGGACAACTTGAGGCAGATGAACACGAACTTTTTTCAACGTCTCGGAATTGCGTGGAAACTCACCCACCCTCCTCATTTCTCTTGAGTATTCCAGAATGCATGAACTTGTTTCGAGATTCCTCTGTTTTGGCCCTGAACCATTTGGGACTACTTGAGGCAGAAGAAGACGAACTTTTTTCAACATCTCGGAATTGCTTGGAAACTCACCCACCCTCCTAATTTCTCGTGAGGATCCCAGAATGCATGAACATGTTTCGAGATTCCTCCGTTTGGGCCCAGAACCATTTTGGACAACTTGAGGCAGATGAAGACGAACTTTTTTCAACGTCTCGGAATTGCGTGGAAACTCACCCACCCTCCTCATTTCTCTTGAGTATTCCAGAATGCATGAACTTATTTCGAGATTCCTCTGTTTGGGCCCTGAACCATTTGGGACTACTTGAGGCAGAAGAAGACGAAATTTTTTCAACGTCTCGGATTTTCTTGGAAACTCACCCACCCTCCTCCTTTCTCGTCACGATCCCAGAATGCATGAACATGTTTCGAGATTCCTCCGTTTGGGCGTAGAAACATTTTGGACAACTTGAGGCAGTGGAAGATGAACTTTTTTCAACGTCTCGGAATTGCGTGGAAACTCACCCACCCTCCTCATTTCTCGTGAGGAATCCAGAATGCATGAACTTGTTTCGAGATTCCTCCGTTTGGCCCTGAACCATTTGGGACAACTTGAGGCAGAGGAAGACGAACTTTTTTCAACGTCTCGGAATTGCTTGGAAACTCACCCACCCTCCTCATTTCTCGTGAGGATCCCAGAATGCGTGAACATGTTTCGAGATTCCTCCGTTTGGGCCCAGAACCATTTTGGACAACTTGAGGCAGATGAAGACGAACTTTTTTCAACGTCTCGGAATTGCGTGGAAACTCACCCACCCTCCTCATTTCTCTTGAGTATTCCAGAATGCATGAACTTATTTCGAGATTCCTCTGTTTGGGCCCTGAACCATTTGGGACTACTTGAGGCAGAAGAAGACGAAATTTTTTCAACGTCTCGGATTTGCTTGGAAACTCACCCACCCTCCTCCTTTCTCGTCACGATCCCAGAATGCATGAACATGTTTCGAGATTCCTCCGTTTGGGCGTAGAAACATTTTGGACAACTTGAGGCAGAGGAAGATGAACTTTTTTCAACGTCTCGGAATTGCGTGGAAACTCACCCACCCTCCTCATTTCTCGTGAGGAATCCAGAATGCATGAACTTGTTTCGAGATTCCTCCGTTTGGCCCTGAACCATTTGGGACAACTTGAGGCAGAGGAAGACGAACTTTTTTCAACGTCTCGGAATTGCTTGGAAACTCACCCACCCTCCTCATTTCTCGTGAGGATCCCAGAATGCGTGAACATGTTTCGAGATTCCTCCGTTTGGGCCCAGAACCATTTTGGACAACTTGAGGCAGATGAAGACGAACTTTTTTCAACGTCTCGGAATTGCGTGGAAACTCACCCTCCCTCCTCATTTCTCTTGAGTATTCCAGAAAGCATGAACTTGTATCGAGATTCCTCTGTTTTGGCCCTGAATCATTTGGGACTACTTGAGGCAGAAGAAGACGAACTTTTTTCAACGTCTCGGAATTGCTTGGAAACTCACCCACCCTCCTCATTTCTCGTGAGGATCCCAGAATGCATGAACATGTTTCGAGATTCCTCCGTTTGGGCCCAGAACCATTTTGGACAACTTGAGGCAGATGAACACGAACTTTTTTCAACGTCTCGGAATTGCGTGGAAACTCACCCACCCTCCTCATTTCTCTTGAGTATTCCAGAATGCATGAACTTGTTTCGAGATTCCTCTGTTTTGGCCCTGAACCATTTGGGACTACTTGAGGCAGAAGAAGACGAACTTTTTTCAACATCTCGGAATTGCTTGGAAACTCACCCACCCTCCTCATTTCTCGTGAGGATCCCAGAATGCGTGAACATGTTTCGAGATTCCTCCGTTTGGGCCCAGAACCATTTTGGACAACTTGAGGCAGATGAAGACGAACTTTTTTCAACGTCTCGGAATTGCGTGGAAACTCACCCACCCTCCTCATTTCTCTTGAGTATTCCAGAATGCATGAACTTATTTCGAGATTCCTCTGTTTGGGCCCTGAACCATTTGGGACTACTTGAGGCAGAAGAAGACGAAATTTTTTCAACGTCTCGGATTTTCTTGGAAACTCACCCACCCTCCTCCTTTCTCGTCACGATCCCAGAATGCATGAACATGTTTCGAGATTCCTCCGTTTGGGCGTAGAAACATTTTGGACAACTTGAGGCAGAGGAAGATGAACTTTTTTCAACGTCTCGGAATTGCGTGGAAACTCACCCACCCTCCTCATTTCTCGTGAGGAATCCAGAATGCATGAACTTGTTTCGAGATTCCTCCGTTTGGCCCTGAACCATTTGGGACAACTTGAGGCAGAGGAAGACGAACTTTTTTCAACGTCTCGGAATTGCTTGGAAACTCACCCACCCTCCTCATTTCTCGTGAGGATCCCAGAATGCGTGAACATGTTTCGAGATTCCTCCGTTTGGGCCCAGAACCATTTTGGACAACTTGAGGCAGATGAAGACGAACTTTTTTCAACGTCTCGGAATTGCGTGGAAACTCACCCTCCCTCCTCATTTCTCGTGAGGAATCCAGAATGCATGAACTTGTTTCGAGATTCCTCCGTTTGGCCCTGAACCATTTGGGACAACTTGAGGCAGAGGAAGACGAACTTTTTTCAACGTCTCGGAATTGCTTGGAAACTCACCCACCCTCCTCATTTCTCGTGAGGATCCCAGAATGCGTGAACATGTTTCGAGATTCCTCCGTTTGGGCCCAGAACCATTTTGGACAACTTGAGGCAGATGAAGACGAACTTTTTTCAACGTCTCGGAATTGCGTGGAAACTCACCCACCCTCCTCATTTCTCTTGAGTATTCCAGAATGCATGAACTTATTTCGAGATTCCTCTGTTTGGGCCCTGAACCATTTGGGACTACTTGAGGCAGAAGAAGACGAAATTTTTTCAACGTCTCGGATTTGCTTGGAAACTCACCCACCCTCCTCCTTTCTCGTCACGATCCCAGAATGCATGAACATGTTTCGAGATTCCTCCGTTTGGGCGTAGAAACATTTTGGACAACTTGAGGCAGAGGAAGATGAACTTTTTTCAACGTCTCGGAATTGCGTGGAAACTCACCCACCCTCCTCATTTCTCGTGAGGAATCCAGAATGCATGAACTTGTTTCGAGATTCCTCCGTTTGGCCCTGAACCATTTGGGACAACTTGAGGCAGAGGAAGACGAACTTTTTTCAACGTCTCGGAATTGCTTGGAAACTCACCCACCCTCCTCATTTCTCGTGAGGATCCCAGAATGCGTGAACATGTTTCGAGATTCCTCCGTTTGGGCCCAGAACCATTTTGGACAACTTGAGGCAGATGAAGACGAACTTTTTTCAACGTCTCGGAATTGCGTGGAAACTCACCCTCCCTCCTCATTTCTCTTGAGTATTCCAGAAAGCATGAACTTGTATCGAGATTCCTCTGTTTTGGCCCTGAATCATTTGGGACTACTTGAGGCAGAAGAAGACGAACTTTTTTCAACGTCTCGGAATTGCTTGGAAACTCACCCACCCTCCTCATTTCTCGTGAGGATCCCAGAATGCATGAACATGTTTCGAGATTCCTCCGTTTGGGCCCAGAACCATTTTGGACAACTTGAGGCAGATGAACACGAACTTTTTTCAACGTCTCGGAATTGCGTGGAAACTCACCCACCCTCCTCATTTCTCTTGAGTATTCCAGAATGCATGAACTTGTTTCGAGATTCCTCTGTTTTGGCCCTGAACCATTTGGGACTACTTGAGGCAGAAGAAGACGAACTTTTTTCAACATCTCGGAATTGCTTGGAAACTCACCCACCCTCCTCATTTCTCGTGAGGATCCCAGAATGCGTGAACATGTTTCGAGATTCCTCCGTTTGGGCCCAGAACCATTTTGGACAACTTGAGGCAGATGAAGACGAACTTTTTTCAACGTCTCGGAATTGCGTGGAAACTCACCCACCCTCCTCATTTCTCTTGAGTATTCCAGAATGCATGAACTTATTTCGAGATTCCTCTGTTTGGGCCCTGAACCATTTTGGACAACTTGAGGCAGAGGAAGATGAACTTTTTTCAACGTCTCGGAATTGCGTGGAAACTCACCCACCCTCCTCATTTCTCGTGAGGAATCCAGAATGCATGAACTTGTTTCGAGATTCCTCCGTTTGGCCCTGAACCATTTGGGACAACTTGAGGTTGAGGAAGACGAACTTTTTTCAATGTCTCGGAATTGCGTGGAAACTCACCCACCCTCCTCATTTATCATGAGGATTCCAGAATGCATTAAGTTGTTTCGAGATTCCTTCGTTTGGGCCCTGAACCATTTTGGACAACTTGAGGCAGTAGAAGACGAACTTTTTTCAACGTCTCGGAATTGCGTGGAAACTCACCCACCCTCCTCATTTCTCTTGAGTATTCCAGAATGCATGAACTTGTTTCGAGATTCCTCTGTTTTGGCCCTGAACCATTTGGGACTACTTGAGGCAGAAGAAGACGAACTTTTTTCAATGTCTCGGAATTGCTTGGAAACTCACCCACCCTCCTCATTTCTCGTGAGGAATCCAGAATGCATGAACTTGTTTCGAGATTCCTCCGTTTGGCCCTGAACCATTTGGGACAACTTGAGGCAGAGGAAGACGAACTTTTTTCAATGTCTCGGAATTGCGTGGAAACTCACCCACCCTCCTCATTTATCGTGAGGATTCCAGAATGCATTAAGTTGTTTCGAGATTCCTTCGTTTGGGCCCTGAACCATTTTTCACAACAAGAGGCAGTAGAAGACAAACTTTTTTCAACGTCTCGGAATTGCGTGGAAACTCACCCACCCTCCTCATTTCTCTTGAGTATTCCAGAATGCATGAACTTGTTTCGAGATTCCTCTGTTTTGGCCCTGAACCATTTGGGACTACTTGAGGCAGAAGAAGACGAACTTTTTTCAACGTCTCGGAATTGCTTGGAAACTCACCCACCCTCCTCATTTCTCGTGAGGATCCCAGAATGCGTGAACATGTTTCGAGATTCCTCCGTTTGGGCCCTGAACCATTTTTCACAACTACAGGCAGCAGAAGACGAACTTTTTTCAACGTCTCGGAATTGCGTGGAAACTCACCCACCCTCCTCATTTCTCTTGAGTATTCCAGAATGCAAGAACTTGTTTCGAGATTCCTCTGTTTTGGCCCTGAACCATTTGGGACTACTTGAGGCAGAAGAAGACGAACTTTTTTCAACATCTCGGAATTGCTTGGAAACTCACCCACCCTCCTCATTTCTCGTGAGGATCCCAGAATGCGTGAACATGTTTCGAGATTCCTCCGTTTGGGCCCAGAACCATTTTGGACAACTTGAGGCAGATGAACACGAACTTTTTTCAACGTCTCGGAATTGCGTGGAAACTCACCCACCCTCATTTCTCTTGAGTATTCCAGAATGCATGAACTTATTTCGAGATTCCTCTGTTTGGGCCCTGAACCATTTGGGACTACTTGAGGCAGAAGAAGACGAAATTTTTTCAACGTCTCGGATTTGCTTGGAAACTCACGCACCCTCCTCCTTTCTCGTCACGATCCCAGAATGCATGAACATGTTTCGAGATTCCTCCGTTTGGGCGTAGAAACATTTTGGACAACTTGAGGCAGAGGAAGATGAACTTTTTTCAACGTCTCGGAATTGCGTGGAAACTCACCCACCCTCCTCATTTCTCGTGAGGAATCCAGAATGCATGAACTTGTTTCGAGATTCCTCCGTTTGGCCCTGAACCATTTGGGACAACTTGAGGCAGAGGAAGACGAACTTTTTTCAACGTCTCGCAATTGCGTGGAAACTCACCCACCCTCCTCATTTATCGTGAGGATTCCAGAATGCATTAAGTTGTTTCGAGATTCCTTCGTTTGGGCCCTGAACCATTTTGGACAACTTGAGGCAGTAGAAGACGAACTTTTTTCAACGTCTCGGAATTGCGTGGAAACTCACCCACCCTCCTCATTTCTCTTGAGTATTCCAGAATGCATGAACTTCTTTCGAGATTCCTCTGTTTTGGCCCTGAACCATTTGGGACTACTTGAGGCAGAAGAAGACGAACTTTTTTCAACGTCTCGGAATTGCGTGGAAACTCACCCACCCTCCTCATTTCTCTTGAGTATTCCAGAATGCATGAACTTCTTTCGAGATTCCTCTGTTTTGGCCCTGAACCATTTGGGACAACTTGAGGCAGAGGAAGACGAACTTTTTTCAATGTCTCGGAATTGCGTGGAAACTCACCCACCCTCCTCATTTATCGTGAGGATTCCAGAATGCATTAAGTTGTTTCGAGATTCCTTCGTTTGGGCCCTGAACCATTTTTCACAACAAGAGGCAGTAGAAGACGAACTTTTTTCAACGTCTCGGAATTGCGTGGAAACTCACCCACCCTCCTCATTTCTCTTGAGTATTCCAGAATGCATGAACTTGTTTCGAGATTCCTCTGTTTTGGCCCTGAACCATTTGGGACTACTTGAGGCAGAAGAAGACGAACTTTTTTCAATGTCTCGGAATTGCTTGGAAACTCACCCACCCTCCTCATTTCTCGTGAGGAATCCAGAATGCATGAACTTGTTTCGAGATTCCTCCGTTTGGCCCTGAACCATTTGGGACAACTTGAGGCAGAGGAAGACGAACTTTTTTCAATGTCTCGGAATTGCGTGGAAACTCACCCACCCTCCTCATTTATCGTGAGGATTCCAGAATGCATTAAGTTGTTTCGAGATTCCTTCGTTTGGGCCCTGAACCATTTTTCACAACAAGAGGCAGTAGAAGACGAACTTTTTTCAACGTCTCGGAATTGCGTGGAAACTCACCCACCCTCCTCATTTCTCTTGAGTATTCCAGAATGCATGAACTTGTTTCGAGATTCCTCTGTTTTGGCCCTGAACCATTTGGGACTACTTGAGGCAGAAGAAGACGAACTTTTTTCAACGTCTCGGAATTGCTTGGAAACTCACCCACCCTCCTCATTTCTCGTGAGGATCCCAGAATGCGTGAACATGTTTCGAGATTCCTTCGTTTGGGCCCTGAACCATTTTGGACAACTTGAGGCAGTAGAAGACGAACTTTTTTCAACGTCTCGGAATTGCGTGGAAACTCACCCACCCTCCTCATTTCTCTTGAGTATTCCAGAATGCATGAACTTGTTTCGAGATTCCTCTGTTTGGGCCCTGAACCATTTGGGACTACTTGAGGCAGAAGAAGACGAAATTTTTTCAACGTCTCGGATTTGCTTGGAAACTCACCCACCCTCCTCCTTTCTCGTCACGATCCCAGAATGCATGAACATGTTTCGAGATTCCTCCGTTTGGGCGTAGAAACATTTTGGACAACTTGAGGCAGAGGAAGATGAACTTTTTTCAACGTCTCGGAATTGCGTGGAAACTCACCCACCCTCCTCATTTCTCTTGAGTATTCCAGAATGCATGAACTTCTTTCGAGATTCCTCTGTTTGGGCCCTGAACCATTTGGGACTACTTGAGGCAGAAGAAGACGAAATTTTTTCAACGTCTCGGATTTGCTTGGAAACTCACTCACCCTCCTCCTTTCTCGTCACGATCCCAGAATGCATGAACATGTTTCGAGATTCCTCCGTTTGGGCGTAGAAACATTTTGGACAACTTGAGGCAGAGGAAGATGAACTTTTTTCAACGTCTCGGAATTGCGTGGAAACTCACCCACCCTCCTCATTTCTCTTGAGTATTCCAGAATGCATGAACTTCTTTCGAGATTCCTCTGTTTGGGCCCTGAACCATTTGGGACTACTTGAGGCAGAAGAAGACGAAATTTTTTCAACGTCTCGGATTTGCTTGGAAACTCACCCACCCTCCTCCTTTCTCGTCACGATCCCAGAATGCATGAACATGTTTCGAGATTCCTCCGTTTGGGCGTAGAAACATTTTGGACAACTTGAGGCAGAGGAAGATGAACTTTTTTCAACGTCTCGGAATTGCGTGGAAACTCACCCACCCTCCTCATTTCTCTTGAGTATTCCAGAATGCATGAACTTCTTTCGAGATTCCTCTGTTTGGGCCCTGAACCATTTGGGACTACTTGAGGCAGAAGAAGACGAAATTTTTTCAACGTCTCGGATTTGCTTGGAAACTCACTCACCCTCCTCCTTTCTCGTCACGATCCCAGAATGCATGAACATGTTTCGAGATTCCTCCGTTTGGGCGTAGAAACATTTTGGACAACTTGAGGCAGAGGAAGATGAACTTTTTTCAACGTCTCGGAATTGCGTGGAAACTCACCCACCCTCCTCATTTCTCGTGAGGAATCCAGAATGCATGAACTTGTTTCGAGATTCCTCCGTTTGGCCCTGAACCATTTGGGACAACTTGAGGCAGAGGAAGACGAACTTTTTTCAACGTCTCGCAATTGCGTGGAAACTCACCCACCCTCCTCATTTATCGTGAGGATTCCAGAATGCATTAAGTTGTTTCGAGATTCCTTCGTTTGGGCCCTGAACCATTTTGGACAACTTGAGGCAGTAGAAGACGAACTTTTTTCAACGTCTTGGAATTGCGTGGAAACTCACCCACCCTCCTCATTTCTCTTGAGTATTCCAGAATGCATGAACTTCTTTCGAGATTCCTCTGTTTTGGCCCTGAACCATTTGGGACTACTTGAGGCAGAAGAAGACGAACTTTTTTCAACGTCTCGGAATTGCGTGGAAACTCACCCACCCTCCTCATTTCTCTTGAGTATTCCAGAATGCATGAACTTCTTTCGAGATTCCTCTGTTTTGGCCCTGAACCATTTGGGACAACTTGAGGCAGAGGAAGACGAACTTTTTTCAATGTCTCGGAATTGCGTGGAAACTCACCCACCCTCCTCATTTATCGTGAGGATTCCAGAATGCATTAAGTTGTTTCGAGATTCCTTCGTTTGGGCCCTGAACCATTTTTCACAACAAGAGGCAGTAGAAGACGAACTTTTTTCAACGTCTCGGAATTGCGTGGAAACTCACCCACCCTCCTCATTTCTCTTGAGTATTCCAGAATGCATGAACTTGTTTCGAGATTCCTCTGTTTTGGCCCTGAACCATTTGGGACTACTTGAGGCAGAAGAAGACGAACTTTTTTCAATGTCTCGGAATTGCTTGGAAACTCACCCACCCTCCTCATTTCTCGTGAGGAATCCAGAATGCATGAACTTGTTTCGAGATTCCTCCGTTTGGCCCTGAACCATTTGGGACAACTTGAGGCAGAGGAAGACGAACTTTTTTCAATGTCTCGGAATTGCGTGGAAACTCACCCACCCTCCTCATTTATCGTGAGGATTCCAGAATGCATTAAGTTGTTTCGAGATTCCTTCGTTTGGGCCCTGAACCATTTTTCACAACAAGAGGCAGTAGAAGACGAACTTTTTTCAACGTCTCGGAATTGCGTGGAAACTCACCCACCCTCCTCATTTCTCTTGAGTATTCCAGAATGCATGAACTTGTTTCGAGATTCCTCTGTTTTGGCCCTGAACCATTTGGGACTACTTGAGGCAGAAGAAGACGAACTTTTTTCAACGTCTCGGAATTGCTTGGAAACTCACCCACCCTCCTCATTTCTCGTGAGGATCCCAGAATGCGTGAACATGTTTCGAGATTCCTCCGTTTGGGCCCTGAACCATTTTTCACAACTAGAGGTAGTAGAAGACGAACTTTTTTCAACGTCTCGGAATTGCGTGGAAACTCACCCACCCTCCTCATTTCTCTTGAGTATTCCAGAATGCAAGAACTTGTTTCGAGATTCCTCTGTTTTGGCCCTGAACCATTTGGGACTACTTGAGGCAGAAGAAGACGAACTTTTTTCAACATCTCGGAATTGCTTGGAAACTCACCCACCCTCCTCATTTCTCGTGAGGATCCCAGAATGCGTGAACATGTTTCGAGATTCCTCCGTTTGGGCCCAGAACCATTTTGGACAACTTGAGGCAGATGAAGACGAACTTTTTTCAACGTCTCGGAATTGCGTGGAAACTCACCCACCCTCCTCATTTCTCTTGAGTATTCCAGAATGCATGAACTTGTTTCGAGATTCCTCTGTTTGGGCCCTGAACCATTTGGGACTACTTGAGGCAGAAGAAGACGAAATTTTTTCAACGTCTCGGATTTGCTTGGAAACTTACCCACCCTCCTCCTTTCTCGTCACGATCCCAGAATGCATGAACATGTTTCGAGATTCCTCCGTTTGGGCGTAGAAACATTTTGGACAACTTGAGGCAGAGGAAGATGAACTTTTTTCAACGTCTCGGAATTGCGTGGAAACTCACCCACCCTCCTCATTTCTCGTGAGGAATCCAGAATGCATGAACTTGTTTCGAGATTCCTCCGTTTGGCCCTGAACCATTTGGGACAACTTGAGGCAGAGGAAGACGAACTTTTTTCAACGTCTCGGAATTGCTTGGAAACTCACCCACCCTCCTCATTTCTCGTGAGGATCCCAGAATGCGTGAACATGTTTCGAGATTCCTCCGTTTGGGCCCAGAACCATTTTGGACAACTTGAGGCAGATGAAGACGAACTTTTTTCAACGTCTCAGAATTGCGAGGAAACTCACCCTCCCTCCTCATTTCTCTTGAGTATTCCAGAAAGCATGAACTTGTATCGAGATTCCTCTGTTTTGGCCCTGAATCATTTGGGACTACTTGAGGCAGAAGAAGACGAACTTTTTTCAACGTCTCGGAATTGCTTGGAAACTCACCCACCCTCCTCATTTCTCGTGAGGATTCCAGAATGCATTAAGTTGTTTCGAGATTCCTTCGTTTGGGCCCTGAACCATTTTTCACAACAAGAGGCAGTAGAAGACGAACTTTTTTCAACGTCTCGGAATTGCGTGGAAACTCACCCACCCTCCTCATTTCTCTTGAGTATTCCAGAATGCATGAACTTGTTTCGAGATTCCTCTGTTTTGGCCCTGAACCATTTGGGACTACTTGAGGCAGAAGAAGACGAACTTTTTTCAATGTCTCGGAATTGCTTGGAAACTCACCCACCCTCCTCATTTCTCGTGAGGAATCCAGAATGCATGAACTTGTTTCGAGATTCCTCCGTTTGGCCCTGAACCATTTGGGACAACTTGAGGCAGAGGAAGACGAACTTTTTTCAATGTCTCGGAATTGCGTGGAAACTCACCCACCCTCCTCATTTATCGTGAGGATTCCAGAATGCATTAAGTTCTTTCGAGATTCCTTCGTTTGGGCCCTGAACCATTTTTCACAACAAGAGGCAGTAGAAGACGAACTTTTTTCAACGTCTCGGAATTGCGTGGAAACTCACCCACCCTCCTCATTTCTCTTGAGTATTCCAGAATGCATGAACTTGTTTCGAGATTCCTCTGTTTTGGCCCTGAACCATTTGGGACTACTTGAGGCAGAAGAAGACGAACTTTTTTCAACGTCTCGGAATTGCTTGGAAACTCACCCACCCTCCTCATTTCTCGTGAGGATCCCAGAATGCGTGAACATGTTTCGAGATTCCTCCGTTTGGGCCCTGAACCATTTTTCACAACTAGAGGCAGTAGAAGACGAACTTTTTTCAACGTCTCGGAATTGCGTGGAAACTCACCCACCCTCCTCATTTCTCTTGAGTATTCCAGAATGCAAGAACTTGTTTCGAGATTCCTCTGTTTTGGCCCTGAACCATTTGGGACTACTTGAGGCAGAAGAAGACGAACTTTTTTCAACATCTCGGAATTGCTTGGAAACTCACCCACCCTCCTCATTTCTCGTGAGGATCCCAGAATGCGTGAACATGTTTCGAGATTCCTCCGTTTGGGCCCAGAACCATTTTGGACAACTTGAGGCAGATGAAGACGAACTTTTTTCAACGTCTCGGAATTGCGTGGAAACTCACCCACCCTCCTCATTTCTCTTGAGTATTCCAGAATGCATGAACTTGTTTCGAGATTCCTCTGTTTGGGCCCTGAACCATTTGGGACTACTTGAGGCAGAAGAAGACGAAATTTTTTCAACGTCTCGGATTTGCTTGGAAACTCACCCACCCTCCTCCTTTCTCGTCACGATCCCAGAATGCATGAACATGTTTCGAGATTCCTCCGTTTGGGCGTAGAAACATTTTGGACAACTTGAGGCAGAGGAAGATGAACTTTTTTCAACGTCTCGGAATTGCGTGGAAACTCACCCACCCTCCTCATTTCTCGTGAGGAATCCAGAATGCATGAACTTGTTTCGAGATTCCTCCGTTTGGCCCTGAACCATTTGGGACAACTTGAGGCAGAGGAAGACGAACTTTTTTCAACGTCTCGGAATTGCTTGGAAACTCACCCACCCTCCTCATTTCTCGTGAGGATCCCAGAATGCGTGAACATGTTTCGAGATTCCTCCGTTTGGGCCCAGAACCATTTTGGACAACTTGAGGCAGATGAAGACGAACTTTTTTCAACGTCTCGGAATTGCGAGGAAACTCACCCTCCCTCCTCATTTCTCTTGAGTATTCCAGAAAGCATGAACTTGTATCGAGATTCCTCTGTTTTGGCCCTGAATCATTTGGGACTACTTGAGGCAGAAGAAGACGAACTTTTTTCAACGTCTCGGAATTGCTTGGAAACTCACCCACCCTCCTCATTTCTCGTGAGGATCCCAGAATGCGTGAACATGTTTCGAGATTCCTCCGTTTGGGCCCAGAACCATTTTGGACAACTTGAGGCAGATGAACACGAACTTTTTTCAACGTCTCGGAATTGCGTGGAAACTCACCCACCCTCCTCATTTCTCTTGAGTATTCCAGAATGCATGAACTTGTTTCGAGATTCCTCTGTTTTGGCCCTGAACCATTTGGGACTACTTGAGGCAGAAGAAGACGAACTTTTTTCAATGTCTCGGAATTGCTTGGAAACTCACCCACCCTCCTCATTTCTCGTGAGGAATCCAGAATGCATGAACTTGTTTCGAGATTCCTCCGTTTGGCCCTGAACCATTTGGGACAACTTGAGGCAGAGGAAGACAAACTTTTTTCAATGTCTCGGAATTGCGTGGAAACTCACCCACCCTCCTCATTTATCGTGAGGATTCCAGAATGCATTAAGTTGTTTCGAGATTCCTTCGTTTGGGCCCTGAACCATTTTTCACAACAAGAGGCAGTAGAAGACGAACTTTTTTCAACGTCTCGGAATTGCGTGGAAACTCACCCACCCTCCTCATTTCTCTTGAGTATTCCAGAATGCATGAACTTGTTTCGAGATTCCTCTGTTTTGGCCCTGAACCATTTGGGACTACTTGAGGCAGAAGAAGACGAACTTTTTTCAACGTCTCGGAATTGCTTGGAAACTCACCCACCCTCCTCATTTCTCGTGAGGATCCCAGAATGCGTGAACATGTTTCGAGATTCCTCCGTTTGGGCCCTGAACCATTTTTCACAACTAGAGGCAGTAGAAGACGAACTTTTTTCAACGTCTCGGAATTGCGTGGAAACTCACCCACCCTCCTCATTTCTCTTGAGTATTCCAGAATGCAAGAACTTGTTTCGAGATTCCTCTGTTTTGGCCCTGAACCATTTGGGACTACTTGAGGCAGAAGAAGACGAACTTTTTTCAACATCTCGGAATTGCTTGGAAACTCACCCACCCTCCTCATTTCTCGTGAGGATCCCAGAATGCGTGAACATGTTTCGAGATTCCTCCGTTTGGGCCCAGAACCATTTTGGACAACTTGAGGCAGATGAAGACGAACTTTTTTCAACGTCTCGGAATTGCGTGGAAACTCACCCACCCTCCTCATTTCTCTTGAGTATTCCAGAATGCATGAACTTGTTTCGAGATTCCTCTGTTTGGGCCCTGAACCATTTGGGACTACTTGAGGCAGAAGAAGACGAAATTTTTTCAACGTCTCGGATTTGCTTGGAAACTCACCCACCCTCCTCCTTTCTCGTCACGATCCCAGAATGCATGAACATGTTTCGAGATTCCTCCGTTTGGGCGTAGAAACATTTTGGACAACTTGAGGCAGAGGAACATGAACTTTTTTCAACGTCTCGGAATTGCGTGGAAACTCACCCACCCTCCTCATTTCTCGTGAGGAATCCAGAATGCATGAACTTGTTTCGAGATTCCTCCGTTTGGCCCTGAACCATTTGGGACAACTTGAGGCAGAGGAAGACGAACTTTTTTCAACGTCTCGGAATTGCTTGGAAACTCACCCACCCTCCTCATTTCTCGTGAGGATCCCAGAATGCGTGAACATGTTTCGAGATTCCTCCGTTTGGGCCCAGAACCATTTTGGACAACTTGAGGCAGATGAAGACGAACTTTTTTCAACGTCTCGGAATTGCGAGGAAACTCACCCTCCCTCCTCATTTCTCTTGAGTATTCCAGAAAGCATGAACTTGTATCGAGATTCCTCTGTTTTGGCCCTGAATCATTTGGGACTACTTGAGGCAGAAGAAGACGAACTTTTTTCAACGTCTCGGAATTGCTTGGAAACTCACCCACCCTCCTCATTTCTCGTGAGGATCCCAGAATGCGTGAACATGTTTCGAGATTCCTCCGTTTGGGCCCAGAACCATTTTGGACAACTTGAGGCAGATGAACACGAACTTTTTTCAACGTCTCGGAATTGCGTGGAAACTCACCCACCCTCCTCATTTCTCTTGAGTATTCCAGAATGCATGAACTTATTTCGAGATTCCTCTGTTTGGGCCCTGAACCATTTGGGACTACTTGAGGCAGAAGAAGACGAAATTTTTTCAACGTCTCGGATTTTCTTGGAAACTCACCCACCCTCCTCCTTTCTCGTCACGATCCCAGAATGCATGAACATGTTTCGAGATTCCTCCGTTTGGGCGTAGAAACATTTTGGACAACTTGAGGCAGAGGAAGATGAACTTTTTTCAACGTCTCGGAATTGCGTGGAAACTCACCCACCCTCCTCATTTCTCGTGAGGAATCCAGAATGCATGAACTTGTTTCGAGATTCCTCCGTTTGGCCCTGAACCATTTGGGACAACTTGAGGCAGAGGAAGACGAACTTTTTTCAACGTCTCGCAATTGCGTGGAAACTCACCCACCCTCCTCATTTATCGTGAGGATTCCAGAATGCATTAAGTTGTTTCGAGATTCCTTCGTTTGGGCCCTGAACCATTTTGGACAACTTGAGGCAGTAGAAGACGAACTTTTTTCAACGTCTCGGAATTGCGTGGAAACTCACCCACCCTCCTCATTTCTCTTGAGTATTCCAGAATGCATGAACTTGTTTCGAGATTCCTCTGTTTTGGCCCTGAACCATTTGGGACTACTTGAGGCAGAAGAAGACGAACTTTTTTCAATGTCTCGGAATTGCTTGGAAACTCACCCACCCTCCTCATTTCTCGTGAGGAATCCAGAATGCATGAACTTGTTTCGAGATTCCTCCGTTTGGCCCTGAACCATTTGGGACAACTTGAGGCAGAGGAAGACGAACTTTTTTCAATGTCTCGGAATTGCGTGGAAACTCACCCACCCTCCTCATTTATCGTGAGGATTCCAGAATGCATTAAGTTGTTTCGAGATTCCTTCGTTTGGGCCCTGAACCATTTTTCACAACAAGAGGCAGTAGAAGACGAACTTTTTTAAACGTCTCGGAATTGCGTGGAAACTCACCCACCCTCCTCATTTCTCGTGAGGAATCCAGAATGCATGAACTTGTTTCGAGATTCCTCCGTTTGGGCCCTGAACCAATTGGGACAATTTGAGGCAGAGGAAGACGAACTTTTTTCAACGTCTCGGAATTGCGTGGAAACTCACCCACCCTCCTCATTTCTCTTGAGTATTCCAGAATGCATGAACTTGTTTCGAGATTCCTCTGTTTTGGCCCTGAACCATTTGGGACTACTTGAGGCAGAAGAAGACGAACTTTTTTCAACGTCTCGGAATTGCTTGGAAACTCACCCACCCTCCTCATTTCTCGTGAGGATCCCAGAATGCATGAACATGTTTCGAGATTCCTCCGTTTGGGCCCAGAACCATTTTGGACAACTTGAGGCAGATGAACACGAACTTTTTTCAATGTCTCGGAATTGCGTGGAAACTCACCCACCCTCCTCATTTCTCTTGAGTATTCCAGAATGCATGAACTTGTTTCGAGATTCCTCTGTTTTGGCCCTGAACCATTTGGGACTACTTGAGGCAGAAGAAGACGAACTTTTTTCAACGTCTCGGAATTGCTTGGAAACTCACCCACCCTCCTCATTTCTCGTGAGGATCCCAGAATGCGTGAACATGTTTCGAGATTCCTCCGTTTGGGCCCTGAACCATTTTTCACAACTAGAGGCAGTAGAAGACGAACTTTTTTCAACGTCTCGGAATTGTGTGGAAACTCACCCACCCTCCTCATTTCTCTTGAGTATTCCAGAATGCAAGAACTTGTTTCGAGATTCCTCTGTTTTGGCCCTGAACCATTTGGGACTACTTGAGGCAGAAGAAGACGAACTTTTTTCAACATCTCGGAATTGCTTGGAAACTCACCCACCCTCCTCATTTCTCGTGAGGATCCCAGAATGCGTGAACATGTTTCGAGATTCCTCCGTTTGGGCCCAGAACCATTTTGGACAACTTGAGGCAGATGAAGACGAACTTTTTTCAACGTCTCGGAATTGCGTGGAAACTCACCCACCCTCCTCATTTCTCTTGAGTATTCCAGAATGCATGAACTTGTTTCGAGATTCCTCTGTTTGGGCCCTGAACCATTTGGGACTACTTGAGGCAGAAGAAGACGAAATTTTTTCAACGTCTCGGATTTGCTTGGAAACTCACCCACCCTCCTCCTTTCTCGTCACGATCCCAGAATGCATGAACATGTTTCGAGATTCCTCCGTTTGGGCGTAGAAACATTTTGGACAACTTGAGGCAGAGGAACATGAACTTTTTTCAACGTCTCGGAATTGCGTGGAAACTCACCCACCCTCCTCATTTCTCGTGAGGAATCCAGAATGCATGAACTTGTTTCGAGATTCCTCCGTTTGGCCCTGAACCATTTGGGACAACTTGAGGCAGAGGAAGACGAACTTTTTTCAACGTCTCGGAATTGCTTGGAAACTCACCCACCCTCCTCATTTCTCGTGAGGATCCCAGAATGCGTGAACATGTTTCGAGATTCCTCCGTTTGGGCCCAGAACCATTTTGGACAACTTGAGGCAGATGAAGACGAACTTTTTTCAACGTCTCGGAATTGCGAGGAAACTCACCCTCCCTCCTCATTTCTCTTGAGTATTCCAGAAAGCATGAACTTGTATCGAGATTCCTCTGTTTTGGCCCTGAATCATTTGGGACTACTTGAGGCAGAAGAAGACGAACTTTTTTCAACGTCTCGGAATTGCTTGGAAACTCACCCACCCTCCTCATTTCTCGTGAGGATCCCAGAATGCGTGAACATGTTTCGAGATTCCTCCGTTTCGGCCCAGAACCATTTTGGACAACTTGAGGCAGATGAACACGAACTTTTTTCAACGTCTCGGAATTGCGTGGAAACTCACCCACCCTCCTCATTTCTCTTGAGTATTCCAGAATGCATGAACTTATTTCGAGATTCCTCTGTTTGGGCCCTGAACCATTTGGGACTACTTGAGGCAGAAGAAGACGAAATTTTTTCAACGTCTCGGATTTTCTTGGAAACTCACCCACCCTCCTCCTTTCTCGTCACGATCCCAGAATGCATGAACATGTTTCGAGATTCCTCCGTTTGGGCGTAGAAACATTTTGGACAACTTGAGGCAGAGGAAGATGAACTTTTTTCAACGTCTCGGAATTGCGTGGAAACTCACCCACCCTCCTCATTTCTCGTGAGGAATCCAGAATGCATGAACTTGTTTCGAGATTCCTCCGTTTGGCCCTGAACCATTTGGGACAACTTGAGGCAGAGGAAGACGAACTTTTTTCAACGTCTCGCAATTGCGTGGAAACTCACCCACCCTCCTCATTTATCGTGAGGATTCCAGAATGCATTAAGTTGTTTCGAGATTCCTTCGTTTGGGCCCTGAACCATTTTGGACAACTTGAGGCAGTAGAAGACGAACTTTTTTCAACGTCTCGGAATTGCGTGGAAACTCACCCACCCTCCTCATTTCTCTTGAGTATTCCAGAATGCATGAACTTGTTTCGAGATTCCTCTGTTTTGGCCCTGAACCATTTGGGACTACTTGAGGCAGAAGAAGACGAACTTTTTTCAATGTCTCGGAATTGCTTGGAAACTCACCCACCCTCCTCATTTCTCGTGAGGAATCCAGAATGCATGAACTTGTTTCGAGATTCCTCCGTTTGGCCCTGAACCATTTGGGACAACTTGAGGCAGAGGAAGACGAACTTTTTTCAATGTCTCGGAATTGCGTGGAAACTCACCCACCCTCCTCATTTATCGTGAGGATTCCAGAATGCATTAAGTTGTTTCGAGATTCCTTCGTTTGGGCCCTGAACCATTTTTCACAACAAGAGGCAGTAGAAGACGAACTTTTTTAAACGTCTCGGAATTGCGTGGAAACTCACCCACCCTCCTCATTTCTCGTGAGGAATCCAGAATGCATGAACTTGTTTCGAGATTCCTCCGTTTGGGCCCTGAACCAATTGGGACAATTTGAGGCAGAGGAAGACGAACTTTTTTCAACGTCTCGGAATTGCGTGGAAACTCACCCACCCTCCTCATTTCTCTTGAGTATTCCAGAATGCATGAACTTGTTTCGAGATTCCTCTGTTTTGGCCCTGAACCATTTGGGACTACTTGAGGCAGAAGAAGACGAACTTTTTTCAACGTCTCGGAATTGCTTGGAAACTCACCCACCCTCCTCATTTCTCGTGAGGATCCCAGAATGCATGAACATGTTTCGAGATTCCTCCGTTTGGGCCCAGAACCATTTTGGACAACTTGAGGCAGATGAACACGAACTTTTTTCAATGTCTCGGAATTGCGTGGAAACTCACCCACCCTCCTCATTTATCGTGAGGATTCCAGAATGCATTAAGTTGTTTCGAGATTCCTTCGTTTGGGCCCTGAACCATTTTTCACAACAAGAGGCAGTAGAAGACGAACTTTTTTCAATGTCTCGGAATTGCGTAGAAACTCACCCACCCTCCTCATTTATCGTGAGGATTCCAGAATGCATTAAGTTGTTTCGAGATTCCTTCGTTTGGGCCCTGAACCATTTTTCACAACAAGAGGCAGTAGAAGACGAACTTTTTTCAATGTCTCGGAATTGCGTGGAAACTCACCCACCCTCCTCATTTCTCTTGAGTATTCCAGAATGCATGAACTTGTTTCGAGATTCCTCTGTTTTGGCCCTGAACCATTTGGGACTACTTGAGGCAGAAGAAGACGAACTTTTTTCAACGTCTCGGAATTGCTTGGAAACTCACCCACCCTCCTCATTTCTCGTGAGGATCCCAGAATGCATGAACATGTTTCGAGATTCCTCCGTTTGGGCCCAGAACCATTTTGGACAACTTGAGGCAGATGAACACGAACTTTTTTCAACGTCTCGGAATTGCGTGGAAACTCACCCACCCTCCTCATTTATCGTGAGGATTCCAGAATGCATTAAGTTGTTTCGAGATTCCTTCGTTTGGGCCCTGAACCATTTTTCACAACAAGAGGCAGTAGAAGACGAACTTTTTTCAACGTCTCGGAATTGCGTGGAAACTCACCCACCCTCCTCATTTCTCGTGAGGAATCCAGAATGCATGAACTTGTTTCGAGATTCCTCCGTTTGGGCCCTGAACCAATTGGGACAACTTGAGGCAGAGGAAGACGAACTTTTTTCAACGTCTCGGAATTGCGTGGAAACTCACCCACCCTCCTCATTTCTCTTGAGTATTCCAGAATGCATGAACTTGTTTCGAGATTCCTCTGTTTTGGCCCTGAACCATTTGGGACTACTTGAGGCAGAAGAAGACGAACTTTTTTCAACGTCTCGGAATTGCTTGGAAACTCACCCACCCTCCTCCTTTCTCGTCACGATCCCAGAATGCATGAACATGTTTCGAGATTCCTCCGTTTGGGCGTAGAAACATTTTGGACAACTTGAGGCAGAGGAAGATGAACTTTTTTCAACGTCTCGGAATTGCGTGGAAACTCACCCACCCTCCTCATTTCTCGTGAGGAATCCAGAATGCATGAACTTGTTTCGAGATTCCTCCGTTTGGCCCTGAACCATTTGGGACAACTTGAGGCAGAGGAAGACGAACTTTTTTCAACGTCTCGCAATTGCGTGGAAACTCACCCACCCTCCTCATTTATCGTGAGCATTCCAGAATGCATTAAGTTGTTTCGAGATTCCTTCGTTTGGGCCCTGAACCATTTTGGACAACTTGAGGCAGTAGAAGACGAACTTTTTTCAACGTCTCGGAATTGCGTGGAAACTCACCCACCCTCCTCATTTCTCTTGAGTATTCCAGAATGCATGAACTTGTTTCGAGATTCCTCTGTTTTGGCCCTGAACCATTTGGGACTACTTGAGGCAGAAGAAGACGAACTTTTTTCAATGTCTCGGAATTGCTTGGAAACTCACCCACCCTCCTCATTTCTCGTGAGGAATCCAGAATGCATGAACTTGTTTCGAGATTCCTCCGTTTGGCCCTGAACCATTTGGGACAACTTGAGGCAGAGGAAGACGAACTTTTTTCAATGTCTCGGAATTGCGTGGAAACTCACCCACCCTCCTCATTTATCGTGAGGATTCCAGAATGCATTAAGTTGTTTCGAGATTCCTTCGTTTGGGCCCTGAACCATTTTTCACAACAAGAGGCAGTAGAAGACGAACTTTTTTCAACGTCTCGGAATTGCGTGGAAACTCACCCACCCTCCTCATTTCTCTTGAGTATTCCAGAATGCATGAACTTGTTTCGAGATTCCTCTGTTTTGGCCCTGAACCATTTGGGACTACTTGAGGCAGAAGAAGACGAACTTTTTTCAACATCTCGGAATTGCTTGGAAACTCACCCACCCTCCTCATTTCTCGTGAGGATCCCAGAATGCGTGAACATGTTTCGAGATTCCTCCGTTTGGGCCCAGAACCATTTTGGACAACTTGAGGCAGATGAAGACGAACTTTTTCAACGTCTCGGAATTGCGTGGAAACTCACCCTCCCTCCTCATTTCTCTTGAGTATTCCAGAAAGCATGAACTTGTATCGAGATTCCTCTGTTTTGGCCCTGAATCATTTGGGACTACTTGAGGCAGAAGAAGACGAACTTTTTTCAACGTCTCGGAATTGCTTGGAAACTCACCCACCCTCCTCATTTCTCGTGAGGATCCCAGAATGCATGAACATGTTTCGAGATTCCTCCGTTTGGGCCCAGAACCATTTTGGACAACTTGAGGCAGATGAACACGAACTTTTTTCAACGTCTCGGAATTGCGTGGAAACTCACCCACCCTCCTCATTTCTCTTGAGTATTCCAGAATGCTTGAACTTGTTTCGAGATTCCTCTGTTTTGGCCCTGAACCATTTGGGACTACTTGAGGCAGAAGAAGACTAACTTTTTTCAAGGTCTCGGAATTGCTTGGAAACTCACCCACCCTCCTCATTTCTCGTGAGGAATCCAGAATGCATGAACTTGTTTCGAGATTCCTCCGTTTGGCCCTGAACCATTTGGGACAACTTGAGGCAGAGGAAGACGAACTTTTTTCAATGTCTCGGAATTGCGTGGAAACTCACCCACCCTCCTCATTTATCGTGAGGATTCCAGAATGCATTAAGTTGTTTCGAGATTCCTTCGTTTGGGCCCTGAACCATTTTTCACAACAAGAGGCAGTAGAAGACGAACTTTTTTCAACGTCTCGGAATTGCGTGGAAACTCACCCACCCTCCTCATTTCTCTTGAGTATTCCAGAATGCATGAACTTGTTTCGAGATTCCTCTGTTTTGGCCCTGAACCATTTGGGACTACTTGAGGCAGAAGAAGACGAACTTTTTTCAACATCTCGGAATTGCTTGGAAACTCACCCACCCTCCTCATTTCTCGTGAGGATCCCAGAATGCGTGAACATGTTTCGAGATTCCTCCGTTTGGGCCCAGAACCATTTTGGACAACTTGAGGCAGATGAAGACGAACTTTTTTCAACGTCTCGGAATTGCGTGGAAACTCACCCACCCTCCTCATTTCTCTTGAGTATTCCAGAATGCATGAACTTGTTTCGAGATTCCTCTGTTTTGGCCCTGAATCATTTGGGACTACTTGAGGCAGAAGAAGACGAACTTTTTTCAACGTCTCGGAATTGCTTGGAAACTCACCCACCCTCCTCATTTCTCGTGAGGATCCTAGAATGCATGAACATGTTTCGAGATTCCTCCGTTTGGGCCCAGAACCATTTTGGACAACTTGAGGCAGATGAACACGAACTTTTTTCAAAGTCTCGGAATTGCGTGGAAACTCACCCACCCTCCTCATTTCTCTTGAGTATTCAAGAATGCATGAACTTGTTTCGAGATTCCTCTGTTTTGGCCCTGAACCATTTGGGACTACTTGAGGCAGAAGAAGACGAACTTTTTTCAACATCTCGGAATTGCTTGGAAACTCACCCACCCTCCTAATTTCTCGTGAGGATCCCAGAATGCGTGAACATGTTTCGAGATTCCTCCGTTTGGGCCCAGAACCATTTTGGACAACTTGAGGCAGATGAAGACGAACTTTTTTCAACGTCTCGGAATTGCGTGGAAACTCACCCACCCTCCTCATTTCTCTTGAGTATTCCAGAATGCATGAACTTATTTCGAGATTCCTCTGTTTGGGCCCTGAACCATTTGGGACTACTTGAGGCAGAAGAAGACGAAATTTTTTCAACGTCTCGGATTTTCTTGGAAACTCACCCACCCTCCTCCTTTCTCGTCACGATCCCAGAATGCATGAACATGTTTCGAGATTCCTCCGTTTGGGCGTAGAAACATTTTGGACAACTTGAGGCAGAGGAAGATGAACTTTTTTCAACGTCTCGGAATTGCGTGGAAACTCACCCACCCTCCTCATTTCTCGTGAGGAATCCAGAATGCATGAACTTGTTTCGAGATTCCTCCGTTTGGCCCTGAACCATTTGGGACAACTTGAGGCAGAGGAAGACGAACTTTTTTCAACGTCTCGCAATTGCGTGGAAACTCACCCACCCTCCTCATTTATCGTGAGCATTCCAGAATGCATTAAGTTGTTTCGAGATTCCTTCGTTTGGGCCCTGAACCATTTTGGACAACTTGAGGCAGTAGAAGACGAACTTTTTTCAACGTCTCGGAATTGCGTGGAAACTCACCCACCCTCCTCATTTCTCTTGAGTATTCCAGAATGCATGAACTTGTTTCGAGATTCCTCTGTTTTGGCCCTGAACCATTTGGGACTACTTGAGGCAGAAGAAGACGAACTTTTTTCAATGTCTCGGAATTGCTTGGAAACTCACCCACCCTCCTCATTTCTCGTGAGGAATCCAGAATGCATGAACTTGTTTCGAGATTCCTCCGTTTGGCCCTGAACCATTTGGGACAACTTGAGGCAGAGGAAGACGAACTTTTTTCAATGTCTCGGAATTGCGTGGAAACTCACCCACCCTCCTCATTTATCGTGAGGATTCCAGAATGCATTAAGTTGTTTCGAGATTCCTTCGTTTGGGCCCTGAACCATTTTTCACAACAAGAGGCAGTAGAAGACGAACTTTTTTCAACGTCTCGGAATTGCGTGGAAACTCACCCACCCTCCTCATTTCTCTTGAGTATTCCAGAATGCATGAACTTGTTTCGAGATTCCTCTGTTTTGGCCCTGAACCATTTGGGACTACTTGAGGCAGAAGAAGACGAACTTTTTTCAACATCTCGGAATTGCTTGGAAACTCACCCACCCTCCTCATTTCTCGTGAGGATCCCAGAATGCGTGAACATGTTTCGAGATTCCTCCGTTTGGGCCCAGAACCATTTTGGACAACTTGAGGCAGATGAAGACGAACTTTTTCAACGTCTCGGAATTGCGTGGAAACTCACCCTCCCTCCTCATTTCTCTTGAGTATTCCAGAAAGCATGAACTTGTATCGAGATTCCTCTGTTTTGGCCCTGAATCATTTGGGACTACTTGAGGCAGAAGAAGACGAACTTTTTTCAACGTCTCGGAATTGCTTGGAAACTCACCCACCCTCCTCATTTCTCGTGAGGATCCCAGAATGCATGAACATGTTTCGAGATTCCTCCGTTTGGGCCCAGAACCATTTTGGACAACTTGAGGCAGATGAACACGAACTTTTTTCAACGTCTCGGAATTGCGTGGAAACTCACCCACCCTCCTCATTTCTCTTGAGTATTCCAGAATGCTTGAACTTGTTTCGAGATTCCTCTGTTTTGGCCCTGAACCATTTGGGACTACTTGAGGCAGAAGAAGACGAACTTTTTTCAAGGTCTCGGAATTGCTTGGAAACTCACCCACCCTCCTCATTTCTCGTGAGGAATCCAGAATGCATGAACTTGTTTCGAGATTCCTCCGTTTGGCCCTGAACCATTTGGGACAACTTGAGGCAGAGGAAGACGAACTTTTTTCAATGTCTCGGAATTGCGTGGAAACTCACCCACCCTCCTCATTTATCGTGAGGATTCCAGAATGCATTAAGTTGTTTCGAGATTCCTTCGTTTGGGCCCTGAACCATTTTTCACAACAAGAGGCAGTAGAAGACGAACTTTTTTCAACGTCTCGGAATTGCGTGGAAACTCACCCACCCTCCTCATTTCTCTTGAGTATTCCAGAATGCATGAACTTGTTTCGAGATTCCTCTGTTTTGGCCCTGAACCATTTGGGACTACTAGAGGCAGAAGAAGACGAACTTTTTTCAACATCTCGGAATTGCTTGGAAACTCACCCACCCTCCTCATTTCTCGTGAGGATCCCAGAATGCGTGAACATGTTTCGAGATTCCTCCGTTTGGGCCCAGAACCATTTTGGACAACTTGAGGCAGATGAAGACGAACTTTTTTCAACGTCTCGGAATTGCGTGGAAACTCACCCACCCTCCTCATTTCTCTTGAGTATTCCAGAATGCATGAACTTGTTTCGAGATTCCTCTGTTTTGGCCCTGAATCATTTGGGACTACTTGAGGCAGAAGAAGACGAACTTTTTTCAACGTCTCGGAATTGCTTGGAAACTCACCCACCCTCCTCATTTCTCGTGAGGATCCTAGAATGCATGAACATGTTTCGAGATTCCTCCGTTTGGGCCCAGAACCATTTTGGACAACTTGAGGCAGATGAACACGAACTTTTTTCAAAGTCTCGGAATTGCGTGGAAACTCACCCACCCTCCTCATTTCTCTTGAGTATTCAAGAATGCATGAACTTGTTTCGAGATTCCTCTGTTTTGGCCCTGAACCATTTGGGACTACTTGAGGCAGAAGAAGACGAACTTTTTTCAACATCTCGGAATTGCTTGGAAACTCACCCACCCTCCTAATTTCTCGTGAGGATCCCAGAATGCGTGAACATGTTTCGAGATTCCTCCGTTTGGGCCCAGAACCATTTTGGACAACTTGAGGCAGATGAAGACGAACTTTTTTCAACGTCTCGGAATTGCGTGGAAACTCACCCACCCTCCTCATTTCTCTTGAGTATTCCAGAATGCATGAACTTATTTCGAGATTCCTCTGTTTGGGCCCTGAACCATTTGGGACTACTTGAGGCAGAAGAAGACGAAATTTTTTCAACGTCTCGGATTTTCTTGGAAACTCACCCACCCTCCTCCTTTCTCGTCACGATCCCAGAATGCATGAACATGTTTCGAGATTCCTCCGTTTGGGCGTAGAAACATTTTGGACAACTTGAGGCAGAGGAAGATGAACTTTTTTCAACGTCTCGGAATTGCGTGGAAACTCACCCACCCTCCTCATTTCTCGTGAGGAATCCAGAATGCATGAACTTGTTTCGAGATTCCTCCGTTTGGCCCTGAACCATTTGGGACAACTTGAGGCAGAGGAAGACGAACTTTTTTCAACGTCTCGCAATTGCGTGGAAACTCACCCACCCTCCTCATTTATCGTGAGGATTCCAGAATGCATTAAGTTGTTTCGAGATTCCTTCGTTTGGGCCCTGAACCATTTTTCACAACAAGAGGCAGTAGAAGACGAACTTTTTTCAACGTCTCGGAATTGCGTGGAAACTCACCCACCCTCCTCATTTCTCTTGAGTATTCCAGAATGCATGAACTTGTTTCGAGATTCCTCTGTTTTGGCCCTGAACCATTTGGGACTACTTGAGGTAGAAGAAGACGAACTTTTTTCAACATCTCGGAATTGCTTGGAAACTCACCCACCCTCCTCATTTCTCGTGAGGATCCCAGAATGCGTGAACATGTTTCGAGATTCCTCCGTTTGGGCCCAGAACCATTTTGGACAACTTGAGGCAGATGAAGACGAACTTTTTCAACGTCTCGGAATTGCGTGGAAACTCACCCTCCCTCCTCATTTCTCTTGAGTATTCCAGAAAGCATGAACTTGTATCGAGATTCCTCTGTTTTGGCCCTGAATCATTTGGGACTACTTGAGGCAGAAGAAGACGAACTTTTTTCAACGTCTCGGAATTGCTTGGAAACTCACCCACCCTCCTCATTTCTCGTGAGGATCCCAGAATGCATGAACATGTTTCGAGATTCCTCCGTTTGGGCCCAGAACCATTTTGGACAACTTGAGGCAGATGAACACGAACTTTTTTCAACGTCTCGGAATTGCGTGGAAACTCACCCACCCTCCTCATTTCTCTTGAGTATTCCAGAATGCTTGAACTTGTTTCGAGATTCCTCTGTTTTGGCCCTGAACCATTTGGGACTACTTGAGGCAGAAGAAGACGAACTTTTTTCAACATCTCGGAATTGCTTGGAAACTCTCCCACCCTCCTCATTTCTCGTGAGGATCCCAGAATGCGTGAACATGTTTCGAGATTCCTCCGTTTGGGCCCAGAACCATTTTGGACAACTTGAGGCAGATGAAGACGAACTTTTTTCAACGTCTCGGAATTGCGTGGAAACTCACCCACCCTCCTCATTTCTCTTGAGTATTCCAGAATGCATGAACTTATTTCGAGATTCCTCTGTTTGGGCCCTGAACCATTTGGGACTACTTGAGGCAGAAGAAGACGAAATTTTTTCAACGTCTCGGATTTTCTTGGAAACTCACCCACCCTCCTCCTTTCTCGTCACGATCCCAGAATGCATGAACATGTTTCGAGATTCCTCCGTTTGGGCGTAGAAACATTTTGGACAACTTGAGGCAGAGGAAGATGAACTTTTTTCAACGTCTCGGAATTGCGTGGAAACTCACCCACCCTCCTCATTTCTCGTGAGGAATCCAGAATGCATGAACTTGTTTCGAGATTCCTCCGTTTGGCCCTGAACCATTTGGGACAACTTGAGGTAGAGGAAGACGAACTTTTTTCAACGTCTCGCAATTGCGTGGAAACTCACCCACCCTCCTCATTTATCGTGAGGATTCCAGAATGCATTAAGTTGTTTCGAGATTCCTTCGTTTGGGCCCTGAACCATTTTGGACAACTTGAGGCAGTAGAAGACGAACTTTTTTCAACGTCTCGGAATTGCGTGGAAACTCACCCACCCTCCTCATTTCTCTTGAGTATTCCAGAATGCATGAACTTGTTTCGAGATTCCTCTGTTTTGGCCCTGAACCATTTGGGACTACTTGAGGCAGAAGAAGACGAACTTTTTTCAATGTCTCGGAATTGCTTGGAAACTCACCCACCCTCCTCATTTCTCGTGAGGAATCCAGAATGCATGAACTTGTTTCGAGATTCCTCCGTTTGGCCCTGAACCATTTGGGACAACTTGAGGCAGAGGAAGACGAACTTTTTTCAATGTCTCGGAATTGCGTGGAAACTCACCCACCCTCCTCATTTATCGTGAGGATTCCAGAATGCATTAAGTTGTTTCGAGATTCCTTCGTTTGGGCCCTGAACCATTTTTCACAACAAGAGGCAGTAGAAGACGAACTTTTTTCAACGTCTCGGAATTGCGTGGAAACTCACCCACCCTCCTCATTTCTCTTGAGTATTCCAGAATGCATGAACTTGTTTCGAGATTCCTCTGTTTTGGCCCTGAACCATTTGGGACTACTTGAGGCAGAAGAAGACGAACTTTTTTCAACATCTCGGAATTGCTTGGAAACTCACCCACCCTCCTCATTTCTCGTGAGGATCCCAGAATGCGTGAACATGTTTCGAGATTCCTCCGTTTGGGCCCAGAACCATTTTGGACAACTTGAGGCAGATGAAGACGAACTTTTTTCAACGTCTCGGAATTGCGTGGAAACTCACCCTCCCTCCTCATTTCTCTTGAGTATTCCAGAAAGCATGAACTTGTATCGAGATTCCTCTGTTTTGGCCCTGAATCATTTGGGACTACTTGAGGCAGAAGAAGACGAACTTTTTTCAACGTCTCGGAATTGCTTGGAAACTCACCCACCCTCCTCATTTCTCGTGAGGATCCTAGAATGCATGAACATGTTTCGAGATTCCTCCGTTTGGGCCCAGAACCATTTTGGACAACTTGAGGCAGATGAACACGAACTTTTTTCAACGTCTCGGAATTGCGTGGAAACTCACCCACCCTCCTCATTTCTCTTGAGTATTCCAGAATGCATGAACTTGTTTCGAGATTCCTCTGTTTTGGCCCTGAACCATTTGGGACTACTTGAGGCAGAAGAAGACGAACATTTTTCAACATCTCGGAATTGCTTGGAAACTCACCCACCCTCCTAATTTCTCGTGAGGATCCCAGAATGCGTGAACATGTTTCGAGATTACTCCGTTTGGGCCCAGAACCATTTTGGACAACTTGAGGCAGATGAAGACGAACTTTTTTCAATGTCTCGGAATTGCGTGGAAACTCACCCACCCTCCTCATTTCTCTTGAGTATTCCAGAATGCATGAACTTATTTCGAGATTCCTCTGTTTGGGCCCTGAACCATTTGGGACTACTTGAGGCCGAAGAAGACGAAATTTTTTCAACGTCTCGGATTTTCTTGGAAACTCACCCACCCTCCTCCTTTCTCGTCACGATCCCAGAATGCATGAACATGTTTCGAGATTCCTCCGTTTGGGCGTAGAAACATTTTGGACAACTTGAGGCAGAGGAAGATGAACTTTTTTCAACGTCTCGGAATTGCGTGGAAACTCACCCACCCTCCTCATTTCTCGTGAGGAATCCAGAATGCATGAACTTGTTTCGAGATTCCTCCGTTTGGCCCTGAACCATTTGGGACAACTTGAGGCAGAGGAAGACGAACTTTTTTCAACGTCTCGCAATTGCGTGGAAACTCACCCACCCTCCTCATTTATCGTGAGGATTCCAGAATGCATTAAGTTGTTTCGAGATTCCTTCGTTTGGGCCCTGAACCATTTTGGACAACTTGAGGCAGTAGAAGACGAACTTTTTTCAACGTCTCGGAATTGCGTGGAAACTCACCCACCCTCCTCATTTCTCTTGAGTATTCCAGAATGCATGAACTTGTTTCGAGATTCCTCTGTTTTGGCCCTGAACCATTTGGGACTACTTGAGGCAGAAGAAGACGAACTTTTTTCAATGTCTCGGAATTGCTTGGAAACTCACCCACCCTCCTCATTTCTCGTGAGGATCCCAGAATGCGTGAACATGTTTCGAGATTCCTCCGTTTGGGCCCAGAACCATTTTGGACAACTTGAGGCAGATGAACACGAACTTTTTTCAACGTCTCGGAATTGCGTGGAAACTCACCCACCCTCCTCATTTCTCTTGAGTATTCCAGAATGCATGAACTTGTTTCGAGATTCCTCTGTTTTGGCCCTGAACCATTTGGGACTACTTGAGGCAGAAGAAGACGAACTTTTTTCAACATCTCGGAATTGCTTGGAAACTCACCCACCCTCCTAATTTCTCGTGAGGATCCCAGAATGCGTGAACATGTTTCGAGATTCCTCCGTTTGGGCCCAGAACCATTTTGGACAACTTGAGGCAGATGAAGACGAACTTTTTTCAACTTCTCGGAATTGCGTGGAAACTCACCCACCCTCCTCATTTCTCTTGAGTATTCCAGAATGCATGAACTTATTTCGAGATTCCTCTGTTTGGGCCCTGAACCATTTGGGACTACTTGAGGCAGAAGAAGACGAAATTTTTTCAACGTCTCGGATTTTCTTGGAAACTCACCCACCCTCCTCCTTTCTCGTCACGATCCCAGAATGCATGAACATGTTTCGAGATTCCTCCGTTTGGGCGTAGAAACATTTTGGACAACTTGAGGCAGAGGAAGATGAACTTTTTTCAACGTCTCGGAATTGCGTGGAAACTCACCCACCCTCCTCATTTCTCGTGAGGAATCCAGAATGCATGAACTTGTTTCGAGATTCCTCCGTTTGGCCCTGAACCATTTGGGACAACTTGAGGCAGAGGAAGACGAACTTTTTTCAACGTCTCGCAATTGCGTGGAAACTCACCCACCCTCCTCATTTATCGTGAGGATTCCAGAATGCATTAAGTTGTTTCGAGATTCCTTCGTTTGGGCCCTGAACCATTTTTCACAACAAGAGGCAGTAGAAGACGAACTTTTTTCAACGTCTCGGAATTGCGTGGAAACTCACCCACCCTCCTCATTTCTCTTGAGTATTCCAGAATGCATGAACTTGTTTCGAGATTCCTCTGTTTTGGCCCTGAACCATTTGGGACTACTTGAGGCAGAAGAAGACGAACTTTTTTCAACGTCTCGGAATTGCTTGGAAACTCACCCACCCTCCTCATTTCTCGTGAGGATCCCAGAATGCGTGAACATGTTTCGAGATTCCTCCGTTTGGGCCCTGAACCATTTTGGACAACTTGAGGCAGATGAAGACGAACTTTTTTCAACGTCTCGGAATTGCGTGGAAACTCACCCTCCCTCCTCATTTCTCTTGAGTATTCCAGAAAGCATGAACTTGTATCGAGATTCCTCTGTTTTGGCCCTGAATCATTTGGGACTACTTGAGGCAGAAGAAGACGAACTTTTTTCAACGTCTAGGAATTGCTTGGAAACTCACCCACCCTCCTCATTTCTCGTGAGGATCCTAGAATGCATGAACATGTTTCGAGATTCCTCCGTTTGGGCCCAGAACCATTTTGGACAACTTGAGGCAGATGAACACGAACTTTTTTCAACGTCTCGGAATTGCGTGGAAACTCACCCACCCTCCTCATTTCTCTTGAGTATTCCAGAATGCATGAACTTGTTTCGAGATTCCTCTGTTTTGGCCCTGAACCATTTGGGACTACTTGAGGCAGAAGAAGACGAACTTTTTTCAACATCTCGGAATTGCTTGGAAACTCACCCACCCTCCTAATTTCTCGTGAGGATCCCAGAATGCGTGAACATGTTTCGAGATTCCTCCGTTTGGGCCCAGAACCATTTTGGACAACTTGAGGCAGATGAAGACGAACTTTTTTCAACGTCTCGGAATTGCGTGGAAACTCACCCACCCTCCTCATTTCTCTTGAGTATTCCAGAATGCATGAACTTATTTCGAGATTCCTCTGTTTGGGCCCTGAACCATTTGGGACTACTTGAGGCAGAAGAAGACGAAATTTTTTCAACGTCTCGGATTTTCTTGGAAACTCACCCACCCTCCTCCTTTCTCGTCACGATCCCAGAATGCATGAACATGTTTCGAGATTCCTCCGTTTCGGCGTAGAAACATTTTGGACAACTTGAGGCAGAGGAAGATGAACTTTTTTCAACGTCTCGGAATTGCGTGGAAACTCACCCACCCTCCTCATTTCTCGTGAGGAATCCAGAATGCATGAACTTGTTTCGAGATTCCTCCGTTTGGCCCTGAACCATTTGGGACAACTTGAGGCAGAGGAAGACGAACTTTTTTCAACGTCTCGCAATTGCGTGGAAACTCACCCACCCTCCTCATTTATCGTGAGGATTCCAGAATGCATTAAGTTGTTTCGAGATTCCTTCGTTTGGGCCCTGAACCATTTTTCACAACAAGAGGCAGTAGAAGACGAACTTTTTTCAACGTCTCGGAATTGCGTGGAAACTCACCCACCCTCCTCATTTCTCTTGAGTATTCCAGAATGCATGAACTTGTTTCGAGATTCCTCTGTTTTGGCCCTGAACCATTTGGGACTACTTGAGGCAGAAGAAGACGAACTTTTTTCAACGTCTCGGAATTGCTTGGAAACTCACCCACCCTCCTCATTTCTCGTGAGGATCCCAGAATGCGTGAACATGTTTCGAGATTCCTCCGTTTGGGCCCTGAACCATTTTGGACAACTTGAGGCAGATGAAGACGAACTTTTTTCAACGTCTCGGAATTGCGTGGAAACTCACCCTCCCTCCTCATTTCTCTTGAGTATTCCAGAAAGCATGAACTTGTATCGAGATTCCTCTGTTTTGGCCCTGAATCATTTGGGACTACTTGAGGTAGAAGAAGACGAACTTTTTTCAACGTCTCGGAATTGCTTGGAAACTCACCCACCCTCCTCATTTCTCGTGAGGATCCTAGAATGCATGAACATGTTTCGAGATTCCTCCGTTTGGGCCCAGAACCATTTTGGACAACTTGAGGCAGATGAACACGAACTTTTTTCAACGTCTCGGAATTGCGTGGAAACTCACCCACCCTCCTCATTTCTCGTGAGGATCCTAGAATGCATGAACATGTTTCGAGATTCCTCCGTTTGGGCCCAGAACCATTTTGGACAACTTGAGGCAGATGAACACGAACTTTTTTCAACGTCTCGGAATTGCGTGGAAACTCACCCACCCTCCTCCTTTCTCGTCACGATCCCAGAATGCATGAACATGTTTCGAGATTCCTCCGTTTGGGCGTAGAAACATTTTGGACAACTTGAGGCAGAGGAAGATGAACTTTTTTCAACGTCTCGGAATTGCGTGGAAACTCACCCACCCTCCTCATTTCTCGTGAGGAATCCAGAATGCATGAACTTGTTTCGAGATTCCTCCGTTTGGCCCTGAACCATTTGGGACAACTTGAGGCAGAGGAAGACGAACTTTTTTCAACGTCTCGGAATTGCGTGGAAACTCACCCACCCTCCTCATTTCTCGTGAGGAATCCAGAATGCATGAACTTGTTTCGAGATTCCTCCGTTTGGCCCTGAACCATTTGGGACAACTTGAGGCAGAGGAAGACGAACTTTTTTCAATGTCTCGGAATTGCGTGGAAACTCACCCACCCTCCTCATTTCTCGTGAGGAATCCAGAATGCATGAACTTGTTTCGAGATTCCTCCGTTTGGCCCTGAACCATTTGGGACAACTTGAGGCAGAGGAAGACGAACTTTTTTCAACGTCTCGCAATTGTGTGGAAACTCACCCACCCTCCTCATTTATCGTGAGGATTCCAGAATGCATTAAGTTGTTTCGAGATTCCTTCGTTTGGGCCCTGAACCATTTTGGACAACTTGAGGCAGTAGAAGACGAACTTTTTTCAACGTCTCGGAATTGCGTGGAAACTCACCCACCCTCCTCATTTCTCTTGAGTATTCCAGAATGCATGAACTTGTTTCGAGATTCCTCTGTTTTGGCCCTGAACCATATGGGACAACCTGAGGCAGAGGAAGACGAACTTTTTTCAACCTCTCGGAATTGCGTGGAAACTCACCCACCCTCCTCATTAATCGTGAGGATTCCAGAAAGCATTAAGTTGTTTCGAGATTCCTTCGTTTGGGCCCTGAACCATTTTGGAGAACTTGAGGCAGAAGAAGACGAACTTTTTTCAACATCTGGGAATTGCGTGGAAACTCACCCACCCTCCTCATTTCTCATGAGGAATCCAGAATGCATGAACTTGTTTCGAGATTCCTCCGTTTGGGCCCTGAACAATTTGGGACAACTTGAGGCAGAGGAAGACGAACTTTTTTCAACGTCTCGGAATTGCGTGGAAACTCACCCACCCACCTCATTTATCGTGAGGATTCCAGAATGCATTAAGTTGTTTCGAGATTCCTTCGTTTGGGCCCTGAACCATTTTTAACAACAAGAGGCAGTAGAAGACGAACTTTTTTCAACGTCTCGGAATTGCGTGGAAACTCACCCACCCTCCTCATTTCTCTTGAGTATTCCAGAATGCATGAACTTGTTTCGAGATTCCTCTGTTTTGGCCCTGAACCATTTGGGACTACTTGAGGCAGAAGAAGACGAACTTTTTTCAACGTCTCGGAATTGCTTGGAAACTCACCCACCCTCCTCATTTCTCGTGAGGATCCCAGAATGCGTGAACATGTTTCGAGATTCCTCCGTTTGGGCCCTGAACCATTTTTCACCACTAGAGGCAGTAGAAGACGAACTTTTTTCAACGTCTCGGAATTGCGTGGAAACTCACCCACCCTCCTCATTTCTCTTGAGTATTCCAGAATGCATGAACTTCTTTCGAGATTCCTCTGTTTTGGCCCTGAACCATTTGGGACTACTTGAGGCAGAAGAAGACGAACTTTTTTCAATGTCTCGGAATTGCTTGGAAACTCACCCACCCTCCTCATTTCTGGTGAGGAATCCAGAATGCATGAACTTGTTTCGAGATTCCTCCGTTTGGCCCTGAACCATTTGGGACAACTTGAGGCAGAGGAAGACGAACTTTTTTCAACGTCTAGGAATTGCGTGGAAACTCACCCACCCTCCTCATTTCTCTTAAGTATTCCAGAATGCATGAACTTGTTTCGAGATTCCTCTATTTTGGCCCTGAACCATTTGGGACTACTTGAGGCAGAAGAAGACGAACTTTTTTCAATGTCTCGGAATTGCTTGGAAACTCACCCACCCTCCTCATTTCTCGTGACGATCCCAGAATGCATGAACATGTTTCGAGATTCCTCCGTTTGGGCCCTGAACCATATGGGAAAACTTGAGGCAGAAGAAGACGAACTTTTTTCAACGTCTTGGAATTGCGTAGAAACTCACCCACCCTCCTCATTTCTCGTGAGGAATCCAGAATGCATGAACTTGTTTCGAGATTCCTCCGTTTGGGCCCTGAACCAATTGGGACAACTTGAGGCAGAGGAAGACGAACTTTTTTCAACGTCTCGGAATTGCGTGGAAACTCACCCACCCTCCTCATTTATCGTGAGGATTCCAGAATGCATTAAGTTGTTTCGAGATTCCTCCGTTTGGGCCCTGAACCATTTGGGACAACTTGAGGCAGAAGAAGACGAACTTTTTTCAACATCTGGGAATTGCGTGGAAACTCACCCACCCTCCTCATTTCTCGTGAGGAATCCAGAATGCATGAACTTGTTTCGAGATTCCTCCGTTTGGGCCCTGAACCATTTGGGACTACTTGAGGCAGAGGAAGACGAACTTTTTTCAACGTCTCGGAATTGCGTGGAAACTCACCCACCCTCCTCATTTCTCTTGAGTATTCCAGAATGCATGAACTTGTTTCGAGATTCCTCTGTTTTGGCCCTGAACCATTTGGGACTACTTGAGGCAGAGGAAGACGAACTTTTTTCAACGTCTCGGAATTGCGTGGAAACTCACCCACCCTCCTCATTTCTCTTGAGTATTCCAGAATGCATGAACTTGTTTCGAGATTCCACTGTTTTGGCCCTGAACCATTTGGGACTACTTGAGGCAGAAGAAGACGAAATTTTTTCAACGTCTCGGATTTGCTTGGCAACTCACCCACCCTCCTCCTTTCTCGTCACGATCCCAGAATGCATGAACATGTTTCGAGATTCCTCCGTTTGGGCGTAGAAACATTTTGGACAACTTGAGGCAGAGGAAGACGAACTTTTTTCAACGTCTCGGAATTGCGTGGAAACTCACACACCCTCCTCATTTCTCGTGAGGAATCCAGAATGCATGAACTTGTTTCGAGATTCCTCCGTTTGGGCCCTGAACCATTTGGGACAACTTGAGGCAGTAGAAGACGAACTTTTTTCAACGTCTCGGAATTGCGTGGAAACTCACCCACCCTCCTCATTTCTCTTGAGTATTCAAGAATGCATGAACATGTTTCGAGATTCCTCTGTTTTGGCCCTGAACCATTTGGGACTACTTGAGGCAGAAGAAGACGAACTTTTTTCAACGTCTCGGAATTGCTTGGAAACTCACCCACCATCCTCATTTCTCGTAACGATCCCAGAATGCATGAACATGTTTCGAGATTCCTCCGTTTGGGCCCTGAACCATATGGGAAAACTTGAGGCAGAGGAAGACGCACTTTTTTCAACATCTTGGAATTGCGTAGAAACTCACCCACCCTCCTCATTTCTCTTGAGTATTCCAGAATGCATGAACTTGTTACGAGATTCCTCCGTTTGGGCCCTGAACCATATGGGACAACTTGAGGCAGAGGAAGACGAACTTTTTTCAACCTCTCGGAATTGCGTGGAAACTCACCCACCCTCCTCATTAATCGTGAGGATTCCAGAAAGCATTAAGTTGTTTCGAGATTCCTTCGTTTGGGCCCTGAACCATTTTTAAAAACAAGAGGCAGTAGAAGACGAACTTTTTTCAACGTCTCGGAATTGCGTGGAAACTCACCCACCCTCCTCATTTCTCTTGAGGATTCCAGAATCCATTAAGTTGTTTCGAGATTCCTTCGTGTGGGCCCTGTACCATTTTTGACAACTAGAGGCAATAGAAGACGAACTTTTTTCAACGTCTTGGAATTGCGTGGAAACTCACCCACCCTCCTCATTTCTCTTGAGTATTCCAGAATGCATGAACTTGTTTCGAGATTCCTCTGTTTTGGCCGTGAACCATTTGGGACTACTTGAGGCAGAAGAAGACAAACTTTTTTCAACGTCTCGGAATTGCTTGGAAACTCACCCACCCTCCTCATTTCTCTTGAGTATTCCAGAATGCATGAACTTGTTTCGAGATTCCTCCGTTTGGGCCATGAACCATATGGGACAACTTGAGGCAGTGGAAGACGAACTTTTTTCAACCTCTCGGAATTGCGTGGAAACTCACCCACGCTCCTCATTTCTCGTGAGGATTCCAGAAAGCATTAAGTTGTTTCGAGATTCCTTCGTTTGGGCCCTGAACCATTTTGGACAACTTGAGGCTGAAGAAGACGAACTTTTTTCAACATCTGGGAATTGCATGGAAACACACCCACCCTCCTCATTTCTCGTGAGGAATCCAGAATGCATGAACTTGTTTCGAGATTCCTCCGTTTGGGCCCTGAACCAATTGGGACAACTTGAGGCAGAGGAAGACGAACTTTTTTCAACGTCTCGGAATTGCGTGGAAACTCACCCACCCTCCTCATTTATCGTGAGGATTCCAGAATGCATTAAGTTGTTTCGAGATTCCTCCGTTTGGGCCCTGAACCATTTGGGACTACTTGAGGCAGAAGAAGACGAACTTTTTTCAACGTCTCGGAATTGCTTGGAAACTCACCCACCCTCCTCATTTCTCGTGACGATCCCAGAATGCATGAACATGTTTCGAGATTCCTCCGTTTGGGCCCTGAACCATATGGGAAAACTTGAGGCAGAAGAAGACGAACTTTTTTCAACGTCTTGGAATTGCGTAGAAACTCACCCACCCTCCTCATTTCTCTTGAGTATTGCAGAATGCATGAACTTGTTTCGAGATTCCTCCGTTTGGGCCCTGAACCATATAGGAGAACTTGAGGCAGAGGAAGACGAACTTTTTTCAACCTCTCGGAATTGCGTGGAAACTCACCCACGCTCCTTATTTATCGTGAGGATTCCAGAAAGCATTAAGTTGTTTCGAGATTCGTTCGTTTGGGCCCTGAACCATTTTGGACAACTTGAGGCAGAAGAAGACGAACTTTTTTCAACATCTGGGAATTGCGTGGAAACTCACCCACCCTCCTCATTTCTCGTGAGGAATCCAGAATGCATGAACTTGTTTCGAGATTCCTCCGTTTGGGCCCTGAACCATTTGGGACTACTTGAGGCAGAGGAAGACGAACTTTTTTCAACGTCTCGGAATTGCGTGGAAACTCACCCACCCTCCTCATTTCTCTTGAGTATTCCAGAATGCATGAACTTGTTTCGAGATTCCTCTGTTTTGGCCCTGAACCATTTGGGACTACTTGAGGCAGAGGAAGACGAACTTTTTTCAACGTCTCAGAATTGCGTGGAAACTCACCCACCCTCCTCATTTCTCTTGAGTATTCCAGAATGCATGAACTTGTTTCGAGATTCCTCTGTTTTGGCCCTGAACCATTTGGGACTACTTGAGGCAGAAGAAGACGAACTTTTATCAACGTCTCGGAATTGCTTGGAAACTCACCCACCCTCCTCATTTCTCGTGAGGATCCCAGAATGCATGAACATGTTTCGAGATTCCTCCGTTTGGGCCCAGAACCATTTTGGACAACTTGAGGCAGATGAAGACGAACTTTTTTCAACGTCTCGGAATTGCGTGGAAACTCACCCACCCTCCTCATTTCTCTTGAGTATTCCAGAATGCATGAACTTATTTCGAGATTCCTCTGTTTGGGCCCTGAACCATTTGGGACTACTTGAGGCAGAAGAAGCCGAAATTTTTTCAACGTCTCGGATTTGCTTGGCAACTCACCCACCCTCCTCCTTTCTCGTCACGATCCCAGAATGCATGAACATGTTTCGAGATTCCTCCGTTTGGGCGTAGAAACATTTTGGACAACTTGAGGCAGAGGAAGACGAACTTTTTTCAACGTCTCGGAATTGCGTGGAAACTCACGCACCCTCCTCATTTCTCGTGAGGAATCCAGAATGCATGAACTTGTTTCGAGATTCCTCCGTTTGGACCCTGAACCATTTGGGACAACTTGAGGCAGTAGAAGACGAACTTTTTTCAACGTCTCGGAATTGCGTGGAAACTCACCCACCCTCCTCATTTCTCTTGAGTATTCCAGAATGCATGAACATGTTTCGAGATTCCTCTGTTTTGGCCCTGAACCATTTGGGACTACTTGAGGCAGAAGAAGACGAACTTTTTTCAACGTCTCAGAATTGCTTGGAAACTCACCCACCCTCCTCATTTCTCGTAACGATCCCAGAATGCATGAACATGTTTCGAGATTCCTCCGTTTGGGCCCTGAACCATATGGGAAAACTTGAGGCAGAGGAAGACGCACTTTTTTCAACATCTTGGAATTGCGTAGAAACTCACCCACCCTCCTCATTTCTCTTGAGTATTCCAGAATGCATGAACTTGTTACGAGATTCCTCCGTTTGGGCCCTGAACCATATGGGACAACTTGAGGCAGAGGAAGACGAACTTTTTTCAACCTCTCGGAATTGCGTGGAAACTCACCCACCCTCCTCATTTATCGTGAGGATTCCAGAAAGCATTAAGTTGTTTCGAGATTCCTTCGTTTGGGCCCTGAACCATTTTTAACAACAAGAGGCAGTAGAAGACGAACTTTTTTCAACGTCTCGGAATTGCGTGGAAACTCACCCACCCTCCTCATTTCTCTTGAGGATTCCAGAATCCATTAAGTTGTTTCGAGATTCCTTCGTGTGGGCCCTGTACCATTTTTGACAACTAGAGGCAGTAGAAGACGAACTTTTTTCAACGTCTTGGAATTGCGTGGAAACTCACCCACCCTCCTCATTTCTCTTGAGTATTCCAGAATGCATGAACTTGTTTCGAGATTCCTCTGTTTTGGCCGTGAACCATTTGGGACTACTTGAGGCAGAAGAAGACGAACTTTTTTCAACGTCTCGGAATTGCTTGGAAACTCACCCACCCTCCTCATTTCTCGTGAGGAATCCAGAATGCATGAACTTGTTTCGAGATTCCTCCGTTTGGGCCCTGAACCAATTGGGACAACTTGAGGCAGAGGAAGACGAACTTTTTTCAACGTCTCGGAATTGCGTGGAAACTCACCCACCCTCCTCAATTATCGTGAGGATTCCAGAATGCATTAAGTTGTTTCGAGATTCCTTCGTTTGGGCGGGCCCTGAACCATTTTGGGCAACTTGAGGCAGTAGAAGACGAACTTTTTTCAACGTTTCGGAATTGCGTGGAAACTCACCCACCCTCCTCATTTCTCTTGAGTATTCCAGAATGCATGAACATGTTTCGAGATTCCTCCGTTTTGGCCCTGAACCATTTGGGACTACTTGAGGCAGACGAAGACGAACTTTTTTCAACGTCTCGGAATTGCTTGGAAACTCACCCACCCTCCTCATTTGTCGTGACGATCCCAGAATGCATGAACATGTTTCGAGATTCCTCCGTTTGGGCCCTGAACCATATGGGAAAACTTGAAGCAGAAGAAGATGAACTTTTTTCAACGTCTTGGAATTGCGTAGAAACTCACCCACCCTCCTCATTTCTCTTGAGTATTCCAGAATGCATGAACTTGTTACGAGATTCCTCCGTTTGGGCCCTGAACCATATGGGACAACCTGAGGCAGAGGAAGACGAACTTTTTTCAACCTCTCGGAATTGCGTGGAAACTCACCCACCCTCCTCATTAATCGTGAGGATTCCAGAAAGCATTAAGTTGTTTCGAGATTCCTTCGTTTGGGCCCTGAACCATTTTGGAAAACTTGAGGCAGAAGAAGACGAACTTTTTTCAACATCTGGGAATTGCGTGGAAACTCACCCACCCTCCTCATTTCTCGTGAGGAATCCAGAATGCATGAACTTGTTTCGAGATTCCTCCGTTTGGGCCATGAACCATTTGGGACAACTTGAGGCAGAGGAAGACGAACTTTTTTCAACGTCTCGGAATTGCGTGGAAACTCACCCACCCTCCTCATTTATCGTGAGGATTCAAGAATGCATTAAGTTGTTTCGAGATTCCTTCGTTTGGGCCCTGAACCATTTTTGACAACTAGAGGCAGTAGAAGACGAACTTTTTTCAACGTCTGGGAATTGCGTGGAAACTCACCCACCCGCCTCATTTCTCGTGAGGAATCCAGAATGCATGAACTTGTTTCGAGATTCCTCCGTTTGGGCCCTAAACCATTTGGGACAACTTGAGGCAGAGGAAGACGAACTTTTTTCAACGTCTCGGAATTGCGTGGAAACTCACCTACCCTCCTCATTTCTCTTGAGTATTCCAGAATGCATGAACTTGTTTCGAGATTCCTCCGTTTGGGCCATGAACCATATGGGACAACTTGAGGCAGAGGAAGACGAACTTTTTTCAACCTCTTGGAATTGCGTGGAAACTCACCCACGCTCCTCATTTCTCGTGAGGATTCCAGAAAGCATTAAGTTGTTTCGAGATTCCTTCGTTTGGGCCCTGAACCATTTTGGACAACTTGAGACAGAAGAAGACGAACTTTTTTCAACATCTGGGAATTGCATGGAAACTCACCCACCCTCCTCATTTCTCGTGAGGAATCCAGAATGCATGAACTTGTTTCGAGATTCCTCCGTTTGGGCCCTGAACCAATTGGGACAACTTGAGGCAGAGGAAGACGAACTTTTTTCAACGTCTCGGAATTGCGTGGAAACTCACCCACCCTCCTCATTTATCGTGAGGATTCCAGAATGCATTAAGTTGTTTCGAGATTCCTTCGTTTGGGCGGGCCCTGAACAATTTTGGGCAACTTGAGGCAGTAGAAGACGAACTTTTTTCAACGTTTCGGAATTGCGTGGAAACTCACCCACCCTCCTCATTTCTCTTGAGTATTCCAGAATGCATGAACATGTTTCGAGATTCCTCCGTTTTGGCCCTGAACCATTTGGGACTACTTGAGGCAGACGAAGACGAACTTTTTTCAACGTCTCGGAATTGCTTGGAAACTCACCCACCCTCCTCATTTGTCGTGACGATCCCAGAATGCATGAACATGTTTCGAGATTCCTCCGTTTGGGCCCTGAACCATATGGGAAAACTTGAGGCAGAAGAAGATGAACTTTTTTCAACGTCTTGGAATTGCGTAGAAACTCACCCACCCTCCTCATTTCTCTTGAGTATTCCAGAATGCATGAACTTGTTACGAGATTCCTCCGTTTGGGCCCTGAACCATATGGGACAACCTGAGGCAGACGAAGACGAACTTTTTTCAACCTCTCGGAATTGCGTGGAAACTCACCCACCCTCCTCATTAATCGTGAGGATTCCAGAAAGCATTAAGTTGTTTCGAGATTCCTTCGTTTGGGCCCTGAACCATTTTGGAAAACTTGAGGCAGAAGAAGACGAACTTTTTTCAACATCTGGGAATTGCGTGGAAACTCACCCACCCTCCTCATTTCTCGTGAGGAATCCAGAATGCATGAACTTGTTTCGAGATTCCTCCGTTTGGGCCCTGAACCATTTGGGACAACTTGAGGCAGAGGAAGACGAACTTTTTTCAACGTCTCGGAATTGCGTGGAAACTCACCCACCCTCCTCATTTATCGTGAGGATTCAAGAATGCATTAAGTTGTTTCGAGATTCCTTCGTTTGGGCCCTGAACCATTTTTGACAACTAGAGGCAGTAGAAGACGAACTTTTTTCAACGTCTGGGAATTGCGTGGAAACTCACCCACCCGCCTCATTTCTCGTGAGGAATCCAGAATGCATGAACTTGTTTCGAGATTCCTCCGTTTGGGCCCTAAACCATTTGGGACAACTTGAGGCAGAGGAAGACGAACTTTTTTCAACGTCTCGGAATTGCGTGGAAACTCACCTACCCTCCTCATTTCTCTTGAGTATTCCAGAATGCATGAACTTTTTTCGAGATTCCTCCGTTTGGGCCATGAACCATATGGGACAACCTGAGGCAGAGGAAGACGAACTTTTTTCAACCTCTCGGAATTGCGTGGAAACTCACCCACCCTCCTCATTAATCGTGAGGATTCCAGAAAGCATTAAGTTGTTTCGAGATTCCTTCGTTTGGGCCCTGAACCATTTTGGAAAACTTGAGGCAGAAGAAGACGAACTTTTTTCAACATCTGGGAATTGCGTGGAAACTCACCCACCCTCCTCATTTCTCGTGAGGAATCCAGAATGCTTGAACTTGTTTCGAGATTCCTCGGTTTGGGCCCTGAACCATTTGGGACAACTTGAGGCAGAGGAAGACGAACTTTTTTCAACGTCTCGGAATTGCGTGGAAACTCACCCACCCTCCTCATTTATCGTGAGGATTCAAGAATGCATTAAGTTGTTTCGAGATTCCTTCGTTTGGGCCCTGAACCATTTTTGACAACTAGAGGCAGTAGAAGACGATCTTTTTTCAACGTCTGGGAATTGCGTGGAAACTCACCCACCCGCCTCATTTCTCGTGAGGAATCCAGAATGCATGAACTTGTTTCGAGATTCCTCCGTTTGGGCCCTAAACCATTTGGGACAACTTGAGGCAGAGGAAGACGAACTTTTTTCAACGTCTCGGAATTGCGTGGAAACTCACCTACCCTCCTCATTTCTCTTGAGTATTCCAGAATGCATGAACTTGTTTCGAGATTCCTCCGTTTGGGCCATGAACCATATGGGACAACTTGAGGCAGAGGAAGACGAACTTTTTTCAACCTCTCGGAATTGCGTGGAAACTCACCCACGCTCCTCATTTCTCGTGAGGATTCCAGAAAGCATTAAGTTGTTTCGAGATTCCTTCGTTTGGGCCCTGAACCATTTTGGACAACTTGAGGCAGAAGAAGACGAACTTTTTTCAACATCTGGGAATTGCATGGAAACTCACCCACCCTCCTCATTTCTCGTGAGGAATCCAGAATGCATGAACTTGTTTCGAGATTCCTCCGTTTGGGCCCTGAACAATTTGGGACAACTTGAGGCAGAGGAAGAGGAACTTTTTTCAACGTCTCGGAATTGCGTGGAAACACCCACCCACCTCATTTATCGTGAGGATTCCAGAATGCATTAAGTTGTTTCGAGATTCCTTCGTTTGGGCCCTGAACCATTTTTCACAACTAGAGGCAGTAGAAGACGAACTTTTTTCAACGTCTCGGAATTGCGTGGAAACTCACCCACCCTCCTCATTTCTCTTGAGTATTCCAGAATGCATGAACTTCTTTCGAGATTCCTCTGTTTTGGCCCTGTACCATTTGGGACTAGTTGAGGCAGAAGAAGACGAACTTTTTTCAACGTCTCGGAATTGCGTGGAAACTCACCCACCCTCCTCATTTCTCTTGAGTATTCCAGAATGCATGAACTTGTTTCGAGATTCCTCCGTTTGGGCCATGAACCATATGGGACAACTTGAGGCAGAGGAAGATGAACTTTTTTCAACGTCTCGGAATTGCGTGGAAACTCACCCACCCTCCTCATTTCTCGTGAGGATCCCAGAATGCGTGAACATGTTTCGAGATTCCTCCGTTTGGGCCCAGAACCATTTTGGACAACTTGACGCAGATGAAGACGAACTTTTTTCAACGTCTCGGAATTGCGTGGAAACTCACCCACCCTCCTCATTTCTCTTGAGTATTCCAAAATGCATGAACTTGTTTCGAGATTCCTCTGTTTTGGCCCTGAACCATTTGGGACTACTTGAGGCAGAAGAAGACGAACTTTTATCAACTTCTCGGAATTGCTTGGAAACTCACCCACCCTCCTCATTTCTCGTGAGGATCCCAGAATGCATGAACATGTTTCGAGATTCCTCCGTTTGGGCCCAGAACCATTTTGGACAACTTTTGGCAGATGAACACGAACTTTTTTCAACGTCTCGGAATTGCGTGGAAACTAACCCACCCTCCTCATTTCTCTTGAGTATTCCAGAATGCATGAACTTATTTCGAGATTCCTCTGTTTTGGCCCTGAACCATTTGGGACTACTTGAGGCAGAAGAAGACGAAATTTTTTCAACGTCTCGGATTTGCTTGGCAACTCACCCACCCTCCTCCTTTCTCGTCACGATCCCAGAATGCATGAACATGTTTCGAGATTCCTCCGTTTGGGCGTAGAAACATTTTGGACAACTTGAGGCAGAGGAAGACGAACTTTTTTCAACGTCTCGGAATTGCGTGGAAACTCACCCACCCACCTCATTTATCGTGAGGATTCCAGAATGCATTAAGTTGTTTCGAGATTCCTTCGTTTGGGCCCTGAACCATTTTTCACAACTAGAGGCAGTAGAAGAAGAACTTTTTTCAACGTCTCGGAATTGCATGGAAACTCACCCACCCTCCTCATTTCTCTTGAGTATTCCAGAATGCATGAACTTCTTTCGAGATTCCTCTGTTTTGGCCCTGTACCATTTGGGACTAGTTGAGGCAGAAGAAGACGAACTTTTTTCAACGTCTCGGAATTGCTTGGAAACTCACCCACCCTCCTCATTTCTCGTGAGGATCCCAGAATGCGTGAACATGTTTCGAGATTCCTCCGTTTGGGCCCAGAACCATTTTGGACAACTTGAGGCAGATGAAGACGAACTTTTTTCAACGTCTCGGAATTGCGTGGAAACTCACCCACCCTCCTCATTTCTCTTGAGTATTCAAGAATGCATGAACTTGTTTCGAGATTCCTTCGTTTGGGCCCTGAACCATTTTGGACAACTTGAGGCAGAGGAAGACGAACTTTTTTCAACGTCTCGGAATTGCGTGGAAACTCACCCACCCTCCTCATTTATCGTGAGGATTCCAGAATGCATTAAGTTGTTTCGAGATTCCTTCGTTTGGGCGGGCCCTGAACCATTTTGGGCAACATGAGGCAGTAGAAGACGAACTTTTTTCAACGTTTCGGAATTGCGTGGAAACTCACCCACCCTCCTCATTTCTCTTGAGTATTCCAGAATGCATGAACATGTTTCGAGATTCCTCCGTTTTGGCCCTGAACCATTTGGGACTACTTGAGGCAGACGAAGACGAACTTTTTTCAACGTCTCGGAATTGCTTGGAAACTCACCCACCCTCCTCATTTGTCGTGACGATCCCAGAATGCATGAACATGTTTCGAGATTCCTCCGTTTGGGCCCTGAACCATATGGGAAAACTTGAGGCAGAAGAAGATGAACTTTTTTCAACGTCTTGGAATTGCGTAGAAACTCACCCACCCTCCTCATTTCTCTTGAGTATTCCAGAATGCATGAACTTGTTACGAGATTCCTCCGTTTGGGCCCTGAACCATATGGGACAACCTGAGGCAGACGAAGACGAACTTTTTTCAACCTCTCGGAATTGCGTGGAAACTCACCCACCCTCCTCATTAATCGTGAGGATTCCAGAAAGCATTAAGTTGTTTCGAGATTCCTTCGTTTGGGCCCTGAACCATTTTGGAAAACTTGAGGCAGAAGAAGACGAACTTTTTTCAACATCTGGGAATTGCGTGGAAACTCACCCACCCTCCTCATTTCTCGTGAGGAATCCAGAATGCATGAACTTGTTTCGAGATTCCTCCGTTTGGGCCCTGAACCATTTGGGACAACTTAAGGCAGAGGAAGACGAACTTTTTTCAACGTCTCGGAATTGCGTGGAAACTCACCCACCCTCCTCATTTATCGTGAGGATTCAAGAATGCATTAAGTTGTTTCGAGATTCCTTCGTTTGGGCCCTGAACCATTTTTGACAACTAGAGGCAGTAGAAGACGAACTTTTTTCAACGTCTGGGAATTGCGTGGAAACTCACCCACCCGCCTCATTTCTCGTGAGGAATCCAGAATGCATGAACTTGTTTCGAGATTCCTCCGTTTGGGCCCTAAACCATTTGGGACAACTTGAGGCAGAGGAAGACGAACTTTTTTCAACGTCTCGGAATTGCGTGGAAACTCACCTACCCTCCTCATTTCTCTTGAGTATTCCAGAATGCATGAACTTGTTTCGAGATTCCTCCGTTTGGGCCATGAACCATATGGGACAACCTGAGGCAGAGGAAGACGAACTTTTTTCAACCTCTCGGAATTGCGTGGAAACTCACCCACCCTCCTCATTAATCGTGAGGATTCCAGAAAGCATTAAGTTGTTTCGAGATTCCTTCGTTTGGGCCCTGAACCATTTTGGAAAACTTGAGGCAGAAGAAGACGAACTTTTTTCAACATCTGGGAATTGCGTGGAAACTCACCCACCCTCCTCATTTCTCGTGAGGAATCCAGAATGCTTGAACTTGTTTCGAGATTCCTCCGTTTGGGCCCTGAACCATTTGGGACAACTTGAGGCAGAGGAAGACGAACTTTTTTCAACGTCTCGGAATTGCGTGGAAACTCACCCACCCTCCTCATTTATCGTGAGGATTCAAGAATGCATTAAGTTGTTTCGAGATTCCTTCGTTTGGGCCCTGAACCATTTTTGACAACTAGAGGCAGTAGAAGACGAACTTTTTTCAACGTCTGGGAATTGCGTGGAAACTCACCCACCCGCCTCATTTCTCGTGAGGAATCCAGAATGCATGAACTTGTTTCGAGATTCCTCCGTTTGGGCCCTAAACCATTTGGGACAACTTGAGGCAGAGGAAGACGAACTTTTTTCAACGTCTCGGAATTGCGTGGAAACTCACCTACCCTCCTCATTTCTCTTGAGTATTCCAGAATGCATGAACTTGTTTCGAGATTCCTCCGTTTGGGCCATGAACCATATGGGACAACTTGAGGCAGAGGAAGACGAACTTTTTTCAACCTCTCGGAATTGCGTGGCAACTCACCCACGCTCCTCATTTCTCGTGAGGATTCCAGAAAGCATTAAGTTGTTTCGAGATTCCTTCGTTTGGGCCCTGAACCATTTTGGACAACTTGAGGCAGAAGAAGACGAACTTTTTTCAACCTCTGGGAATTGCATGGAAACTCACCCACCCTCCTCATTTCTCGTGAGGAATCCAGAATGCATGAACTTGTTTCGAGATTCCTCCGTTTGGGCCCTGAACAATTTGGGACAACTTGAGGCAGAGGAAGAGGAACTTTTTTCAACGTCTCGGAATTGCGTGGAAACACCCACCCACCTCATTTATCGTGAGGATTCCAGAATGCATTAAGTTGTTTCGAGATTCCTTCGTTTGAGCCCTGAACCATTTTTCACAACTAAAGGCAGTAGAAGACGAACTTTTTTCAACGTCTCGGAATTGCGTGGAAACTCACCCACCCTCCTCATTTCTCTTGAGTATTCCAGAATGCATGAACTTCTTTCGAGATTCCTCTGTTTTGGCCCTGTACCATTTGGGACTAGTTGAGGCAGAAGAAGACGAACTTTTTTCAACGTCTCGGAATTGCTTGGAAACTCACCCACCCTCCTCATTTCTCGTGAGGATCCCAGAATGCGTGAACATGTTTCGAGATTCCTCCGTTTGGGCCCAGAACCATTTTGGACAACTTGACGCAGATGAAGACGAACTTTTTTCAACGTCTCGGAATTGCGTGGAAACTCACCCACCCTCCTCATTTCTCTTGAGTATTCCAAAATGCATGAACTTGTTTCGAGATTCCTCTGTTTTGGCCCTGAACCATTTGGGACTACTTGAGGCAGAAGAAGACGAACTTTTATCAACGTCTCGGAATTGCTTGGAAACTCACCCACCCTCCTCATTTCTCGTGAGGATCCCAGAATGCATGAACATGTTTCGAGATTCCTCCGTTTGGGCCCAGAACCATTTTGGACAACTTGAGGCAGATGAACACGAACTTTTTTCAACGTCTCGGAATTGCGTGGAAACTAACCCACCCTCCCCATTTCTCTTGAGTATTCCAGAATGCATGAACTTATTTCGAGATTCCTCTGTTTTGGCCCTGAACCATTTGGGACTACTTGAGGCAGAAGAAGACGAAATTTTTTCAACGTCTCGGATTTGCTTGGCAACTCACCCACCCTCCTCCTTTCTCGTCACGATCCCAGAATGCATGAACATGTTTCGAGATTCCTCCGTTTGGGCGTAGAAACATTTTGGACAACTTGAGGCAGAGGAAGACGAACTTTTTTCAACGTCTCGGAATTGCGTGGAAACTCACCCACCCACCTCATTTATCGTGAGGATTCCAGAATGCATTAAGTTGTTTCGAGATTCCTTCGTTTGGGCGTAGAAACATTTTGGACAACTTGAGGCAGAGGAAGACGAACTTTTTTCAACGTCTCGGAATTGCGTGGAAACTCACCCACCCACCTCATTTATCGTGAGGATTCCAGAATGCATTAAGTTGTTTCGAGATTCCTTCGTTTGGGCCCTGAACCATTTTTCACAACTAGAGGCAGTAGAAGAAGAACTTTTTTCAACGTCTCGGAATTGCATGGAAACTCACCCACCCTCCTCATTTCTCTTGAGTATTCCAGAATGCATGAACTTCTTTCGAGATTCCTCTGTTTTGGCCCTGTACCATTTGGGACTAGTTGAGGCAGAAGAAGACGAACTTTTTTCAACGTCTCGGAATTGCTTGGAAACTCACCCACCCTCCTCATTTCTCGTGAGGATCCCAGAATGCGTGAACATGTTTCGAGATTCCTCCGTTTGGGCCCAGAACCATTTTGGACAACTTGACGCAGATGAAGACGAACTTTTTTCAACGTCTCGGAATTGCGTGGAAACTCACCCACCCTCCTCATTTCTCTTGAGTATTCCAAAATGCATGAACTTGTTTCGAGATTCCTCTGTTTTTGCCCTGAACCATTTGGGACTACTTGAGGCAGAAGAAGACGAACTTTTATCAACGTCTTAGAATTGCGTGGAAACTCAACCACCCTCCTCATTTCTCTTGAGTATTCCAGAATGCATGAACTTGTTTCGAGATTCCTCCGTTTGGACCCTGAACCATATGGGACAACTTGAGGCAGAGGAAGACGAACTTTTTTCAACGTCTCGGAATTGCTTGGAAACTCACCCACCCTCCTCATTTATCGTGAGGATTCCAGAATGCATTAAGTTGTTTCGAGATTCCTTCGTTTGGGCGGGCCCTGAACCATTTTGGGCAACATGAGGCAGTAGAAGACGAACTTTTTTCAACGTTTCGGAATTGCGTGGAAACTCACCCACCCTCCTCATTTCTCTTGAGTATTCCAGAATGCATGAACTTGTTTCGAGATTCCTCTGTTTGGGCCCTGAACCATTTGGGACTACTTGAGGCAGAAGAAGACGAAATTTTTTCAACGTCTCGGATTTGCTTGGCAACTCACCCACCCTCGTCCTTTCTCGTCACGATCCCAGAATGCATGAACATGTTTCGAGATTCCTCCGTTTGGGCGTAGAAACATTTTGGACAACTTGAGGCAGAGGAAGACGAACTTTTTTCAACGTCTCGGAATTGCGTGGAAACTCACCCACCCTCCCCATTTCTCGTGAGGAATCCAGAATGCATGAACTTGTTTCGAGATTCCTCCGTTTGGGCCCTGAACCATTTGGGACAACTTGGGGCAGAGGAAGACGAACTTTTTTCAACGTCTCGAAATTGCGTGGAAACTCACCCACCCTCCTCATTTATCGTGAGGATTCCAGAATGCATTAAGTTGTTTCGAGATTCCTTCGTTTGGGCCCTGAACCATTTTGGACAACTTGAGGCAGTAGAAGACGAACTTTTTTCAACGTCTCGGAATTGCGTGGAAACTCACCCACCCTCCTCATTTCTCTTGAGTATTCCAGAATGCATGAACTTGTTTCGAGATTCCTCTGTTTTGGCCCTGAACCATTTGGGACTACTTGAGGCAGAGGAAGACGAACTTTTTTCAACGTCTCGGAATTGCGTGGAAACTCACCCACCCTCCTCATTTCTCGTGAGGAATCCAAAATTCTTAAACTTGTTTCGAGATTCCTCCGTTTGGCCCTGAACCATTTGGGACAACTTGAGGCAGGGGAAGACGAACTTTTTTCAACGTCTCGGAATTGCGTGGAAACTCACCCACCCTCCTCATTTATCGTGAGGATTCCAGAATGCATTAAGTTGTTTCGAGATTCCTTCGTTTGGGCCCTGAACCATTTGGACAACTTGAGGCAGTAGAAGACGAACTTTTCTCAACGTCTAGGAATTGCGTGGAAACTCACCCACCCTCCTCATTTCTCTTAAGTATTCCAGAATGCATGAACTTGTTTCGAGATTCCTCTGTTTTGGCCCTGAACCATTTGGGACTACTTGAGGCAGAAGAAGACGAACTTTTTTCAATGTCTCGGAATTGCTTGGAAACTCACCCACCCTCCTCATTTCTCGTGACGATCCCAGAATGCATGAACATGTTTCGAGATTCCTCCGTTTGGGCCCTGAACCATATGGGAAAACTTGAGGCAGAAGAAGACGAACTTTTTTCAACGTCTTGGAATTGCGTAGAAACTCACCCACCCTCCTCATTTCTCTTGAGTATTGCAGAATGCATGAACTTGTTTCGAGATTCCTCCGTTTGGGCCCTGAACCATATAGGAGAACTTGAGGCAGAGGAAGACGAACTTTTTTCAACCTCTCGGAATTGCGTGGAATCTCACCCACGCTCCTTATTTATCGTGAGGATTCCAGAAAGCATTAAGTTGTTTCGAGATTCGTTCGTTTGGACCCTGAACCATTTTGGTCAACTTGAGGCAGAAGAAGACGAACTTTTTTCAACATCTGGGAATTGCGTGGAAACTCACCCACCCTCCTCATTTCTCGTGAGGAATCCAGAATGCATGAACTTGTTTCGAGATTCCTCCGTTTGGGCCCTGAACCATTTGGGACTACTTGAGGCAGAGGAAGACGAACTTTTTTCAACGTCTCGGAATTGCGTGGAAACTCACCCACCCTCCTCATTTCTCTTGAGTATTCCAGAATGCATGAACTTGTTTCGAGATTCCTCCGTTTGGGCCCTGAACCATTTGGGACTACTTGAGACAGAGGAAGACGAACTTTTTTCAACGTCTCGGAATTGCGTGGAAACTCACCCACCCTCCTCATTTCTCTTGAGTATTCCAGAATGCATGAACTTGTTTCGAGATTCCTCTGTTTTGGCCCTGAACCATTTGGGACTACTTGAGGCAGAAGAAGACGAACTTTTATCAACGTCTCGGAATTGCTTGGAAACTCACCCACCCTCCTCATTTCTCGTGAGGATCCCAGAATGCATGAACATGTTTCGAGATTCCTCCGTTTGGGCCCAGAACCATTTTGGACAACTTGAGGCAGATGAAGACGAACTTTTTTCAACGTCTCGGAATTGCGTGGAAACTCACCCACCCTCCTCATTTCTCTTGAGTATTCCAGAATGCATGAACTTATTTCGAGATTCCTCTGTTTGGGCCCTGAACCATTTGGGACTACTTGAGGCAGAAGAAGACGAAATTTTTTCAACGTCTCGGATTTGCTTGGCAACTCACCCACCCTCCTCCTTTCTCGTCACGATCCCAGAATGCATGAACATGTTTCGAGATTCCTCCGTTTGGGCGTAGAAACATTTTGGACAACTTGAGGCAGAGGAAGACGAACTTTTTTCAACGTCTCGGAATTGCGTGGAAACTCACCCACCCTCCTCATTTCTCGTGAGGAATCCAGAATGCATGAACTTGTTTCGAGATTCCTCCGTTTGGGCCCTGAACCATTTGGGACAACTTGAGGCAGTAGAAGACGAACTTTTTTCAACGTCTCGGAATTGCGTGGAAACTCACCCACCCTCCTCATTTCTCTTGAGTATTCCAGAATGCATGAACATGTTTCGAGATTCCTCTGTTTTGGCCCTGAACCATTTGGGACTACTTGAGGCAGAAGAAGACGAATTTTTTCAACGTCTCGGAATTGCTTGGAAACTCACCCACCGTCCTCATTTCTCGTAACGATCCCAGAATGCATGAACATGTTTCGAGATTCCTCCGTTTGGGCCCTGAACCATATGGGAAAACTTGAGGCAGAAGAAGACGCACTTTTTTCAACATCTTGGAATTGCGTAGAAACTCACCCACCCTCCTCATTTCTCTTGAGTATTCCAGAATGCATGAACTTGTTACGAGATTCCTCCGTTTGGGCCCTGAACCATATGGGACAACTTGAGGCAGAGGAAGACGAACTTTTTTCAACCTCTCGGAATTGCGTGGAAACTCACCCACCCTCCTCATTTATCGTGAGGATTCCAGAAAGCATTAAGTTGTTTCGAGATTCCTTCGTTTGGGCCCTGAACCATTTTTAACAACAAGAGGCAGTAGAAGACGAACTTTTTTCAACGTCTCGGAATTGCGTGGAAACTCACCCACCCTCCTCATTTCGCTTGAGGATTCCAGAATCCATTAAGTTGTTTCGAGATTCCTTCGTGTGGGCCCTGTACCATTTTTGACAACTAGAGGCAGTAGAAGACGAACTTTTTTCAACGTCTTAGAATTGCGTGGAAACTCACCCACCCTCCTCATTTCTCTTGAGTATTCCAGAATGCATAAACTTGTTTCGAGATTCCTCTGTTTTGGCCGTGAACCATTTGGGACTACTTGAGGCAGAAGAAGACGAACTTTTTTCAACGTCTCGGAATTGCTTGGAAACTCACCCACCCTCCTCATTTCTCGTGAGGAATCCAGAATGCATGAACTTGTTTCGAGATTCCTCTGTTTGGGCCCTGAACCATTTGGGACTACTTGAGGCAGAAGAAGACGAAATTTTTTCAACGTCTCGGATTTGCTTGGCAACTCACCCACCCTCCTCCTTTCTCGTCACGATCCCAGAATGCATGAACATGTTTCGAGATTCCTCCGTTTAGGCGTAGAAACATTTTGGACAACTTGAGGCAGAGGAAGACGAACTTTTTTCAACGTCTCGGAATTGCGTGGAAACTCACCCACCCTCCTCATTTCTCGTGAGGAATCCAGAATGCATGAACTTGTTTCGAGATTCCTCCGTTTGGGCCCTGAACCATTTGGGACAACTTGAGGCAGAGGAAGACGAACTTTTTTCAACGTCTCGAAATTGCGTGGAAACTCACCCACCCTCCTCATTTATCGTGAGGATTCCAGAATGCATTAAGTTGTTTCGAGATTCCTTCGTTTGGGCCCTGAACCATTTTGGACAACTTGAGGCAGTAGAAGACGAACTTTTTTCAACGTCTCGGAATTGCGTGGAAACTCACCCACCCTCCTCATTTCTCTTGAGTATTCCAGAATGCATGAACTTGTTTCGAGATTCCTCTGTTTTGGCCCTGAACCATTTGGGACTACTTGAGGCAGAGGAAGACGAACTTTTTTCAACGTCTCGGAATTGCGTGGAAACTCACCCACCCTCCTCATTTCTCGTGAGGAATCCAAAATGCATAAACTTGTTTCGAGATTCCTCCGTTTGGCCCTGAACCATTTGGGACAACTTGAGGCAGGGGAAGACGAACTTTTTTCAACGTCTCGGAATTGCGTGGAAACTCACCCACCCTCCTCATTTATCGTGAGGATTCCAGAATGCATTAAGTTGATTCGAGATTCCTTCGTTTGGGCCCTGAACCATTTGGACAACTTGAGGTAGTAGAAGACGAACTTTTTTCAACGTCTAGGAATTGCGTGGAAACTCACCCACCCTCCTCATTTCTCTTAAGTATTCCAGAATGCATGAACTTGTTTCGAGATTCCTCTGTTTTGGCCCTGAACCATTTGGGACTACTTGAGGCAGAAGAAGACGAACTTTTTTCAATGTCTCGGAATTGCTTGGAAACTCACCCACCCTCCTCATTTCTCGTGACGATCCCAGAATGCATGAACATGTTTCGAGATTCCTCCGTTTGGGCCCTGAACCATATGGGAAAACTTGAGGCAGAAGAAGACGAACTTTTTTCAACGTCTTGGAATTGCGTAGAAACTCACCCACCCTCCTCATTTCTCTTGAGTATTGCAGAATGCATGAACTTGTTTCGAGATTCCTCCGTTTGGGCCCTGAACCATATAGGAGAACTTGAGGCAGAGGAAGACGAACTTTTTTCAACCTCTCGGAATTGCGTGGAAACTCACCCACGCTCCTTATTTATCGTGAGGATTCCAGAAAGCATTAAGTTGTTTCGAGATTCGTTCGTTTGGACCCTGAACCATTTTGGACAACTTGAGGCAGAAGAAGACGAACTTTTTTCAACATCTGGGAATTGCGTGGAAACTCACCCACCCTCCTCATTTCTCGTGAGGAATCCAGAATGCATGAACTTGTTTCGAGATTCCTCCGTTTGGGCCCTGAACCATTTGGGACTACTTGAGGCAGAGGAAGACGAACTTTTTTCAACGTCTCGGAATTGCGTGGAAACTCACCCACCCTCCTCATTTCTCTTGAGTATTCCAGAATGCATGAACTTGTTTCGAGATTCCTCCGTTTGGGCCCTGAACCATTTGGGACTACTTGAGACAGAGGAAGACGAACTTTTTTCAACGTCTCGGAATTGCGTGGAAACTCACCCACCCTCCTCATTTCTCTTGAGTATTCCAGAATGCATGAACTTGTTTCGAGATTCCTCTGTTTTGGCCCTGAACCATTTGGGACTACTTGAGGCAGAAGAAGACGAACTTTTATCAACGTCTCGGAATTGCTTGGAAACTCACCCACCCTCCTCATTTCTCGTGAGGATCCCAGAATGCATGAACATGTTTCGAGATTCCTCCGTTTGGGCCCAGAACCATTTTGGACAACTTGAGGCAGATGAAGACGAACTTTTTTCAACGTCTCGGAATTGCGTGGAAACTCACCCACCCTCCTCATTTCTCTTGAGTATTCCAGAATGCATGAACTTATTTCGAGATTCCTCTGTTTGGGCCCTGAACCATTTGGGACTACTTGAGGCAGAAGAAGACGAAATTTTTTCTCGTCACGATCCCAGAATGCATGAACATGTTTCGAGATTCCTCCGTTTGGGCGTAGAAACATTTTGGACAACTTGAGGCAGAGGAAGACGAACTTTTTTCAACGTCTCGGAATTGCGTGGAAACTCACCCACCCTCCTCATTTCTCGTGAGGAATCCAGAATGCATGAACTTGTTTCGAGATTCCTCCGTTTGGGCCCTGAACCATTTGGGACAACTTGAGGCAGTAGAAGACGAACTTTTTTCAACGTCTCGGAATTGCGTGGAAACTCACCCACCCTCCTCATTTCTCTTGAGTATTCCAGAATGCATGAACATGTTTCGAGATTCCTCTGTTTTGGCCCTGAACCATTTGGGACTACTTGAGGCAGAAGAAGACGAATTTTTTCAACGTCTCGGAATTGCTTGGAAACTCACCCACCGTCCTCATTTCTCGTAACGATCCCAGAATGCATGAACATGTTTCGAGATTCCTCCGTTTGGGCCCTGAACCATATGGGAAAACTTGAGGCAGAAGAAGACGCACTTTTTTCAACATCTTGGAATTGCGTAGAAACTCACCCACCCTCCTCATTTCTCTTGAGTATTCCAGAATGCATGAACTTGTTACGAGATTCCTCCGTTTGGGCCCTGAACCATATGGGACAACTTGAGGCAGAGGAAGACGAACTTTTTTCAACCTCTCGGAATTGCGTGGAAACTCACCCACCCTCCTCATTTATCGTGAGGATTCCAGAAAGCATTAAGTTGTTTCGAGATTCCTTCGTTTGGGCCCTGAACCATTTTTAACAACAAGAGGCAGTAGAAGACGAACTTTTTTCAACGTCTCGGAATTGCGTGGAAACTCACCCACCCTCCTCATTTCTCTTGAGGATTCCAGAATCCATTAAGTTGTTTCGAGATTCCTTCGTGTGGGCCCTGTACCATTTTTGACAACTAGAGGCAGTAGAAGACGAACTTTTTTCAACGTCTTGGAATTGCGTGGAAACTCACCCACCCTCCTCATTTCTCTTGAGTATTCCAGAATGCATGAACTTGTTTCGAGATTCCTCTGTTTTGGCCGTGAACCATTTGGGACTACTTGAGGCAGAAGAAGACGAACTTTTTTCAACGTCTCGGAATTGCTTGGAAACTCACCCACCCTCCTCATTTCTCGTGAGGAATCCAGAATGCATGAACTTGTTTCGAGATTCCTCCGTTTGGGCCCTGAACCAATTGGGACAACTTGAGGCAGAGGAAGACAAACTTTTTTCAACGTCTCGGAATTGCGTGGAAACTCACCCACCCTCCTCATTTATCGTGAGGATTCCAGAATGCATTAAGTTGTTTCGAGATTCCTTCGTTTGGGCGGGCCCTGAACCATTTTGGGCAACTTGAGGCAGTAGAAGACGAACTTTTTTCAACGTTTCGGAATTGCGTGGAAACTCACCCACCCTCCTCATTTCTCTTGAGTATTCCAGAATGCATGAACATGTTTCGAGATTCCTCTGTTTTGGCCCTGAACCATTTGGGACTACTTGAGGCAGACGAAGACGAACTTTTTTCAACGTCTCGGAATTGCTTGGAAACTCACCCACCCTCCTCATTTGTCGTGACGATCCCAGAATGCATGAACATGTTTCGAGATTCCTCCGTTTGGGCCCTGAACCATATGGGAAAACTTGAGGCAGAAGAAGATGAACTTTTTTCAACGTCTTGGAATTGCGTAGAAACTCACCCACCCTCCTCATTTCTCTTGAGTATTCCAGAATGCATGAACTTGTTAAGAGATTCCTCCGTTTGGGCCCTGAACCATATGGGACAACCTGAGGCAGAGGAAGACGAACTTTTTTCAACCTCTCGGAATTGCGTGGAAACTCACCCACCCTCCTCATTAATCGTGAGGATTCCAGAAAGCATTAAGTTGTTTCGAGATTCCTTCGTTTGGGCCCTGAACCATTTTGGAAAACTTGAGGCAGAAGAAGACGACCTTTTTTCAACGTCTCGGAATTGCGTGGAAACTCACCCACCCTCCTCATTTATCGTGAGGATTCAAGAATGCATTAAGTTGTTTCGAGATTCCTTCGTTTGGGCCCTGAACCATTTTTGACAACTAGAGGAAGTAGAAGACGAACTTTTTTCAACGTCTGGGAATTGCGTGGAAACTCACCCACCCGCCTCATTTCTCGTGAGGAATCCAGAATGCATGAACTTGTTTCGAGATTCCTCCGTTTGGGCCCTAAACCATATGGGACAACTTGAGGCAGAGGAAGACGAACTTTTTTCAACCTCTCGGAATTGCGTGGAAACTCACCCACCCTCCTCATTAATCGTGAGGATTCCAGAAAGCATTAAGTTGTTTCGAGATTCGTTCGTTTGGGCCCTGAACCATTTTGGACAACTTGAGGCAGAAGAAGACGAACTTTTTTCAACATCTGTGAATTGCGTGGAAACTCACCCACCCTCCTCATTTCTCGTGAGGAATCCAGAATGCATGAACTTGTTTCGAGATTCCTCCGTTTGGGCCCTGAACCATTTGGGACTACTTGAGGCAGAGGAAGACGAACTTTTTTCAACGTCTCGGAATTGCGTGGAAACTCACCCACCCTCCTCATTTCTCTTGAGTATTCCAGAATGCATGAACTTGTTTCGAGATTCCTCTGTTTTGGCCCTGAACCATTTGGGACTACTTGAGGCAGAGGAAGACGAACTTTTTTCAACGTCTCGGAATTGCGTGGAAACTCACCCACCCTCCTCATTTCTCTTGAGTATTTCAGAATGCATGAACTTGTTTCGAGATTCCTCTGTTTTGGCCCTGAACCATTTGGGACTACTTGAGGCAGAAGAAGACGAACTTTTATCAACGTCTCGGAATTGCTTGGAAACTCACCCACCCTCCTCATTTCTCGTGAGGATCCCAGAATGCATGAACATGTTTCGAGATTCCTCCGTTTGGGCCCAGAACCATTTTGGACAACTTGAGGCAGATGAAGACGAACTTTTTTCAACGTCTCGGAATTGCGTGGAAACTCACCCACCCTCCTCATTTCTCTTGAGTATTCCAGAATGCATGAACTTATTTCGAGATTCCTCTGTTTGGGCCCTGAACCATTTGGGACTACTTGAGGCAGAAGAAGACGAAATTTTTTCAACGTCTCGGATTTGCTTGGCAACTCACCCACCCTCCTCCTTTCTCGTCACGATCCCAGAATGCATGAACATGTTTCGAGATTCCTCCGTTTGGGCGTAGAAACATTTTGGACAACTTGAGGCAGAGGAAGACGAACTTTTTTCAACGTCTCGGAATTGCGTTGAAACTCACCCACCCTCCTCATTTCTCGTGAGGAATCTAGAATGCATGAACTTGTTTCGAGATTCCTCCGTTTGTGCCCTGAACCAATTGGGACAGCTTGAGGCAGAGGAAGACGAACTTTTTTCAACGTCTCGGAATTGCGTGGAAACTCACCCACCCTCCTCATTTATCGTGAGGATTCCAGAATGCATTAAGTTGTTTCGAGATTCCTTCGTTTCGGCGGGCCCTGAACCATTTTGGGCAACTTGAGGCAGTAGAAGACGAACTTTTTTCAACGTTTCGGAATTGCGTGGAAACTCACCCACCCTCCTCATTTCTCTTGAGTATTCCAGAATGCATGAACATGTTTCGAGATTCCTCTGTTTTGGCCCTGAACCATTTGGGACTACTTGAGGCAGACGAAGACGAACTTTTTTCAACGTCTCGGAATTGCTTGGAAACTCACCCACCCTCCTCATTTGTCGTGACGATCCCAGAATGCATGAACATGTTTCGAGATTCCTCCGTTTGCGCCCTGAACCATATGGGAAAACTTGAGGCAGAAGAAGATGAACTTTTTTCAACGTCTTGGAATTGCGTAGAAACTCACCCACCCTCCTCATTTCTCTTGAGTATTCCAGAATGCATGAACTTGTTAAGAGATTCCTCCGTTTGGGCCCTGAACCATATGGGACAACCTGAGGCAGAGGAAGACGAACTTTTTTCAACCTCTCGGAATTGCGTGGAAACTCACCCACCCTCCTCATTAATCGTGAGGATTCCAGAAAGCATTAAGTTGTTTCGAGATTCCTTCGTTTGGGCCCTGAACCATTTTGGAAAACTTGAGGCAGAAGAAGACGACCTTTTTTCAACGTCTCGGAATTGCGTGGAAACTCACCCACCCTCCTCATTTATCGTGAGGATTCAAGAATGCATTAAGTTGTTTCGAGATTCCTTCGTTTGGGCCCTGAACCATTTTTGACAACTAGAGGAAGTAGAAGACGAACTTTTTTCAACGTCTGGGAATTGCGTGTAAACTCACCCACCCGCCTCATTTCTCGTGAGGAATCCAGAATGCATGAACTTGTTTCGAGATTCCTCCGTTTGGGCCCTAAACCATATGGGACAACTTGAGGCAGAGGAAGGCGAACTTTTTTCAACCTCTCGGAATTGCGTGGAAACTCACCCACCCTCCTCATTAATCGTGAGGATTCCAGAAAGCATTAAGTTGTTTCGAGATTCGTTCGTTTGGGCCCTGAGCCATTTTGGACAACTTGAGGCAGAAGAAGACGAACTTTTTTCAACATCTGGGATTTGCGTGGAAACTCACCCACCCTCCTCATTTCTCGTGAGGAATCCAGAATGCATGAACTTGTTTCGAGATTCCTCCGTTTGGGCCCTGAACCATTTGGGACTACTTGAGGCAGAGGAAGACGAACTTTTTTCAACGTCTCGGAATTGCGTGGAAACTCACCCACCCTCCTCATTTCTCTTGAGTATTCCAGAATGCATGAACTTGTTTCGAGATTCCTCTGTTTTGGCCCTGAACCATTTGGGACTACTTGAGGCAGAGGAAGACGAACTTTTTTCAACGTCTCGGAATTGCGTGGAAACTCACCCACCCTCCTCATTTCTCTTGAGTATTTCAGAATGCATGAACTTGTTTCGAGATTCCTCTGTTTTGGCCCTGAACCATTTGGGACTACTTGAGGCAGAAGAAGACGAACTTTTATCAACGTCTCGGAATTGCTTGGAAACTCACCCACCCTCCTCATTTCTCGTGAGGATCCCAGAATGCATGAACATGTTTCGAGATTCCTCCGTTTGGGCCCAGAACCATTTTGGACAACTTGAGGCAGATGAAGACGAACTTTTTTCAACGTCTCGGAATTGCGTGGAAACTCACCCACCCTCCTCATTTCTCTTGAGTATTCCAGAATGCATGAACTTATTTCGAGATTCCTCTGTTTGGGCCCTGAACCATTTGGGACTACTTGAGGCAGAAGAAGACGAAATTTTTTCAACGTCTCGGATTTGCTTGGCAACTCACCCACCCTCCTCCTTTCTCGTCACGATCCCAGAATGCATGAACATGTTTCGAGATTCCTCCGTTTGGGCGTAGAAACATTTTGGACAACTTGAGGCAGAGGAAGACGAACTTTTTTCAACGTCTCGGAATTGCGTTGAAACTCACCCACCCTCCTCATTTCTCGTGAGGAATCTAGAATGCATGAACTTGTTTCGAGATTCCTCCGTTTGGGCCCTGAACCAATTGGGACAGCTTGAGGCAGAGGAAGACGAACTTTTTTCAACGTCTCGGAATTGCGTGGAAACTCACCCACCCTCCTCATTTATCGTGAGGATTCCAGAATGCATTAAGTTGTTTCGAGATTCCTTCGTTTCGGCGGGCCCTGAACCATTTTGGGCAACTTGAGGCAGTAGAAGACGAACTTTTTTCAACGTTTCGGAATTGCGTGGAAACTCACCCACCCTCCTCATTTCTCTTGAGTATTCCAGAATGCATGAACATGTTTCGAGATTCCTCTGTTTTGGCCCTGAACCATTTGGGACTACTTGAGGCAGACGAAGACGAACTTTTTTCAACGTCTCGGAATTGCTTGGAAACTCACCCACCCTCCTCATTTCTCTTGAGTATTCCAGAATGCATGAACATGTTTCGAGATTCCTCCGTTTGCGCCCTGAACCATATGGGAAAACTTGAGGCAGAAGAAGATGAACTTTTTTCAACGTCTTGGAATTGCGTAGAAACTCACCCACCCTCCTCATTTCTCTTGAGTATTCCAGAATGCATGAACTTGTTACGAGATTCCTCCGTTTGGGCCCTGAACCATATGGGACAACTTGAGGCAGAGGAAGACGAACTTTTTTCAACCTCTCGGAATTGCGTGGAAACTCACCCACCCTCCTCATTAATCGTGAGGATTCCAGAAAGCATTAAGTTGTTTCGAGATTCCTTCGTTTGGGCCCTGAACCATTTTGGAAAACTTGAGGCAGAAGAAGACGAACTTTTTTCAACATCTGGGAATTGCGTGGAAACTCACCCACCCTCCTCATTTCTCGTGAGGAATCCAGAATGCATGAACTTGTTTCGAGATTCCTCCGTTTGGGCCCTGAACCATTTGGGACAACTTGAGGCAGAGGAAGACGAACTTTTTTCAACGTCTCGGAATTGCGTGGAAACTCACCCACCCTCCTCATTTATCGTGAGGATTCAAGAATGCATTAAGTTGTTTCGAGATTCCTTCGTTTGGGCCCTGAACCATTTTTGACAACTAGAGGCAGTAGAAGACGAACTTTTTTCAACGTCTGGGAATTGCGTGGAAACTCACCCACCCGCCTCATTTCTCGTGAGGAATCCAGAAAGCATTAAGTTGTTTCGAGATTCCTTCGTTTGGGCCCTGAACCATTTTGGAAAACTTGAGGCAGAAGAAGACGACCTTTTTTCAACGTCTCGGAATTGCGTGGAAACTCACCCACCCTCCTCATTTATCGTGAGGATTCAAGAATGCATTAAGTTGTTTCGAGATTCCTTCGTTTGGGCCCTGAACCATTTTTGACAACTAGAGGAAGTAGAAGACGAACTTTTTTCAACGTCTGGGAATTGCGTGGAAACTCACCCACCCGCCTCATTTCTCGTGAGGAATCCAGAATGCATGAACTTGTTTCGAGATTCCTCCGTTTGGGCCCTGAACCATTTTTGACAACTAGAGGCAGTAGAAGACGAACTTTTTTCAACGTCTGGGAATTGCGTGGAAACTCACCCACCCGCCTCATTTCTCGTGAGGAATCCAGAATGCATGAACTTGTTACGAGATTCCTCCGTTTGGGCCCTAAACCATTTGGGACAACTTGAGGCAGAGGAAGACGAACTTTTTTCAACGTCTCGGAATTGCGTGGAAACTCACCTACCCTCGTCATTTCTCTTGAGTATTCCAGAATGCATGAACTTGTTTCGAGATTCCTCCGTTTGGGCCATGAACCATATGGGACAACTTGAGGCAGAGGAAGACGAACTTTTTTCAACCTCTCGGAATTGCGTGGAAACTCACCCACGCTCCTCATTTCTCGTGAGGATTCCAGAAAGCATTAAGTTGTTTCGAGATTCCTTCGTTTGGGCCCTGAACCATTTTGGACAACTTGAGGCAGAAGAAGACGAACTTTTTTCAACATCTGGGAATTGCATGGAAACTCACCCACCCTCCTCATTTCTCGTGAGGAATCCAGAATGCATGAACTTGTTTCGAGATTCCTCCGTTTGGGCCCCGAACCATTTGGGACAACTCTAGGAAGAGGAAGACGAACTTTTTTCAACGTCTCGGAATTGCGTGGAAACTCACCCACCCTCCTCATTTATCGTGAGGATTCCCGAATGCATTAGGTTGTTTCGAGATTCCTTCGTTTGGGCCCTGAACCATTTGGGACTACTTGAGGCAGAAGAAGACGAACTTTTTTCAACGTCTCGGAATTGCGTGGAAACTCACCCACCCTCCTCATTTCTCTTGTGGATTCCAGAATGCATTAAGTTGTTTCGAGATTCCTTCGTTTGGGCCCTGAACCATTTTTGACAACTTGAGGCAGATGAAGACGAACTTTTTTCAACGTCTCGGAATTGCGTGGAAACTCACCCACCCTCCTCATTTCTCTTGAGTATTCCAGAATGCATGAACTTGTTTCGAGATTCCTCTGTTTTGGCCTTGAACCATTTGGGACTACTTGAGGCAGAAGAAGACGAACTTTTTTCAACATCTGGGAATTGCGTGGAAACTCACCCACCCTCCTCATTTCTCGAGAGGAATCCAGAATGCATGAACTTGTTTTGAGATTCCTCCGTTTGGGCCCTGAACCATTTGGGACAACTTGAGGCAGAGGAAGACGAACTTTTTTCAACGTCTCGGAATTGCGTGGAAACTCACCCACCCTCCTCATTTATCGTGAGGATTCCCGAATGCATTAGGTTGTTTCGAGATTCCTTCGTTTGGGCCCTGAACCATTTTTGACAACTAGAGGAAGTAGAAGACGAACTTTTTTCAACGTCTGGGAATTGCGTGTAAACTCACCCACCCGCCTCATTTCTCGTGAGGAATCCAGAATGCATGAACTTGTTTTGAGATTCCTCCGTTTGGGCCCTGAACCATTTGGGACAACTTGAGGCAGAGGAAGACGAACTTTTTTCAACGTCTCGGAATTGCGTGGAAACTCACCCACCCTCCTCATTTATCGTGAGGATTCCCGAATGCATTAGGTTGTTTCGAGATTCCTTCGTTTGGGCCCTGAACCATTTTTAACAACTAGAGGCAGTAGAAGACGAACTTTTTTCAACATCTGGGAATTGCGTGGAAACTCACCCACCCTCCTCATTTATCGTGAGGATTCCAGAATGCATTAAGTTGTTTCGAGATTCCTTCGTTTGGGCCCTGAACCATTTTTGACAACTAGAGGCAGTAGAAGACGAACTTTTTTCAACGTCTTGGAATTGCGTGGAAACTCACCCACCCTCCTCATTTCTCTTGAGTATTCCAGAATGCATGAACTTGTTTCGAGATTCCTCCGTTTTGGACGTGAACCATTTGGGACTACTTGAGGCAGAAGAAGACGAACTTTTTTCAACGTCTCAGAAATTGCTTGGAAACTCACCCACCCTCCTCATTTCTCGTGAGGAATCCAGAATGCATGAACTTGTTTCGAGATTCCTCCGTTTGGGCCCTGAACCATTTGGGACAACTTGAGGCAGAGGAAGACGAACTTTTTCAACGTCTCGGAATTGCGTGGAAACTCACCCACCCTCCTCATTTATCGTGAGGATTCCAGAATGCATTAAGTTGTTTCGAGATTCCTTCGTTTGGGCCCTGAACCATTTTGGACAACTTGAGGCAGAGGAAGACGAACTTTTTTCAACGTCTCGGAATTGCGTGGAAACTCACCCACCCTCCTCATTTCTCTTGAGGAATCCAGAATGCATGAACTTGTTTCGAGATTCCTCCGTTTGGGCCCTGAACCATTTGGGACAACTTGAGGCAGAGGAAGACGAACTTTTTTCAACGTCTCGGAATTGCGTGGAAACTCACCTACCCTCCTCATTTCTCTTGAGTATTCCAGAATGCATGAACTTGTTTCGAGATTCCTCCGTTTGGGCCATGAACCATATGGGACAACTTGAGGCAGAGGAAGACGAACTTTTTTCAACCTCTCGGAATTGCGTGGAAACTCACCCACCCTCCTCATTTCTCGTGAGGATTCCAGAAAGCATTAAGTTGTTTCGAGATTCCTTCGTTTGGGCCCTGAACAGTTTTTGGACAACTTGAGGCAGAAGAAGACGAACTTTTTTCAACATCTGGGAATTGCATGGAAACTCACCCACCCTCCTCATTTCTCGTGAGGAATCCAGAATGCATGAACTTGTTTCGAGATTCCTCCGTTTGGGCCTCGAACCATTTGGGACAACTCTAGGCAGAGGAAGACGAACTTTTTTCAACGTGTCGGAATTGCGTGGAAACTCACCCACCCTCCTCATTTCTCTTGAGTATTCCAGAATGCATGAACTTGTTTCGAGATTCCTCTGTTTTGGCCCTGAACCATTTGGGACTACTTGAGGCAGAGGAAGACGAACTTTTTTCAACGTCTCGGAATTGCGTGGAAACTCACCCACCCTCCTCATTTCTCTTGAGTATTACAGAATGCATGAACTTGTTTCGAGATTCCTCTGTTTTGGCCCTGAACCATTTGGGACTACTTGAGGCAGAAGAAGACGAACTTTTATCAACGTCTCGGAATTGCTTGGAAACTCACCCACCCTCCTCATTTCTCGTGAGGATCCCAGAATGCATGAACATGTTTCGAGATTCCTCCGTTTGGGCCCAGAACCATTTTGGACAACTTGAGGCAGATGAAGACGAACTTTTTTCAACGTCTCGGAATTGCGTGGAAACTCACCCACCCTCCTCATTTCTCTTGAGTATTCCAGAATGCATGAACTTATTTCGAGATTCCTCTGTTTGGGCCCTGAACCATTTGGGACTACTTGAGGCAGTAGAAGACGAAATTTTTTCAACGTCTCGGATTTGCTTGGCAACTCACCCACCCTCCTCCTTTCTCGTCACGATCCCAGAATGCATGAACATGTTTCGAGATTCCTCCGTTTGGGCGTAGAAACATTTTGGACAACTTGAGGCAGAGGAAGACGAACTTTTTTCAACGTCTCGGAATTGCGTGGAAACTCACCCACCCTCCTCATTTCTCGTGAGGAATCCAGAATGCATGAACTTGTTTCGAGATTCCTCCGTTTGGGCCCTGAACCAATTGGGACAGCTTGAGGCAGAGGAAGACGAACTTTTTTCAACGTCTCGGAATTGCGTGGAAACTCACCCACCCTCCTCATTTATCGTGAGGATTCCAGAATGCATTAAGTTGTTTCGAGATTCCTTCGTTTGGGCGGGCCCTGAACCATTTTGGGCAACTTGAGGCAGTAGAAGACGAACTTTTTTCAACGTTTCGGAATTGCGTGGAAACTCACCCACCCTCCTCATTTCTCTTGAGTATTCCAGAATGCATGAACATGTTTCGAGATTCCTCTGTTTTGGCCCTGAACCATTTGGGACTACTTGAGGCAGACGAAGACGAACTTTTTTCAACGTCTCGGAATTGCTTTGAAACTCACCCACCCTCCTCATTTGTCGTGACGATCCCAGAATGCATGAACATGTTTCGAGATTCCTCCGTTTGGGCCCTGAACCATATGGGAAAACTTGAGGCAGAAGAAGATGAACTTTTTTCAACGTCTTGGAATTGCGTAGAAACTCACCCACCCTCCTCATTTCTCTTGAGTATTCCAGAATGCATGAACTTGTTACGAGATTCCTCCGTTTGGGCCCTGAACCATATGGGACAACCTGAGGCAGAGGAAGACGAACTTTTTTCAACCTCTCGGAATTGCGTGGAAACTCACCCACCCTCCTCATTAATCGTGAGGATTCCAGAAAGCATTAAGTTGTTTCGAGATTCCTTCGTTTGGGCCCTGAACCATTTTGGAAAACTTGAGGCAGAAGAAGACGACCTTTTTTCAACGTCTCGGAATTGCGTGGAAACTCACCCACCCTCCTCATTTATCGTGAGGATTCAAGAATGCATTAAGTTGTTTCGAGATTCCTTCGTTTGGGCCCTGAACCATTTTTGACAACTAGAGGCAGTAGAAGACGAACTTTTTTCAACGTCTGGGAATTGCGTGGAAACTCATCCACCTGCCTCATTTCTCGTGAGGAATCCAAAATGCATGAACTTGTTTCGAGATTCCTCCGTTTGGGCCCTAAACCATTTGGGACAACTTGAGGCAGAGGAAGACGAACTTTTTTCAACGTCTCGGAATTGCGTGGAAACTCACCTACCCTCCTCATTTCTCTTGAGTATTCCAGAATGCATGAACTTGTTTCGAGATTCCTCCGTTTGGGCCATGAACCATATGGGACAACTTGAGGCAGAGGAAGACGAACTTTTTTCAACCTCTCGGAATTGCGTGGAAACTCACCCACGCTCCTCATTTCTCGTGAGGATTCCAGAAAGCATTAAGTTGTTTCGAGATTCCTTCGTTTGGGCCCTGAACCATTTTGGACAACTTGAGGCAGAAGAAGACGAACTTTTTTCAACATCTGGGAATTGCATGGAAACTCACCCACCCTCCTCATTTCTCGTGAGGAATCCAGAATGCATGAACTTGTTTCGAGATTCCTCCGTTTGGGCCCCGAACCATTTGGGACAACTCTAGGCAGAGGAAGACGAACTTTTTTCAACGTCTCGGAATTGCGTGGAAACTCACCCACCCTCCTCATTTATCATGAGGATTCCAGAATGCATTAAGTTGTTTCGAGATTCCTTCGTTTGGGCCCTGAACCATTTTTGACAACTAGAGGCAGTAGAAGACGAACTTTTTTCAACGTCTTGGAATTGCGTGGAAACTCACCCACCCTCCTCATTTCTCTTGAGTATTCCAGAATGCATGAACTTGTTTCAAGATTCCTCTGTTTTGGCCTTGAACCATTTGGGACTACTTGAGGCAGAAGAAGACGAACTTTTTTCAACATCTGGGAATTGCGTGGAAACTCACCCACCCTCCTCATTTCTCGTGAGGAATCCAAAATGCATGAACTTGTTTCGAGATTCCTCCGTTTGGGCCCTAAACCGTTTGGGACAACTTGAGGCAGAGGAAGACGAACTTTTTTCAACGTCTCGGAATTGCGTGGAAACTCACCTACCCTCCTCATTTCTCTTGAGTATTCCAGAATGCATGAACTTGTTTCGAGATTCCTCCGTTTGGGCCATGAACCATATGGGACAACTTGAGGCAGAGGAAGACGAACTTTTTTCAACCTCTCGGAATTGCGTGGAAACTCACCCACGCTCCTCATTTCTCGTGAGGATTCCAGAAAGCATTAAGTTGTTTCGAGATTCCTTCGTTTGGGCCCTGAACCATTTTGGACAACTTGAGGCAGAAGAAGACGAACTTTTTTCAACATCTGGGAATTGCATGGAAACTCACCCACCCTCCTCATTTCTCGTGAGGAATCCAGAATGCATGAACTTGTTTCAAGATTCCTCCGTTTGGGCCCCGAACCATTTGGGACAACTCTAGGAAGAGGAAGACGAACTTTTTTCAACGTCTCGGAATTGCGTGGAAACTCACCCACCCTCCTCATTTATCGTGAGGATTCCCGAATGCATTAGGTTGTTTCGAGATTCCTTCGTTTGGGTCCTGAACCATTTGGGACTACTTGAGGCAGAAGAAGACGAACTTTTTTCAACGTCTCGGAATTGCGTGGAAACTCACCCACCCTCCTCATTTCTCTTGAGGATTCCAGAATGCATTAAGTTGTTTCGAGATTCCTTCGTTTGGGCCCTGAACCATTTTTGACAACTAGAGGCAGTAGAAGACGAACTTTTTTCAACGTCTTGGAATTGCGTGGAAACTCACCCACCCTCCTCATTTCTCTTGAGTATTCCAGAATGCATGAACTTGTTTCAAGATTCCTCTGTTTTGGCCTTGAACCATTTGGGACTACTTGAGGCAGATGAAGACGAACTTTTTTCAACGTCTCGGAATTGCGTGGAAACTCACCCACCCTCCTCATTTCTCTTGAGTATTCCAGAATGCATGAACTTATTTCGAGATTCCTCTGTTTGGGCCCTGAACCATTTGGGACTACTTGAGGCAGAAGAACACGAAATTTTTTCAACGTCTCGGATTTGCTTGGCAACTCACCCACCCTCCTCCTTTCTCGTCACGATCCCAGAATGCATGAACATGTTTCGAGATTCCTCCGTTTGGGCGTAGAAACATTTTGGACAACTTGAGGCAGAGGAAGACGAACTTTTTTCAACGTCTCGGAATTGCGTGGAAACTCACCCACCCTCCTCATTTCTCGTGAGGAATCCAGAATGCATGAACTTGTTTCGAGATTCCTCCGTTTGGGCCCTGAACCAATTGGGACAACTTGAGGCAGAGGAAGACGAACTTTTTTCAACGTCTCGGAATTGCGTGGAAACTCACCCACCCTCCTCATTTATCGTGAGGATTCCAGAATGCATTAAGTTGTTTCGAGATTCCTTCGTTTGGGCGGGCCCTGAACCATTTTGGGCAACTTGAGGCAGTAGAAGACGAACTTTTTTCAACGTTTCGGAATTGCGTGGAAACTCACCCACCCTCCTCATTTCTCTTGAGTATTCCAGAATGCATGAACATGTTTCGAGATTCCTTTGTTTTGGCCCTGAACCATTTGGGACTACTTGAGGCAGACGAAGACGAACTTTTTTCAACGTCTCGGAATTGCTTGGAAACTCACCCACCCTCCTCATTTGTCGTGACGATCCCAGAATGCATGAACATGTTTTGAGATTCCTCCGTTTGGGCCCTGAACCATATGGGAAAACTTGAGGCAGAAGAAGATTAACTTTTTTCAACGTCTTGGAATTGCGTAGAAACTCACCCACCCTCCTCATTTCTCTTGAGTATTCCAGAATGCATGAACTTGTTACGAGATTCCTCCGTTTGGGCCCTGAACCATATGGGACAACCTGAGGCAGAGGAAGACGAACTTTTTTCAACCTCTCGGAATTGCGTGGAAACTCACCCACCCTCCTCATTAATCGTGAGGATTCCAGAAAGCATTAAGTTGTTTCGAGATTCCTTCGTTTGGGCCGTGAACCATTTTGGAAAACTTGAGGCAGAAGAAGACGACCTTTTTTCAACGTCTCGGAATTGCGTGGAAACTCACCCACCCTCCTCATTTCTCTTGAGTATTCCAGAATGCATGAACTTGTTTCAAGATTCCTCTGTTTTGGCCTTGAACCATTTGGGACTACTTGAGGCAGAAGAAGACGAACTTTTTTCAACATCTGGGAATTGCGTGGAAACTCACCCACCCGCCTCATTTCTCGTGAGGAATCCAAAATGCATGAACTTGTTTCGAGATTCCTCCGTTTGGGCCCTAAACCATTTGGGACAACTTGAGGCAGAGGAAGACGAACTTTTTTCAACGTCTCGGAATTGCGTGGAAACTCACCTACCCTCCTCATTTCTCTTGAGTATTCCAGAATGCATGAACTTGTTTCGAGATTCCTCCGTTTGGGCCATGAACCATATGGGACAACTTGAGGCAGAGGAAGACGAACTTTTTTCAACCTCTCGGAATTGCGTGGAAACTCACCCACGCTCCTCATTTCTCGTGAGGATTCCAGAAAGCATTAAGTTGTTTCGAGATTCCTTCGTTTGGGCCCTGAACCATTTTGGACAACTTGAGGCAGAAGAAGACGAACTTTTTTCAACATCTGGGAATTGCATGGAAACTCACCCACCCTCCTCATTTCTCGTGAGGAATCCAGAATGCATGAACTTGTTTCGAGATTCCTCCGTTTGGGCCCCGAACCATTTGGGACAACTCTAGGCAGAGGAAGACGAACTTTTTTCAACGTCTCGGAATTGCGTGGAAACTCACCCACCCTCCTCATTTATCATGAGGATTCCTGAATGCATTAAGTTGTTTCGAGATTCCTTCGTTTGGGCCCTGAACCATTTTTGACAACTAGAGGCAGTAGAAGACGAACTTTTTTCAACGTCTTGGAATTGCGTGGAAACTCACCCACCCTCCTCATTTCTCTTGAGTATTCCAGAATGCATGAACTTGTTTCAAGATTCCTCTGTTTTGGCCTTGAACCATTTGGGACTACTTGAGGCAGAAGAAGACGAACTTTTTTCAACATCTGGGAATTGCGTGGAAACTCACCCACCCTCCTCATTTCTCGTGAGGAATCCAAAATGCATGAACTTGTTTCGAGATTCCTCCGTTTGGGCCCTAAACCATTTGGGACAACTTGAGGCAGAGGAAGACGAACTTTTTTCAACGTCTCGGAATTGCGTGGAAACTCACCTACCCTCCTCATTTCTCTTGAGTATTCCAGAATGCATGAACTTGTTTCGAGATTCCTCCGTTTGGGCCATGAACCATATGGGACAACTTGAGGCAGAGGAAGACGAACTTTTTTCAACCTCTCGGAATTGCGTGGAAACTCACCCACGCTCCTCATTTCTCGTGAGGATTCCAGAAAGCATTAAGTTGTTTCGAGATTCCTTCGTTTGGGCCCTGAACCATTTTGGACAACTTGAGGCAGAAGAAGACGAACTTTTTTCAACATCTGGGAATTGCATGGAAACTCACCCACCCTCCTCATTTCTCGTGAGGAATCCAGAATGCATGAACTTGTTTCGAGATTCCTCCGTTTGGGCCCCGAACCATTTGGGACAACTCTAGGAAGAGGAAGACGAACTTTTTTCAACGTCTCGGAATTGCGTGGAAACTCACCCACCCTCCTCATTTATCGTGAGGATTCCTGAATGCATTAGGTTGTTTCGAGATTCCTTCGTTTGGGCCCTGAACCATTTGGGACTACTTGAGGCAGAAGAAGACGAACTTTTTTCAACGTCTCGGAATTGCGTGGAAACTCACCCACCCTCCTCATTTCTCATGAGGATTCCAGAATGCATTAAGTTGTTTCGAGATTCCTTCGTTTGGGCCCTGAACCATTTTTGACAACTAGAGGCAGAAGAAGACGAACTTTTTTCAACGTCTTGGAATTGCGTGGAAACTCACCCACCCTCCTCATTTCTCTTGAGTATTCCAGAATGCATGAACTTGTTTCGAGATTCCTCTGTTTTGGCCTTGAACCATTTGGGACAACTTGAGGCAGAAGAAGACGAACTTTTTTCAACATCTGGGAATTGCGTGGAAACTCACCCACCCTCCTCATTTCTCGAGAGGAATCCAGAATGCATGAACTTGTTTTGAGATTCCTCCGTTTGGGCCCTGAACCATTTGGGACAACTTGAGGCAGAGGAAGACGAACTTTTTCCAACGTCTCGGAATTGCGTGGAAACTCACCCACCCTCCTCATTTGTCGTGAGGATTCCCGAATGCATTAGGTTGTTTCGAGATTCCTTCGTTTGGGCCCTGAACCATTTTTAACAACTAGAGGCAGTAGAAGACGAACTTTTTTCAACATCTGGGAATTGCGTGGAAACTCACCCACCCTCCTCATTTATCGTGAGGATTCCAGAATGCATTAAGTTGTTTCGAGATTCCTTCGTTTGGGCCCTGAACCATTTTTGACAACTAGAGGCAGTAGAAGACGAACTTTTTTCAACGTCTTGGAATTGCGTGGAAACTCACCCACCCTCCTCATTTCTCTTGAGTATTCCAGAATGCATGAACTTGTTTCGAGATTCCTCCGTTTTGGACGTGAACCATTTGGGACTACTTGAGGCAGAAGAAGACGAACTTTTTTCAACGTCTCAGAATTGCTTGGAAACTCACCCACCCTCCTCATTTCTCGTGAGGAATCCAGAATGCATGAACTTGTTTCGAGATTCCTCCGTTTGGGCCCTGAACCATTTGGGACAACTTGAGGCAGAGGAAGACGAACTTTTTCAACGTCTCGGAATTGCGTGGAAACTCACCCACCCTCCTCATTTATCGTGAGGATTCCAGAATGCATTAAGTTGTTTCGAGATTCCTTCGTTTGGGCCCTGAACCATTTTGGACAACTTGAGGCAGTAGAAGACGAACTTTTTTCAACGTCTCGGAATTGCGTGGAAACTCACCCACCCTCCTCATTTCTCTTGAGGAATCCAGAATGCATGAACTTGTTTCGAGATTCCTCCGTTTGGGCCCTGAACCATTTGGGACAACTTGAGGCAGAGGAAGACGAACTTTTTTCAACGTCTCGGAATTGCGTGGAAACTCACCTACCCTCCTCATTTCTCTTGAGTATTCCAGAATGCATGAACTTGTTTCGAGATTCCTCCGTTTGGGCCATGAACCATATGGGACAACTTGAGGCAGAGGAAGACGAGCTTTTTTCAACCTATCGGAATTGCGTGGAAACTCACCCACCCTCCTCATTTCTCGTGAGGATTCCAGAAAGCATTAAGTTGTTTCGAGATTCCTTCGTTTGGGCCCTGAACAGTTTTTGGACAACTTGAGGCAGAAGAAGACGAACTTTTTTCAACATCTGGGAATTGCATGGAAACTCACCCACCCTCCTCATTTCTCGTGAGGAATCCAGAATGCATGAACTTGTTTCGAGATTCCTCCGTTTGGGCCTCGAACCATTTGGGACAACTCTAGGCAGAGGAAGACGAACTTTTTTCAACGTCTCGGAATTGCGTGGAAACTCACCCACCCTCCTCATTTCTCTTGAGTATTCCAGAATGCATGAACTTGTTTCGAGATTCCTCTGTTTTGGCCCTGAACCATTTGGGACTACTTGAGGCAGAAGAAGACGAACTTTTATCAACGTCTCGGAATTGCTTGGAAACTCACCCACCCTCCTCATTTCTCGTGAGGATCCCAGAATGCATGAACATGTTTCGAGATTCCTCCGTTTGGGCCCAGAACCATTTTGGACAACTTGAGGCAGATGAAGACGAACTTTTTTCAACGTCTCGGAATTGCGTGGAAACTCACCCACCCTCCTCATTTCTCTTGAGTATTCCAGAATGCATGAACTTATTTCGAGATTCCTCTGTTTGGGCCCTGAACCATTTGGGACTACTTGAGGCAGAAGAAGACGAAATTTTTTCAACGTCTCGGATTTGCTTGGCAACTCACCCACCCTCCTCCTTTCTCGTCACGATCCCAGAATGCATGAACATGTTTCGAGATTCCTCCGTTTGGGCGTAGAAACATTTTGGACAACTTGAGGCAGAGGAAGACGAACTTTTTTCAACGTCTCGGAATTGCGTGGAAACTCACCCACCCTCCTCATTTCTCGTGAGGAATCCAGAATGCATGAACATGTTTCGAGATTCCTCCGTTTGGGCCCTGAACCATATGGGAAAACTTGAAGCAGAAGAAGATGAACTTTTTTCAACGTCTTGGAATTGCGTAGAAACTCACCCACCCTCCTCATTTCTCTTGAGTATTCCAGAATGCATGAACTTGTTACGAGATTCCTCCGTTTGGGCCCTGAACCATATGGGACAACCTGAGGCAGAGGAAGACGAACTTTTTTCAACCTCTCGGAATTGCGTGGAAACTCACCCACCCTCCTCATTAATCGTGAGGATTACAGAAAGCATTAAGTTGTTTCGAGATTCCTTCGTTTGGGCCCTGAACCATTTTGGAAAACTTGAGGCAGAAGAAGACGACCTTTTTTCAACGTCTCGGAATTGCGTGGAAACTCACCCACCCTCCTCATTTATCGTGAGGATTCAAGAATGCATTAAGTTGTTTCGAGATTCCTTCGTTTGGGCCCTGAACCATTTTTGACAACTAGAGGCAGTAGAAGACGAACTTTTTTCAACGTCTGGGAATTGCGTGGAAACTCACCCACCCTCCTCATTTCTCTTGAGGAATCCAGAATGCATGAACTTGTTTCGAGATTACTCCGTTTGGGCCCTGAACCATTTGGGACAACTTGAGGCAGAGGAAGACGAACTTTTTTCAACGTCTCGGAATTGCGTGGAAACTCACCTACCCTCCTCATTTCTCTTGAGGAATCCAGAATGCATGAACTTGTTTCGAGATTCCTCCGTTTGGGCCCTGAACCATTTGGGACAACTTGAGGCAGAGGAAGACGAACTTTTTTCAACGTCTCGGAATTGCGTGGAAACTCACCTACCCTCCTCATTTCTCTTGAGTATTCCAGAATGCATGAACTTGTTTCGAGATTCCTCCGTTTGGGCCATGAACCATATGGGACAACTTGAGGCAGAGGAAGACGAACTTTTTTCAACCTATCGGAATTGCGTGGAAACTCACCCACCCTCCTCATTTCTCGTGAGGATTCCAGAAAGCATTAAGTTGTTTCGAGATTCCTTCGTTTGGGCCCTGAACAGTTTTTGGACAACTTGAGGCAGAAGAAGACGAACTTTTTTCAACATCTGGGAATTGCATGGAAACTCTCCCACCCTCCTCATTTCTCGTGAGGAATCCAGAATGCATGAACTTGTTTCGAGATTCCTCCGTTTGGGCCTCGAACCATTTGGGACAACTCTAGGCAGAGGAAGACGAACTTTTTTCAACGTCTCGGAATTGCGTGGAAACTCACCCACCCTCCTCATTTCTCTTGAGTATTCCAGAATGCATGAACTTGTTTCGAGATTCCTCTGTTTTGGCCCTGAACCATTTGGGACTACTTGAGGCAGAAGAAGACGAACTTTTATCAACGTCTCGGAATTGCTTGGAAACTCACCCACCCTCCTCATTTCTCGTGAGGATCCCAGAATGCATGAACATGTTTCGAGATTCCTCCGTTTGGGCCCAGAACCATTTTGGACAACTTGAGGCAGATGAAGACGAACTTTTTTCAACGTCTCGGAATTGCGTGGAAACTCACCCACCCTCCTCATTTCTCTTGAGTATTCCAGAATGCATGAACTTATTTCGAGATTCCTCTGTTTGGGCCCTGAACCATTTGGGACTACTTGAGGCAGAAGAAGACGAAATTTTTTCAACGTCTCGGATTTGCTTGGCAACTCACCCACCCTCCTCCTTTCTCGTCACGATCCCAGAATGCATGAACATGTTTCGAGATTCCTCCGTTTGGGCGTAGAAACATATTGGACAACTTGAGGCAGAGGAAGACGAACTTTTTTCAACGTCTCGGAATTGCGTGGAAACTCACCCACCCTCCTCATTTCTCGTGAGGAATCCAGAATGCATGAACTTGTTTCGAGATTCCTCCGTTTGGGCCCTGAACCAATTGGGATAACTTGAGGCAGAGGAAGACGAACTTTTTTCAACGTCTCGGAATTGCGTGGAAACTCACCCACCCTCCTCATTTATCGTGAGGATTCCAGAATGCATTAAGTTGTTTCGAGATTCCTTCGTTTGGGCGGGCCCTGAACCATTTTGGGCAACTTGAGGCAGTAGAAGACGAACTTTTTTCAACGTTTCGGAATTGCGTGGAAACTCACCCACCCTCCTCATTTCTCTTGAGTATTCCAGAATGCATGAACATGTTTCGAGATTCCTCTGTTTTGGCCCTGAACCATTTGGGACTACTTGAGGCAGACGAAGACGAACTTTTTTCAACGTCTCGGAATTGCTTGGAAACTCACCCACCCTCCTCATTTGTCGTGACGATCCCAGAATGCATGAACATGTTTCGAGATTCCTCCGTTTGGGCCCTGAACCATATGGGAAAACTTGAGGCAGAAGAAGATGAACTTTTTTCAACGTCTTGGAATTGCGTAGAAACTCACCCACCCTCCTCATTTCTCTTGAGTATTCCAGAATGCATGAACTTGTTACGAGATTCCTCCGTTTGGGCCCTGAACCATATGGGACAACCTGAGGCAGAGGAAGACGAACTTTTTTCAACCTCTCGGAATTGCGTGGAAACTCACCCACCCTCCTCATTAATCGTGAGGATTACAGAAAGCATTAAGTTGTTTCGAGATTCCTTCGTTTGGGCCCTGAACCATTTTGGAAAACTTGAGGCAGAAGAAGACGACCTTTTTTCAACGTCTCGGAATTGCGTGGAAACTCACCCACCCTCCTCATTTATCGTGAGGATTCAAGAATGCATTAAGTTGTTTCGAGATTCCTTCGTTTGGGCCCTGAACCATTTTTGACAACTAGAGGCAGTAGAAGACGAACTTTTTTCAACGTCTGGGAATTGCGTGGAAACTCACCCACCCGCCTCATTTCTCGTGAGGAATCCAAAATGCATGAACTTGTTTCGAGATTCCTCCGTTTGGGCCCTAAACCATTTGGGACAACTTGAGGCAGAGGAAGACGAACTTTTTTCAACGTCTCGGAATTGCGTGGAAACTCACCTACCCTCCTCATTTCTCTTGAGTATTCCAGAATGCATGAACTTGTTTCGAGATTCCTCCGTTTGGGCCATGAACCATATGGGACAACTTGAGGCAGAGGAAGACGAACTTTTTTCAACCTCTCGGAATTGCGTGGAAACTCACCCACGCTCCTCATTTCTCGTGAGGATTCCAGAAAGCATTAAGTTGTTTCGAGATTCCTTCGTTTGGGCCCTGAACCATTTTGGACAACTTGAGGCAGAAGAAGACGAACTTTTTTCAACATCTGGGAATTGCATGGAAACTCACCCACCCTCCTCATTTCTCGTGAGGAATCCAGAATGCATGAACTTGTTTCGAGATTCCTCCGTTTGGGCCCCGAACCATTTGGGACAACTCTAGGCAGAGGAAGACGAACTTTTTTCAACGTCTCGGAATTGCGTGGAAACTCACCCACCCTCCTCATTTATCATGAGGATTCCAGAATGCATTAAGTTGTTTCGAGATTCCTTCGTTTGGGCCCTGAACCATTTTTGACAACTAGAGGCAGTAGAAGACGAACTTTTTTCAACGTCTTGGAATTGCGTGGAAACTCACCCACCCTCCTCATTTCTCTTGAGTATTCCAGAATGCATGAACTTGTTTCGAGATTCCTCTGTTTTGGCCTTGAACCATTTGGGACTACTTGAGGCAGAAGAAGACGAACTTTTTTCAACATCTGGGAATTGCGTGGAAACTCACCCACCCTCCTCATTTCTCGTGAGGAATCCAGAATGCATGAACTTGTTTTGAGATTCCTCCGTTTGGGCCCTGAACCATTTGGGACAACTTGAGGCAGAGGAAGACGAACTTTTTTCATCGTCTCGGAATTGCGTGGAAACTCACCCACCCTCCTCATTTATCGTGAGGATTCCAGAATGCATTAAGTTGTTTCGAGATTCCTTCGTTTGGGCGGGCCCTGAACCATTTTGGGCAACTTGAGGCAGTAGAAGACGAACTTTTTTAAACGTCTCGGAATTGCGTGGAAACTCACCCACCCTCCTCATTTCTCTTGAGTATTCCAGAATGCATGAACATGTTTCGAGATTCCTCTGTATTGGCCCTGAACCATTTGGGACTACTTGAGGCAGACGAAGACGAACTTTTTTCAACGTCTCGGAATTGCTTGGAAACTCACCCACCCTCCTCATTTCTCGTGACGATCCCAGAATGCATGAACATGTTTCGAGATTCCTCCGTTTGCGCCCTGAACCATATGGGAAAACTTGAGGCAGAAGAAGATGAACTTTTTTCAACGTCTTGGAATTGCGTACAAACTCACCCACCCTCCTCATTTCTCTTGAGTATTCCAGAATGCATGAACTTGTTACGAGATTCCTCCGTTTGGGCCCTGAACCATATGGGACAACTTGAGGCAGAGGACGACGAACTTTTTTCAACCTCTCGGAATTGCGTGGAAACTCACCCACCCTCCTCATTAATCGTGAGGATTCCAGAAAGCATTAAGTTGTTTCGAGATTCCTTCGTTTGGGCCCTGAACCATTTTGGAAAACTTGAGGCAGAAGAAGACGAACTTTTTTCAACATCTGGGAATTGCGTGGAAACTCACCCACCCTCCTCATTTCTCGTGAGGAATCCAGAATGCATGAACTTGTTTCGAGATTCCTCCGTTTGGGCCCTGAACCATTTGGGACAACTTGAGGCAGAGGAAGACGAACTTTTTTCAACGTCTCGGAATTGCGTGGAAACTCACCCACCCTCCTCATTTATCGTGAGGATTCCAGAATGCATTAAGTTGTTTCGAGATTCCTTCGTTTGGGCCCTGAACCATTTTTGACAACTAGAGGCAGTAGAAGACGAACTTTTTTCAACGTCTGGGAATTGCGTGGAAACTCACCCACCCGCCTCATTTCTCGTGAGGAATCCAGAATGCATGAACTTGTTACGAGATTCCTCCGTTTGGGCCCTAAACCATTTGGGACAACTTGAGGCAGAGGAAGACGAACTTTTTTCAACGTCTCGGAATTGCGTGGAAACTCACCTACCCTCCTCATTTCTCTTGAGTATTCCAGAATGCATGAACTTGTTTCGAGATTCCTCCGTTTGGGCCATGAACCATATGGGACAACTTGAGGCAGAGGAAGACGAACTTTTTTCAACCTCTCGGAATTGCGTGGAAACTCACCCACGCTCCTCATTTCTCGTGAGGATTCCAGAAAGCATTAAGTTGTTTCGAGATTCCTTCGTTTGGGCCCTGAACCATTTTGGACAACTTGAAGCAGAAGAAGACGAACTTTTTTCAACATCTGGGAATTGCATGGAAACTCACCCACCCTCCTCATTTCTCGTGAGGAATCCAGAATGCATGAACTTGTTTCGAGATTCCTCCGTTTGGGCCCCGAACCATTTGGGACAACTCTAGGAAGAGGAAGACGAACTTTTTTCAACGTCTCGGAATTGCGTGGAAACTGACCCGCCCTCCTCATTTATCGTGAGGATTCCCGAATGCATTAGGTTGTTTCGAGATTCCTTCGTTTGGGCCCTGAACCATTTGGGACTACTTGAGGCAGAAGAAGACGAACTTTTTTCAACGTCTCGGAATTGCGTGGAAACTCACCCACCCTCCTCATTTCTCTTGAGGATTCCAGAATGCATTAAGTTGTTTCGAGATTCCTTCGTTTGGGCCCTGAACCATTTTTGACAACTAGAGGTAGTAGAAGACGAACTTTTTTCAACGTCTTGGAATTGCGTGGAAACTCACCCACCCTCCTCATTTCTCTTGAGTATTCCAGAATGCATGAACTTGTTTCGAGATTCCTCTGTTTTGGCCTTGAACCATTTGGGACTACTTGAGGCAGAAGAAGACGAACTTTTTTCAACATCTGGGAATTGCGTGGAAACTCACCCACCCTCCTCATTTATCGTGTGGATTCCAGAATGCATTAAGTTGTTTCGAGATTCCTTCGTTTGGGCCCTGAACCATTTTTGACAACTAGAGGCAGTAGAAGACGAACTTTTTTCAACGTCTTGGAATTGCGTGGAAACTCACCCACCCTCCTCATTTATCGTGAGGATTCCAGAATGCATTAAGTTGTTTCGAGATTCCTTCGTTTGGGCCCTGAACCATTTTTGACAACTAGAGGCAGTAGAAGACGAACTTTGTTCAACGTCTTGGAATTGCGTGGAAACTCACCCACCCTCCTCATTTCTCTTGAGTATTCCAGAATGCATGAACTTGTTTTGAGATTCCTCTGTTTTGGACGTGAACCATTTGGGACTACTTGAGGCAGAACAAGACGAACTTTTTTCAACGTCTCGGAATTGCTTGGAAACTCACCCACCCTCCTCATTTCTCGTGAGGAATCCAGAATGCATGAACTTGTTTCGAGATTCCTCCGTTTGGGCCCTGAACCATTTGGGACAACTTGAGGCAGACGAAGACGAACTTTTTTCAACGTCTCGGAATTGCGTGGAAACTCACCCACCCTCCTCATTAATCGTGAGGATTCCAGAAAGCATTAAGTTGTTTCGAGATTCCTTCGTTTGGGCCCTGAACCATTTTGGAAAACTTGAGGCAGAAGAAGACGAACTTTTTTCAACATCTGGGAATTGCGTGGAAACTCACCCACCCTCCTCATTTCTCGTGAGGAATCCAGAATGCATGAACTTGTTTCGAGATTCCTCCGTTTGGGCCCTGAACCATTTGGGACAACTTGAGGCAGAGGAAGACGAACTTTTTTCAACGTCTCGGAATTGCGTGGAAACTCACCCACCCTCCTCATTTATCGTGAGGATTCCAGAATGCATTAAGTTGTTTCGAGATTCCTTCGTTTGGGCCCTGAACCATTTTTGACAACTAGAGGCAGTAGAAGACGAACTTTTTTCAACGTCTGGGAATTGCGTGGAAACTCACCCACCCGCCTCATTTCTCGTGAGGAATCCAGAATGCATGAACTTGTTACGAGATTCCTCCGTTTGGGCCCTAAACCATTTGGGACAACTTGAGGCAGAGGAAGACGAACTTTTTTCAACGTCTCGGAATTGCGTGGAAACTCACCTACCCTCCTCATTTCTCTTGAGTATTCCAGAATGCATGAACTTGTTTCGAGATTCCTCCGTTTGGGCCATGAACCATATGGGACAACTTGAGGCAGAGGAAGACGAACTTTTTTCAACCTCTCGGAATTGCGTGGAAACTCACCCACGCTCCTCATTTCTCGTGAGGATTCCAGAAAGCATTAAGTTGTTTCGAGATTCCTTCGTTTGGGCCCTGAACCATTTTGGACAACTTGAAGCAGAAGAAGACGAACTTTTTTCAACATCTGGGAATTGCATGGAAACTCACCCACCCTCCTCATTTCTCGTGAGGAATCCAGAATGCATGAACTTGTTTCGAGATTCCTCCGTTTGGGCCCCGAACCATTTGGGACAACTCTAGGAAGAGGAAGACGAACTTTTTTCAACGTCTCGGAATTGCGTGGAAACTGACCCGCCCTCCTCATTTATCGTGAGGATTCCCGAATGCATTAGGTTGTTTCGAGATTCCTTCGTTTGGGCCCTGAACCATTTGGGACTACTTGAGGCAGAAGAAGACGAACTTTTTTCAACGTCTCGGAATTGCGTGGAAACTCACCCACCCTCCTCATTTCTCTTGAGGATTCCAGAATGCATTAAGTTGTTTCGAGATTCCTTCGTTTGGGCCCTGAACCATTTTTGACAACTAGAGGTAGTAGAAGACGAACTTTTTTCAACGTCTTGGAATTGCGTGGAAACTCACCCACCCTCCTCATTTCTCTTGAGTATTCCAGAATGCATGAACTTGTTTCGAGATTCCTCTGTTTTGGCCTTGAACCATTTGGGACTACTTGAGGCAGAAGAAGACGAACTTTTTTCAACATCTGGGAATTGCGTGGAAACTCACCCACCCTCCTCATTTATCGTGTGGATTCCAGAATGCATTAAGTTGTTTCGAGATTCCTTCGTTTGGGCCCTGAACCATTTTTGACAACTAGAGGCAGTAGAAGACGAACTTTTTTCAACGTCTTGGAATTGCGTGGAAACTCACCCACCCTCCTCATTTATCGTGAGGATTCCAGAATGCATTAAGTTGTTTCGAGATTCCTTCGTTTGGGCCCTGAACCATTTTTGACAACTAGAGGCAGTAGAAGACGAACTTTGTTCAACGTCTCGGAATTGCGTGGAAACTCACCCACCCTCCTCATTTATCGTGAGGATTCCAGAATGCATTACGTTGTTTCGAGATTCCTTCGTTTGGGCCCTGAACCATATTTGACAACTAGAGGCAGTGGAAGACGAACTTTTTTCAACGTCTTGGAATTGCGTGGAAACTCACCCACCCTCCTCATTTCTCGAGAGGAATCCAGAATGCATGAACTTGTTTTGAGATTCCTCCGTTTGGGCCCTGAACCATTTGGGACAACTTGAGGCAGAGGAAGACGAACTTTTTTCAATGTCTCGGAATTGCGTGGAAACTCACCCACCCTCCTCATTTATCGTGAGGATTCCCGAATGCATTAGGTTGTTTCGAGATTCCTTCGTTTGGGCCCTGAACCATTTTTAACAACTAGAGGCAGTAGAAGACGAACTTTTTTCAACGTCTGGGAATTGCGTGGAAACTCACCCACCCTCCTCATGTATCGTGAGGATTCCAGAATGCATTAAGTTGTTTCGAGATTCCTTCGTTTGGGCCCTGAACCATTTTTGACAACTAGAGGCAGTAGAAGACGAACTTTTTTCAACGTCTTGAAATTGCGTGGAAACTCACCCACCCTCCTCATTTCTCTTGAGTATTCCAGAATGCATGAACTTGTTTCGAGATTCCTCCGTTTTGGACGTGAACCATTTGGGACTACTTGAGGCAGAAGAAGACGAACTTTTTTCAACGTCTCCGAATTGCTTGGAAACTCACCCACCCTCCTCATTTCTCGTGAGGAATCCAGAATGCATGAACTTGTTTCGAGATTCCTCCGTTTGGGCCCTGAACCATTTGGGACAACTTGAGGCAGAGGAAGACGAACTTTTTCAACGTCTCGGAATTGCGTGGAAACTCACCCACCCTCCTCATTTATCGTGAGGATTCCAGAATGCATTAAGTTGTTTCGAGATTCCTTCGTTTGGGCCCTGAACCATTTTGGACAACTTGAGGCAGTAGAAGACGAACTTTTTTCAACGTCTCGGAATTGCGTGGAAACTCACCCACCCTCCTCATTTCTCTTGAGGAATCCAGAATGCATGAACTTGTTTCGAGATTCCTCCGTTTGGGCCCTGAACCATTTGGGACAACTTGAGGCAGAGGAAGACGAACTTTTTTCAACGTCTCGGAATTGCGTGGAAACTCACCTACCCTCCTCATTTCTCTTGAGTATTCCAGAATGCATGAACTTGTTTCGAGATTCCTCCGTTTGGGCCATGAACCATATGGGACAACTTGAGGCAGAGGAAGACGAACTTTTTTCAACCTATCGGAATTGCGTGGAAACTCACCCACCCTCCTCATTTCTCGTGAGGATTCCAGAAAGCATTAAGTTGTTTCGAGATTCCTTCGTTTGGGCCCTGAACAGTTTTTGGACAACTTGAGGCAGAAGAAGACGAACTTTTTTCAACATCTGGGAATTGCATGGAAACTCACCCACCCTCCTCATTTCTCGTGAGGAATCCAGAATGCATGAACTTGTTTCGAGATTCCTCCGTTTGGGCCTCGAACCATTTGGGACAACTCTAGGCAGAGGAAGACGAACTTTTTTCAACGTCTCGGAATTGCGTGGAAACTCACCCACCCTCCTCATTTATCATGAGGATTCCAGAATGCATTAAGTTGTTTCGAGATTCCTTCGTTTGGGCCCTGAACCATTTTTGACAACTAGAGGCAGTAGAAGACGAACTTTTTTCAACGTCTTGGAATTGCGTGGAAACTCACCCACCCTCCTCATTTCTCTTGAGTATTCCAGAATGCATGAATTTGTTTCGAGATTTCTCTGTTTTGGCCTTGAACCATTTGGGACTACTTGAGGCAGAAGAAGACGAACTTTTTTCAACATCTGGGAATTGCGTGGAAACTCACCCACCCTCCTCATTTCTCGTGAGGAATCCAGAATGCATGAACTTGTTTTGAGATTCCTCCGTTTGGGCCCTGAACCATTTGGGACAACTTGAGGCAGAGGAAGACGAACTTTTTTCAACGTCTCGGAATTGCGTGGAAACTCACCCACCCTCCTCATTTATCGTGAGGATTCCAGAATGCATTAAGTTGTTTCGAGATTCCTTCGTTTGGGCCCTGAACCATTTTTGACAACTAGAGGCAGTAGAAAACGAACTTTTTTCAACGTCTCGGAATTGCGTGGAAAGTCACCCACCCTCCTTTCTCTTGAGTATTCCAGAATGCATGAACATGTTTCGAGATTCCTCTGTTTTGGCCCTGAACCATTTGGGACTACTTGAGGCAGAAGAAGACGAACTTTTTTCAACATCTCGGAATTGCTTGGAAACTCACCCACCCTTCTCATTTCTCGTGAGGATCCCAGAATGCATGAACATGTTTCGAGATTCCTCCGTTTGGGCCCTGAACCATGTGGGAAAACTTGAGGCAGAAGAAGACGAACTTTTTTCAACGTCTTGGAATTGCGTAGAAACTCACCCACCCTCCTCATTTCTCTTGAGTATTGCAGAATGCATGAACTTGTTTCGAGATTCCTCCGTTTGGGCCCTGAACCATATGGGACAACTTGAGGCAGAGGAAGACGAACTTTTTTCAACATCTCGGAATTGCGAGGAAACTCACCCACCCTCCTCATTTCTCATGAGGATTCCAGAAAGCATTAAGTTGTTTCGAGATTCCTCCGTTTGGGCCCTGAACCATTTGGGACAACTTCAGGCAGAGGAAGACGAACTTTTTTCAACGTCTTGGAATTGCGTGGAAACTCACCCACCCTCCTCATTTCTCGTGAGGATTCCAGAATGCATGAACTTGTTTCGGGATTCCTCCGTTTGGGCCCTGAACCATTTGGGACAACTTGAGGCAGAAGAAGACGAACTTTTTTCAACATCTGGGAATTGCGTGGAAACTCACCCACCCGCCTCATCTCTCGTGAGGAATCCAGAATGCATGAACTTGTTTCGAGATTCCTCCGTTTGGGCCCTGAACCATTTTGGACAACTTGAGGCAGAAGAAGACGAACTTTTTTCAACATCTGGGAATTGCGTGGAAACTCACCCACCCTCCTCATTTCTCGTGAGGAATCCAGAATGCATGAACTTGTTTCGAGATTCCTCCGTTTGGGCCCCAAACCATTTGGGACAACTCTAGGCAGAGGAAGACGAACTTTTTTCAACGTCTCGGAATTGCGTGGAAACTCACCCACCCTCCTCATTTATCATGAGGATTCCAGAATGCATTAAGTTGTTTCGAGATTCCATCGTTTGGGCCCTGAACCATTTTTGACAACTAGAGGCAGTAGAAGACGAACTTTTTTCAACGTCTTGGAATTGCGTGGAAACTCACCCACCCTCCTCATTTCTCTTGAGAATTCCAGATTGCATGAACTTGTTTAGAGATTCCTCTGTTTTGGCCTTGAACCATTTGGGACTACTTGAGGCAGAAGAAGACGAACTTTTTTCAACATCTGGGAATTGCGTGGAAACTCACCCACCCTCCTCATTTCTCTTGAGTATTCCAGAATGCATGAACTTGTTTCGAGATTCCTCCGTTTTGGACGAGAACCATTTGGGACTACTTGAGGCAGAAGAAGACGAACTTTTTTCAACGTCTCGGAATTGCTTGGAAACTCACCCACCCTCCTCATTTCTCGTGAGAAATCCAGAATGCATGAACTTGTTTCGAGATTCCTCCGTTTGGGCCCTGAACCATTTGGGACAACTTGAGGCAGAGGAAGACGAACTTTTTTCAACGTCTCGGAATTGCGTGGAAACTCACCCACCCTCCTCATTTCTCTTGAGTATTCCAGAATGCATGAACTTGTTTCGAGATTCCTCTGTTTTGGCCTTGAACCATTTGGGACTACTTGAGGCAGAAGAAGACGAACTTTTTTCAACATCCGGGAATTGCGTGGAAACACACCCACCCTCCTCATTTCTTGTGAGGAATCCAGAATGCATGAACTTGTTTTGAGATTCCTCCGTTTGGGCCCTGAACCATTTGGGACAACTTGAGGCAGAGGAAGACGAACTTTTTTCAACGTCTCAGAATTGCGTGGAAACTCACCCACCCTCCTCATTTATCGTGAGGATTCCAGAATGCATTAGGTTGTTTCGAGATTCCTTCGTTTGGGCCCTGAACCATTTTGGACAACTTGAGGCAGAAGAAGACGAACTTTTTTCAACATCTGGGAATTGCGTGGAAACTCACCCACCCTCCTCATTTCTCGTGAGGAATCCAGAATGCATGAACTTGTTTCGAGATTCCTCCGTTTGGGCCCCAAACCATTTGGGACAACTCTAGGCAGAGGAAGACGAACTTTTTTCAACGTCTCGGAATTGCGTGGAAACTCACCCACCCTCCTCATTTATCATGAGGATTCCAGAATGCATTAAGTTGTTTCGAGATTCCATCGTTTGGGCCCTGAACCATTTTTGACAACTAGAGGCAGTAGAAGACGAACTTTTTTCAACGTCTTGGAATTGCGTGGAAACTCACCCACCCTCCTCATTTCTCTTGAGAATTCCAGAATGCATGAACTTGTTTAGAGATTCCTCTGTTTTGGCCTTGAACCATTTGGGACTACTTGAGGCAGAAGAAGACGAACTTTTTTCAACATCTGGGAATTGCGTGGAAACTCACCCACCCTCCTCATTTCTCTTGAGTATTCCAGAATGCATGAACTTGTTTCGAGATTCCTCCGTTTTGGACGTGAACCATTTGGGACTACTTGAGGCAGAAGAAGACGAACTTTTTTCAACGTCTCGGAATTGCTTGGAAACTCACCCACCCTCCTCATTTCTCGTGAGAAATCCAGAATGCATGAACTTGTTTCGAGATTCCTCCGTTTGGGCCCTGAACCATTTGGGACAACTTGAGGCAGAGGAAGACGAACTTTTTTCAACGTCTCGGAATTGCGTGGAAACTCACCCACCCTCCTCATTTCTCTTGAGTATTCCAGAATGCATGAACTTGTTTCGAGATTCCTCTGTTTTGGCCTTGAACCATTTGGGACAACTTGAGGCAGAGGAAGACGAACTTTTTTCAACGTCTCGGAATTGCGTGGAAACTCACCCACCCTCCTCATTTATCGTGAGGATTCCAGAATGCATTAAGTTGTTTCGAGATTCCTTCGTTTGGGCCCTGAACCATTTTGGACAACTTGAGGCAGTAGAAGACGAACTTTTTTCAACGTCTCGGAATTGCGTGGAAACTCACCCACCCTCCTCATTTCTCTTGAGTATTCCAGAATGCATGAACATGTTTCGAGATTCCTCTGTTTTGGCCCAGAACCATTTGGGACTACTTGAGGCAGAAGAAGACGAACTTTTTTAAACGTCTCGGAATTGCTTGGAAACTCACCCACCCTTCTCATTTCTCGTGATGATCCCAGAATGGATGAACATGTTTCGAGATTCCTCCGTTTGGGCCCTGAACCATATGGGAAAACTTGAGGCAGAAGAAGACGAACTTTTTTCAACGTCTTGGAATTGCGTAGAAACTCACCCACCCTCCTCATTTGTCTTGAGTATTCCAGAATGCATGAACTTGTTTCGAGATTCCTCCGTTTGGGCCCTGAACCATATGGGACAACTTGAGGCAGAGGAAGACGAACTTTTTTCAACATCTCGGAATTGCGTGGAAACTCACCCACCCTCCTCATTTCTCATGAGGATTCCAGAAAGCATTAAGTTGTTTCGAGATTCCTTCGTTTGGGCCCTGAACCATTTTGGACAACTTGAGGCAGAAGAAGACGAACTTTTTTCAACATCTGGGAATTGCGTGGAAACTCACCCACCCGCCTCATTTCTCGTGAGGAATCCAGAATGCATGAACTTGTTTCGAGATTCCTCCGTTTGGGCCCTGAACCATTTGGGACAACTTGAGGCAGAGGAAGACGAACTTTTTTCAACGTCTCGGAATTGCGTGGAAACTCACCCACCCTCCTCATTTATCGTGAGGATTCCAGAATGCACTAAGTTGTTTCGAGATTCCTTCGTTTGGGCCCTGAACCATTTTTGACAACTAGAGGAAGTAGAAGACGAACTTTTTTCAACGTCTTGGAATTGCGTGGAAACTCACCCACCCTCCTCATTTCTCTTGAGTATTCCAGAATGCATGAACTTGTTTAGAGATTCCTCTGTTTTGGCCGTGAACCATTTGGGACTACTTGAGGCAGAAGAAGACGAACTTTTTTCAACGTCTCGGAATTGCTTGGAAACTCACCCACGCTCCTCATTTCTCGTGAGGATCCCAGAATGCATGAACATGTGTCGAGATTCCTCCGTTTGGGCCCTGAACCATATGGGAAAACTTGAGGCAGAAGAAGACGAACTTTTTTCAACGTCTTGGAATAGCGTAGAAACTCACCCACCCTCCTCATTTCTCTTGAGTATTCCAGAATGCATGAACTTGTTTCGAGATTCCTCCGTTTGGGCCATGAACCATATGGGACAACTTGAGGCAGAGGAAGACGAACTTTTTTCCACCTCTCGGAATTGCGTAGAAACTCACCCACCCTCCTCATTTCTCGTGAGGATTCCAGAAAGCATTAAGTTGTTTCGAGATTCCTTCGTTTGGGTCCTGAACCATTTTGGACAACTTGAGGCAGAAGAAGACGAACTTTTTTCAACATCTGGGAATTTCATGGAAACTCACCCACCCTCCTCATTTCTCGTGAGGAATCCAGAATGCATGAACTTGTTTCGAGATTCCTCCGTTTGGGCCCTGAACAATTTGGGACAACTCTAGGCAGAGGAAGACGAACTTTTTTCAACGTCTCTGAATTGCGTGGAAACTCACCCACCCTCCTCATTTATCGTGAGGATTCCAGAATGCATTAAGTTGTTTCGAGATTCCTTCGTTTGGGCCCTGAACCATTTTTGACAACTAGAGGCAGTAGAAGACGAACTTTTTTCAACTTCTTGGAATTGCTTGGAATGTCACCCACCCTCCTCATTTCTCTTGAGTATTCCAGAATGCATGAACTTGTTTCGAGATTCCTCTGTTTTGGCCTTGAACCATTTGGGTTACTTGAGGCAGAAGAAGACGAACTTTTTTCAACATCTGGGAATTGCGTGGAAACTCCTCCACCCTCCTCATTTCTCGTGAGGAATCCAGAATGCATCAACATGTTTCGAGATTCCTCTGTTTTGGCCCTGAACCATTTGGGACTACTTGAGGCAGAAGAAGACGAACTTTTTTCAACGTCTCGGGATTGCTTGGAAACTCACCCACCCTCCTCATTTCCCGTGACGATCCCAGAATGCATGAACATGTTTCGAGATTCCTCCGTTTGGGCCCTGAACCATATGGGAAAACTTGAGGCAGAAGAAGACGAACTTTTTTCAACGTCCTGGAATTGCGTAGAAACTCACCCACCCTCCTCATTTCTCTAGAGTATTCCAGAATGCATGAACTTGTTTCGAGATTCCTCTGTTTGGGCCCTGATCCATATGGGACAACTCTAGGCAGAGGAAGACGAACTTTTTTCAACCTCTCGGAATTGCGTGCAAACTCACCCACCCTCCTCATTTCTCATGATGATTCCAGAAAGCATTAAGTTGTTTCGAGATTCCTTCGTTTGGGCCCTGAACCATTTTGGACAACTTGAGGCAGAAGAAGACGAACTTTTTTCAACATCTGGGAATTGCGTGGAAACTCACCCACCCTCCTCATTTCTCGTGAGGAATCCAGAATGCATGAACTTGTTTCGAGATTCCTCCGTTTGGGCCCTGAACCATTTGGGACAACTTGAGGCAGAGGAAGACGAACTTTTTTCAACGTCTCGGAATTGCGTGGAAACTCACCCACCCTCCTCATTTATCGTGAGGATTCCAGAATGCATTAAGTTGTTTCGAGATTCCTTCGTTTGGGCCCTGAACCATTTTGGACAACATGAGGCTGTAGAAGACGAACTTTTTTCTACGTCTCGGAATTGCGTGGAAACTCACCCACCCTCCTCATTTCTCTTGAGTATTCCAGAATGCATGAACATGTTTCGAGATTCCTCTGTTTTGGCCCTGAACCATTTGGGACTACTTGAGGCAGAAGAAGACGAACTTTTTTCAACGTCTCGGAATTGCTTGGAAACTCACCCACCCTCCTCATTTCTCGTGACGATCCCAGAATGCATGAACATGTTTCGAGATTCCTCCGTTTGGGACCTGAACCATATGGGAAAACTTGAGGCAGAAGAAGACGAACTTTTTTCAACGTCTTGGAATTGCGTAGAAACTCACCCACCCTCCTCATTTCTCTTGAGTATTCCAGAATGCATGAACTTGTTTCGAGATTCCTCCGTTTGGGCCCTGATCCATATGGGACAACTTGAGGCAGAGGAAGACGAACTTTTTTCAACCTCTCGGAATTGCGTGGAAACTCACCCACCCTCCTCATTTCTCATGAGGATTCCAGAAAGCATTAAGTTGTTACGAGATTCCTTCGTTTGGGCCCTGAACCATTTTGGACAACTTGAGGCAGAAGAAGACGAACTTTTTTCAACATCTGGGAATTGCGTGGAAACTCACCCACCCTCCTCATTTCTCGTGAGGAATCCAGAATGCATGAACTTGTTTCGAGATTCCTCCGTTTGGGCCGTGAACCATATTTGGGACAACTTGAGGCAGAGGAAGACGAACTTTTTTCAGCGTCTCGGAATTGCGTGGAAACTCACCCACCCTCCTCATTTATCGTGAGGATTCCAGAATGCATTAAGTTGTTTCGAGATTCCTTCGTTTGGGCACTGAACCATTTTTGACAACTAGAGGCAGTAGAAGACGAACTTTTTTCAACGTCTGGGAATTGCGTGGAAACTCACCCACCCTCCTCATTTCTCTTGAGCATTCCAGAATGCATGAACTTGTTTCGAGATTCCTCTGTTTTGGCCGTGAACCATTTGGGACTACTTGAGGCAGAAGAAGACGAACTTTTTTCAACGTCTCGGAATTGCTTGGAAACTCACCCATGCTCCTCATTTCTCGTGAGGATCCCAGAATGCATGAACATGTTTCGAGATTCCTCCATTTGGGCCCTGAACCATGTGGGAAAACTTGAGGCGGAAGAAGACGAACTTTTTTCAACGTCTTGGAATTGCGTAGAAACTCACCCACCCTCCTCATTCCTCTTGAGTATTCCAGAATGCATGAACTTGTTTCGAGATTCCTCCGTTTGGGCCATGAACCATATGGGACAACTTGAGGCAGAGGAAGACGAACTTTTTTCAACCTCTCGGAATAGCGTGGAAACTCACCCACCCTCCTCATTTCTCGTGAGGATTCCAGAAAGCATTAAGTTGTTTCGAGATTCCTGCGTTTGGGCCCTAAACCATTTTGGACAACTTGAGGCAGAAGAAGACGAACTTTTTTCAACAACTGAGAATTGCGTGGAAACTCACCCACCCTCCTCATTTCTCGTGAGGAATCCAGAATGCATGAACTTGTTTCGAGATTCCTCCGTTTGGGCCCTGAACCATTTTGGACAACATGAGGCAGTAGAAGACGAACTTTTTTCAACGTCTCGGAATTGCGTGGAAACTCACCCACCCTCCTCATTTCTCTTGAGTATTCCAGAATGCATGAACATGTTTCGAGATTCCTCTGTTTTGGCCCTGAACCATTTGGGACTACTTGAGGCAGAAGAAGACGAACTTTTTTCAACGTCTCGGAATTGCTTGGAAACTCACCCACCCTCTTCATTTCTCGTGACGATCCCAGAATGCATGAACATGTTTCGAGATTCCTCCGTTTGGGCCCTGAACCATATTGGAAAACTTGAGGCAGAAGAAGACGAACTTTTTTCAACGTCTTGGAATTGCGTAGAAACTCACCCACCCTCCTCATTTCTGTTGAGTATTCCAGAATGCTTGAACTTGTTTCGAGATTCCTCCGTTTGGGCCCTGAACCATATGGGAAAACTTGAGGCAGGAGAAGACGAACTTTTTTCAACGTCTTGGAATTGCGTAGAAACTCACCCACCCTCCTCATTTCTCTTGAGTATTCCAGAATGCATGAACTTGTTTCGAGATTCCATCGTTTGGGCCCTGAACCATTTTTGACAACTAGAGGCAGTAGAAGACGAACTTTTTTCAACGTCTTGGAATTGCGTGGAAACTCACCCACCCTCCTCATTTCTCTTGAGAATTCCAGAATGCATGAACTTGTTTCGAGATTCCTCTGTTTTGGCCTTGAACCATTTGGGACTACTTGAGGCAGAAGAAGACGAACTTTTTTCAACATCTGGGAATTGCGTGGAAACTCACCCACCCTCCTCATTTCTCTTGAGTATTCCAGAATGCATGAACTTGTTTCGAGATTCCTCCGTTTTGGACGTGAAGCATTTGGGACTACTTGAGGAAGAAGAAGACGAACTTTTTTCAACGTCTCGGAATTGCTTGGAAACTCACCCACCCTCCTCATTTCTCGTGAGAAATCCAGAATGCATGAACTTGTTTCGAGATTCCTCCGTTTGGGCCCTGAACCATTTGGGACAACTTGAGGCAGAGGAAGACGAACTTTTTTCAACGTCTCGGAATTGCGTGGAAACTCACCCACCCTCCTCATTTCTCTTGAGTATTCCAGAATGCATGAACTTGTTTCGAGATTCCTCTGTTTTGGCCTTGAACCATTTGGGACTACTTGAGGCAGAAGAAGACGAACTTTTTTCAACATCCGGGAATTGCGTGGAAACACACCCACCCTCCTCATTTCTCGTGAGGAATCCAGAATGCATGAACTTGTTTTGAGATTCCTCCGTTTGGGCCCTGAACCATTTGGGACAACTTGAGGCAGAGGAAGACGAACTTTTTTCAACGTCTCAGAATTGCGTGGAAACTCACCCACCCTCCTCATTTATCGTGAGGATTCCAGAATGCATTAGGTTGTTTCGAGATTCCTTCGTTTGGGCCCTGAACCATTTTTGACAACTAGAGGCAGTAGAAGACGAACTTTTTTCAACGTCTTGGAATTGCGTGGAAACTCACCCACCCTCCTCATTTCTCTTGAGTATTCCAGAATGCATGACCTTGTTTCGAGATTCCTCCGTTTTGGACGTGAACCATTTGGGACTACTTGAGGCAGAAGAAGACGAACTTTTTTCAACGTCTCGGAATTGCTTGGAAACTCACCCACCCTCCTCATTTCTCGTGAGGAATCCAGAATGCATGAACTTGTTTCGAGATTCCTTCGTTTGGGCCCTGAACCATTTGGGACAACTTGAGGCAGAGGAAGACGAACATTTTTCAACGTCTCGGAATTGCGTGGAAACTCACCCACCCTCCTCATTTATCGTGAGGATTCCAGAATGCATTAAGTTGTTTCGAGATTCCTTCGTTTGGGCCCTGAACCATTTTGGACAACTTGAGGCAGTAGAAGACGAACTTTTTTCAACGTCTCGGAATTGCGTGGAAACTCACCCACCCTCCTCATTTCTCTTGAGTATTCCAGAATGCATGAACATGTTTCGAGATTCCTCTGTTTTGGCCCAGAACCATTTGGGACTACTTGAGGCAGAAGAAGACGAACTTTTTTAAACGTCTCGGAATTGCTTGGAAACTCACCCACCCTTCTCATTTCTCGTGATGATCCCAGAATGGATGAACATGTTTCGAGATTCCTCCGTTTGGGCCCTGAACCATATGGGAAAACTTGAGGCAGAAGAAGACGAACTTTTTTCAACGTCTTGGAATTGCGTAGAAACTCACCCACCCTCCTCATTTGTCTTGAGTATTCCAGAATGCATGAACTTGTTTCGAGATTTTTCCGTTTGGGCCCTGAACCATATGGGACAACTTGAGGCAGAGGAAGACGAACTTTTTTCAACATCTCGGAATTGCGTGGAAACTCACCCACCCTCCTCATTTCTCATGAGGATTCCAGAAAGCATTAAGTTGTTTCGAGATTCCTTCGTTTGGGCCCTGAACCATTTTGGACAACTTGAGGCAGAAGAAGACGAACTTTTTTCAACATCTGGGAATTGCGTGGAAACTCACCCACCCGCCTCATTTCTCGTGAGGAATCCAGAATGCATGAACTTGTTTCGAGATTCCTCCGTTTGGGCCCTGAACCATTTGGGACAACTTGAGGCAGAGGAAGACGAACTTTTTTCAACGTCTCGGAATTGCGTGGAAACTCACCCACCCTCCTCATTTATCGTGAGGATTCCAGAATGCACTAAGTTGTTTCGAGATTCCTTCGTTTGGGCCCTGAACCATTTTTGACAACTAGAGGAAGTAGAAGACGAACTTTTTTCAACGTCTTGGAATTGCGTGGAAACTCACCCACCCTTCTCATTTCTCTTGAGTATTCCAGAATGCATGAACTTGTTTAGAGATTCCTCTGTTTTGGCCGTGAACCATTTGGGACTACTTGAGGCAGAAGAAGACGAACTTTTTTCAACGTCTCGGAATTGCTTGGAAACTCACCCACGCTCCTCATTTCTCGTGAGGATCCCAGAATGCATGAACATGTGTCGAGATTCCTCCGTTTGGGCCCTGAACCATATGGGAAAACTTGAGGCAGAAGAAGACGAACTTTTTTCAACGTCTTGGAATAGCGTAGAAACTCACCCACCCTCCTCATTTCTCTTGAGTATTCCAGAATGCATGAACTTGTTTCGAGATTCCTCCGTTTGGGCCATGAACCATATGGGACAACTTGAGGCAGAGGAAGACGAACTTTTTTCCACCTCTCGGAATTGCGTAGAAACTCACCCACCCTCCTCATTTCTCGTGAGGATTCCAGAAAGCATTAAGTTGTTTTGAGATTCCTTCGTTTGGGTCCTGAACCATTTTGGACAACTTGAGGCAGAAGAAGACGAACTTTTTTCAACATCTGGGAATTTCATGGAAACTCACCCACCCTCCTCATTTCTCGTGAGGAATCCAGAATGCATGAACTTGTTTCGAGATTCCTCCGTTTGGGCCCTGAACAATTTGGGACAACTCCAGGCAGAGGAAGACGAACTTTTTTCAACGTCTCTGAATTGCGTGGAAACTCACCCACCCTCCTCATTTATCGTGAGGATTCCAGAATGCATTAAGTTGTTTCGAGATTCCTTCGTTTGGGCCCTGAACCATTTTTGACAACTAGAGGCAGTAGAAGACGAACTTTTTTCAACTTCTTGGAATTGCTTGGAATGTCACCCACCCTCCTCATTTCTCTTGAGTATTCCAGAATGCATGAACTTGTTCCGAGATTCCTCTGTTTTGGCCTTGAACCATTTGGGTTACTTGAGGCAGAAGAAGACGAACTTTTTTCAACATCTGGGAATTGCGTGGAAACTCCTCCACCCTCCTCATTTCTCGTGAGGAATCCAGAATGCATCAACATGTTTCGAGATTCCTCTGTTTTGGCCCTGAACCATTTGGGACTACTTGAGGCAGAAGAAGACGAACTTTTTTCAACGTCTCGAGATTGCTTGGAAACTCACCCACCCTCCTCATTTCCCGTGACGATCCCAGAATGCATGAACATGTTTCGAGATTCCTCCGTTTGGGCCCTGAACCATATGGGAAAACTTGAGGCAGAAGAAGACGAACTTTTTTCAACGTCCTGGAATTGCGTAGAAACTCACCCACCCTCCTCATTTCTCTTGAGTATTCCAGAATGCATGAACTTGTTTCGAGATTCCTCTGTTTGGGCCCTGATCCATATGGGACAACTCTAGGCAGAGGAAGACGAACTTTTTTCAACCTCTCGGAATTGCGTGCAAACTCACCCACCCTCCTCATTTCTCATGATGATTCCAGAAAGCATTAAGTTGTTTCGAGATTCCTTCGTTTGGGCCCTGAACCATTTGGGACAACTTGAGGCAGAGGAAGACGAACTTTTTTCAACGTCTCGCAATTGCGTGGAAACTCACCCACCCTCCTCATTTATCGTGAGGATTCCAGAATGCATTAAGTTGTTTCGAGATTCCTTCGTTTGGGCCATGAACCATTTTTGACAACTAGAGGCAGTAGAAGACGAACTTTTTTCAACTTCTTGGAATTGCTTGGAATGTCACCCACCCTCCTCATTTCTCTTGAGTATTCCAGAATGCATGAACTTGTTTCGAGATTCCTCTGTTTTGGCCTTGAACCATTTGGGTTACTTGAGGCAGAAGAAGACGAACTTTTTTCAACATCTGGGAATTGCGTGGAAACTCCTCCACCCTCCTCATTTCTCGTGAGGAATCCAGAATGCATCAACATGTTTCGAGATTCCTCTGTTTTGGCCCTGAACCATTTGGGACTACTTGAGGCAGAAGAAGACGAACTTTTTTCAACGTCTCGGGATTGCTTGGAAACTCACCCACCCTCCTCATTTCTCGTGACGATCCCAGAATGCATGAACATGTTTCGAGATTCCTCCGTTTGGGCCCTGAACCATATGGGAAAACTTGAGGCAGAAGAAGACGAACTTTTTTCAACGTCCTGGAATTGCGTAGAAACTCACCCACCCTCCTCATTTCTCTTGAGTATTCCAGAATGCATGAACTTGTTTCGAGATTCCTCTGTTTGGGCCCTGATCCATATGGGACAACTCTAGGCAGAGGAAGACGAACTTTTTTCAACCTCTCGGAATTGCGTGCAAACTCACCCACCCTCCTCATTTCTCATGATGATTCCAGAAAGCATTAAGTTGTTTCGAGATTCCTTCGTTTGGGCCCTGAACCATTTTGGACAACTTGAGGCAGAAGAAGACGAACTTTTTTCAACATCTGGGAATTGCGTGGAAACTCACCCACCCTCCTCATTTCTCGTGAGGAATCCAGAATGCATGAACTTGTTTCGAGATTCCTCCGTTTGGGCCCTGAACCATTTGGGACAACTTGAGGCAGAGGAAGACGAACTTTTTTCAACGTCTCGGAATTGCGTGGAAACTCACCCACCCTCCTCATTTATCGTGAGGATTCCAGAATGCATTAAGTTGTTTCGAGATTCCTTCGTTTGGGCCCTGAACCATTTTGGACAACATGAGGCTGTAGAAGACGAACTTTTTTCTACGTCTCGGAATTGCGTGGAAACTCACCCACCCTCCTCATTTCTCTTGAGTATTCCAGAATGCATGAACATGTTTCGAGATTCCTCTGTTTTGGCCCTGAACCATTTGGGACTACTTGAGGCAGAAGAAGACGAACTTTTTTCAACGTCTCGGAATTGCTTGGAAACTCACCCACCCTCCTCATTTCTCGTGACGATCCCAGAATGCATGAACATGTTTCGAGATTCCTCCGTTTGGGCCCTGAACCATATTGGAAAACTTGAGGCAGAAGAAGACGAACTTTTTTCAACGTCTTGGAATTGCGTAGAAACTCACCCACCCTCCTCATTTCTCTTGAGTATTCCAGAATGCATGAACTTGTTTCGAGATTCCTCCGTTTGGGCCCTGATCCATATGGGACAACTTGAGGCAGAGGAAGACGAACTTTTTTCAACCTCTCGGAATTGCGTGGAAACTCACCCACCCTCCTCATTTCTCATGAGGATTCCAGAAAGCATTAAGTTGTTTCGAGATTCCTTCGTTTGGGCCCTGAACCATTTTGGACAACTTGAGGCAGAAGAAGACGAACTTTTTTCAACATCTGAGAATTGCGTGGAAACTCACCCACCCTCCTCATTTCTCGTGAGGAATCCAGAATGCATGAACTTGTTTCGAGATTCCTCCGTTTGGGCCCTGAACCATTTGGGACAACTTGAGGCAGAGGAAGACGAACTTTTTTCAACGTCTTGGAATTGCGTGGAAACTCACCCACCCTCCTCATTTATCGTGAGGATTCCAGAATGCATTAAGTTGTTTCGAGATTCCTTCGTTTGGGCACTGAACCATTTTTGACAACTAGAGGCAGTAGAAGACGAACTTTTTTCAACGTCTGGGAATTGCGTGGAAACTCACCCACCCTCCTCATTTCTCTTGAGCATTCCAGAATGCATGAACTTGTTTCGAGATTCCTCTGTTTTGGCCGTGAACCATTTGGGACTACTTGAGGCAGAAGAAGACGAACTTTTTTCAACGTCTCGGAATTGCTTGGAAACTCACCCACGCTCCTCATTTCTCGTGAGGATCCCAGAATGCATGAACATGTTTCGAGATTCCTCCATTTGGGCCCTGAACCATGTGGGAAAACTTGAGGCGGAAGAAGACGAACTTTTTTCAACGTCTTGGAATTGCGTAGAAACTCACCCACCCTCCTCATTCCTCTTGAGTATTCCAGAATGCATGAACTTGTTTCGAGATTCCTCCGTTTGGGCCATGAACCATATGGGACAACTTGAGGCAGAGGAAGACGAACTTTTTTCAACCTCTCGGAATTGCGTGGAAACTCACCCACCCTCCTCATTTCTCGTGAGGATTCCAGAAAGCATTAAGTTTTTTCGAGATTCCTGCGTTTGGGCCCTAAACCATTTTGGACAACTTGAGGCAGAAGAAGACGAACTTTTTTCAACAACTGAGAATTGCGTGGAAACTCACCCACCCTCCTCATTTCTCGTGAGGAATCCAGAATGCATGAACTTGTTTCGAGATTCCTCCGTTTGGGCCCTGAACCATTTTAGACAACATGAGGCAGTAGAAGACGAACTTTTTTCAACGTCTCGGAATTGCGTGGAAACTCACCCACCCTCCTCATTTCTCTTGAGTATTCCAGAATGCATGAACATGTTTCGAGATTCCTCTGTTTTGGCCCTGAACCATTTGGGACTACTTGAGGCAGAAGAAGACGAACTTTTTTCAACGTCTCGGAATTGCTTGGAAACTCACCCACCCTCTTCATTTCTCGTGACGATCCCAGAATGCATGAACATGTTTCGAGATTCCTCCGTTTGGGCCCTGAACCATATTGGAAAACTTGAGGCAGAAGAAGACGAACTTTTTTCAACGTCTTGGAATTTGCTAGAAACTCACCCACCCTCCTCATTTCTGTTGAGTATTCCAGAATGCTTGAACTTGTTTCGAGATTCCTCCGTTTGGGCCCTGAACCATATGGGAAAACTTGAGGCAGGAGAAGACGAACTTTTTTCAACGTCTTGGAATTGCGTAGAAACTCACCCACCCTCCTCATTTCTCTTGAGTATTCCAGAATGCATGAACTTGTTTCGAGATTCCTCCGTTTGGGCCCTGAACCATATGGGACAACTTGAGGCAGAGGAAGACGAACTTTTTTCGACCTCTCGGAATTGCGTGGAAACTCACCCACCCTCCTCATTTCTCGTGAGGAATCCAGAATGCATGAACTTGTTTCGAGATTCCTCCGTTTGGGCCCTGAACCATTTGGGACAACTTGAGGCAGACGAAGACGAACTTTTTTCAACGTCTCGGAATTGCGTGGAAACTCACCCACCCTCCTCATTTATCGTGAGGATTCCAGAATGCATTAAGTTGTTTCGAGTTTCCTTCGTTTGGGCCCTGAACCATTTTTGACAACTTGAGGCAGTAGAAGACGAACTTTTTTCAACGTCTCGGAATTGCGTGGAAACTCACCCACCCTCCTCATTTCTCTTGAGTATTCCAGAATGCATGAACATGTTTCGAGATTCCTCTGTTTTGGCCCTGAACCATTTGGGACTACTTGAGGCAGAAGAAGACGAACTTTTTTCAACGTCTCGGAATTGCTTGGAAACTCACCCACCCTCCTCATTTCTCGTGACGATCCCAGAATGCATGAACATGTTTCGAGATTCCTCCGTTTGGGCCCTGAACCATATGGGAAAACTTGAGGCAGGAGAAGACGAACTTTTTTCAACGTCTTGGAATTGCGTAGAAACTCACCCACCCTCCTCATTTCTCTTGAGTATTCCAGAATGCATGAACTTGTTTCGAGATTCCTCCGTTTGGGCCCTGAACCATATGGGACAACTTGAGGCAGAGGAAGACGAACTTTTTTCGACCTCTCGGAATCACGTGGAAACTCACCCACGCTCCTCATTTATCGTGAGGATTCCAGAAAGCATTAAGTTGTTTCGAGATTCCTTCGTTTGGGCCCTGAACCATTTTGGACAACTCTAGGTAGAGGAAGACGAACTTTTTTCAACGTCTCGGAATTGCGTGGAAACTCACCCACCCTCCTCATTTATCGTGAGGATTCCAAAATGCATTAAGTTGTTTCGAGATTCCTTCGTTTGGGCCCTGAACCATTTTTGACAACTAGAGGCAGTAGAAGACGAACTTTTTTCAACGTCTTGGAATTGCGTGGAAACTCACCCACCCTCCTCATTTCTCTTGAGTATTCCAGAATGCATGTACTTGTTTCGAGATTCCTCTGTTTTGGCCTTGAACCATTTGGGACTACTTGAGGCAGAAGAAGACGAACTTTTTTCAACATCTGGGAATTGCGTGGAAACTCACCCACCCTCCTCATTTCTCGTGAGGAATCCAGAATGCATGAACTTGTTTCGAGATTCCTCCGTTTGGGCCCTGAACCATTTGGGACAACTTGAGGCAGAGGAAGACGAACTTTTTTCAACGTCTCGGAATTGCGTGGAAACTCACCCACCCTCCTCATTTATCGTGAGGATTCCAGAATGCATTACGTTGTTTCGAGATTCCTTCGTTTGGGCCCTGAACCATATTTGACAACTAGAGGCAGTGGAAGACGAACTTTTTTCAACGTCTTGGAATTGCGTGGAAACTCACCCACCCTCCTCATTTATCGGGAGGATTCCAGAATGCATTAAGTTGTTTCGACATTCCTTCGTTTGGGCCCTGAACCATTTTTGACAACTAGAGGCAGTAGAAGACGAACTTTTTTCAACGTCTTGGAATTGCGTGGAAACTCACCCACCCTCCTCATTTCTCGTGAGGAATCCAGAATGCATGAACTTGTTTCGAGATTCCTCCATTTGGGCCCTGAACCATTTGGGACAACTTGAGGCAGAGGAAGACGAACTTTTTTCAACGTCTCGGAATTGGGTGGAAACTCACCCACCCTCCTCATTTATCGTGTGGATTCCAGAATGCATTAAGTTGTTTCGAGATTCCTCCGTTTGGGCCCTGAACCATTTTTGACAACTAGAGGCAGTAGAAGACGAACTTTTTTCAACGTCTTGGAATTGCGTGGAAACTCACCCACCCTCCTCATTTATCGTGAGGATTCCAGAATGCATTAAGTTGTTTCGAGATTCCTTCGTTTGGGCCCTGAACCATTTTTGACAACTAGAGGCAGTAGAAGACGAACTTTGTTCAACGTCTTGGAATTGCGTGGAAACTCACCCACCCTCCTCATTTCTCTTGAGTATTCCAGAATGCATGAACTTGTTTTGAGATTCCTCTGTTTTGGACGTGAACCATTTGGGACTACTTGAGGCAGAACAAGACGAACTTTTTTCAACGTCTCGGAATTGCTTGGAAACTCACCCACCCTCCTCATTTCTCGTGAGGAATCCAGAATGCATGAACTTGTTTCGAGATTCCTCCGTTTGGGCCCTGAACCATTTGGGACAACTTGAGGCAGACGAAGACGAACTTTTTTCAACGTCTCGGAATTGCGTGGAAACTCATTCACCCTCCTCATTTATCGTGAGGATTCCAGAATGCATTAAGTTGTTTCGAGATTCCATCGTTTGGGCCCTGAACCATTTTTGACAACTTGAGGCAGTAGAAGACGAACTTTTGTCAACGTCTCGGAATTGCGTGGAAACTCACCCACCCTCCTCATTTATCTTGAGTATTCCAGAATGCATGAACATGTTTCGAGATTCCTCTGTTTTGGCCCTGAACCATTTGGGACTACTTGAGGCAGAAGAAGACGAACTTTTTTCAACGTCTCGGAATTGCTTGGAAACTCACCCACCCTCCTCATTTCTCGTGACGATCCCAGAATGCATGAACATGTTTCGAGATTCCTCCGTTTGGGCCCTGAACCATATGGGAAAACTTGAGGCAGAAGAAGACGAACTTTTTTCAACGTCTTGGAATTGCGTAGAAACTCACCCACCCTCCTCATTTCTCTTGAGTATTCCAGAATGCATGAACTTGTTTCGAGATTCCTCCGTTTGGGCCCTGAACCATATGGGACAACTTGAGGCAGAGGAAGACGAACTTTTTTCAACCTCTCGGAATTGCGTGGAAACTCACCCACCCTCCTCATTTCTCATGAGGATTCCAGAAAGCATTAAGTTGTTTCGAGATTCCTTCGTTTGGGCCCTGAACCATTTTGGACAACTCTAGGCAGAGGAAGACGAACTTTTTTCAACGTCTCGGTATTGCGTGGAAACTCACCCACCCTCCTCATTTATCGTGAGGATTCCAGAATGCATTAAGTTGTTTCGAGATTCCTTCGTTTGGGCCCTGAACCATTTTTGACAACTAGAGGCAGTAGAAGACGAACTTTGTTCAACGTCTTGGAATTGCGTGGAAACTCACCCACCCTCCTCTTTTCTCTTGAGTATTCCAGAATGCATGAACTTGTTTCAAGATTCCTCTGTTTTGGCCGTGAACCATTTGGGACTAATTGAGGCAGAAGAAGACGATCTTTTTTCAACGTCTCGGAATTGCTTGGAAACTCACCCACCCTCCTCATTTCTCGTGAGGAATCCAGAATGCATGAACTTGTTTCGAGATTCCTCCGTTTGGGCCCTGAACCATTTGGGACAACTTGAGGCAGAGGATGACGAACTTTTTTCAACGTCTCGGAATTGCGTGGAAACTCACCCACCCTCCTCATTTATCGTGAGGATTCCAGAATGCATTAAGTTGTTTCGACATTCCTTCGTTTGGGCCCTGAACCATTTTGGACAACTTGAGGCAGTAGAAGACGAACTTTTTTCAACGTCTCGAAATTGCTTGGAAACTCACCCACCCTCCTCATTTCTCTTGAGTATTCCAGAATGCATGAACATGTTTCGAGATTCCTCTGTTTTGGCCCTGAACCATTTGGGACTACTTGAGGCAGAAGAAGACGAACTTTTTTCAACGTCTCGGAATTGCTTGGAAACTCACCCACCCTCCTCATTTCCCGTGACGATCCCAGAATGCTTGAACATGTTTCGAGATTCCTCCGTTTGGGCCCTGAACCATATGGGAAAACTTGAGGCAGAAGAAGACGAACTTTTTTCAACGTCTTGGAATTGCGTAGAAACTCACCCACCCTCCTCATTTCTCTTGATTATTCCAGAATGCATGAACTTGTTTCGAGATTCCTCTGTTTGGGCCCTGATCCATATGGGACAACTTGAGGCAGAGGAAGACAAACTTTTTTCAACCTCTCGGAATTGCGTGGAAACTCACCCACCCTCCTCATTTTTCATGAGGATTCCAGAAAGCGTTAAGTTGTTTCGAGATTCCTTCGTTTGGGCCCTGAACCATTTTGGACAACTTGAGGCAGAAGAGGACGAACTTTTTTCAACATCTGGGAATTGCGTGGAAACTCACCCACCCTCCTCATTTCTCGTGAGGAATCCAGAATGCATGAACTTGTTTCGAGATTCCTCCGTTTGGGCCCTGAACCATTTGGGACAACTTGAGGCAGAGGAAGACGAACATTTTTCAACGTCTCGGAATTGCGTGGAAACTCACCCACCCTCCTCATTTATCGTGAGGATTCCAGAATGCATTAAGTTGTTTCTAGATTCCTTCGTTTGGGCCCTGAACCATTTTGGACAACATGAGGCAGTAGAAGACGAACTTTTATCAACGTCTCGGAATTGCGTGGAAACTCACCCACCCTCCTCATTTCTCTTGAGTATTCCAGAATGCATGAACATGTTTCGAGATTCCTCTGTTTTGGCCCTGAACCATTTGGGACTACTTGAGGCAGAAGAAGACGAACTTTTTTCAACGTCTCGGAATTGCTTGGAAACTCACCCACCCTCTTCATTTCTCGTGACGATCCCAGAATGCATGAACATGTTTCGAGATTCCTCCGTTTGGGCCCTGAACCATATTGGAAAACTTGAGGCAGAAGAAGACGAACTTTTTTCAACGTCTTAGAATTGCGTAGAAACTCACCCACCCTCCTCATTTCTCTTGAGTATTCCAGAATGCATGAACTTGTTTCAAGATTCCTCCGTTTGGGCCCTGATCCATATGGGACAACTTGAGGCAGAGGAAGACGAACTTTTTTCAACATCTCGGAATTGCGTGGAAACTCACCCACCCTCCTCATTTCTCGTCAAGAATCCAGAATGCATGAACTTGTTTCGAGATTCCTCCGTTTGGGCCCTGAACCACATTTGGGACAACTTGAGGCAGAGGAAGACGAACTTTTTTCAACCTCTCGGAATTGCGTGGAAACTCACCCACCCTCCTCATTTCTCATGAGGATTCCAGAAAGCATTAAGTTGTTTCGAGATTCCTTCGTTTGGGCCCTGAACCATTTTGGACAACTTGAGGCAGAAGAAGACGAACTTTTTTCAACATCTGGGAATTGCGTGGAAACTCACCCACCCTCCTCATTTCTCGTGAGGAATCCAGAATGCATGAACTTGTTTCGAGATTCCTCCGTTTGGGCCCTGAACCACATTTGGGACAACTTGAGGCAGAGGAAGACGAACTTTTTTCAACGTCTCGGAATTGCGTGGAAACTCACCCACCCTCCTCAATTATCGTGAGGATTCCAGAATGCATTAAGTTGTTTCGAGATTCCTTCGTTTGGGCCCTGAACCATTTTGGACAACATGAGGCAGTAGAAGACGAACTTTTTTCAACGTCTCGGAATTGCGTGGAAACTCACCCACCCTCCTCATTTCTCTTGAGTATTCCAGAATGCATGAACATGTTTCGAGATTCCTCTGTTTTGGCCCTGAACCATTTGGGACTACTTGAGGCAGAAGAAGACGAACTTTTTTCAACGTCTCGGAATTGCTTGGAAACTCACCCACCCTCCTCATTTCTCGTGACGATCTCAGAATGCATGAACATGTTTCGAGATTCCTCCGTTTGGGCCCTGAACCATATTGGAAAACTTGAGGCAGAAGAAGACGAACTTTTTTCAACGTCTTGGAATTGCGTAGAAACTCACCCACCCTCCTCATTTCTCTTGAGTATTCCAGAATGCATGAACTTGTTTCGAGATTCCTCCGTTTGGGCCCTGATCCATATGGGACAACTTGAGGCAGAGGAAGACGAACTTTTTTCAACCTCTCGGAATTGCGTGGAAACTCACCCACCCTCCTCATTTCTCATGAGGATTCCAGAAAGCATTAAGTTGTTTCGAGATTCCTTCGTTTGGGCCCTGAACCATTTAGGACAACTTGAGGCAGAAGAAGACGAACTTTTTTCAACATCTGGGAATTGCGTGGAAACTCACCCACCCTCCTCATTTCTCGTGAGGAATCCAGAATGCATGAACTTGTTTCGAGATTCCTCCGTTTGGGCCCTGAACCACATTTGGGACAACTTGAGGCAGAAGAAGACGAACTTTTTTCAACATCTGGGAATTGCGTGGAAACTCACCCACCCTCCTCATTTCTCGTGAGGAATCCAGAATGCATGAACTTGTTTCGAGATTCCTCCGTTTGGGCCCTGAACCACATTTGGGACAACTTGAGGCAGAGGAAGACGAACTTTTTTCAACGTCTCGGAATTGCGTGGAAACTCACCCACCCTCCTCATTTATCGTGAGGAATCCAGAATGCATTAAGTTGTTTCGAGATTCCTTCGTTTGGGCCCTGAACCATTTTTGACAACTAGAGGCAGTAGAAGACGAACTTTTTTCAACGTCTGGGAATTGCGTGGAAACTCACCCACCCTCCTCATTTCTCTTGAGCATTCCAGAATGCATGAACATGTTTCGAGATTCCTCCGTTTGGGCCCTGAACCATATGGGAAAACGTGAGGCGGAAGAAGACGAACTTTTTTCAACGTCTTGGAATTGCGTAGAAACTCACCCACCCTCCTCATTTCTCTTGAGTATTCCAGAATGCATGAACTTGTTTCGAGATTCCTCCGTTTGGGCCCTGATCCATATGGGACAACTTGAGGCAGAGGAAGACGAACTTTTTTCAACCTCTCGGAATTGCGTGGAAACTCACCCACCCTCCTCATTTCTCATGAGGATTCCAGAAAGCATTAAGTTGTTTCGAGATTCCTTCGTTTAGGCCCTGAACCATTTAGGACAACTTGAGGCAGAAGAAGACGAACTTTTTTCAACATCTGGGAATTGCGTGGAAACTCACCCACCCTCCTCATTTCTCGTGAGGAATCCAGAATGCATGAACTTGTTTCGAGATTCCTCCGTTTGGGCCCTGAACCACATTTGGGACAACTTGAGGCAGAAGAAGACGAACTTTTTTCAACATCTGGGAATTGCGTGGAAACTCACCCACCCTCCTCATTTCTCGTGAGGAATCCAGAATGCATGAACTTGTTTCGAGATTCCTCCGTTTGGGCCCTGAACCACATTTGGGACAACTTGAGGCAGAGGAAGACGAACTTTTTTCAACGTCTCGGAATTGCGTGGAAACTCACCCACCCTCCTCATTTATCGTGAGGATTCCAGAATGCATTAAGTTGTTTCGAGATTCCTTCATTTGGGCCCTGAACCATTTTTGACAACTAGAGGCAGTAGAAGACGAACTTTTTTCAACGTCTGGGAATTGCGTGGAAACTCACCCACCCTCCTCATTTCTCTTGAGCATTCCAGAATGCATGAACATGTTTCGAGATTCCTCCGTTTGGGCCCTGAACCATATGGGAAAACGTGAGGCGGAAGAAGACGAACTTTTTTCAACGTCTTGGAATTGTGTAGAAACTCACCCACCCTCCTCATTTCTCTTGAGTATTCCAGAATGCATGTACTTGTTTCGAGATTCCTCCGTTTGGGCCGTGAACCATTTGGGACTACTTTAGGCAGAAGAAGACGAACTTTTTTCATCGTCTCGGAATTGCTTGGAAACTCACCCACCCTCCTCATTTCTCGTGAGGAATCCAGAATGCATGAACTTGTTTCGAGATTCCTCCGTTTGGGCCATGAACCATATGGGACAACTTGAGGCAGAGGAAGACGAACTTTTTTCAACCTCTTGGAATTGCGTGGAAACTCACCCACGCTCCTCATTTCTCGTGAGGATTCCAGAAAGCATTAAGTTGTTTCGAGATTCCTTCGTTTGGGCCCTGAACCATTTTGGACAACTTGAGGCAGAAGAAGACGAACTTTTTTCATCGTCTCGGAATTGCTTGGAAACTCACCCACCCTCCTCATTTCTCGTGAGGAATCCAGAATGCATGAACTTGTTTCGAGATTCCTCCGTTTGGGCCATGAACCATATGGGACAACTTGAGGCAGAGGAAGACGAACTTTTTTCAACGTCTCGGAATTGTGTGGAAACTCACCCACCCTCCTCATTTATCGTGTGGATTCCAGAATGCATTAAGTTGTTTCGAGATTCCTTCGTTTGGGCCCTGAACCATTTTTGACAACTAGAGGCAGTAGAAGACGAACTTTTTTCAACGTCTTGGAATTGCGTGGAAACTCACCCACCCTCCTCATTTATCGTGAGGATTCCAGAATGCATTAAGTTGTTTCGAGATTCCTTCGTTTGGGCCCTGAACCATTTTTGACAACTAGAGGCAGTAGAAGACGAACTTTGTTCAACGTCTTGGAATTGCGTGGAAACTCACCCACCCTCCTCATTTCTCTTGAGTATCCAGAATGCATGAACTTGTTTTGAGATTCCTCTGTTTTGGACGTGAACCATTTGGGACTACTTGAGGCAGAACAAGACGAACTTTTTTCAACGTCTCGGAATTGCTTGGAAACTCACCCACCCTCCTCATTTCTCGTGAGGAATCCAGAATGCATGAACTTGTTTCGAGATTCCTCCGTTTGGGCCCTGAACCATTTGGGACAACTTGAGGCAGACGAAGACGAACTTTTTTCAACGTCTCGGAATTGCGTGGAAACTCATTCACCCTCCTCATTTATCGTGAGGATTCCAGAATGCATTAAGTTGTTTCGAGATTCCATCGTTTGGGCCCTGAACCATTTTTGACAACTTGAGGCAGTAGAAGACGAACTTTTGTCAACGTCTCGGAATTGCGTGGAAACTCACCCACCCTCCTCATTTATCTTGAGTATTCCAGAATGCATGAACATGTTTCGAGATTCCTCTGTTTTGGCCCTGAACCATTTGGGACTACTTGAGGCAGAAGAAGACGAACTTTTTTCAACGTCTCGGAATTGCTTGGAAACTCACCCACCCTCCTCATTTCTCGTGACGATCCCAGAATGCATGAACATGTTTCGAGATTCCTCCGTTTGGGCCCTGAACCATATGGGAAAACTTGAGGCAGAAGAAGACGAACTTTTTTCAACGTCTTGGAATTGCGTAGAAACTCACCCACCCTCCTCATTTCTCTTGAGTATTCCAGAATGCATGAACTTGTTTCGAGATTCCTCCGTTTGGGCCCTGAACCATATGGGACAACTTGAGGCAGAGGAAGACGAACTTTTTTCAACCTCTCGGAATTGCGTGGAAACTCACCCACCCTCCTCATTTCTCATGAGGATTCCAGAAAGCATTAAGTTGTTTCGAGATTCCTTCGTTTGGGCCCTGAACCATTTTGGACAACTCTAGGCAGAGGAAGACGAACTTTTTTCAACGTCTCGGTATTGCGTGGAAACTCACCCACCCTCCTCATTTATCGTGAGGATTCCAGAATGCATTAAGTTGTTTCGAGATTCCTTCGTTTGGGCCCTGAACCATTTTTGACAACTAGAGGCAGTAGAAGACGAACTTTGTTCAACGTCTTGGAATTGCGTGGAAACTCACCCACCCTCCTCTTTTCTCTTGAGTATTCCAGAATGCATGAACTTGTTTCAAGATTCCTCTGTTTTGGCCGTGAACCATTTGGGACTAATTGAGGCAGAAGAAGACGAACTTTTTTCAACGTCTCGGAATTGCTTGGAAACTCACCCACCCTCCTCATTTCTCGTGAGGAATCCAGAATGCATGAACTTGTTTCGAGATTCCTCCGTTTGGGCCCTGAACCATTTGGGACAACTTGAGGCAGAGGATGACGAACTTTTTTCAACGTCTCGGAATTGCGTGGAAACTCACCCACCCTCCTCATTTATCGTGAGGATTCCAGAATGCATTAAGTTGTTTCGACATTCCTTCGTTTGGGCCCTGAACCATTTTGGACAACTTGAGGCAGTAGAAGACGAACTTTTTTCAACGTCTCGAAATTGCTTGGAAACTCACCCACCCTCCTCATTTCTCTTGAGTATTCCAGAATGCATGAACATGTTTCGAGATTCCTCTGTTTTGGCCCTGAACCATTTGGGACTACTTGAGGCAGAAGAAGACGAACTTTTTTCAACGTCTCGGAATTGCTTGGAAACTCACCCACCCTCCTCATTTCCCGTGACGATCCCAGAATGCTTGAACATGTTTCGAGATTCCTCCGTTTGGGCCCTGAACCATATGGGAAAACTTGAGGCAGAAGAAGACGAACTTTTTTCAACGTCTTGGAATTGCGTAGAAACTCACCCACCCTCCTCATTTCTCTTGATTATTCCAGAATGCATGAACTTGTTTCGAGATTCCTCTGTTTGGGCCCTGATCCATATGGGACAACTTGAGGCAGAGGAAGACAAACTTTTTTCAACCTCTCGGAATTGCGTGGAAACTCACCCACCCTCCTCATTTTTCATGAGGATTCCAGAAAGCGTTAAGTTGTTTCGAGATTCCTTCGTTTGGGCCCTGAACCATTTTGGACAACTTGAGGCAGAAGAGGACGAACTTTTTTCAACATCTGGGAATTGCGTGGAAACTCACCCACCCTCCTCATTTCTCGTGAGGAATCCAGAATGCATGAACTTGTTTCGAGATTCCTCCGTTTGGGCCCTGAACCATTTGGGACAACTTGAGGCAGAGGAAGACGAACATTTTTCAACGTCTCGGAATTGCGTGGAAACTCACCCACCCTCCTCATTTATCGTGAGGATTCCAGAATGCATTAAGTTGTTTCTAGATTCCTTCGTTTGGGCCCTGAACCATTTTGGACAACATGAGGCAGTAGAAGACGAACTTTTATCAACGTCTCGGAATTGCGTGGAAACTCACCCACCCTCCTCATTTCTCTTGAGTATTCCAGAATGCATGAACATGTTTCGAGATTCCTCTGTTTTGGCCCTGAACCATTTGGGACTACTTGAGGCAGAAGAAGACGAACTTTTTTCAACGTCTCGGAATTGCTTGGAAACTCACCCACCCTCTTCATTTCTCCTGACGATCCCAGAATGCATGAACATGTTTCGAGATTCCTCCGTTTGGGCCCTGAACCATATTGGAAAACTTGAGGCAGAAGAAGACGAACTTTTTTCAACGTCTTAGAATTGCGTAGAAACTCACCCACCCTCCTCATTTCTCTTGAGTATTCCAGAATGCATGAACTTGTTTCAAGATTCCTCCGTTTGGGCCCTGATCCATATGGGACAACTTGAGGCAGAGGAAGACGAACTTTTTTCAACATCTCGGAATTGCGTGGAAACTCACCCACCCTCCTCATTTCTCGTCAAGAATCCAGAATGCATGAACTTGTTTCGAGATTCCTCCGTTTGGGCCCTGAACCACATTTGGGACAACTTGAGGCAGAGGAAGACGAACTTTTTTCAACCTCTCGGAATTGCGTGGAAACTCACCCACCCTCCTCATTTCTCATGAGGATTCCAGAAAGCATTAAGTTGTTTCGAGATTCCTTCGTTTGGGCCCTGAACCATTTTGGACAACTTGAGGCAGAAGAAGACGAACTTTTTTCAACATCTGGGAATTGCGTGGAAACTCACCCACCCTCCTCATTTCTCGTGAGGAATCCAGAATGCATGAACTTGTTTCGAGATTCCTCCGTTTGGGCCCTGAACCACATTTGGGACAACTTGAGGCAGAGGAAGACGAACTTTTTTCAACGTCTCGGAATTGCGTGGAAACTCACCCACCCTCCTCAATTATCGTGAGGATTCCAGAATGCATTAAGTTGTTTCGAGATTCCTTCGTTTGGGCCCTGAACCATTTTGGACAACATGAGGCAGTAGAAGACGAACTTTTTTCAACGTCTCGGAATTGCGTGGAAACTCACCCACCCTCCTCATTTCTCTTGAGTATTCCAGAATGCATGAACATGTTTCGAGATTCCTCTGTTTTGGCCCTGAACCATTTGGGACTACTTGAGGCAGAAGAAGACGAACTTTTTTCAACGTCTCGGAATTGCTTGGAAACTCACCCACCCTCCTCATTTCTCGTGACGATCTCAGAATGCATGAACATGTTTCGAGATTCCTCCGTTTGGGCCCTGAACCATATTGGAAAACTTGAGGCAGAAGAAGACGAACTTTTTTCAACGTCTTGGAATTGCGTAGAAACTCACCCACCCTCCTCATTTCTCTTGAGTATTCCAGAATGCATGAACTTGTTTCGAGATTCCTCCGTTTGGGCCCTGATCCATATGGGACAACTTGAGGCAGAGGAAGACGAACTTTTTTCAACCTCTCGGAATTGCGTGGAAACTCACCCACCCTCCTCATTTCTCATGAGGATTCCAGAAAGCATTAAGTTGTTTCGAGATTCCTTCGTTTGGGCCCTGAACCATTTAGGACAACTTGAGGCAGAAGAAGACGAACTTTTTTCAACATCTGGGAATTGCGTGGAAACTCACCCACCCTCCTCATTTCTCGTGAGGAATCCAGAATGCATGAACTTGTTTCGAGATTCCTCCGTTTGGGCCCTGAACCACATTTGGGACAACTTGAGGCAGAAGAAGACGAACTTTTTTCAACATCTGGGAATTGCGTGGAAACTCACCCACCCTCCTCATTTCTCGTGAGGAATCCAGAATGCATGAACTTGTTTCGAGATTCCTCCGTTTGGGCCCTGAACCACATTTGGGACAACTTGAGGCAGAGGAAGACGAACTTTTTTCAACGTCTCGGAATTGCGTGGAAACTCACCCACCCTCCTCATTTATCGTGAGGATTCCAGAATGCATTAAGTTGTTTCGAGATTCCTTCGTTTGGGCCCTGAACCATTTTTGACAACTAGAGGCAGTAGAAGACGAACTTTTTTCAACGTCTGGGAATTGCGTGGAAACTCACCCACCCTCCTCATTTCTCTTGAGCATTCCAGAATGCATGAACATGTTTCGAGATTCCTCCGTTTGGGCCCTGAACCATATGGGAAAACGTGAGGCGGAAGAAGACGAACTTTTTTCAACGTCTTGGAATTGCGTAGAAACTCACCCACCCTCCTCATTTCTCTTGAGTATTCCAGAATGCATGAACTTGTTTCGAGATTCCTCCGTTTGGGCCCTGATCCATATGGGACAACTTGAGGCAGAGGAAGACGAACTTTTTTCAACCTCTCGGAATTGCGTGGAAACTCACCCACCCTCCTCATTTCTCATGAGGATTCCAGAAAGCATTAAGTTGTTTCGAGATTCCTTCGTTTAGGCCCTGAACCATTTAGGACAACTTGAGGCAGAAGAAGACGAACTTTTTTCAACATCTGGGAATTGCGTGGAAACTCACCCACCCTCCTCATTTCTCGTGAGGAATCCAGAATGCATGAACTTGTTTCGAGATTCCTCCGTTTGGGCCCTGAACCACATTTGGGACAACTTGAGGCAGAAGAAGACGAACTTTTTTCAACATCTGGGAATTGCGTGGAAACTCACCCACCCTCCTCATTTCTCGTGAGGAATCCAGAATGCATGAACTTGTTTCGAGATTCCTCCGTTTGGGCCCTGAACCACAATTGGGACAACTTGAGGCAGAGGAAGACGAACTTTTTTCAACGTCTCGGAATTGCGTGGAAACTCACCCACCCTCCTCATTTATCGTGAGGATTCCAGAATGCATTAAGTTGTTTCGAGATTCCTTCATTTGGGCCCTGAACCATTTTTGACAACTAGAGGCAGTAGAAGACGAACTTTTTTCAACGTCTGGGAATTGCGTGGAAACTCACCCACCCTCCTCATTTCTCTTGAGCATTCCAGAATGCATGAACATGTTTCGAGATTCCTCCGTTTGGGCCCTGAACCATATGGGAAAACGTGAGGCGGAAGAAGACGAACTTTTTTCAACGTCTTGGAATTGTGTAGAAACTCACCCACCCTCCTCATTTCTCTTGAGTATTCCAGAATGCATGTACTTGTTTCGAGATTCCTCCGTTTGGGCCGTGAACCATTTGGGACTACTTTAGGCAGAAGAAGACGAACTTTTTTCATCGTCTCGGAATTGCTTGGAAACTCACCCACCCTCCTCATTTCTCGTGAGGAATCCAGAATGCATGAACTTGTTTCGAGATTCCTCCGTTTGGGCCATGAACCATATGGGACAACTTGAGGCAGAGGAAGACGAACTTTTTTCAACCTCTCGGAATTGCGTGGAAACTCACCCACCCTCCTCATTTCTCGTGAGGATTCCAGAAAGCATTAAGTTGTTTCGAGATTCCTGCGTTTGGGCCCTAAACCATTTTGGACAACTTGAGGCAGAAGAAGACGAACTTTTTTCAACAACTGGGAATTGCGTGGAAACTCACCCACCCTCCTCATTTCTCGTGAGAAATCCAGAATGCATGAACTTGTTTCGAGATTCCTCCGTTTGGGCCCTTAACCATTTTGGACAACTCTAGGCAGAGGAAGACGAACTTTTTTCAACGTCTCGGAATTGCGTGGAAACTCACCCACCCTCCTCATTTATCGTGAGGATTCTAGAATGCATTAAGTTGTTTCGAGATTCCTTCGTTTGGGCCCTGAACCATTTTGGACAACATGAGGCAGTAGAAGACGAACTTTTTTCAACGTCTCGGAATTGCGTGGAAACTCACCCACCCTCCTCATTTCTCTTGAGTATTCCAGAATGCATGAACATGTTTCGAGATTCCTCTGTTTTGGCCCTGAACCATTTGGGACTGCTTGAGGCAGAAGAAGACGAACTTTTTTCAACGTCTCGGAATTGCTTGGAAACTCACCCACCCTCCTCATTTCTCGTGACGATCTCAGAATGCATGAACATGTTTCGAGATTCCTCCGTTTGGGCCCTGAACCATATTGGAAAACTTGAGGCAGAAGAAGACGAACTTTTTTCAACGTCTTGGAATTGCGTAGAAACTCACCCACCCTCCTCATTTCTCTTGAGTATTCCAGAATGCATGAACTTGTTTCGAGATTCCTCCGTTTGGGCCCTGATCCATATGGGACAACTTGAGGCAGAGGAAGACGAACTTTTTTCAACCTCTCGGAATGGCGTGGAAACTCACCCACCCTCCTCATTTCTCATGAGGATTCCTGAAAGCATTAAGTTGTTTCGAGATTCCTTCGTTTGGGCCCTGAACCATTTAGGAGAACTTGAGGCAGAAGAAGACGAACTTTTTTCAACATCTGGGAATTGCGTGGAAACTCACCCACCCTCCTCATTTCTCGTGAGGAATCCAGAATGCATGAACTTGTTTCGAGATTCCTCCGTTTGGGCCCTGAACCACATTTGGGACAACTTGAGGCAGAAGAAGACGAACTTTTTTCAACATCTGGGAATTGCGTGGAAACTCACCCACCCTCCTCATTTCTCGTGAGGAATCCAGAATGCATGAACTTGTTTCGAGATTCCTCCGTTTGGGCCCTGAACCATTTTGGACAACTTGAGGCAGAAGAAGACGAACTTTTTTCAACATCTGGGAATTGCGTGGAAACTCACCGACCCTCCTCATTTCTCGTGAGGAATCCAGAATGCATGAACTTGTTTCGAGATTCCTCCGTTTGTTCCCTGAACCATTTGGGAAACCTCTAGGCAGAGGAAGACGAACTTTTTTCAACGTCTCGGAATTGCGTGGAAACTCACCCACCCTCCTCATTTATCGTGAGGATTCCAGAATGCATTAAGTTGTTTCGATATTCCTTCGTTTGGGCCCTGAACCATTTTTGACAACTAGAGGCAGTAGAAGACGAACTTTTTTCAACGTCTCGGAATTGCGTGGAAACTCACCCACCCTCCTCATTTCTCTTGAGTATTCCAGAATGCATGAACTTGTTTCGAGATTCCTCTGTTTTGGCCGTGAACCATTTGGGACTACTTGAGGCAGAAGAAGACGAACTTTTTTCAACGTCTCGGAATTGCTTGGAAACTCACCCACCCTCCTCATTTCTCGTGAGGATCCCAGAATGCATGAACATGTTTCGAGATTGCTCCGTTTGGGCCCAGAACCATTTTGCACAACTTGAGGCAGATGAACACGAACTTTTTTCATCGTCTCGGAATTGCGTGGAAACTCACCCACTCTCCTCATTTCTCTTGAGTATTCCAGAATGCATGAACTTATTTCGAGATTCCTCTGTTTGGGCCCTGAACCTTTTGGGACTACTTGAGGCAGAAGAAGACGAACTTTTTTCAACGTCTCGGATTTGCTTGGAAACTCACCCACCCTCCTCCTTTCTCGTCACGATCCCAGAATGCATGAACATGTTTCGAGATTCCACCGTTTGGGCGTAGAAACATTTTGGACAACTTGAGGCAGTAGAAGACGAACTTTTTTCAACGTCTCGGAATTGCGTGGAAACTCACCCACCCTCCTCATTTCTCTTGAGTATTCCAGAATGCATGAACTTGTTTCGAGATTCCTTTGTTTTGGCCCTGAACCATTTGGGACTACTTGAGGCAGAAGAAGACGAACTTTTTTCAACGTCTCGGAATTGCTTCGAAACTCACCCACCCTCCTCATTTCTCGTGACGATCCCAGAATGGATGAACATGTTTCGAGATTCCTCCGTTTGGGCCCTAAACCATATGGGAAAACTTGAGGCAAAAGAAGACGAACTTTTTTCAACGTCTTGGAATTGGGTAGAAACTCACCCACCCTCCTCATTTCTCTTGAGTATTCCAGAATGCATGAACTTGTTTCGAGATTCCTCCGTTTGGGCCCTGAACCATATGGGACAACTTGAGGCAGAGGAAGACGAACTTTTTTCAACATCTCGGAATTGCGTGGAAACTGACCCACCCTCCTCATTTCTCGTGAGGAATCCAGAATGCATGAACTTTTTTCAAAATTCCTCCGTTTGGGCCCTGAACCATTTGGAACAACCTAAGGCAGAGGAAGACGAACTTTTTTCAACGTCTCGGAATTGCGTGGAAACTCACCCACCCTCCTCATTTATCGTGAGGATTCCAGAATGCATTAAGTTGTTTCGAGATTCCTCCGTTTGGGCCCTGAGCCATTTGGGACAACTTGAGGCAGAGGAAGACGAACTTTTTTCAACGTCTCGGAATTGCGTGGAAACTCACCCACCCTTCTCATTTATCGTGAGTATTCCAGAATGCATGAACTTATTTCGAGATTCCTCCGTTTGGGCCCTGAACCATGTGGGACAACTTGAGGCAGAAGAAGACGAACTTTTTTCAACGTCTGGGAATTGCGTAGAAACACACCCACCCTCCTCATTTCTCTTGAGTATTCCAGAAAGCATTAAGTTGTTTCGAGATTCCTTCGTTTGGGCCCTGAACCATTTTGGACAACTTGAGGCAGAAGAAGACGAACTTTTTTCAACAACTGGGAATTGCGTGGAAACTCACCCACCCGCCTCATTTCTCGTGAGGAATCCAGAATGCATGAATTTGTTTCGAGATTCCTCCGTTTGGGCCCTGAACCATTTGGGACAACTTGAGGCAGAGGAAGACGAACTTTTTTCAACGTCTCGGAATTGCGTGGAAACTCACCCACCTTCCTCATTTATCGTGAGGATTCCAGAATGCATTAAGTTGTTTCGAGATTCCTTCGTTTGGGCCCTGAACCATTTTTGACAACTAGAGGCAGTAGAAGACGAACTTTTTTCAACGTCTTGGAATTGCGTGGAAACTCACCCACCCTCCTCATTTCTCTTGAGTATTCCAGAATGCATGAACTTGTTTCGAGATTCCTCTGTTTTGGCCGTGAACCATTTGGGACTACTTGAGGCAGAAGAAGACGAACTTTTTTCAACGTCTCGGAATTGCTTGGAAACTCACCCACGCTCCTCGTTTCTCGTGAGGATCCCAGAATGCATGAACATGTTTCGAGATTCCTCCGTTTGGGCCCTGAACCATATGGGAAAACTTGAGGCAGAAGAAGACGAACTTTTTTCAACGTCTTGGAATTGCGTAGAAACTCACCCACCCTCCTCATTTCTCATGAGCATTCCAGAATGCATGAACTTGTTTCGAGATTCCTCCGTTTGGGCCATGAACCATATGGGACAACTTGAGGCAGAGGAAGACGAACTTTTTTCAACCTCTCGGAATTGCGTGGAAACTCACCCACCCTCCTCATTTCTCGTGAGGATTCCAGAAAGCATTAAGTTCTTTCGAGATTCCTTCGTTTGGGCCCTGAACCATTTTGGACAACTTGAGGCAGTAGAAGACGAACTTTTTTCAACGTCTCGGAATTGCGTGGAAACTCACCCACCCTCCTCATTTCTCTTGAGTATTCCAGAATGCATGAACATGTTTCGAGATTCCTCTGTTTTGGCCCTGAACCATTTGGGACTACTTGAGGCAGAAGAAGACGAACTTTTTTCAACGTCTCGGAATTGCTTGGAAACTCACCCACCCTCCTCACTTCTCGTGACGATCCCAGAATGCATGAACATGTTTCGAGATTCCTCCGTTTCGGCCCTGAACTATATGGGAAAACTTGAGGCAGAAGAAGACGAACTTTTTTCAACGTCTTGGAATTGCGTAGAAACTCACCCACCCTCCTCATTTCTCTTGAGTATTCCAGAATGCATGAACTTGTTTCGAGATTCCTCCGTTTGGGCCCTGATAAATATGGGACAACTTGAGGCAGAGGAAGACGAACTTTTTTCAACCTCTCGGAATTACGTGGAAACTCACCCACCCTCCTCATTTCTCATGAGCATTCCAGAAAGCATTAAGTTGTTTCGAGATTCCTTCGTTTGGGCCCTGAACCATTTTGGACAACTTGAGGCAGAAGAAGACGAACTTTTTTCAACATCTGGGAATTGCGTGGAAACTCACCACCCTCATCATTTCTCGTGAGGAATCCAGAATGCATGAACTTGTTTCGAGATTCCTCCGTTTGGGCCCTGAACCACATTTGGAACAACTTGAGGCAGAGGAAGACGAACTTTTTTCAACGTCTCGGAATTGCGTGGAAACTCACCCACCCTCCTCATTTATCGTGAGGATTCCAAAATGCATTAAGTTGTTTCGAGATTCCTTCGTTTGGGCCCTGAACCATTTTGGACAACATGAGGCAGTAGAAGACGAACTTTTTTCAACGTCTCGGAATTGCTTGGAAACTCACCCACCCTCCTCATTTCTCTTGAGTATTCCAGAATGCATGAACATGTTTCGAGATTCCTCTGTTTTGGCCCAAAAGCATTTGGGACTACTTGAGGCAGAAGAAGACGAACTTTTTTCAACGTCTCGGAATTGGTTGGAAACTCACCCACCCTCTTCATTTCTCGTGACGATCCCAGAATGCATGAACATGTTTCGAGATTCCTCCGTTTGGGCCCTGAACCATATTGGAATACTTGAGGCAGAAGAAGACGAACTTTTTTCAACGTCTTGGAATTGCGTAGAACTCACCCACCCTCCTCATTTCTCTTGAGTATTCCAGAATGCATGAACTTGTTTCGAGATTCCTCCGTTTGGGCCCTGATCATTATGGGACAACTTGAGGCAGAGGAAGACGAACTTTTTTCAACCTCTCGGAATTGCGTGGAAACTCACCCACCCTCCTCATTTCTCATGAGGATTCCAGAAAGCATTAAGTTGTTTCGAGAATCCTTCATTTGGGCCCTGAACCATTTTGGACAACTTGAGGCAGAAGAAGACGAACTTTTTTCAACATCTGGGAATTGCGTGGAAACTCACCCACCCTCCTCATTTCTCGTGAGGAATCCAGAATGCATGAACTTGTTTCGAGATTCCTCCGTTTGGGCCCTGAACCACATTTGGGACAACTTGAGGCAGAGGAAGACGAACTTTTTTCAACGTCTGGGAATTGCGTGGAAACTCACCCACCCTCCTCATTTATCGTGAGGATTCCAGAATGCATTAAGTTGTTTCGAGATTCCTTCGTTTGGGCCCTGAACCATTTTTGACAACTAGAGGCAGTAGAAGACGAACTTTTTTCAACGTCTGGGAATTGCGTGGAAACTCACCCACCCTCCTCATTTCTCTTGAGTATTCCAGAATGCATGAACTTGTTTCGAGATTCCTCTATTTTGGCCGTGAACCATTTGGGACTACTTGAGGCAGAAGAAGACGAACTTTTTTCAACGTCTCGGAATTGCTTGGAAACTCACCCACGCTCCTCATTTCTCGTGAGGATCCCAGAATGCATGAACAAGTTTCGAGATTCCTCCGTTTGGGCCCTGAACCATATGGGAAAACTTGAGGCAGAAGAAGACGAACTTTTTTCAACGTCTTGGAATTGCGTAGAAACTCACCCACCCTTCTCATTTCTCTTGAGTATTCCAGAATGCATGAACTTGTTTCGAGATTCCTCCGTTTGGGCCATGAACCATATGGGACAACTTGAGGCAGAGGAAGACGAACTTTTTTCAACGTCTTGGAATTGCGTGGAAACTCACCCACCGTCCTCATTTCTCATGAGGATTCCAGAAAGCATTAAGTTGTTTCGAGAATCCTTCGTTTTGGCCCTGAACCATTTTGGACAACTTGAGGCAGAAGAAGACGAACTTTTTTCAACATCTGGGAATTGCGTGGAAACTCACCCACCCTCCTCATTTCTCGTGAGGAATCCAGAATACATGAACTTGTTTCGTGATTCCTCCGTTTGGGCCCTGAACCACATTTGGGACAACTTGAGGCAGAGGAAGACGAACTTTTTTCAACGTCTGGGAATTGCGTGGAAACTCACCCACCCTCCTCATTTATCGTGAGGATTCCAGAATGCATTAAGTTGTTTCGAGATTCCTTCGTTTGGGCCCTGAACCATTTTTGACAACTAGAGGCAGTAGAAGACGAACTTTTTTCAACGTCTGGGAATTGCGTGGAAACTCACCCACCCTCCTCATTTCTCTTGAGTATTCCAGAATGCATGAACTTGTTTCGAGATTCCTCTATTTTGGCCGTGAACCATTTGGGACTACTTGAGGCAGAAGAAGACGAACTTTTTTCAACGTCTCGGAATTGCTTGGAAACTCACCCACGCTCCTCATTTCTCGTGAGGATCCCAGAATGCATGAACATGTTTCGAGATTCCTCCGTTTGGGTCCTGAACCATATGGGAAAACTTGAGGCAGAAGAAGACGAACTTTTTTCAACGTCTTGGAATTGCGTAGAAACTCACCCACCCTTCTCATTTCTCTTGAGTATTCCAGAATGCATGAACTTGTTTCGAGATTCCTCCGTTTGGGCCATGAACCATGTGGGACAACTTGAGGCAGAGGAAGACGAACTTTTTTCAACCTCTCGGAATTGCGTGGAAACTCACCCACCCTCCTCATTTCTCATGAGGATTCCAGAAAGCATTAAGTTGTTTCGAGAATCCTTCGTTTTGGCCCTGAACCATTTTGGACAACTTGAGGCAGAAGAAGACGAACTTTTTTCAACATCTGGGAATTGCGTGGAAACTCACCCACCCTCCTCATTTCTCGTGAGGAATCCAGAATGCATGAACTTGTTTCGAGATTCCTCCGTTTGGGCCCTGAACCACATTTGGGACAACTTGAGGCAGAGGAAGACGAACTTTTTTCAACGTCTGGGAATTGCGTGGAAACTCACCCACCCTCCTCATTTATCGTGAGGATTCCAGAATGCATTAAGTTGTTTCGAGATTCCTTCGTTTGGGCCCTGAACCATTTTTGACAACTAGAGGCAGTAGAAGACGAACTTTTTTCAACGTCTGGGAATTGCGTGGAAACTCACCCACCCTCCTCATTTCTCTTGAGTATTCCAGAATGCATGAACTTGTTTCGAGATTCCTCTATTTTGGCCGTGAACCATTTGGGACTACTTGAGGAAGAAGAAGACGAACTTTTTTCAACGTCTCGGAATTGCTTGGAAACTCACCCACGCTCCTAATTTCCCGTGAGTATCCCAGAATGCATGAACATGTTTCGAGATTCCTCCGTTTGGGCCCTGAACCATATGGGAAAACTTGAGGCAGAAGAAGACGAACTTTTTTCAATGTCTTGGAATTGCGTAGAAACTCACCCACCCTTCTCATTTCTCTTGAGTATTCCAGAATGCATGAACTTGTTTCGAGATTCCTCCGTTTGGGCCATGAACCATATGGGACAACTTGAGGCAGAGGAAGACGAACTTTTTTCAACCTCTCGGAATTGCGTGGAAACTCACCCACCCTCCTCATATCTCGTGAGGATTCCAGAAAGCATTAAATTGTTTCGAGATTCCTTCGTTTGGGCCCTGAACCATTTTGGACAACTTGAGGCAGAAGAAGACGAACTTTTTTCAACAACTGGGAATTGCGTGGAAACTCACCCACCCTCCTCATTTCTCGTGAGGAATCCAGAATGCATGAACTTGTTTCGAGATTCCTCCGTTTTGGCCCTGAACCATTTGGGACAACTTGAGGCAGAGGAAGACGAACTTTTTTCAACGTCTCCGAATTGCGTGGAAACTCACCCACCCTCCTCATTTATCGTGAGGATTCCAGAATGCATTAAGTTGTTTCGAGATTCCTTCGTTTGGGCCCTGAACCATTTTGGACAACTTGAGGCAGTAGAAGACAAACTTTTTTCAACGTCTCGGAATTGCGTGGAAACTCACCCACCCTCCTCATTTCTCTTGAGTATTCCAGAATGCATGAACTTGTTTCGAGATTCCTCTGTTTTGGCCCTGAACCATTTGGGACTACTTGAGGCAGAAGAAGACGAACTTTTTTCAACGTCTCGGAATTGCTTGGAAACTCACCCACGCTCCTCATTTCTCGTGAGGATCCCAGAATGCATGAACATGCTTCGAGATTCCTCCGTTTGGGCCCTGAACCATATGGGAAAACTTGAGGCAGAAGAAGACGAACTTTTTTCAACGTCTTGGAATTGCGTAGAAACTCACCCACCCTCCTCACTTCTCTTGAGTATTCCAGAATGCATGAACTTGTTTCGAGATTCCTCCGTTTGGGCCCTGAACCATATGGGACAACTTGAGGCAGAGGAAGACGAACTTTTTTCAACCTCTCGGAATTGCGTGGAAACTCACCCACCCTCCTCATTTATCGTGAGGATTCCAGAATGCATGAACTTGTTTCGAGATTCCTTCGTTTGGGCCCTGAACCATTTTTGACAACTAGAGGCAGTAGAAGACGAACTTTTTTCAACGTCTGGGAATTGCGTGGAAATTCACCCACCCTCCTCATTTCTCTTGAGTATTCCAGAATGCATGAACTTGTTTCGAGATTCCTCTATTTTGGCCGTGAACCATTTGGGACTACTTGAGGCAGAAGAAGACGAACTTTTTTCAACGTCTCGGAATTGCTTGGAAACTCACCCACGCTCCTCGTTTCTCGTGAGGATCCCAGAATGCATGAACATGTTTCGAGATTCCTCCGTTTGGGCCCTGAACCATATGGGAAAACTTGAGGCAGAAGAAGACGAACTTTTTTCAACGTCTTGGAATTGCGTAGAAACTCACCCACCCTTCTAATGCATGAACTTGTTTCGAGATTCCTCCGTTTGGGCCATGAACCATATGGGACAACTTGAGGCAGAGGAAGACGAACTTTTTTCAACCTCTCGGAATTGCGTGGAAACTCACCCACCCTCCTCATTTCTCGTGAGGATTCCAGAAAGCATTAAGTTCTTTCGAGATTCCTTCGTTTGGGCCCTGAACCATTTTGGACAACTTGAGGCAGTAGAAGACGAACTTTTTTCAACGTCTCGGAATTGCGTGGAAACTCACCCACCCTCCTCATTTCTCTTGAGTATTCCAGAATGCATGAACATGTTTCGAGATTCCTCTGTTTTGGCCCTGAACCATTTGGGACTACTTGAGGCAGAAGAAGACGAACTTTTTTCAACGTCTCGGAATTGCTTGGAAACTCACCCACCCTCCTCACTTCTCGTGACGATCCCAGAATGCATGAACATGTTTCGAGATTCCTCCGTTTCGGCCCTGAACTATATGGGAAAACTTGAGGCAGAAGAAGACGAACTTTTTTCAACGTCTTGGAATTGCGTAGAAACTCACCCACCCTCCTCATTTCTCTTGAGTATTCCAGAATGCATGAACTTGTTTCGAGATTCCTCCGTTTGGGCCCTGATCATTATGGGACAACTTGAGGCAGAGGAAGACGAACTTTTTTCAACCTCTCGGAATTGCGTGGAAACTCACCCACCCTCCTCATTTCTCATGAGGATTCCAGAAAGCATTAAGTTGTTTCGAGAATCCTTCATTTGGGCCCTGAACCATTTTGGACAACTTGAGGCAGAAGAAGACGAACTTTTTTCAACATCTGGGAATTGCGTGGAAACTCACCCACCCTCCTCATTTCTCGTGAGGAATCCAGAATGCATGAACTTGTTTCGAGATTCCTCCGTTTGGGCCCTGAACCACATTTGGGACAACTTGAGGCAGAGGAAGACGAACTTTTTTCAACATCTTGGAATTGCGTGGAAACTCACCCACCCTCCTCATTTATCGTGAGGATTCCAGAATGCATTAAGTTGTTTCGAGATTCCTTCGTTTGGGCCCTGAACCATATGGGACAACTTGAGGTAGAGGAAGACGAACTTTTTTCAACCTCTCGGAATTGCGTGGAAACTCACCCACCCTCCTCATTTCTCGTGAGGATTCCAGAAAGCATTAAGTTGTTTCGAGACTCCTTCGTTTGGGCCCTGAACCATTTTGGACAACTTGAGGCAGAAGAAGACGAACTTTTTTCAACATCTGGGAATTGCGTGGAAACTCACCCACCCTCCTCATTTCTCGTGAGGAATCCAGAATACATGAACTTGTTTCGTGATTCCTCCGTTTGGGCCCTGAACCACATTTGGGACAACTTGAGGCAGAGGAAGACGAACTTTTTTCAACGTCTGGGAATTGCGTGGAAACTCACCCACCCTCCTCATTTATCGTGAGGATTCCAGAATGCATTAAGTTGTTTCGAGATTCCTTCGTTTGGGCCCTGAACCATTTTTGACAACTAGAGGCAGTAGAAGACGAACTTTTTTCAACGTCTGGGAATTGCGTGGAAACTCACCCACCCTCCTCATTTCTCTTGAGTATTCCAGAATGCATGAACTTGTTTCGAGATTCCTCTATTTTGGCCGTGAACCATTTGGGACTACTTGAGGCAGAAGAAGACGAACTTTTTTCAACGTCTCGGAATTGCTTGGAAACTCACCCACGCTCCTCATTTCTCGTGAGGATCCCAGAATGCATGAACATGTTTCGAGATTCCTCCGTTTGGGTCCTGAACCATATGGGAAAACTTGAGGCAGAAGAAGACGAACTTTTTTCAACGTCTTGGAATTGCGTAGAAACTCACCCACCCTCCTCATTTCTCTTGAGTATTCCAGAATGCATGAACTTGTTTCGAGATTCCTCCGTTTGGGCCATGAACCATGTGGGACAACTTGAGGCAGAGGAAGACGAACTTTTTTCAACCTCTCGGAATTGCGTGGAAACTCACCCACCCTCCTCATTTCTCATGAGGATTCCAGAAAGCATTAAGTTGTTTCGAGAATCCTTCGTTTTGGCCCTGAACCATTTTGGACAACTTGAGGCAGAAGAAGACGAACTTTTTTCAACATCTGGGAATTGCGTGGAAACTCACCCACCCTCCTCATTTCTCGTGAGGAATCCAGAATGCATGAACTTGTTTCGAGATTCCTCCGTTTGGGCCCTGAACCACATTTGGGACAACTTGAGGCAGAGGAAGACGAACTTTTTTCAACGTCTGGGAATTGCGTGGAAACTCACCCACCCTCCTCATTTATCGTGAGGATTCCAGAATGCATTAAGTTGTTTCGAGATTCCTTCGTTTGGGCCCTGAACCATTTTTGACAACTAGAGGCAGTAGAAGACGAACTTTTTTCAACGTCTGGGAATTGCGTGGAAACTCACCCACCCTCCTCATTTCTCTTGAGTATTCCAGAATGCATGAACTTGTTTCGAGATTCCTCTATTTTGGCCGTGAACCATTTGGGACTACTTGAGGAAGAAGAAGACGAACTTTTTTCAACGTCTCGGAATTGCTTGGAAACTCACCCACGCTCCTAATTTCCCGTGAGTATCCCAGAATGCATGAACATGTTTCGAGATTCCTCCGTTTGGGCCCTGAACCATATGGGAAAACTTGAGGCAGAAGAAGACGAACTTTTTTCAATGTCTTGGAATTGCGTAGAAACTCACCCACCCTTCTCATTTCTCTTGAGTATTCCAGAATGCATGAACTTGTTTCGAGATTCCTCCGTTTGGGCCATGAACCATATGGGACAACTTGAGGCAGAGGAAGACGAACTTTTTTCAACCTCTCGGAATTGCGTGGAAACTCACCCACCCTCCTCATATCTCGTGAGGATTCCAGAAAGCATTAAATTGTTTCGAGATTCCTTCGTTTGGGCCCTGAACCATTTTGGACAACTTGAGGCAGAAGAAGACGAACTTTTTTCAACAACTGGGAATTGCGTGGAAACTCACCCACCCTCCTCATTTCTCGTGAGGAATCCAGAATGCATGAACTTGTTTCGAGATTCCTCCGTTTTGGCCCTGAACCATTTGGGACAACTTGAGGCAGAGGAAGACGAACTTTTTTCAACGTCTCCGAATTGCGTGGAAACTCACCCACCCTCCTCATTTATCGTGAGGATTCCAGAATGCATTAAGTTGTTTCGAGATTCCTTCGTTTGGGCCCTGAACCATTTTGGACAACTTGAGGCAGTAGAAGACAAACTTTTTTCAACGTCTCGGAATTGCGTGGAAACTCACCCACCCTCCTCATTTCTCTTGAGTATTCCAGAATGCATGAACTTGTTTCGAGATTCCTCTGTTTTGGCCCTGAACCATTTGGGACTACTTGAGGCAGAAGAAGACGAACTTTTTTCAACGTCTCGGAATTGCTTGGAAACTCACCCACGCTCCTCATTTCTCGTGAGGATCCCAGAATGCATGAACATGCTTCGAGATTCCTCCGTTTGGGCCCTGAACCATATGGGAAAACTTGAGGCAGAAGAAGACGAACTTTTTTCAACGTCTTGGAATTGCGTAGAAACTCACCCACCCTCCTCACTTCTCTTGAGTATTCCAGAATGCATGAACTTGTTTCGAGATTCCTCCGTTTGGGCCCTGAACCATATGGGACAACTTGAGGCAGAGGAAGACGAACTTTTTTCAACCTCTCGGAATTGCGTGGAAACTCACCCACCCTCCTCATTTATCGTGAGGATTCCAGAATGCATGAACTTGTTTCGAGATTCCTTCGTTTGGGCCCTGAACCATTTTTGACAACTAGAGGCAGTAGAAGACGAACTTTTTTCAACGTCTGGGAATTGCGTGGAAATTCACCCACCCTCCTCATTTCTCTTGAGTATTCCAGAATGCATGAACTTGTTTCGAGATTCCTCTATTTTGGCCGTGAACCATTTGGGACTACTTGAGGCAGAAGAAGACGAACTTTTTTCAACGTCTCGGAATTGCTTGGAAACTCACCCACGCTCCTCGTTTCTCGTGAGGATCCCAGAATGCATGAACATGTTTCGAGATTCCTCCGTTTGGGCCCTGAACCATATGGGAAAACTTGAGGCAGAAGAAGACGAACTTTTTTCAACGTCTTGGAATTGCGTAGAAACTCACCCACCCTTCTAATGCATGAACTTGTTTCGAGATTCCTCCGTTTGGGCCATGAACCATATGGGACAACTTGAGGCAGAGGAAGACGAACTTTTTTCAACCTCTCGGAATTGCGTGGAAACTCACCCACCCTCCTCATTTCTCGTGAGGATTCCAGAAAGCATTAAGTTCTTTCGAGATTCCTTCGTTTGGGCCCTGAACCATTTTGGACAACTTGAGGCAGTAGAAGACGAACTTTTTTCAACGTCTCGGAATTGCGTGGAAACTCACCCACCCTCCTCATTTCTCTTGAGTATTCCAGAATGCATGAACATGTTTCGAGATTCCTCTGTTTTGGCCCTGAACCATTTGGGACTACTTGAGGCAGAAGAAGACGAACTTTTTTCAACGTCTCGGAATTGCTTGGAAACTCACCCACCCTCCTCACTTCTCGTGACGATCCCAGAATGCATGAACATGTTTCGAGATTCCTCCGTTTCGGCCCTGAACTATATGGGAAAACTTGAGGCAGAAGAAGACGAACTTTTTTCAACGTCTTGGAATTGCGTAGAAACTCACCCACCCTCCTCATTTCTCTTGAGTATTCCAGAATGCATGAACTTGTTTCGAGATTCCTCCGTTTGGGCCCTGATCATTATGGGACAACTTGAGGCAGAGGAAGACGAACTTTTTTCAACCTCTCGGAATTGCGTGGAAACTCACCCACCCTCCTCATTTCTCATGAGGATTCCAGAAAGCATTAAGTTGTTTCGAGAATCCTTCATTTGGGCCCTGAACCATTTTGGACAACTTGAGGCAGAAGAAGACGAACTTTTTTCAACATCTGGGAATTGCGTGGAAACTCACCCACCCTCCTCATTTCTCGTGAGGAATCCAGAATGCATGAACTTGTTTCGAGATTCCTCCGTTTGGGCCCTGAACCACATTTGGGACAACTTGAGGCAGAGGAAGACGAACTTTTTTCAACATCTTGGAATTGCGTGGAAACTCACCCACCCTCCTCATTTATCGTGAGGATTCCAGAATGCATTAAGTTGTTTCGAGATTCCTTCGTTTGGGCCCTGAACCATATGGGACAACTTGAGGTAGAGGAAGACGAACTTTTTTCAACCTCTCGGAATTGCGTGGAAACTCACCCACCCTCCTCATTTCTCGTGAGGATTCCAGAAAGCATTAAGTTGTTTCGAGACTCCTTCGTTTGGGCCCTGAACCATTTTGGACAACTTGAGGCAGAAGAAGACGAACTTTTTTCAACATCTGGGAATTGCGTGGAAACTCACCCACCCTCCTCATTTCTCGTGAGGAATCCAGAATACATGAACTTGTTTCGTGATTCCTCCGTTTGGGCCCTGAACCACATTTGGGACAACTTGAGGCAGAGGAAGACGAACTTTTTTCAACGTCTGGGAATTGCGTGGAAACTCACCCACCCTCCTCATTTATCGTGAGGATTCCAGAATGCATTAAGTTGTTTCGAGATTCCTTCGTTTGGGCCCTGAACCATTTTTGACAACTAGAGGCAGTAGAAGACGAACTTTTTTCAACGTCTGGGAATTGCGTGGAAACTCACCCACCCTCCTCATTTCTCTTGAGTATTCCAGAATGCATGAACTTGTTTCGAGATTCCTCTATTTTGGCCGTGAACCATTTGGGACTACTTGAGGCAGAAGAAGACGAACTTTTTTCAACGTCTCGGAATTGCTTGGAAACTCACCCACGCTCCTCATTTCTCGTGAGGATCCCAGAATGCATGAACATGTTTCGAGATTCCTCCGTTTGGGTCCTGAACCATATGGGAAAACTTGAGGCAGAAGAAGACGAACTTTTTTCAACGTCTTGGAATTGCGTAGAAACTCACCCACCCTCCTCATTTCTCTTGAGTATTCCAGAATGCATGAACTTGTTTCGAGATTCCTCCGTTTGGGCCATGAACCATGTGGGACAACTTGAGGCAGAGGAAGACGAACTTTTTTCAACCTCTCGGAATTGCGTGGAAACTCACCCACCCTCCTCATTTCTCATGAGGATTCCAGAAAGCATTAAGTTGTTTCGAGAATCCTTCGTTTTGGCCCTGAACCATTTTGGACAACTTGAGGCAGAAGAAGACGAACTTTTTTCAACATCTGGGAATTGCGTGGAAACTCACCCACCCTCCTCATTTCTCGTGAGGAATCCAGAATGCATGAACTTGTTTCGAGATTCCTCCGTTTGGGCCCTGAACCACATTTGGGACAACTTGAGGCAGAGGAAGACGAACTTTTTTCAACGTCTGGGAATTGCGTGGAAACTCACCCACCCTCCTCATTTATCGTGAGGATTCCAGAATGCATTAAGTTGTTTCGAGATTCCTTCGTTTGGGCCCTGAACCATTTTTGACAACTAGAGGCAGTAGAAGACGAACTTTTTTCAACGTCTGGGAATTGCGTGGAAACTCACCCACCCTCCTCATTTCTCTTGAGTATTCCAGAATGCATGAACTTGTTTCGAGATTCCTCTATTTTGGCCGTGAACCATTTGGGACTACTTGAGGAAGAAGAAGACGAACTTTTTTCAACGTCTCGGAATTGCTTGGAAACTCACCCACGCTCCTAATTTCCCGTGAGTATCCCAGAATGCATGAACATGTTTCGAGATTCCTCCGTTTGGGCCCTGAACCATATGGGAAAACTTGAGGCAGAAGAAGACGAACTTTTTTCAATGTCTTGGAATTGCGTAGAAACTCACCCACCCTTCTCATTTCTCTTGAGTATTCCAGAATGCATGAACTTGTTTCGAGATTCCTCCGTTTGGGCCATGAACCATATGGGACAACTTGAGGCAGAGGAAGACGAACTTTTTTCAACCTCTCGGAATTGCGTGGAAACTCACCCACCCTCCTCATATCTCGTGAGGATTCCAGAAAGCATTAAATTGTTTCGAGATTCCTTCGTTTGGGCCCTGAACCATTTTGGACAACTTGAGGCAGAAGAAGACGAACTTTTTTCAACAACTGGGAATTGCGTGGAAACTCACCCACCCTCCTCATTTCTCGTGAGGAATCCAGAATGCATGAACTTGTTTCGAGATTCCTCCGTTTTGGCCCTGAACCATTTGGGACAACTTGAGGCAGAGGAAGACGAACTTTTTTCAACGTCTCCGAATTGCGTGGAAACTCACCCACCCTCCTCATTTATCGTGAGGATTCCAGAATGCATTAAGTTGTTTCGAGATTCCTTCGTTTGGGCCCTGAACCATTTTGGACAACTTGAGGCAGTAGAAGACAAACTTTTTTCAACGTCTCGGAATTGCGTGGAAACTCACCCACCCTCCTCATTTCTCTTGAGTATTCCAGAATGCATGAACTTGTTTCGAGATTCCTCTGTTTTGGCCCTGAACCATTTGGGACTACTTGAGGCAGAAGAAGACGAACTTTTTTCAACGTCTCGGAATTGCTTGGAAACTCACCCACGCTCCTCATTTCTCGTGAGGATCCCAGAATGCATGAACATGCTTCGAGATTCCTCCGTTTGGGCCCTGAACCATATGGGAAAACTTGAGGCAGAAGAAGACGAACTTTTTTCAACGTCTTGGAATTGCGTAGAAACTCACCCACCCTCCTCACTTCTCTTGAGTATTCCAGAATGCATGAACTTGTTTCGAGATTCCTCCGTTTGGGCCCTGAACCATATGGGACAACTTGAGGCAGAGGAAGACGAACTTTTTTCAACCTCTCGGAATTGCGTGGAAACTCACCCACCCTCCTCATTTATCGTGAGGATTCCAGAATGCATGAACTTGTTTCGAGATTCCTTCGTTTGGGCCCTGAACCATTTTTGACAACTAGAGGCAGTAGAAGACGAACTTTTTTCAACGTCTGGGAATTGCGTGGAAATTCACCCACCCTCCTCATTTCTCTTGAGTATTCCAGAATGCATGAACTTGTTTCGAGATTCCTCTATTTTGGCCGTGAACCATTTGGGACTACTTGAGGCAGAAGAAGACGAACTTTTTTCAACGTCTCGGAATTGCTTGGAAACTCACCCACGCTCCTCGTTTCTCGTGAGGATCCCAGAATGCATGAACATGTTTCGAGATTCCTCCGTTTGGGCCCTGAACCATATGGGAAAACTTGAGGCAGAAGAAGACGAACTTTTTTCAACGTCTTGGAATTGCGTAGAAACTCACCCACCCTTCTAATGCATGAACTTGTTTCGAGATTCCTCCGTTTGGGCCATGAACCATATGGGACAACTTGAGGCAGAGGAAGACGAACTTTTTTCAACCTCTCGGAATTGCGTGGAAACTCACCCACCCTCCTCATTTCTCGTGAGGATTCCAGAAAGCATTAAGTTCTTTCGAGATTCCTTCGTTTGGGCCCTGAACCATTTTGGACAACTTGAGGCAGTAGAAGACGAACTTTTTTCAACGTCTCGGAATTGCGTGGAAACTCACCCACCCTCCTCATTTCTCTTGAGTATTCCAGAATGCATGAACATGTTTCGAGATTCCTCTGTTTTGGCCCTGAACCATTTGGGACTACTTGAGGCAGAAGAAGACGAACTTTTTTCAACGTCTCGGAATTGCTTGGAAACTCACCCACCCTCCTCACTTCTCGTGACGATCCCAGAATGCATGAACATGTTTCGAGATTCCTCCGTTTCGGCCCTGAACTATATGGGAAAACTTGAGGCAGAAGAAGACGAACTTTTTTCAACGTCTTGGAATTGCGTAGAAACTCACCCACCCTCCTCATTTCTCTTGAGTATTCCAGAATGCATGAACTTGTTTCGAGATTCCTCCGTTTGGGCCCTGATCATTATGGGACAACTTGAGGCAGAGGAAGACGAACTTTTTTCAACCTCTCGGAATTGCGTGGAAACTCACCCACCCTCCTCATTTCTCATGAGGATTCCAGAAAGCATTAAGTTGTTTCGAGAATCCTTCATTTGGGCCCTGAACCATTTTGGACAACTTGAGGCAGAAGAAGACGAACTTTTTTCAACATCTGGGAATTGCGTGGAAACTCACCCACCCTCCTCATTTCTCGTGAGGAATCCAGAATGCATGAACTTGTTTCGAGATTCCTCCGTTTGGGCCCTGAACCACATTTGGAACAACTTGAGGCAGAGGAAGACGAACTTTTTTCAACGTCTCGGAATTGCGTGGAAACTCACCCACCCTCCTCATTTATCGTGAGGATTCCAAAATGCATTAAGTTGTTTCGAGATTCCTTCGTTTGGGCCCTGAACCATTTTGGACAACATGAGGCAGTAGAAGACGAACTTTTTTCAACGTCTCGGAATTGCTTGGAAACTCACCCACCCACCTCATTTCTCTTGAGTATTCCAGAATGCATGAACATGTTTCGAGATTCCTCTGTTTTGGCCCAAAAGCATTTGGGACTACTTGAGGCAGAAGAAGACGAACTTTTTTCAACGTCTCGGAATTGGTTGGAAACTCACCCACCCTCTTCATTTCTCGTGACGATCCCAGAATGCATGAACATGTTTCGAGATTCCTCCGTTTGGGCCCTGAACCATATTGGAATACTTGAGGCAGAAGAAGACGAACTTTTTTCAACGTCTTGGAATTGCGTAGAACTCACCCACCCTCCTCATTTCTCTTGAGTATTCCAGAATGCATGAACTTGTTTCGAGATTCCTCCGTTTGGGCCCTGATCATTATGGGACAACTTGAGGCAGAGGAAGACGAACTTTTTTCAACCTCTCGGAATTGCGTGGAAACTCACCCACCCTCCTCATTTCTCATGAGGATTCCAGAAAGCATTAAGTTGTTTCGAGAATCCTTCATTTGGGCCCTGAACCATTTTGGACAACTTGAGGCAGAAGAAGACGAACTTTTTTCAACATCTGGGAATTGCGTGGAAACTCACCCACCCTCCTCATTTCTCGTGAGGAATCCAGAATGCATGAACTTGTTTCGAGATTCCTCCGTTTGGGCCCTGAACCACATTTGGGACAACTTGAGGCAGAGGAAGACGAACTTTTTTCAACGTCTGGGAATTGCGTGGAAACTCACCCACCCTCCTCATTTATCGTGAGGATTCCAGAATGCATTAAGTTGTTTCGAGATTCCTTCGTTTGGGCCCTGAACCATTTTTGACAACTAGAGGCAGTAGAAGACGAACTTTTTTCAACGTCTGGGAATTGCGTGGAAACTCACCCACCCTCCTCATTTCTCTTGAGTATTCCAGAATGCATGAACTTGTTTCGAGATTCCTCTATTTTGGCCGTGAACCATTTGGGACTACTTGAGGCAGAAGAAGACGAACTTTTTTCAACGTCTCGGAATTGCTTGGAAACTCACCCACGCTCCTCATTTCTCGTGAGGATCCCAGAATGCATGAACAAGTTTCGAGATTCCTCCGTTTGGGCCCTGAACCATATGGGAAAACTTGAGGCAGAAGAAGACGAACTTTTTTCAACGTCTTGGAATTGCGTAGAAACTCACCCACCCTTCTCATTTCTCTTGAGTATTCCAGAATGCATGAACTTGTTTCGAGATTCCTCCGTTTGGGCCATGAACCATATGGGACAACTTGAGGCAGAGGAAGACGAACTTTTTTCAACGTCTCGGAATTGCGTGGAAACTCACCCACCGTCCTCATTTCTCATGAGGATTCCAGAAAGCATTAAGTTGTTTCGAGAATCCTTCGTTTTGGCCCTGAACCATTTTGGACAACTTGAGGCAGAAGAAGACGAACTTTTTTCAACATCTGGGAATTGCGTGGAAACTCACCCACCCTCCTCATTTCTCGTGAGGAATCCAGAATACATGAACTTGTTTCGTGATTCCTCCGTTTGGGCCCTGAACCACATTTGGGACAACTTGAGGCAGAGGAAGACGAACTTTTTTCAACGTCTGGGAATTGCGTGGAAACTCACCCACCCTCCTCATTTATCGTGAGGATTCCAGAATGCATTAAGTTGTTTCGAGATTCCTTCGTTTGGGCCCTGAACCATTTTTGACAACTAGAGGCAGTAGAAGACGAACTTTTTTCAACGTCTGGGAATTGCGTGGAAACTCACCCACCCTCCTCATTTCTCTTGAGTATTCCAGAATGCATGAACTTGTTTCGAGATTCCTCTATTTTGGCCGTGAACCATTTGGGACTACTTGAGGCAGAAGAAGACGAACTTTTTTCAACGTCTCGGAATTGCTTGGAAACTCACCCACGCTCCTCATTTCTCGTGAGGATCCCAGAATGCATGAACATGTTTCGAGATTCCTCCGTTTGGGTCCTGAACCATATGGGAAAACTTGAGGCAGAAGAAGACGAACTTTTTTCAACGTCTTGGAATTGCGTAGAAACTCACCCACCCTTCTCATTTCTCTTGAGTATTCCAGAATGCATGAACTTGTTTCGAGATTCCTCCGTTTGGGCCATGAACCATGTGGGACAACTTGAGGCAGAGGAAGACGAACTTTTTTCAACCTCTCGGAATTGCGTGGAAACTCACCCACCCTCCTCATTTCTCATGAGGATTCCAGAAAGCATTAAGTTGTTTCGAGAATCCTTCGTTTTGGCCCTGAACCATTTTGGACAACTTGAGGCAGAAGAAGACGAACTTTTTTCAACATCTGGGAATTGCGTGGAAACTCACCCACCCTCCTCATTTCTCGTGAGGAATCCAGAATGCATGAACTTGTTTCGAGATTCCTCCGTTTGGGCCCTGAACCACATTTGGGACAACTTGAGGCAGAGGAAGACGAACTTTTTTCAACGTCTGGGAATTGCGTGGAAACTCACCCACCCTCCTCATTTATCGTGAGGATTCCAGAATGCATTAAGTTGTTTCGAGATTCCTTCGTTTGGGCCCTGAACCATTTTTGACAACTAGAGGCAGTAGAAGACGAACTTTTTTCAACGTCTGGGAATTGCGTGGAAACTCACCCACCCTCCTCATTTCTCTTGAGTATTCCAGAATGCATGAACTTGTTTCGAGATTCCTCTATTTTGGCCGTGAACCATTTGGGACTACTTGAGGAAGAAGAAGACGAACTTTTTTCAACGTCTCGGTATTGCTTGGAAACTCACCCACGCTCCTAATTTCCCGTGAGTATCCCAGAATGCATGAACATGTTTCGAGATTCCTCCGTTTGGGCCCTGAACCATATGGGAAAACTTGAGGCAGAAGAAGACGAACTTTTTTCAATGTCTTGGAATTGCGTAGAAACTCACCCACCCTTCTCATTTCTCTTGAGTATTCCAGAATGCATGAACTTGTTTCGAGATTCCTCCGTTTGGGCCATGAACCATATGGGACAACTTGAGGCAGAGGAAGACGAACTTTTTTCAACCTCTCGGAATTGCGTGGAAACTCACCCACCCTCCTCATTTCTCGTGAGGATTCCAGAAAGCATTAAATTGTTTCGAGATTCCTTCGTTTGGGCCCTGAACCATTTTGGACAACTTGAGGCAGAAGAAGACGAACTTTTTTCAACAACTGGGAATTGCGTGGAAACTCACCCACCCTCCTCATTTCTCGTGAGGAATCCAGAATGCATGAACTTGTTTCGAGATTCCTCCGTTTGGGCCCTGAACCATTTGGGACAACTTGAGGCAGAGGAAGACGAACTTTTTTCAACGTCTTGGAATTGCGTGGAAACTCACCCACCCTCCTCATTTATCGTGAGGATTCCAGAATGCATTAAGTTGTTTCGAGATTCCTTCGTTTGGGCCCTCAACCATTTTGGACAACTTGAGGCAGTAGAAGACGAACTTTTTTCAACGTCTCGGAATATCGTGGAAACTCACCCACCCTCCTCATTTCTCTTAAGTATTCCAGAATGCATGAACTTGTTTCGAGATTCCTCTGTTTTGGCCCTGAACCATTTGGGACAAGTTGAGGCAGAAGAAGACGAACTTTTTTCAACGTCTCGGAATTGCTTGGAAACTCACCCACGCTCCTCATTTCTCGTGAGGATCCCAGAATGCATGAACATGTTTCGAGATTCCTCCGTTTGGGCCCTGAACCATATGGGAAAACTTGAGGCAGAAGAAGACGAACTTTTTTCAACGTCTTGGAATTGCGTAGAAACTCACCCACCCTCCTCACTTCTCTTGAGTATTCCAGAATGCATGAACTTGTTTCGAGATTCCTCCGTTTGGGCCCTGAACCATATGGGACAACTTGAGGCAGAGGAAGACGAACTTTTTTCAACCTCTCGGAATTGCGTGGAAACTCACCCACCCTCCTCATTTATCGTGAGGATTCCAGAATGCATGAACTTGTTTCGAGATTCCTTCGTTTGGGCCCTGAACCATTTTTGACAACTAGAGGCAGTAGAAGACGAACTTTTTTCAACGTCTGGGAATTGCGTGGAAATTCACCCACCCTCCTCATTTCTCTTGAGTATTCCAGAATGCATGAACTTGTTTCGAGATTCCTCTATTTTGGCCGTGAACCATTTGGGACTACTTGAGGCAGAAGAAGACGAACTTTTTTCAACGTCTCGGAATTGCTTGGAAACTCACCCACGCTCCTCGTTTCTCGTGAGGATCCCAGAATGCATGAACATGTTTCGAGATTCCTCCGTTTGGGCCCTGAACCATATGGGAAAACTTGAGGCAGAAGAAGACGAACTTTTTTCAACGTCTTGGAATTGCGTAGAAACTCACCCACCCTTCTAATGCATGAACTTGTTTCGAGATTCCTCCGTTTGGGCCATGAACCATATGGGACAACTTGAGGCAGAGGAAGACGAACTTTTTTCAACCTCTCGGAATTGCGTGGAAACTCACCCACCCTCCTCATTTCTCGTGAGGATTCCAGAAAGCATTAAGTTCTTTCGAGATTCCTTCGTTTGGGCCCTGAACCATTTTGGACAACTTGAGGCAGTAGAAGACGAACTTTTTTCAACGTCTCGGAATTGCGTGGAAACTCACCCACCCTCCTCATTTCTCTTGAGTATTCCAGAATGCATGAACATGTTTCGAGATTCCTCCGTTTGGGCCATGAACCATATGGGACAACTTGAGGCAGAGGAAGACGAACTTTTTTCAACCTCTCGGAATTGCGTGGAAACTCACCCACCCTCCTCATTTCTCGTGAGGATTCCAGAAAGCATTAAGTTCTTTCGAGATTCCTTCGTTTGGGCCCTGAACCATTTTGGACAACTTGAGGCAGTAGAAGACGAACTTTTTTCAACGTCTCGGAATTGCGTGGAAACTCACCCACCCTCCTCATTTCTCTTGAGTATTCCAGAATGCATGAACATGTTTCGAGATTCCTCTGTTTTGGCCCTGAACCATTTGGGACTACTTGAGGCAGAAGAAGACGAACTTTTTTCAACGTCTCGGAATTGCTTGGAAACTCACCCACCCTCCTCACTTCTCGTGACGATCCCAGAATGCATGAACATGTTTCGAGATTCCTCCGTTTGGGCCCTGAACCATATGGGAAAACTTGAGGCAGAAGAAGACGAACTTTTTTCAACGTCTTGGAATTGCGTAGAAACTCACCCACCCTCCTCACTTCTCTTGAGTATTCCAGAATGCATGAACTTGTTTCGAGATTCCTCCGTTTGGGCCCTGAACCATATGGGACAACTTGAGGCAGAGGAAGACGAACATTTTTCAACCTCTCGGAATTGCGTGGAAACTCACCCACCCTCCTCATTTATCGTGAGTATTCCAGAATGCATTAAGTTGTTTCGAGATTCCTTCGTTTGGGCCCTGAACCATTTTTGACAACTAGAGGCAGTAGAAGACGAACTTTTTTCAACGTCTCGGAATTGCGTGGAAACTCACCCACCCTCCTCATTTCTCTTGAGTATTCCAGAATGCATGAACTTGTTTCGAGATTCCTCTGTTTTGGCCCTGAACCATTTGGGACTACTTGAGGAAGAAGAAGACGAACTTTTTTCAACGTCTCGGAATTGCTTGGAAACTCACCCACGCTCCTCATTTCTCGTGAGGATCCCAGAATGCATGAATATGTTTCGAGATTCCTCCGTTTGGGCCCTGAACCATATGGGAAAACTTGAGGCAGAAGAAGACGAACTTTTTTCAACGTCTTGGAATTGCGTAGAAACTCACCCACCCTCCTCACTTCTCTTGAGTATTCCAGAATGCATGAACTTGTTTCGAGATTCCTCCGTTTGGGCCCTGAACCATATGGGACAACTTGAGGCAGAGGAAGACGAACTTTTTTCAACAACTGGGAATTGCGTGGAAACTCACCCACCCTCCTCATTTCTCGTGAGGAATCCAGAATGCATGAACTTGTTTCGAGATTCCTCCGTTTGGGCCCTGAACCATTTGGGACAACTTGAGGCAGAGGAAGACGAACTTTTTTCAACGTCTTGGAATTGCGTGGAAACTCACCCACCCTCCTCATTTATCGTGAGGATTCCAGAATGCATTAAGTTGTTTCGAGATTCCTTCGTTTGGGCCCTAAACCATTTTGGACAACTTGAGGCAGTAGAAGACGAACTTTTTTCAACGTCTCGGAATTTCGTGGAAACTCACCCACCCTCCTCATTTCTCTTGAGTATTCCAGAATGCATGAACTTGTTTCGAGATTCCTCTGTTTTGGCCCTGAACCATTTGGGACAAGTTGAGGCAGAAGAAGACGAACTTTTTCAACGTCTCGGAATTGCTTGGAAACTCACCCACGCTCCTCATTTCTCGTGAGGATCCCAGAATGCATGAACATGTTTCGAGATTCCTCCGTTTGGGCCCTGAACCATATGGGAAAACTTGAGGCAGAAGAAGACGAACTTTTTTCAACGTCTCGGAATTGCTTGGAAACTCACCCACGCTCCTCGTTTCTCGTGAGGATCCCAGAATGCATGAACATGTTTCGAGATTCCTCCGTTTGGGCCCTGAACCATATGGGAAAACTTGAGGCAGAAGAAGACGAACTTTTTTCAACGTCTTGGAATTGCGTAGAAACTCACCCACCCTTCTAATGCATGAACTTGTTTCGAGATTCCTCCGTTTGGGCCATGAACCATATGGGACAACTTGAGGCAGAGGAAGACGAACTTTTTTCAACCTCTCGGAATTGCGTGGAAACTCACCCACCCTCCTCATTTCTCGTGAGGATTCCAGAAAGCATTAAATTGTTTCGAGATTCCTTCGTTTGGGCCCTGAACCATTTTGGACAACTTGAGGCAGAAGAAGACGAACTTTTTTCAACAACTGGGAATTGCGTGGAAACTCACCCACCCTCCTCATTTCTCGTGAGGAATCCAGAATGCATGAACTTGTTTCGAGATTCCTCCGTTTGGGCCCTGAACCATTTGGGACAACTTGAGGCAGAGGAAGACGAACTTTTTTCAACGTCTTGGAATTGCGTGGAAACTCACCCACCCTCCTCATTTATCGTGAGGATTCCAGAATGCATTAAGTTGTTTCGAGATTCCTTCGTTTGGGCCCTAAACCATTTTGGACAACTTGAGGCAGTAGAAGACGAACTTTTTTCAACGTCTCGGAATTTCGTGGAAACTCACCCACCCTCCTCATTTCTCTTGAGTATTCCAGAATGCATGAACTTGTTTCGAGATTCCTCTGTTTTGGCCCTGAACCATTTGGGACAAGTTGAGGCAGAAGAAGACGAACTTTTTTCAACGTCTCGGAATTGCTTGGAAACTCACCCACGCTCCTCATTTCTCGTGAGGATCCCAGAATGCATGAACATGTTTCGAGATTCCTCCGTTTGGGCCCTGAACCATATGGGAAAACTTGAGGCAGAAGAAGACGAACTTTTTTCAACGTCTTGGAATTGCGTAGAAACTCACCCACCCTCCTCACTTCTCTTGAGTATTCCAGAATGCATGAACTTGTTTCGAGATTCCTCCGTTTGGGCCCTGAACCATATGGGACAACTTGAGGCAGAGGAAGACGAACATTTTTCAACCTCTCGGAATTGCGTGGAAACTCACCCACCCTCCTCATTTATCGTGAGTATTCCAGAATGCATTAAGTTGTTTCGAGATTCCTTCGTTTGGGCCCTGAACCATTTTTGACAACTAGAGGCAGTAGAAGACGAACTTTTTTCAACGTCTCGGAATTGCGTGGAAACTCACCCACCCTCCTCATTTCTCTTGAGTATTCCAGAATGCATGAACTTGTTTCGAGATTCCTCTGTTTTGGCCCTGAACCATTTGGGACTACTTGAGGAAGAAGAAGACGAACTTTTTTCAACGTCTCGGAATTGCTTGGAAACTCACCCACGCTCCTCATTTCTCGTGAGGATCCCAGAATGCATGAATATGTTTCGAGATTCCTCCGTTTGGGCCCTGAACCATATGGGAAAACTTGAGGCAGAAGAAGACGAACTTTTTTCAACGTCTTGGAATTGCGTAGAAACTCACCCACCCTCCTCACTTCTCTTGAGTATTCCAGAATGCATGAACTTGTTTCGAGATTCCTCCGTTTGGGCCCTGAACCATATGGGACAACTTGAGGCAGAGGAAGACGAACTTTTTTCAACCTCTCGGAATTGCGTGGAAACTCACCCACCCTCCTCATTTATCGTGAGGATTCCAGAATGCATGAACTTGTTTCGAGATTCCTTCCTTTGGGCCCTGAACCATTTTTGACAACTAGAGGCAGTAGAAGACGAACTTTTTTCAACGTCTGGGAATTGCGTGGAAATTCACCCACCCTCCTCATTTCTCTTGAGTATTCCAGAATGCATGAACTTGTTTCGAGATTCCTCTATTTTGGCCGTGAACCATTTGGGACTACTTGAGGCAGAAGAAGACGAACTTTTTTCAACGTCTCGGAATTGCTTGGAAACTCACCCACGCTCCTCGTTTCTCGTGAGGATCCCAGAATGCATGAACATGTTTCGAGATTCCTCCGTTTGGGCCCTGAACCATATGGGAAAACTTGAGGCAGAAGAAGACGAACTTTTTTCAACGTCTTGGAATTGCGTAGAAACTCACCCACCCTTCTAATGCATGAACTTGTTTCGAGATTCCTCCGTTTGGGCCATGAACCATATGGGACAACTTGAGGCAGAGGAAGACGAACTTTTTTCAACCTCTCGGAATTGCGTGGAAACTCACCCACCCTCCTCATTTCTCGTGAGGATTCCAGAAAGCATTAAATTGTTTCGAGATTCCTTCGTTTGGGCCCTGAACCATTTTGGACAACTTGAGGCAGAAGAAGACGAACTTTTTTCAACAACTGGGAATTGCGTGGAAACTCACCCACCCTCCTCATTTCTCGTGAGGAATCCAGAATGCATGAACTTGTTTCGAGATTCCTCCGTTTGGGCCCTGAACCATTCGGGACAACTTGAGGCAGAGGAAGACGAACTTTTTTCAACGTCTCAGAATTGCGTGGAAACTCACCCACCCTCCTCATTTATCGTGAGTATTCCAGAATGCATTAAGTTGTTTCGAGATTCCTTCGTTTGGGCCCTGAACCATTTTTGACAACTAGAGGCAGTAGAAGACGAACTTTTTTCAACGTCTGGGAATTGCGTGGAAACTCACCCACCCTCCTCATTTCTCTTGAGTATTCCAGAATGCATGAACTTGTTCCGAGATTCCTCTGTTTTGGCCGTGAACCATTTGGGACAAGTTGAGGCAGAAGAAGACGAACTTTTTTCAACGTCTCGGAATTGCTTGGAAACTCACCCACGCTCCTCATTTCTCGTGAGGATCCCAGAATGCATGAACTTGTTTCGAGATTCCTCCGTTTGGGCCCTGAACCATTCGGGACAACTTGAGGCAGAGGAAGACGAACTTTTTTCAACGTCTCAGAATTGCGTGGAAACTCACCCACCCTCCTCATTTATCGTGAGTATTCCAGAATGCATTAAGTTGTTTCGAGATTCCTTCGTTTGGGCCCTGAACCATTTTTGACAACTAGAGGCAGTAGAAGACGAACTTTTTTCAACGTCTGGGAATTGCGTGGAAACTCACCCACCCTCCTCATTTCTCTTGAGTATTCCAGAATGCATGAACTTGTTCCGAGATTCCTCTGTTTTGGCCGTGAACCATTTGGGACAAGTTGAGGCAGAAGAAGACGAACTTTTTTCAACGTCTCGGAATTGCTTGGAAACTCACCCACGCTCCTCATTTCTCGTGAGGATCCCAGAATGCATGAACATGTTTCGAGATTCCTCCGTTTGGGCCCTGAACCATATGGGAAAACTTGAGGCAGAAGAAGACGAACTTTTTTCAACATCTTGGAATTGCGTAGAAACTCACCCACCCTTCTCATTTCTCTTGAGTATTCCAGAATGCATGAACTTGTTTCGAGATTCCTCCGTTTGGGCCATGAACCATATGGGACAACTTGAGGTAGAGGAAGACGAACTTTTTTCAACCTCTCGGAATTGCGTGGAAACTCACCCACCCTCCTCATTTCTCGTGAGGATTCCAGAAAGCATTAAGTTGTTTCGAGACTCCTTCGTTTGGGCCCTGAACCATTTTGGACAACTTGAGGCAGAAGAAGACGAACTTTTTTCAACATCTCGGAATTGCGTGGAAACTCACCCACCCTCCTCATTTCTCGTGAGGAATCCAGAATGCATGAACTTTTTTCAAAATTCCTCCGTTTGGGCCCTGAACCATTTGGAACAACCTAAGGCAGAGGAAGACGAACTTTTTTCAACGTCTCGGAATTGCGTGGAAACTCACCCACCCTCCTCATTTATCGTGAGGATTCCAGAATGCATTAAGTTGTTTCGAGATTCCTCCGTTTGGGCCCTGAACCATTTGGGACAACTTGAGGCAGAGGAAGACGAACTTTTTTCAACGTCTCGGAATTGCGTGGAAACTCACCCACCCTCCTCATTTCTCTTGAGTATTCCAGAATGCATGAACTTGTTTCGAGATTCCTCCGTGTGGGCCATGAACCATATGGGACAACTTGAGGCAGAGGAAGACGAACTTTTTTCAACCTCTCGGAATTGCGTGGAAACTCACCCACCCTCCTCATTTCTCGTGAGGATTCCAGAAAGCATTAAGTTGTTTCGAGACTCCTTCGTTTGGGCCCTGAACCATTTTGGACAACTTGAGGCAGAAGAAGACGAACTTTTTTCAACGTCTTGGAATTGCGTGGAAACTCACCCACCCTCCTCATTTCTCTTGAGTATTCCAGAATGCATGAACTTGTTTCGAGATTCCTCTGTTTTGGCCTTGAACCATTTGGGACTACTTGAGGCAGAAGAAGACGAACTTTTTCAACATCTGGGAATTGCGTGGAAACTCACCAACCCTCCTCATTTCTCGTGAGGAATCCAGAATGCATGAACTTGTTTCGAGATTCCTCCGTTTGGGCCCTGAATCATTTGGAACAACTTGAGGTAGAGGAAGACGAACTTTTTTCAACGTCTCGGAATTGCGTGGAAACTCACCCACCCTCCTCATTTATCGTGAGGATTCCAGAATGCATTAAGTTGTTTCGAGATTCCTTCGTTTGGGCCCTGAACCATTTTTGACAACTAGAGGCAGTAGAAGACGAACTTTTTTCAACGTCTTGGAATTGCGTGGAAACTCACCCACCCTCCTCATTTATCGTGAGGATTCCAGAATGCATTAAGTTGTTTCGAGATTCCTTCGTTTGGGCCCTGAACCATTTTTGACAACTAGAGGCAGTAGAAGACGAACTTTTTTCAACGTCTTGGAATTGCGTGGAAACTCACCCACCCTCCTCATTTCTCTTGAGTATTCCAGAATGCATGAACTTGTTTCGAGATTCCTCTGTTTTGGCCGTGAACCATTTGGGACTACGTGAGGCAGAAGAAGACGAACTTTTTTCAACGTCAAGGAATTGCTTGGAAACTCACACACCCTCCTCATTTCTCGTGAGGAATCCAGAATGCATGAACTTGTTTCGAGATTCCTCCGTTTGGGCCCTGAACCATTTGGGACAACTTGAGGCAGAGGAAGACGAACTTTTTTCAACATCTCGGAATTGCGTGGAAACTCACCCACCCTCCTCATTTATCGTGAGGATTCCAGAATGCATTAAGTTGTTTCGAGATTCCTTCGTTTGGGCCCTGAACCATTTTGGACAACTTGAGGCAGTAGAAGACGAACTTTTTTAAACGTCTCGGAATTGCGTGGAAACTCACCCACCCTCCTCATTTCTCTTGAGTATTCCAGAATGCATTAAGTTGTTTCGAGATTCCTTCGTTTGGGCCCTGATCCATTTTTGACAACTAGAGGCAGTAGAAGACGAACTTTTTTCAACGTCTGGGAATTGCGTGGAAACTCACCCACCATCCTCATTTCTCTTGACTATTCCAGAATGCATGAACTTGTTTCGAGATTCCTCTGTTTTGGCCGTGAACCATTTGGGACTACTTGAGGCAGAAGAAGACGAACTTTTTTCAACGTCTCGGAATTGCTTGGAAACTCACCCACGCTCCACATTTCTCGTGAGGATCCCAGAATGCATGAACATGTTTCGAGATTCCTCCGTTTGGGCCCTGAACCATATGGGAAAACATGAGGCAGAAGAAGACGAACTTTTTTCAACGTCTTGGAATTGCGTAGAAACTCACCCACCCTTCTCATTTCTCTTGAGTATTCTAGAATGCATGAACTTGTTTCGAGATTCCTCCGTTTGGGCCATGAACCATATGGGACAACTTGAGGCAAAGGAAGACGAACTTTTTTCAACCCCTCGGAATTGCGTGGAAACTCACCCACCCTCCTCATTTCTCGTGAGGATTCCAGAAAGCATTAAGTTGTTTCGACATTCCTTCGTTTGGGCCCTGAACCATTTTGGACAACTTGAGGCAGAAGAAGATGAACATTTTTCAACAACTGGGAATTGCGTGGAAACTCACCCACCCGCCTCATTTCTCGTAAGGAATCCAGAATGCATGAACTTGTTTCGAGATTCCTCCGTTTGGGCCCTGAACCATTTGGGACAACTTGAGGCAGAGGAAGACGAACTTTTTTCAACGTCTCGGAATTGCGTGGAAACTCACCCACCCTCCTCATTTATCGTGAGGATTCCAGAATGCATTAAGTTGTTTCGAGATTCCTTCGTTTGGGCCCTGAACCATTTTTGACAACTAGAGGCAGTAGAAGACGAACTTTTTTCAACGTCTTGGAATTGCGTGGAAACTCACCCACCCTCCTCATTTCTCTTGAGTATTCCAGAATGCATGAACTTGTTTCGAGATTCCTCTGTTTTGGCCGTGAACCATTTGGGACTACTTGAGGCAGAAGAAGACGAACTTTTTTCAACGTCTCGGAATTGCTTGGAAACTCACCCACGCTCCTCGTTTCTCGTGAGGATCCCAGAATGCATGAACATGTTTCGAGATTCCTCCGTTTGGGCCCTGAACCATATGGGAAAACTTGAGGCAGAAGAAGACGAACTTTTTTCAACGTCTTGGAATTGCGTAGAAACTCACCCACCCTCCTCATTTCTCTTGAGTATTCCAGAATGCATGAACTTGTTTCGAGATTCCTCCGTTTGGGCCATGAACCATATGGGACAACTTGAGGCAGAGGAAGACGAACTTTTTTCAACCTCTCGGAATTGCGTGGAAACTCACCCACCCTCCTCATTTCTCCTGAGGATTCCAGAAAGCATTAAGTTGTTTCGAGATTCCTTCGTTTGGGCCCTGAACCATTTTGGACAACTTGAGGCAGAGGAAGATGAACTTTTTTCAACATCTGGGAATTGCATGGAAACTCACCCACCCTCCTCATTTCTCGTGAGGAATCCAGAAAGCATGAACTTGTTTCGAGATTCCTCCGTTTGGGCCCTGAACCATTTGGGACAACTCTAGGCAGAGGAAGACGAACTTTTTTCAACGTCTCGGAATTGCGTGGAAACTCACCCACCCTCCTCATTTATCGTGAGGATTCCAGAATGCATTAAGTTGTTTCGAGATTCCTTCGTTTGGGCCCTGAACCATTTTTGACAACAAGAGGCAGTAGAAGACGAACTTTTTTCAACGTCTTGGAATTGCGTGGAAACTCACCCACCCTCCTCATTTCTCGTGAGGAATCCAGAATGCATGAACCTGTTTCGAGATTCCTCCGTTTGGGCCCTGAACCATTTGGGACAACTTGAGGTAGAGGAAGACGAACTTTTTTCAACGTCTCGGAATTGCGTGGAAACTCACCCACCCTCCTCATTTATCGTGAGGATTCCAGAATGCATTAAGTTGTTTCGAGATTCCTTCGTTTGGGCCCTGAACCATTTTTGACAACAAGAGGCAGTAGAAGACGAACTTTTTTCAACGTCTTGGAATTGCGTGGAAACTCACCCACCCTCCTCATTTCTCTTGAGTATTCCAGAATGCATGAACTTGTTTCGAGATTCCTCTGTTTTGGCCGTGAACCATTTGGGACTACTTGAGGCAGAAGAAGACGAACTTTTTTCAACGTCTCGGAATTGCTTGGAAACTCACCCACGCTCCTCGTTTCTCGTGAGGATCCCAGAATGCATGAACATGTTTCGAGATTCCTCCGTTTGGGCCCTGAACCATATGGGAAAACTTGAGGCAGAAGAAGACGAACTTTTTTCAACGTCTTGGAATTGCGTAGAAACTCACCCACCCTCCTCATTTCTCTTGAGTATTCCAGAATGCATGAACTTGTTTCGAGATTCCTCCGTTTGGGCCATGAACCATATGGGACAACTTGAGGCAGAGGAAGACGAACTTTTTTCAACCCCTCGGAATTGCGTGGAAACTCACCCACCCTCCTCATTTCTCGTGAGGATTCCAGAAAGCATTAAGTTGTTTCGAGATTCCTTCGTTTGGGCCCTGAACCATTTTGGACAACTTGAGGCAGAGGAAGATGAACTTTTTTCAACATCTGGGAATTGCATGGAAACTCACCCACCCTCCTCATTTCTCGTGAGGAATCCAGAATGCATGAACTTGTTTCGAGATTCCTCCGTTTGGGCCTTGAACCATTTGGGACAACTCTAGGCAGAGGAAGACGAACTTTTTTCAACGTCTCTGAATTGCGTGGAAACTTACCCACCCTCCTCATTTATCGTGAGGATTCCAGAATGCATTAAGTTGTTTCGAGATTCCTTCGTTTGGCCCCTGAACCATTTTTGACAACAAGAGGCAGTACAAGACGAACTTGTTTCAACGTCTTGGAATTGCGTGGAAACTCACCCACCCTCCTCATATCTCTTGAGTATTCCAGAATGCATGAACTTGTTTCAAGATTCCTCTGTTTTGGCCTTGAACCATTTGGGACTACTTGAGGCAGAAGAAGACGAACTTTTTTCAACATCTGGGAATTGCGTGGAAACTCACCAACCCTCCTCATTTCTCGTGAGGAATCCAGAATGCATGAACTTGTTTCGAGATTCCTCCGTTTGGGCCCTGAACCATTTGGGACAACTTGAGGTAGAGGAAGACGAACTTTTTTCAACGTCTCGAAATTGCGTGGAAACTCACCCACCCTCCTCATTTATCGTGAGGATTCCAGAATGCATTAAGTTGTTTCGAGATTCCTTCGTTTGGGCCCTGAACCATTTTTGACAACTAGAGGCAGTAGAAGACGAACTTTTTTCAACGTCTTGGAATTGCGTGGAAACTCACCCACCCTCCTCATTTATCGTGAGGATTCCAGAATGCATTAAGTTGTTTCGAGATTCCTTCGTTTGGGCCCTGAACCAATTTTGAACACTAGAGACAGTAGAAGACGAACTTTTTTCAACGTCTTGGAATTGCGTGGAAACTCACCCACCCTCCTCATTTCTCTTGAGTATTCCAGAATGCATGAACTTGTTTCGAGATTCCTCTGTTTTGGCCGTGAACCATTTGGGACTACTTGAGGCAGAAGAAGACGAACATTTTTCAACGTCTAGGAATTGCTTGGAAACTCACACACCCTCCTCATTTCTCGTAAGGAATCCAGAATGCATGAACTTGTTTCGAGATTCCTCCGTTTGGGCCCTGAACCATTTGGGACAACTTGAGGCAGAGGAAGACGAACTTTTTTCAACATCTCGGAATTGCGTGGAAACTCACCCCCCCTCCTCATTTATCGTGAGGATTCCAGAATGCATTAAGTTGTTTCGAGATTCCTTCGTTTGGGCCCTGAACCATTTTGGACAACTTGAGGCAGTAGAAGACGAACTTTTTTAAACGTCTCGGAATTGCGTGGAAACTCACCCACCCTCCTCATTTCTCTTGAGTATTCCAGAATGCATTAAGTTGTTTCGAGATTCCTTCGTTTGGGCCCTGATCCATTTTTGACAACTAGAGGCAGTAGAAGACGAACTTTTTTCAACGTCTGGGAATTGCGTGGAAACTCACCCACCATCCTCATTTCTCTTGACTATTCCAGAATGCATGAACTTCTTTCGAGATTCCTCTGTTTTGGCCGTGAACCATTTGGGACTACTTGAGGCAGAAGAAGACGAACTTTTTTCAACGTCTCGGAATTGCTTGGAAACTCACCCACGCTCCTCGTTTCTCGTGAGGATCCCAGAATGCATGAACATGTTTCGAGATTCCTCCGTTTGGGCCCTGAACCATATGGGAAAACATGAGGCAGAAGAAGACGAACTTTTTTCAACGTCTTGGAATTGCGTAGAAACTCACCCACCCTTCTCATTTCTCTTGAGTATTCCAGAATGCATGAACTTGTTTCGAGATTCCTCCGTTTGGGCCATGAACCATATGGGACAACTTGAGGCAGAGGAAGACGAACTTTTTTCAACCCCTCGGAATTGCGTGGAAACTCACCCACCCTCCTCATTTCTCGTGAGGATTCCAGAAAGCATTAAGTTGTTTCGAGATTCCTTCGTTTGGGCCCTGAACCATTTTGGACAACTTGAGGCAGAAGAAGATGAACTTTTTTCAACAACTGGGAATTGCGTGGAAACTCACCCACCCGCCTCCTTTCTCGTAAGGAATCCAGAATGCATGAACTTGTTTCGAGATTCCTCCGTTTGGGCCCTGAACCATTTGGGACAACTTGAGGCAGAGGAAGACGAACTTTTTTCAACGTCTCGGAATTGCGTGGAAACTCACCCACCCTCCTCATTTATCGTGAGGATTCCAGAATGCATTAAGTTGTTTCGAGATTCCTTCGTTTGGGCCCTGAACCATTTTTGACAACTAGAGGCAGTAGAAGACGAACTTTTTTCAACGTCTTGGAATTGCGTGGAAACTCACCCACCCTCCTCATTTCTCTTGAGTATTCCAGAATGCATGAACTTGTTTCGAGATTCCTCCGTTTGGGCCATGAACCATATGGGACAACTTGAGGCAGAGGAAGACGAACTTTTTTCAACCTCTCGGAATTGCGTGGAAACTCACCCACCCTCCTCATTTCTCGTGAGGATTCCAGAAAGCATTAAGTTGTTTTGAGATTCCTTCGTTTGGGCCCTGAACCATTTTGGACAACTTGAGGCAGAGGAAGATGAACTTTTTTCAACATCTGGGAATTGCATGGAAACTCACCCACCCTCCTCATTTCTCGTGAGGAATCCAGAATGCATGAACTTGTTTCGAGATTCCTCCGTTTGGGCCCTGAACCATTTGGGACAACTCTAGGCAGAGGAAGACGAACTTTTTTCAACGTCTCGTAATTGCGTGGAAACTCACCCACCCTCCTCATTTATCGTGAGGATTCGAGAATGCATTAAGTTGTTTCGAAATTCCTTCGTTTGGGCCCTGAACCATTTTTGACAACAAGAGGCAGTAGAAGACGAACTTTTTTCAACGTCTTGGAATTGCGTGGAAACTCACCCACCCTCCTCATTTATCTTGAGTATTCCAGAATGCATGAACTTGTTTCGAGATTCCTCTGTTTTGGCCTTGAACCATTTGGGACTACTTGAGGCAGAAGAAGACGAACTTTTTTCAACATCTGGGAATTGCGTGGAAACTCACCAACCCTCCTCATTTCTCGTGAGGAATCCAGAATGCATGAACCTGTTTCGAGATTCCTCCGTTTGGGCCCTGAACCATTTGGGACAACTTGAGGTAGAGGAAGACGAACTTTTTTCAACGTCTCGGGATTGCGTGGAAACTCACCCACCCTCCTCATTTATCGTGAGGATTCCAGAATGCATTAAGTTGTTTCGAGATTCCTTCGTTTGGGCCCTGAACCATTTTTGACAACTAGAGGCAGTAGAAGACGAACTTTTTTCAACGTCTTGGAATTGCGTGGAAACTCACCCACCCTCCTCATTTATCGTGAGGATTCCAGAATGCATTAAGTTGTTTCGAGATTCCTTCGTTTGGGCCCTGAACCATTTTTGACAACTAGAGGCAGTAGAAGGCGAACTTTTTTCAACGTCTTGGAATTGCGTGGAAACTCACCCACCCTCCTCATTTCTCTTGAGTATTCTAGAATGCATGAACTTGTTTCGAGATTCCTCCGTTTGGGCCCTGAACCATTTGGGACAACTTGAGGCAGAGGAAGACAAACTTTTTTCAACATCTCGGAATTGCGTGGAAACTCACCCACCCTCCTCATTTATCGTGAGGATTCCAGAATGCATTAAGTTGTTTCGAGATTCCTCCGTTTGGGCCCTGAACCATTTGGGACAACTTGAGGCAGAGGAAGACAAACTTTTTTCAACATCTCGGAATTGCGTGGAAACTCACCCACCCTCCTCATTTATCGTGAGGATTCCAGAATGCATTAAGTTGTTTCGAGATTCCTTCGTTTGGGGCCCTGAACCATTTTGGACAACTTGAGGCAGTAGAAGACGAACTTTTTTAAACGTCTCGGAATTGCGTGGAAACTCACCCACCCTCCTCATTTCTCTTGAGTATTCCAGAATGCATTAAGTTGTTTCGAGATTCCTTCGTTTGGGCCCTGATCCATTTTTGACAACTAGAGGCAGTAGAAGACGAACTTTTTTCAACGTCTGGGAATTGCGTGGAAACTCACCCACCATCCTCATTTCTCTTGACTATTCCAGAATGCATGAACTTGTTTCGAGATTCCTCTGTTTTGGCCGTGAACCATTTGGGACTACTTGAGGCAGAAGAAGACGAACTTTTTTCAACGTCTCGGAATTGCTTGGAAACTCACCCACGCTCCACATTTCTCGTGAGGATCCCAGAATGCATGAACATGTTTCGAGATTCCTCCGTTTGGGCCCTGAACCATATGGGAAAACTTGAGGCAGAAGAAGACGAACTTTTTTCAACGTCTTGGAATTGCGTAGAAACTCACCCACCCTCCTCATTTCTCTTGAGTATTCCAGAATGCATGAACTTGTTTCGAGATTCCTCCGTTTGGGCCATGAACCATATGGGACAACTTGAGGCAGAGGAAGACGAACTTTTTTCAACCTCTCGGAATTGCGTGGAAACTCACCCACCCTCCTCATTTCTCGTGAGGATTCCAGAAAGCATTAAGTTGTTTCGAGATTCCTTCGTTTGGGCCCTGAACCATTTTGGACAACTTGAGGCAGAGGAAGATGAACTTTTTTCAACATCTGGGAATTGCATGGAAACTCACCCACCCTCCTCATTTCTCGTGAGGAATCCAGAATGCATGAACTTGTTTCGAGATTCCTCCGTTTGGGCCTTGAACCATTTGGGACAACTCTAGGCAGAGGAAGACGAACTTTTTTCAACGTCTCTGAATTGCGTGGAAACTTACCCACCCTCCTCATTTATCGTGAGGATTCCAGAATGCATTAAGTTGTTTCGAGATTCCTTCGTTTGGCCCCTGAACCATTTTTGACAACAAGAGGCAGTACAAGACGAACTTGTTTCAACGTCTTGGAATTGCGTGGAAACTCACCCACCCTCCTCATTTCTCTTGAGTATTCCAGAATGCATGAACTTGTTTCGAGATTCCTCTGTTTTGGCCTTGAACCATTTGGGACTACTTGAGGCAGAAGAAGACGAACTTTTTTCAACATCTGGGAATTGCGTGGAAACTCACCAACCCTCCTCATTTCTCGTGAGGAATCCAGAATGCATGAACTTGTTTCGAGATTCCTCCGTTTGGGCCCTGAACCATTTGGGACAACTTGAGGTAGAGGAAGACGAACTTTTTTCAACGTCTCGAAATTGCGTGGAAACTCACCCACCCTCCTCATTTATCGTGAGGATTCCAGAATGCATTAAGTTGTTTCGAGATTCCTTCGTTTGGGCCCTGAACCATTTTTGACAACTAGAGGCAGTAGAAGACGAACTTTTTTCAACGTCTTGGAATTGCGTGGAAACTCACCCACCCTCCTCATTTATCGTGAGGATTCCAGAATGCATTAAGTTGTTTCGAGATTCCTTCGTTTGGGCCCTGAACCAATTTTGACAACTAGAGACAGTAGAAGACGAACTTTTTTCAACGTCTTGGAATTGCGTGGAAACTCACCCACCCTCCTCATTTCTCTTGAGTATTCCAGAATGCATGAACTTGTTTCGAGATTCCTCTGTTTTGGCCGTGAACCATTTGGGACTACTTGAGGCAGAAGAAGACGAACATTTTTCAACGTCAAGGAATTGCTTGGAAACTCACACACCCTCCTCATTTCTCGTAAGGAATCCAGAATGCATGAACTTGTTTCGAGATTCCTCCGTTTGGGCCCTGAACCATTTGGGACAACTTGAGGCAGAGGAAGACGAACTTTTTTCAACATCTCGGAATTGCTTGGAAACTCACCCACCCTCCTCATTTATCGTGAGGATTCCAGAATGCATTAAGTTGTTTCGAGATTCCTTCGTTTGGGCCCTGAACCATTTTGGACAACTTGAGGCAGTAGAAGACGAACTTTTTTAAACGTCTCGGAATTGCGTGGAAACTCACCCACCCTCCTCATTTCTCTTGAGTATTCCAGAATGCATTAAGTTGTTTCGAGATTCCTTCGTTTGGGCCCTGATCCATTTTTGACAACTAGAGGCAGTAGAAGACGAACTTTTTTCAACGTCTGGGAATTGCGTGGAAACTCACCCACCATCCTCATTTCTCTTGACTATTCCAGAATGCATGAACTTCTTTCGAGATTCCTCTGTTTTGGCCGTGAACCATTTGGGACTACTTGAGGCAGAAGAAGACGAACTTTTTTCAACGTCTCGGAATTGCTTGGAAACTCACCCACGCTCCTCGTTTCTCGTGAGGATCCCAGAATGCATGAACATGTTTCGAGATTCCTCCGTTTGGGCCCTGAACCATATGGGAAAACATGAGGCAGAAGAAGACGAACTTTTTTCAACGTCTTGGAATTACGTAGAAACTCACCCACCCTTCTCATTTCTCTTGAGTATTCCAGAATGCATGAACTTGTTTCGAGATTCCTCCGTTTGGGCCATGAACCATATGGGACAACTTGAGGCAGAGGAAGACGAACTTTTTTCAACCCCTCGGAATTGCGTGGAAACTCACCCACCCTCCTCATTTCTCGTGAGGATTCCAGAAAGCATTAAGTTGTTTCGAGATTCCTTCGTTTGGGCCCTGAACCATTTTGGACAACTTGAGGCAGAAGAAGAAGAACTTTTTTCAACAACTGGGAATTGCGTGGAAACTCACCCACCCGCCTCCTTTCTCGTAAGGAATCCAGAATGCATGAACTTGTTTCGAGATTCCTCCGTTTGGGCCCTGAACCATTTGGGACAACTTGAGGCAGAGGAAGACGAACTTTTTTCAACGTCTCGGAATTGCGTGGAAACTCACCCACCCTCCTCATTTATCGTGAGGATTCCAGAATGCATTAAGTTGTTTCGAGATTCCTTCGTTTGGGCCCTGAACCATTTTTGACAACTAGAGGCAGTAGAAGACGAACTTTTTTCAACGTCTTGGAATTGCGTGGAAACTCACCCACCCTCCTCATTTCTCTTGAGTATTCCAGAATGCATGAACTTGTTTCGAGATTCCTCCGTTTGGGCCATGAACCATATGGGACAACTTGAGGCAGAGGAAGACGAACTTTTTTCAACCTCTCGGAATTGCGTGGAAACTCACCCACCCTCCTCATTTCTCGTGAGGATTCCAGAAAGCATTAAGTTGTTTTGAGATTCCTTCGTTTGGGCCCTGAACCATTTTGGACAACTTGAGGCAGAGGAAGATGAACTTTTTTCAACATCTGGGAATTGCATGGAAACTCACCCACCCTCCTCATTTCTCGTGAGGAATCCAGAATGCATGAACTTGTTTCGAGATTCCTCCGTTTGGGCCCTGAACCATTTGGGACAACTCTAGGCAGAGGAAGACGAACTTTTTTCAACGTCTCGTAATTGCGTGGAAACTCACCCACCCTCCTCATTTATCGTGAGGATTCGAGAATGCATTAAGTTGTTTCGAAATTCCTTCGTTTGGGCCCTGAACCATTTTTGACAACAAGAGGCAGTAGAAGACGAACTTTTTTCAACGTCTTGGAATTGCGTGGAAACTCACCCACCCTCCTCATTTATCTTGAGTATTCCAGAATGCATGAACTTGTTTCGAGATTCCTCTGTTTTGGCCTTGAACCATTTGGGACTACTTGAGGCAGAAGAAGACGAACTTTTTTCAACATCTGGGAATTGCGTGGAAACTCACCAACCCTCCTCATTTCTCGTGAGGAATCCAGAATGCATGAACCTGTTTCGAGATTCCTCCGTTTGGGCCCTGAACCATTTGGGACAACTTGAGGTAGAGGAAGACGAACTTTTTTCAACGTCTCGGGATTGCGTGGAAACTCACCCACCCTCCTCATTTATCGTGAGGATTCCAGAATGCATTAAGTTGTTTCGAGATTCCTTCGTTTGGGCCCTGAACCATTTTTGACAACTAGAGGCAGTAGAAGACGAACTTTTTTCAACGTCTCGGAATTGCGTGGAAACTCACCCACCCTCCTCATTTATCGTGAGGATTCCAGAATGCATTAAGTTGTTTCGAGATTCCTTCGTTTGGGCCCTGAACCATTTTTGACAACTAGAGGCAGTAGAAGGCGAACTTTTTTCAACGTCTTGGAATTGCGTGGAAACTCACCCACCCTCCTCATTTCTCTTGAGTATTCCAGAATGCATGAACTTGTTTCGAGATTCCTCCGTTTGGGCCCTGAACCATTTGGGACAACTTGAGGCAGAGGAAGACAAACTTTTTTCAACATCTCGGAATTGCGTGGAAACTCACCCACCCTCCTCATTTCTCGTGAGGAATCCAGAATGCATGAACCTGTTTCGAGATTCCTCCGTTTGGGCCCTGAACCATTTGGGACAACTTGAGGTAGAGGAAGACGAACTTTTTTCAACGTCTCGGGATTGCGTGGAAACTCACCCACCCTCCTCATTTATCGTGAGGATTCCAGAATGCATTAAGTTGTTTCGAGATTCCTTCGTTTGGGCCCTGAACCATTTTTGACAACTAGAGGCAGTAGAAGACGAACTTTTTTCAACGTCTTGGAATTGCGTGGAAACTCACCCACCCTCCTCATTTATCGTGAGGATTCCAGAATGCATTAAGTTGTTTCGAGATTCCTTCGTTTGGGCCCTGAACCATTTTTGACAACTAGAGGCAGTAGAAGGCGAACTTTTTTCAACGTCTTGGAATTGCGTGGAAACTCACCCACCCTCCTCATTTCTCTTGAGTATTCCAGAATGCATGAACTTGTTTCGAGATTCCTCCGTTTGGGCCCTGAACCATTTGGGACAACTTGAGGCAGAGGAAGACAAACTTTTTTCAACATCTCGGAATTGCGTGGAAACTCACCCACCCTCCTCATTTATCGTGAGGATTCCAGAATGCATTAAGTTGTTTCGAGATTCCTCCGTTTGGGCCCTGAACCATTTGGGACAACTTGAGGCAGAGGAAGACAAACTTTTTTCAACATCTCGGAATTGCGTGGAAACTCACCCACCCTCCTCATTTATCGTGAGGATTCCAGAATGCATTAAGTTGTTTCGAGATTCCTTCGTTTGGGGCCCTGAACCATTTTGGACAACTTGAGGCAGTAGAAGACGAACTTTTTTAAACGTCTCGGAATTGCGTGGAAACTCACCCACCCTCCTCATTTCTCTTGAGTATTCCAGAATGCATTAAGTTGTTTCGAGATTCCTTCGTTTGGGCCCTGATCCATTTTTGACAACTAGAGGCAGTAGAAGACGAACTTTTTTCAACGTCTGGGAATTGCGTGGAAACTCACCCACCATCCTCATTTCTCTTGACTATTCCAGAATGCATGAACTTGTTTCGAGATTCCTCTGTTTTGGCCGTGAACCATTTGGGACTACTTGAGGCAGAAGAAGACGAACTTTTTTCAACGTCTCGGAATTGCTTGGAAACTCACCCACGCTCCACATTTCTCGTGAGGATCCCAGAATGCATGAACATGTTTCGAGATTCCTCCGTTTGGGCCCTGAACCATATGGGAAAACTTGAGGCAGAAGAAGACGAACTTTTTTCAACGTCTTGGAATTGCGTAGAAACTCACCCACCCTCCTCATTTCTCTTGAGTATTCCAGAATGCATGAACTTGTTTCGAGATTCCTCCGTTTGGGCCATGAACCATATGGGACAACTTGAGGCAGAGGAAGACGAACTTTTTTCAACCTCTCGGAATTGCGTGGAAACTCACCCACCCTCCTCATTTCTCGTGAGGATTCCAGAAAGCATTAAGTTGTTTCGAGATTCCTTCGTTTGGGCCCTGAACCATTTTGGACAACTTGAGGCAGAGGAAGATGAACTTTTTTCAACATCTGGGAATTGCATGGAAACTCACCCACCCTCCTCATTTCTCGTGAGGAATCCAGAATGCATGAACTTGTTTCGAGATTCCTCCGTTTGGGCCTTGAACCATTTGGGACAACTCTAGGCAGAGGAAGACGAACTTTTTTCAACGTCTCTGAATTGCGTGGAAACTTACCCACCCTCCTCATTTATCGTGAGGATTCCAGAATGCATTAAGTTGTTTCGAGATTCCTTCGTTTGGCCCCTGAACCATTTTTGACAACAAGAGGCAGTACAAGACGAACTTGTTTCAACGTCTTGGAATTGCGTGGAAACTCACCCACCCTCCTCATTTCTCTTGAGTATTCCAGAATGCATGAACTTGTTTCGAGATTCCTCTGTTTTGGCCTTGAACCATTTGGGACTACTTGAGGCAGAAGAAGACGAACTTTTTTCAACATCTGGGAATTGCGTGGAAACTCACCAACCCTCCTCATTTCTCGTGAGGAATACAGAATGCATGAACTTGTTTCGAGATTCCTCCGTTTGGGCCCTGAACCATTTGGGACAACTTGAGGTAGAGGAAGACGAACTTTTTTCAACGTCTCGAAATTGCGTGGAAACTCACCCACCCTCCTCATTTATCGTGAGGATTCCAGAATGCATTAAGTTGTTTCGAGATTCCTTCGTTTGGGCCCTGAACCATTTTTGACAACTAGAGGCAGTAGAAGACGAACTTTTTTCAACGTCTTGGAATTGCGTGGAAACTCACCCACCCTCCTCATTTATCGTGAGGATTCCAGAATGCATTAAGTTGTTTCGAGATTCCTTCGTTTGGGCCCTGAACCAATTTTGACAACTAGAGACAGTAGAAGACGAACTTTTTTCAACGTCTTGGAATTGCGTGGAAACTCACCCACCCTCCTCATTTCTCTTGAGTATTCCAGAATGCATGAACTTGTTTCGAGATTCCTCTGTTTTGGCCGTGAACCATTTGGGACTACTTGAGGCAGAAGAAGACGAACATTTTTCAACGTCAAGGAATTGCTTGGAAACTCACACACCCTCCTCATTTCTCGTAAGGAATCCAGAATGCATGAACTTGTTTCGAGATTCCTCCGTTTGGGCCCTGAACCATTTGGGACAACTTGAGGCAGAGGAAGACGAACTTTTTTCAACATCTCGGAATTGCGTGGAAACTCACCCACCCTCCTCATTTATCGTGAGGATTCCAGAATGCATTAAGTTGTTTCGAGATTCCTTCGTTTGGGCCCTGAACCATTTTGGACATCTTGAGGCAGTAGAAGAAGAACTTTTTTAAACGTCTCGGAATTGCGTGGAAACTCACCCACCCTCCTCATTTCTCTTGAGTATTCCAGAATGCATGAACTTGTTTCGAGATTCCTCTGTTTTGGCCCTGAACCATTTGGGACTACTTGAGCTAGAAGAAGACGAACTTTTTTCAACGTCTCGGAATTGCTTGGAAACTCACCCACCCTCCTCATTTCTCGTGACGATCCCAGAATGCATGAACATGTTTCGAGATTCCTCCGTTTGGGCCCTGAACCATATGGGAAAACTTGAGGCAGAAGAAGACGAACTTTTTTCAACCTCTCGGAATTACGTGGAAACTCACCCACCCTCCTCATTTCTTGTGAGGATTCCAGAAAGCATTAACTTGTTTCGAGATTCCTCCGTTTGGGCCCTGAACCATATGGGACAACTTGAGGCAGAGGAAGACGAACTTTTTCCAACATCTCGGAATTGCGTGGAAACTCACCCACCCTCCTCATTTCTCGTGAGGAATCCAGAATGCATGAACTTTTTTCAAAATTCCTCTGTTTGGGCCCTGAACCATTTGGAAAAACCTAACGCAGAGGAAGACGAACTTTTTTCAACGTCTCGGAATTGCGTGGAAACTCACCCGCCCTCCTCATTTATCGTGAGGATTCCAGAATGCATTAAGTTGTTTCGAGATTCCTCCGTTTGGGCCCTGAACCATTTGGGACAACTTGAGGCAGAGGAAGACGAACCTTTTTCAACGTCTCGGAATTGCGTGGAAACTCACCCACCCTTCTCATTTATCGTGAGTATTCCAGAATGCATGAACTTGTTCCGAGATTCCTCCGTTTGCGCCCTGAACCATATGGGACAACTTGAGGCAGAAGAAGATGAACTTTTTTCAACGTCTTGGAATTGCGTAGAAACTCTCCCACCCTCCTCATTTCTCTTGAGTATTCCAGAATGTATGTACTTGTTTCGAGATTCCTCCGTTTCTGCCCTAAACCATATGGGACAACTTGAGGCAGAGGAAGACGAATTTTTTCAACCTCTCGGAATTGCGTGGAAACTCACCCACCCTCCTCATTTCTCGTGAGGATTCCAGAATGCATTAAGTTGTTTCGAGATTCCTTCGTTTGGGCCCTGAACCATTTTTGACAACTAGAGGCAGTAGAAGACGAACTTTTTTCAACGTCTCGGAATTGCGTGGAAACTCACCCACCCTCCTCATTTCTCTGAGTATTCCAGAATGCATGAACTTGTTTCGAGATTCCTCTGTTTTGGCCTTGAACCATTTGGGACAACTTGAGGCAGAAGAAGACGAACTTTTTTCAACGTCTCGGAATTGCTTGGAAACTCACCCACCCTCCTCATTTCTCGTGAGGATCCCAGAATGCAAGAACATGTTTCGAGATTCCTCCGTTTGGGCCCAGAGCCATTTTGGACAACTTGAGGCAGATGAAGACGAACTTTTTTCAACGTCCCGGAATTGCGTGGAAACTCACCCACCCTCCTCATTTCTCTTGAGTATTCCAGAATGCATGAACTTGTTTCGAGATTCCTCTGTTTTAGCCCTGAACCATTTGGGACTACTTGAGGCAGAAGAAGACGAACTTTTTTCAATGTCTCGGAATTGCTTGGAAACTCACCCACCCTCCTCATTTCTCGTGAGGAATCCAGAATGCATGAACTTATTTCGAGATTCCTCTGTTTGGGCCCTGAACCATTTGGGACTACTTGAGGCAGAAGAAGACGAACATTTTTCAACGTCTCGGATTTGCTTGGAAACTCACCCACCCTCCTCCTTTCTCGTCACGATCCCAGAATGCTTGAACATGTTTCGAGATTCCACCGTTTGGGCGTAGAAACATTTTGGACAACTTGAGGCTGAGGAAGACGAACTTTTTTCAACGTCTCGGAATTGCGTGGAAACTCACCCACCCTCCTCATTTCTCGTGACGAATCCAGAATGCATGAACTTGTTTCGAGATTCCTCCGTTTGGGCCCTGAACCATTTGGGACAACTTGAGGCAGAGGAAGACGAACTTTTTTCAACGTCTCGGAATTGCGTGGAAACTCACCCACCCTCCTCATTTATCGTGAGGATTCCAGAATGCATTAAGTTGTTTCGAGATTCCTTCGTTTGGGCCCTGAACCAATTTGGACAACTTGAGGCAGTAGAAGACGAACTTTTTTCAACGTCTCGGAATTGCGTGGAAACTCACCCACCCTCCTCATTTCTCTTGAGTATTCCAGAATGCATGAACTTGTTTCGAGATTCCTCTGTTTTGGCCCTGAACCAGTTGGGACTACTTGAGGCAGAAGAAGACGAACTTTTTTCAACGTCTCGGAATTGCTTGGAAACTCACCCACCCTCCTCATTTCTCGTGAGGATTCCAGAATGCATGAACTTGTTTCGAGATTCCTCCGTTTTGGCCCAGAACCATATGGGACAACTTGAGGCAGACGAAGACGAACTTTTTTCAACGTCTTGGAATTGCGTAGAAACTCACCCACCCTCCTCATTTCTCTTGAGTACTCCAGAATGCATGAACTTATTTCGAGATTCCTCTGTTTGGGCCCTGAACCATTTGGGACTACTTGAGGCAGAGGAAGACGAACTTTTTTCAACGTCTCGGAATTGCGTGGAAACTCACCCACCCTCCTCATTTATCGTGAGGATTCCAGTAGAAGACGAACTTTTTTCAACGTCTCGGAATTGCGTGGAAACTCACCCACCCTCCTCATTTCTCTTGAGTATTCCAGAATGCATGAACTTGTTTCGAGATTCCTCTGTTTTGGCCCTGAACCATTTGGCACTACTTGAGGCAGAAGAAGACAAACTTTTTTCAACGTCTCGGAATTGCTTGGAAACTCACCCACCCTCCTCATTTATCTTGAGTATTCCAGAATGCATGAACTTGTTTCGAGATTCCTCCGTTTAGGCCCTGAACCATTTGGGACTACTTGAGGCAGAAGAAGACGAACTTTTTTCAACGTCTTGGAATTGCGTAGAAACTCACCCACCCTCCTCATTTCTCTTGAGTATTCCAGAATGCATGAACTTATTTCGAGATTCTTCTGTTTGGGCCCTGAACCATTTGGGACTACTTGAGGCAGAAGAAGACGAACTTTTTTCAACGTCTCGGAATTGCGTGGAAACTCACTCACCCTCCTCATTTCTCTTGAGTATTCCAAAATGCATGAACTTGTATCGAGATTCCTCCGTTTGGGCGTAGAAACATTTTGGACAACTTGAGGCAGAGGAAGACGAACTTTTTTCAACGTCTCGGAATTGCGTGGAAACTCACCCACCCTCCTCATTTCTCGTGAGGATTCCAGAATGCATGAACTTGTTTCGAGATTCCTCCGTTTGGGCCCTGAACCATTTGGGACAACTTGAGGCAGAGGAAGACGAACTTTTTTCAACGTCTCGGAATAGCGTGGAAACTCACCCACCCTCGTCATTTATCGTGAGGATTCCAGAATGCATTAAGTTGTTTCGAGATTCCTTCGTTTGGGCCCTGAACCATTTTGGACAACTTGAGGCAGTAGAAGACGAACTTTTTTCAACCTCTCGGAATTGCGTGGAAACTCACCCACCCTCCTCATTTCTCTTGAGTATTCCAGAATGCATGAACTTGTATCGAGATTCCTCCGTTTGGGCGTAGAAACATTTTGGACAACTTGAGGCAGAGGAAGACGAACTTTTTTGAACATCTCGGAATTGCGTGGAAACTCACCCACCCTCCTCATTTCTCGTGAGGAATCCAGAATGCATGAACTTTTTTCGAGATTCCTACGTTTGGGCCCTGAACCATTTGGAACAACCTAAGGCAGAGGAAGACGAACTTTTTTCAACGTCTGGGAATTGCGTGGAAACTCACCCACCCTCCTCATTTATCGTGAGGATTCCAGAATGCATTAAGTTGCTTCGAGATTCCTCCGTTTGGGCCCTGAACCATTTGGGACAACTTGAGCCAGAGGAAGACGAACTTTTTTAAACATCTCGGAATTGCGTGGAAACTCACCCACCCTCCTCATTTATCGTGAGGATTCCAGAATGCATTAAGTTGTTTCGAGATTCCTTCGTTTGGGCCCTGAACCATTTTTGACAACTAGAGGCAGTAGAAGACGAACTTTTTTCAACGTCTCGGAATTGCGTCGAAACTCACCCAGCCTCCTCATTTCTCTTGAGTATTCCAGAATGCATGAACTTCTTTCGAGATTCCTCTGTTTGGGCCCTGAACCATTTGGGACTACTTGAGGCAGAAGAAGACGAACTTTTTTCAACCTCTCGGAATTGCGTGGAAACTCACCCACCCTCCTCATTTCTCTTGAGTATTCCAGAATGCATGAACTTGTTTCGAGATTCCTCCGTTTGGGCCCTGAACCATTTGGGACAACTTGAGCCAGAAGAAGACGAACTTTTTTCAACGTCTTATAATTGCGTAGAAACTCACCCACCCTCCTCATTTCTCTTGAGTATTCCAGAATGCATGAACTTCTTTCGAGATTCCTCTGTTTGGGCCCTGAACCATTTGGGACTACTTGAGGCAGAAGAAGACGAACTTTTTTCAACGTCTCGGAATTGCGTGGAAACTCACCCACCCTCCTCATTTCTCTTGAGTATTCCAGAATGCATGAACTTGTTTCGAGATTCCTCCGTTTGGGCCCTGAACCATTTGGGACAACTTGAGCCAGAAGAAGACGAACTTTTTTCAACGTCTCGGAATTGCTTGGAAACTCACCCACCCTCCTCATTTCTCTTGAGTATTCCAGAATGCATGAACTTGTTTCGAGATTCCTCCGTTTGGGCCCTGAACCATTTGGGACTACTTGAGGCAGAAGAAGACGAACTTTTTTCAACGTCTTGGAATTGCGTCGAAACTCACCCACCCTCCACATTTCTCTTGAGTATTCCAGAATGCATGAACTTATTTCGAGATTCCTCTGTTTGGGCCCTGAACCATTTGGGACTACTTGAGGCAGAAGAAGACGAACTTTTTTCAACGTCTCGGAATTGCGTGGAAACTCACCCACCCAATTCATTTCTCTTGAGTATTCCAAAATGCATGAACTTGTATCGAGATTCCTCCGTTTGGGCGTAGAAACATTTTGGACAACTTGAGGCAGAGGAAGACGAACTTTTTTCAACGTCTCGGAATTGCGTGGAAACTCACCCACCCTCCTCATTTCTCGTGAGGATTCCAGAATGCATGAACTTGTTTCGAGATTCCTCCGTTTGGGCCCTGAACCATTTGGGACAACTTGAGGCAGAGGAAGACGAACTTTTTTCAACGTCTTGGAATAGCGTGGAAACTCACCCACCCTCGTCATTTATCGTGAGGATTCCAGAATGCATTAAGTTGTTTCGAGATTCCTTCGTTTGGGCCCTGAACCATTTTGGACAACTTGAGGCAGTAGAAGACGAACTTTTTTCAACCTCTCGGAATTGCGTGGAAACTCACCCACCCTCCTCATTTCTCTTGAGTATTCCAGAATGCATGAACTTGTATCGAGATTCCTCCGTTTGGGCGTAGAAACATTTTGGACAACCTGAGGCAGAGGAAGACGAACTTTTTTGAACATCTCGGAATTGCGTGGAAACTCACCCACCCTCCTCATTTCTCGTGAGGAATCCAGAATGCATGAACTTGTTTCGAGATTCCTCCGTTTGGGCCCTGAACCATTTGGAACAACCTAAGGCAGAGGAAGACGAACTTTTTTCAACGTCTTGGAATTGCGTGGAAACTCACCCACCCTCCTCATTTATCGTGAGGATTCCAGAATGCATTAAGTTGCTTCGAGATTCCTCCGTTTGGGCCCTGAACCATTTGGGACAACTTGAGCCAGAGGAAGACGAACTTTTTTAAACATCTCGGAATTGCGTGGAAACTCACCCACCCTCCTCATTTATCGTGAGGATTCCAGAATGCATTAAGTTGTTTCGAGATTCCTTCGTTTGGGCCCTGAACCATTTTTGACAACTAGAGGCAGTAGAAGACGAACTTTTTTCAACGTCTCGGAATTGCGTCGAAACTCACCCAGCCTCCTCATTTCTCTTGAGTATTCCAGAATGCATGAACTTCTTTCGAGATTCCTCTGTTTGGGCCCTGAACCATTTGGGACTACTTGAGGCAGAAGAAGACGAACTTTTTTCAACCTCTCGGAATTGCGTGGAAACTCACCCACCCTCCTCATTTCTCTTGAGTATTCCAGAATGCATGAACTTGTTTCGAGATTCCTCCGTTTGGGCCCTGAACCATTTGGGACAACTTGAGCTAGAAGAAGACGAACTTTTTTCAACGTCTTATAATTGCGAAGAAACTCACCCACCCTCCTCATTTCTCTTGAGTATTCCAGAATGCATGAACTTCTTTCGAGATTCCTCTGTTTGGGCCCTGAACCATTTGGGACTACTTGAGGCAGAAGAAGACGAACTTTTTTCAACGTCTCGGAATTGCGTGGAAACTCACCCACCCTCCTCATTTCTCTTGAGTATTCCAGAATGCATGAACTTGTTTCGAGATTCCTCCGTTTGGGCCCTGAACCATTTGGGACAACTTGAGCCAGAAGAAGACGAACTTTTTTCAACGTCTCGGAATTGCTTGGAAACTCACCCACCCTCCTCATTTATCTTGAGTATTCCAGAATGCATGAACTTGTTTCGAGATTCCTCCGTTTGGGCCCTGAACCATTTGGGACTACTTGAGGCAGAAGAAGACGAACTTTTTTCAACGTCTTGGAATTGCGTCGAAACTCACCCACCCTCCACATTTCTCTGAGTATTCCAGAATGCATGAACTTATTTCGAGATTCCTCTGTTTGGGCCCTGAACCATTTGGGACTACTTGAGGCAGAAGAAGACGAACTTTTTTCAACGTCTCGGAATTGCGTGGAAACTCACCCACCCTCCTCATTTCTCTTGAGTATTCCAAAATGCATGAACTTGTATCGAGATTCCTCCGTTTGGGCGTAGAAACATTTTGGACAACTTGAGGCAGAGGAAGACGAACTTTTTTCAACGTCTCGGAATTGCGTGGAAACTCACCCACCCTCCTCATTTCTCGTGAGGATTCCAGAATGCATGAACTTGTTTCGAGATTCCTCCGTTTGGGCCCTGAACCATTTGGGACAACTTGAGGCAGAGGAAGACGAACTTTTTTCAACGTCTTGGAATAGCGTGGAAACTCACCCACCCTCGTCATTTATCGTGAGGATTCCAGAATGCATTAAGTTGTTTCGAGATTCCTTCGTTTGGGCCCTGAACCATTTTGGACAACTTGAGGCAGTAGAAGACGAACTTTTTTCAACCTCTCGGAATTGCGTGGAAACTCACCCACCCTCCTCATTTCTCTTGAGTATTCCAGAATGCATGAACTTGTATCGAGATTCCTCCGTTTTGGCGTAGAAACATTTTGGACAACCTGAGGCAGAGGAAGACGAACTTTTTTGAACATCTCGGAATTGCGTGGAAACTCACCCACCCTCCTCATTTCTCGTGAGGAATCCAGAATGCATGAACTTGTTTCGAGATTCCTCCGTTTCGGCCCTGAACCATTTGGAACAACCTAAGGCAGAGGAAGACGAACTTTTTTCAACGTCTTGGAATTGCGTGGAAACTCACCCACCCTCCTCATTAATCGTGAGGATTCCAGAATGCATTAAGTTGTTTCGAGATTCCTCCGTTTGGGCCCTGAACCATTTGGGACAACTTGAGCCAGAGGAAGACGAACTTTTTTAAACATCTCAGAATTGCGTGGAAACTCACGCACCCTCCTCATTTATCGTGAGGATTCCAGAATGCATTAAGTTGTTTCGAGATTCCTTCGTTTGGGCCCTGAACCATTTTTGACAACTAGAGGCAGTAGAAGACGAACTTTTTTCAACGTCTCGGAATTGCGTGGAAACTCACCCAGCCTCCTCATTTCTCTTGAGTATTCCAGAATGCATGAACTTCTTTCGAGATTCCTCTGTTTGGGCCCT